>CM053035.1:132335341-132935341 GCA_028564925.1 Lithobates sylvaticus
TGTCACTGGCTGCGACGGTAGCTGGAGCCATTGGCTCCTGATACTGTCGATCACAGCCAGTGAGCCAATGAGGAGAGAGGGGGGGGGGGGCAGGGCCGAGCTGCGCTCTGTAAACATACAGACAGAGCAGTGGCTCGGGAGCTGCTTACTATGGGGCACTCAGCAGGAAGGTGGGGCAAGGAGCACCAGTGGGGGACCCAGCAAGAGGAGGATCAGGGATGCTCTGTTCAAAACCACTGCACAGGGAAGGTAAGCATTACCTGATTCTTGTAAAGGTGTGTGTGTGTGTGTGTGTGTGTGTGTGTGTGTGTGT
Source organism: Lithobates sylvaticus (assembly GCA_028564925.1). NCBI lineage: Eukaryota > Metazoa > Chordata > Amphibia > Anura > Ranidae > Lithobates > Lithobates sylvaticus. Next base: position 132,335,655 of record CM053035.1, read on the forward strand.
GTGTTTGTGTTTTTTTAATACCACTTTAAGAGGGAGGTTGGCAAAAATGCGGCTCAGCTGCACATGGACCCGTTCACACCAGGTGCATTGGGACTGTTCCAATACAAGGTAAAGCGGCTCAGTACACAGCACACCAAAAAAAAAAGCTGTTTTTTTTTTTTTTGTTTTAATGCAGCATGGGGCTCATCATGCACTGCCTCACACTGCAGCAGACAGAACTTTGACCTTTAAAAAAAATTAAAATAAAATGTTGCAATGTGTAGTTTCAGCCCTTAATGCACACAGAGGTGTAGGTCTAACCTCCTTATCTGAAGATAAGATGTGTGAAGGTCTAGGATGAAGTTTCATCCACATTGCTCATCTCTAACAAACAAATGTTTAACTCTGAGTCATTAAAATGAGCAAAGTATTGGCGGAAATGTGACAGACGTCGGTGTCTGTGCCTTGCCAGAGCTCATTGGCACTCTGAGGATTAGGCTGTGTATGGTGGGATGTGCTGGCGCGGGGTCACAGAGCCTCACATTAAGTGACAATCCCTTATTAGATGGAGCAGACAGCAGGGCGCACAACTCAGACACATGGCACCAGGCACGGACCCCCCTCCCTCTACACTATCTAGACATGAGCTTTGTAAACAAGCCACAACGGGGCCCCAGATACACACCCCTTGTCTTCTTAGACGCTTCTGTTTTTGATCCTACTTTTTGCTTTCAGCAGGAGATGGGTTAACCGGTTCCTTGTGTTGAGTCAATGAAGGTTTGATGGATAGTAATATAGAAGAGCGCTTTGTTCTCCGCACACACCTGTTAGTCGCCCGTTGTGAAGTTATGTTTGCAAACTGAGCTGAATAAATGTCAAACTTATTCATTTCTCCAATATCCGATTTCTTTCTTCTTCTAATCTGTTTAATGTGCAAAATAATATTTAAGCTGAAGCTGCAAATCCATCTGTATATTCCTCTCTGTTCCTGGGACAGGCGGTGTTTGTGGGCTGGGCTCTCCCATAGGGATACAAATGTTCCCGGTATGATGGGGTCATGCTGTGATTCTCATGTCCGCCACCAAGTAAAAGAAACCTGTACCAAGAAAAATACGCTGGATGCCATTGCTGGAATCCTAAAATATTACTCCGCTGACTTTAAAAAATGTAACCTCAAATAAGGCATGTGTGGTGATATGAAGGGTGGGCTTCAACGCCCATATTTCACACATGGGCATCCATGTGCAGATAAACGTTCCTTGCTGAGAGCGCACTCCCTGCGACCAAGCTGTCAAAGATGGCTCTCGATCCGTAGAAACGATCGAGAGACATGAAGACTAGCTCCTGATCATGTGACCATTATTACAGCCAATCGCAGTGGTCATGTGATCGACCCATCCTTCCCGCCTCCCAGACATACAGACACTATTAAAAGGGACATGCCCAGCAGAAAGGCCTTAAAGCCCAACTCCAACCTGTTTTTGGTTTTGGAAAGCGTGGGGAGAGGTTAGAGCTGCTGTCAGGTTTTAAATGCATTCTATGCCTCCATAAAACCTTTTGGATTAGAATTGCTGTCAAGGTTTCCTTTTTAATAGGAGATTTTATTTTTTTCTGACGCTTACAAAATACACAGGATACAGGGCAATGTTCCCTCAATTCCTGATATGCGTCATACTCATTAGATAGGAGGTTATGATGTGTGTGCACATTGGGCAATAGGAATGTGTGTGTGTGTGTGTGTGTGTGTCAGCAGGTTGACTTTCCGTCAAAACAGTTTCCTCATAAAAGATCTATAAATATATTTACACTGTCTTTTGAGAGCAGACATTGCTATAGTCGCATGTTAGTAAGGCCCTGAGGAAGGGTGACTGTGTGAGCCCATAAAACGCGTTGGATTTCAAGTATTGCTAATCCTCTTTCTAGACTCTTACTACTTGTGTAGTGCCTTAGCTGCATTCTGTATATGTGGATCTTCCTCCAAACCCCCATACCTGTTTGGGGGTAACCTTGTCAAATGGTTGCAGCCTCATTGGAGCAAACCAAGCTTAATGAAAAAAGGCAGCCACTCATAATTTTGGACTCGTGATGGGTGATCCAGTGCCTCTTATGCATGCATTTAGCATAGAAATAATGAGAACGACTACTGAAGCTATTCCCATTGTTGTTGACATTCAGTTTTTTTTTTTTTTTTTTTTTTTTTCTCAAGAAGATGGGTAAAGACACCAGTGACCAGGAGTAGGTATGATTACTTTTAACTCTCTGATCCGGTGCCTGGTTTGTAAGGTACGCTGAATGCTTTACAGATAAAGTAACACTGCGCTATCCATGAGCCCAGCAGAATGGCCAGAGGATCACATTAAATATTTACTTGGCCCCGGTTCATACTGCCACGGCTTCGAATCCGACATCCCTGCGTGACTTCACCACGGCTTGCATATGATTTCACCAAAAGTAGTGCAGGAACTTTTTTTCAAAGTCGAGCGTCTTGAGTCCCACGATTAGTACGGTTCCATTGCAGCTAATGGAGCATGACTTGTCATGTGACTTTGAACTCCCAAGTCACATGACAAGTCGCGGCGGTGTGAACCAGGGCTTGATATGTATCTAATCAGAAATTGCATCAGAAGGTGAATTTTTTTATTTATTTTTTTATTTTTGTTTAGAGTCCATTTAGGGCATGTTTACATGTGAGCATGCCCATACACTGTTGTATTTTAAGGCTCTGTGCACACTGGGCTTTAAAAATGTCTATTCTCTTTGAAGTAAAAAAGATGCTTATATAGAGCATTGTTGGTACAAAGTTTAGGTGAGTTTTACGCTTTTTTTTTTTTTCTCCTTCCAGTAAGCTCCAATCAAACTTGAACCAGAAGGTGTGTGTGTGTGTGTGTGTATATGTGTATATGTGTGTGTATATATATATATATATATATATATATATATATATATATATATATATATATATATATATATATATATATATATATATATATATATATATATATATATATATATATATATATATAATTTTTTTTTTTTTTCTGCCTCTAAACTTTGAGCTGAAAATTTGCCTGTAGTTGTCCTAATGTGCATGGACACATGGGATAACATTGAGTAGCTTCTACAGACAAAACTCCTGTAGAAATGTTTTTTAAGCCAGTGTGCGTGGAGCCTTGCACACCTGTTGCAGTGCGCTAAAACAAGTCTTCAACTTCTCCATATTAAAAATAGTGCCTGTTCTCATCTCAGCGCAACGCAGTGCGTATTCTAAATTTTTTTATTTATTTTTTTTTCTGCACTTGGTGCCTTGGAAGGTTCATGAAAGTCTGTGGCACATAAAACATGCATTTTAATGCATTGGCAACAGGTATTAACAAGCTTTGTACAATGGCTGTTAGCTCTATCCACTTGAAATTCTAAGTTCAAAAATGCACTGAGAGCATGCGTCAAAACACGTCAGCGCAAAAAGGAAACGCACATTGAGGCATTATAATGCTTGTGCCATCTGCTACTCGCATGCATAAGTCTCAATGGCCCTTGCACTTCCTTGTACCTAGAATAGAGTGCGTCTCCTCCTTAGTTTGCCTCCTGTGATTTAGTGATGACACAAGCTGAATCATAATGCTCTCTGTTATTATTCTCTCTACTTGGAGGGGGTCATAAAAACAATGTGAAATCATTTCCAGCTGGAGATTAAAAGTATTACCGAAATCTCGCAAAGGATCTACAAACCTGCAGTGGGAGACATGCAATCTGTCATGGCAGGTAGTGGCTGTGTGTTTCCTAGTAGGAAATGTTGGTAAATCATTTTCTATATTTTTGGATTTTAAGGGCAGGTTCACTTTAGGATTGCATGGTTTACATCGGGATTGCAGGGGAACATGTGTGTTTAGGGTTTTTTTTTTTTTTTTTTTTTTAATCATCCTGCAGCTTCTTCAGGGCAGATGCACCAATGCTGTTTTTGGCCCATTGTATTCTGACAGCTGCTGCAGGCGGCTGTTACAATACCCAAACAGCGACTGCATCTGATTGCACACAGGCGCTGTTTGGCTGGAAATTTTCCATCTGGTAAATCCCAGGATGTCAGGTGGGGATGACGGGACCACCCACGTAACAAATTTCAGCTGGTCCTTCAGGAAGGAACTGAAATTAAAACAGTATGTGGCCTGCTTAACCTGCCAAACCAGCAGTGACCTGCTTAACCAGGAAGTGTCTTTAATTTTCAAAATACCTGGGAAAGGTGTTCTTGTATGCAGTAACCAGCCATTTTTTTTTCCTTTTTCATATAATTCCCTAGAAAAACAGAAATGAGTTGGAGACCCTGTTGCCAGACCATTAAAGTTGAAGTAAAGTACACTTTTTAACGTGTACCTACAGGTAAGCCTATAATAAGACTTACCTGTAGGTACCATGAATATCTCCTAAACTTGCAGTGTTTAGGAGATATTCACACAGGATGCAGCTGGTGACATCACTGGCACTTTGCGCTCTGAAGGGACAGCATACCTGTTCTTTCAAAGCTCCATACCGAACCCCCTGCATGGATGCATGCATGGGCCATTCATACAGCCGGAGCCTGCAAACCCAGAATGCTTTTCAACGAAAGTCTTCCTATGGGATCATATTCGTATTTACATATTTTGTGCATATTATTTACCTATAAAAGCCTCCATTGTGTAGACATCCCAAAGCCATGAGACTGCTACTGGGTGCCGCCATCTTGGATGTGATGTCAGGAGCCCCAGCAGACTCAGAGTTGCTGATCAAGTGACTCTCTACTATTCCTATTGCCAGCAGCTACATGAAAGGGTATGAATGGAGGGGCAGTGGGGCCGGTACAGAGACTAATTGGACACTCCAGAAGAGAAGACGGTTATGGCATATCTATTTATTATAATAATATTTTTTATTCAATTTTTATTTTTTTATTTTTTTTATGAAAAACACTGCAAGTATGCATTTAAAGAAAAAAAAAATGCCTTTATTGCAAAGTTTGTGACAGGGTAATTTAAAGCTAGGATCGTTCACTACCAAATGATTGAAGAATCTAATGGTACCTAATGAAGTTAATAATTTAGGTCAAATATGGGCTTCTTAAAGAGAAAGTAAACCCTCTCTAAAAAAAAAAAAAAAAAAAAAAGCACCCTGCAGGACAAAGGCATAATGAGCTAGTATGCATAGCATACTAGCTCATTATGAATTGTTTACCTGAGATCGAAGTGCCTGGAGCGACCCTCTTTCACACCTCCTCCATCGCTGCCATATCTCCCAGAGTGACTTCTGGGTATCGCTGCTCCAGCGCTGTGAGTGGCCGGAGCAGCGATGACGTCACTCCGGCGCGAGAGCAGTCAGTGATGGCATGATGGCCTTCACTAACGGCACGCTCAGTGCGCCGTAAACATCTGTGCCTGTTTTTTGGAAAATATCTCCTTAACCGTGTAGGTTAAGGAGGTATTTCTTGCACCTACAGCTAAGCCTTAATTTTAGGCTTACCTGTAGGTTAAAGTGGTCTGTAGGGGTTTACAACCACTTGAAAAGCACGTATGGCCACTGCTAATGTCTTCTAGATTGTGTTCAGACCCAGAACTGTCTGAAATGGTAGAAAGATTCTTGCGTGAGTTATGGCGGTGATGGAGTTGCGCGGTGTTCACATTTGGCCCAGTACATTCTCCTTATTGTAGAGAACATTAGGCTGACCATAGAGTGGTGGTTGTACTTGTCACTATGTCCTTCATGACCCAGTTGATTGATGAGGGCAGTGTGCTGTGACTCTCACCTTTCTCTGTTGATGAGGGAAAAGTTGACACGTGGTGGCATGGTGACCTTCTAACAATTAGGAGGATCATTGTGTGTAGTAACAAGTATTTCCACCTCCTCCCCCTACACAGCCTGATTCTTGCTGAATGATCACAAGCAGTTTTGAAATCGTAGCACTCTGTATTGATTACCCTAAAAAGCTTCTGACGTAATGTGATTGGTTGTCCTTTTGTAGTGCCTGGAGATGAGGAGAATGGATAAAATGTATTCTCTTTAGTATTTTGGAAGATCTTGTTTATAGCTGGTGTTTTGTAGTGAAGATGCAAAAGCTGGAACAAATTACAGAAATTAGCATTTGACAGTAACGGGGTTGATTTACTAAAAAGGGAGAGTGCAAAATCTGGTGCAGCTGTGCATGGGAGCCAATCGGCTTCTAATTTCAGCCTATTCAATTAAAGTGTTACTAAACCCAGAACCTGCATTCACTATATCTGGTCTCCCACAGAACATGGAAATACAATTATTTAAAGCAGACCTTAAGTCGTCTTTTATTTTTTAATTTTTTTTCAACTTTCCATCTATTAAATCTTCTGCTCTTGCTGTTAACTTTTGGATAGTAAAACATTTTTATTTTCTGCCAGTAAACACCTTTTATACAGCCCGCTTCCTTTTTCTTGTCTGGTCATTAGCCTAGGCTTATGACATCATGCACAGCTCTCTTGTGAGTTTGCCAGAAAGGGAGGGGGGTGAGTCATAAGAGGGCCAATCAGAGCTGGATGTGTGTGTGTGTGTCTGTGTAAATCAGGATGTGAACAGGCAGCGGCTTTAGCTGCCCACAGTTAAAATGGTTGCAGCCAGACTTGGTAGAGGGAGAATTCTGCAGCATATTTGGCAAGTACAGTGTATATATCTCCAAAATAGTTGGAGAGAATCTTCAGAATGGCAAATTTTTATTACGAATGATGTGAGCAGACTGCAGTTCCTCTTTAAATAGAAATGACTACATTTCTCATCAGCAGTATATAGGAGTCTTGTGACTTCTATCAGTGTCTGGCTGAGCACTGGTTAAAGCTTGCAGGTGAAGTTTCTCTCTCTCTCCCCCCCCCCCCCCCCCACTGTCCTATGAGGCTGCATGACCCCTGACCCTCTGGACAGTGCTGATTAGCCCTGTGCTGATCACATGCACCCTCCCAAGAAATATAAATACAAATCTTTAGCAATACACACCAAACTGAGCATGTGCAGAGTGCCCCCAATGCTCTGTACTATCAGAAGATGGACTGGGGACTGTAGAAGAAGGGGAGGATTAACCACTTAGGTTCCGCAGTGAGTATAACAAACATGCTTTACTGCATATACAGAGTGATTTTACTGTTATGGGTTTTTAGTACCACTTTTTTAAACTTTGACAAAAAAAAAAAAACTGGAAGCTGATTGGTTTCTATGCAGATTTTGCCCTCTACAGTTTTAGTTAATCAACCTCTATGTGTCCGAGCACAAAATGAGATGTCCGCTCTTGTAACTTTAGAGGAAATGGCTTTTGGTTTTTATTCAGTGACCTCCATTGTCTAAAAGGAAGATAAAACAACAAAAGCACAGCAGGGAGCTTCTGGTTGATATTCTTTGGTAACGGAATTTTGCATTCAATGGGATGGAGCCTTTCTGCTGGTGGTTTTTTTCTTGTTTGCATTTGTGGCTAAAGTCTGGATTCCTGTTCACAAGCAGGTGTCCGCCTCTGATTGTATTTCCATGTGAAGGCAGTACAGTGATCTCCATGCCCAGCCCTTACTAAAAGCAATACTTCTGCAGGGAGTTGTATGGAATGTGCAACTGGAGTCTGCTTTTAGTACTGCGCTGAGTTGTTAAATTCAACCAGAACTGAATCCCGCATCACATTGCTGTGTGTACTGTAATCGTGATTTTTTTTTTTTGTAGCTTGAGCTAAACCTCTTTAGTAGCTTCAACCTTAGATGATGATGATGGTAGCTGTTATTGCTGACTTGGTTGTAAAGGTGCAGTCCATGAGGCTGGTATCCTTATCCTGCCTTTAATACCTCACTGACTTGGAATGCAGCCAATGAAATCTAGTGATTGCAAGTAAACAAGGGCTGCTTAGTTGTCCATGTGCAAATATGTAGCTGTGCATTGTTTGCTTCATACACGTGTAGCAGCCTCCATTGTAGTGTAGTTAGACTTCTTCCTCCTTCTTCCTTTTTTTTTTTTTTTTTTTTTTATTATAATGGATGTTCACACCTAATGGGTTTTTAGTGCTTTTTGCAAAAACACACTTCAGTCCATTTACCATGGTTCACATCTATACATTTTTTATTTTTTTCAGCTGCTACGTTTTTGCGAAGGGTCAGGGACATTATGTATTTTTGTTTCAAAAACACACTGCAGAAACAACTGCAGAAACAGATCAATGGCAAACTGGATAGGTGTGACCCAGCCCTTTTAAAGCATATTTTAACCAAAAAACAAAAATGTAAAACTGAATTCCAGGAAAACAAAGTCTACCCTTGCGGTGGGGCTGTGCCCTCTGCTGCAAGGGTTAACTGCTCATTTATTCCTAGGGGGACCAGAGGCAGACGTTTTACTTACCTGATCCTCCATTCCCACAGGCTCCTCTGCACTGCTTGGCTGTTCCTGGAGCCTACTCTCCGCCGGCCTAATGTCGTCTTGCGTCCTCAAGACTGATGCAGGAGCCATAGCCATGCATTGGCTGTGAGAAGGCCAAGGAACAGTCCACTGTCAGAACAGAAGAGAGTGCAATTTGTTTGGGGAGCAAAGGATTGGGTAATGTGATCCTTTTTTGTCCTCCTAGATTTAAAGCGGAGCTCCACCCAAAAATGGAAGTTCCGCTTACCTGGTCCCCCCCCCCCCCCCTCCCCATCCGGTGTCACATTTGCACCTTTAAGGGGGGAGCAGATACCTGTCTAACATGTCCGCGACCCCCCCCCCCCGCTGTCCTCTGGGAGACACACAGGTCCCAGAAGACAGCAAGGACCAGTCAGAATGTGCAGCGCGACTCACACATGCGCAGTAGGGAACCAGGCTGTGAAGCCACAAGGCCGGCACCTCCACCCAGAGCCAAGGGACGGGTCGGCTTGGGCTAAGGACATCAAGGGGTCCCTGGACAGGTAAGTGTCCTTATTTTAAAAGTCACCAGCTGCAGTATTTTGCAGCTGCTGACTTATTTTTTTTTATTTTTTTTATTTTTTTTTCGGCTGAACTCCGCTTTAAGTGATTGTAAAGGTGTGTGTGTGTGTGTGTGTGTGTGTGTGTGTGTGTTTTTTGTTATTTGAAGGAAAAACAAAAACATGCTATACCTGCTCTGTGCAGTGGTTTTGCAACCCCCCCCCCCCCCAAGGGTTCTAACTAATCCCTACACTATTCAACACCTAAAGAAGGCTTGGATAGGGATACACTTTAAAGCAGAGTTACACCCATTTAAAAGTCAGCAGCTACAAAAGTGCAGCTGCTGACTTTTTTAATAAACAGACACTCACTTGTCCCACGGTCCAGCGACCACCCTAAGCCTCGCTTTTCTTCCCCCTCCTCTCTGTGGCGCCAGGAATTGCAAGTTTGGGCACACACTGCGCGTGCGCGAGCCACACCGCTTATTGTAAATGGCCAAGCAATCTTCTGGGAGCTGTGACGTGTCCCAGAAGATGGGAGGGGGGAGAGGTGAACTTCCGCTCGCCGCCAGGAGAGGAAGTGGGAGCTGGGTACCTGTGAAAACTAGGCCCCCCCCCCCCCAAAAATGAAATGCCAAACGTGGCATGTCAGGGGGTCACATGTACTTAAAGCAGAAGTTCCATTTTTGGGTAGAACTCCGCTTTAAGGACTGAGCAATGAAGATCTAATGTTTTTGGGTAAATTAACTTGCTATGTTGCGCATTCAGCCATTGTAGGTCATAAAGGTTCCCCTACTTTATCCTGTAGGTAGTCCTGTACCATGAACCAGCTGTGTATAATGTCTTCTCCCATAATAAGAAAAGATCTTCAGAAATGCATACTTGCTGTATATGGTGCTCATTATATTGCGATCTGGATATGCTTTGCTGGCACAAAGGATGTCTTTTGCTGGGGGGTAAAAGTCGGTTTTTATGTTATCAAAGGATAAGCAGTGTAAAGAGACATTAAATTGGCACAGAGCTTTCATTCATCAGTGGAAATAATCACGTTATGTACAGATACTATGACTCACTTGCTATTGTGAAGGTTCAATTAGGAAGACTGGGACTTATCAACAGGCTGCCGAGTCGGTGCAGAAACCATTTTTTACAAAGGTCAGTCCTGCTCACCTAGCTCTTTTTATAAATGGTACTTTATCAGCCCTCCTGCCTACCTAATCCCAACCAGTCTACAAGTCTATGGTGTGTTTATCTGACCAGAGAGCGCTGCGCTAAATCCATCATTACTGCCCTAATCTTGTGTTTGCAGCAGATAGGAGATGGTAAGTAAATAGCGAGTTTGCTGTGGTAAGCGCCTGAAAGGCCCCTTGTTACTGGTTTACTGATAAGCTTGTGTTAAACCCATTAGATCACTTACTGACTGTATTTGTATTTGAGGCTGTATACAGACATTGTAGTGATCTCCAGTCCGGTTTCATCTTTTGGCCTGGGTACAGTTTTTTTCTTGGGTTTTGGCATGGGGCTCACAACCGCAAAAATGTAAACCTTCTTTTGGTTGGCTGCAAAAGTCTGCTAAAGGAAACTATATCCCCAGCAGATGACCACTGAATTGCTTCAGAGGTCATAGTTTGTTGTATTATGGCCATTTTGTACTTCACCAGCTTATAGGTTAAAGGGGAAAATTGAATGATTTTATTGAGCACCTTTTTTCGAGTTTGTATTTGTTTTTTCTTACAGCAGTCCTAGAACTGAAAAAGTTGCCTGTCCTGGTGAAAATGCGGCATCTGGTTTCGCTCATTGCAGACTATAAATTTACTGACATCCCTTTCAGAAGAGACCATGTGGCCATGGCCAGAAGCGTAGGCAGGTTGTGAGCGCCATACAAGAGCAGGTCATTCTATGGCTGTGCTGTGAAATGGATCTGAATGTATGGGGTATCAGATTGGAGGCGATGGAGCCCTAGTGCCCAACCCGAGGCCCTTTTGGTACCCTTTCTTCTTCACCTTCTGAAGAGGAATAGAAGTCGATCTAGTAGACCCATGTTTTCCAACGTCTCATGTTCCTTTGGGTGCTTATGTGGCCTTCAAGGACATTGTCTACAGTAGTCTGGATTTCCTAGGTGTTTAGTGAATTAAAATATTCTTTAGATTCACTTGAAGTAGTTAAATTGGCTTGGTTTTATTTTTAATATATTTGTTGCTTTTTTTTTTTTTTTTTTTTTTTTTTTTTTTTTTTTTTTTTTCCTGGGACGGAGAGACTTTTCAGATGTTGCACTAGTAATTTTTAAAGTGATACTAAAGGTTACCTTTTTTATTTTTTATGTTAAAACAAAAAAATCTGTTATGTTATCTGTTAATCTATGCAACAAGATTGCACATAGCGATCTCCTACCTCATTCAGTCACCCATGGGTGCTGTCCGCTTCTTGTGCCTCCTTAGCAAGGTGGGTGCTGTGGAGACACCTATACACAAGCACTCCCGAGCAAGGCTGTGTGCATCCATAGACACACACAGGACCAGTAAGCCACACCCCCTGCTCCCTCCTCACAGGAGTTTGACTGATAGCAGCAGGAGCCTATGTCTGCCACTGGTCCCAGTGCTTCCTGTAAGACCAGGAAGTGAGAAGACTGGCAGCTTGGACAGTGCTGGAACAGTGACGAGTCAGGGATGCAGTTGGGATGGGGGTGGGTAGGATAGGTAGTGGGGAGATCTTTACTGTAATGCAAAGAATACCTTGAGGTAAAACAAAATAAATTACTTTAGAAACCCTTTTTAAAGCGGTAGTAAACCACAGCATTTAAAGGGAAAAACCTCCTTGCAAGACAATGGCATAGTATGCTAGTATGCATTGCATACTAGCACATTATTAACTACTTTTACCTTTTTAGACTAAAGCCCTCCAGCAGTGTACCACTGACAGTATACTGTCCCTTCAGAGCGCATGCGCCGGTGATGTCATGACTGTATTCATAATGGATGCAGCATCGCCTAAACACTACAAGCTTAGGAGATATTCACTGTACCTAGGAGTAAGCCTTATTATGGGTCTACCGGTCGGTACAAGTTCAAAAAAGGAGTTTACTACCACCACGGGGCGGGGCTGTAAAAAGCATTGATTTGTGTATGTTCTGTAATGTTGGTGATATCTAGCAGTCTCATACAATGACTCCAATCTCTGTCTCCTGAAGCATGTCCCCCAGACTTTAGCAACTTCTATCTTTGCTCATCACCTGTAGCGTCTGCAGTCTGAGCATCTCTTGTAGCATTTTTCATCTTTGATAGCCTCCAGATGCATGTCTATAGCCTCTGGCAGCTTTTTGTAACGTTACATTTACTGCATATTATGTGCGATTCTTTGATGTCAGAGGTGTTGACCACCACTTGTGGAGTCATCCGCTGTGATGACACTGTCTGGCCTAGAGAGCTGTTATGCTGCAGGCATGATTTCCAAAGGTGTCATGGGTGTACTTTTGTATAAATATGTTTAAATAAAACCATTTATGAATGTGTAATGTTAAATTACAATTGACCAAAACGTTTTTACACTTTTGTCTTTCACATTCATACAAAATGTATACAATTTTAGTAGTGTGTATTCCTTTTTTTTTTGTTTTTCAAAGCCTGTGATTTTATGTTGTGATGTAGCTTATTCCACAATGATCTATGGAATTCTGCTATACTATACTGGGGTGTTGGTTTTTGCCATCTGCCAAGTAGGCATTAATATAGGTAGGAGCATCTTTCTGTTTCAAGCCTGCCTCCTATTACATGAGATTGTTTATCAAAGTATAGAGAATGGGATCTGTGGCTCGTGCTTTTTTAGATCATTCGTCCCTTTTTGTTTTTGTTTTTTGTTTTGTGTTTTTTGTTTTGTCTGCAACTTAATTCATTCCTATTTGGATTCTGTGTGTCGCAGCAGAAAATGTAACAATGCAGTGATCAAACAAGCCTACATATATAGTAGTACATTTTAGACCAAGTGTATATTTATTTATCTTTGGTAAAAGGAAAAAAAAAGGTTGTATCACAAGCAAAAACACACTGATGTGATGGGTCTGAATTGATGCAGTTGTGCATATCTGTGGAGTACCAGAGAGTTCAGCAGATACTGCCAGCAAATCTCTGGGATGGTTGTCTTTGGCGGGGCCAAAAGTGATGCATGGGGTTATCTGCACTGTACACAGACCTACACCTTTGTAGTATACAAGCCTGTCTGGGAATCTTTTGTGGTAGTTGTGATAATGTGCAGAGAGATTTTGATTGGCACTTGACAAATTATAGGTTCTGCAATTTTTTACTTTATAGTAATATATATTTTTTTTTATAGTGTCCTCACTATTGAGCAATACAGTTGCTAACCTGCGTCTGGAAATGCTTGGCTGTCTTTTGCCTTCAGTACTTTCTGAATTGGTAACCCAGAACAAGCATGTGACAACTGAGGTTGGGTAAAAATGAGAACTCCCAATGTTGCTTACTTTTGGGTCTGTGACTCGGTAAGAATTAAAGCAAAACAAATGACCAGGTTCTTTTGAAAATGCCTTGTGGCTCCTGGGTTGGACTAACTGACTTTTGGATTCCATGTTGATTTTTTATTTTTTCCCTACTATTTGCTAATATGCTGAGATCTTCCATGGGTGGCTGTCTCCAACCTTGCCCACACACCAGCGTATTAAACCTGATTTGCAGTAAATTGCCCAGACTTTTGGAAACATAAGACTTGAATTCTGAATAGACTGCAAACTCCAGGACTCTATCCATGTGGTCAACCTCTTTCCTTTCATCACCAACTTGGTCCTGGGTGGTTGAATGTAGTTATATCTGTTTTAAATGTACCTGTACTCGGTATATGGAGGTTGACATATCTGACCTACCTGTCTCATACTAATCCAATGGCTTTAATACTTTGACTTGCTAATCTGCATGTTTTTTTTCTGCATCTCTCTGAGTACATACAGGCTTCCTGGCCAGGCCAGGTTGAACATCTCCATTTTTACATGGCCACCACTGGTAGGTCCTGCTGAGAGTTGATAGTCCATGACAGCTGGCTAGTAATGGTTGCCTAAGTGGTTTCCTCGTTTAGTTTGTAATTAGCACTGGCCTTCTCTCAGCATTTGTTTTGTTTCTAGTTGGAATAACAAGGTCTCCCACTAAAACCCTTTCTGAAGTTTTGTTTACATTGCAGCCTCTGGGGTCTTGTAAACCTGTCAGGTAGCTGTTATTGTCCATTGACATGAAAACACTGAAGTAACATAGGAGCAAGATTATTATGATGGTCAGCAACAGGTGTGACCCCTTTGTGATGACTGATGACATAATGCAGCAGTATTAAGCAAACCATGGACATACGGTAATGTTTGGTGGCTCCAAAAATTAGTGGTGATGGTTAAACAAAAAAAATACATTTGGAGCACTCCCATAAGAATTGGATATGGAAAGGGGTAGATCTATCATATTGCTGTTGCTCGGCATCTAAATCGTAAAGGCACATGGTTTAAGCTTGCTATAAAGGTGCCCCCCTTTTTTTTTTTTTTTTTTTTTTTTTTTTTTTTCCTGAGGCATGCATTTTTCTCATGTTGTTCAATCGAGGTTCCACATAATACATATAGGGCTTGTGTAGCTGGGCTCTTGTTGACGTCAAACGCACTTTGTATTCTTATACAAGCCTATGGGGGTACAAAACCCATGCAAGTCAGGTGATCAACTTTAAGTCAAAAGTACTTTGCAATTTTTAATGAACGTAGATATCTCAAACTAATGTTGCCATTGACTTACAGTAAATCCAAAGCCTTTTGATATAGGCCCTTAGATTTCGGTCCATGAACATCCACTGTCGATTGAAAATGCATTAAGATAAAAAAAAAAAAAAAATGACTTTACAACCACTTTAAGGCACCCATAGATACAGCAACTCCGTTAAAGGCACCCTTAGAAGGCTTGAATTTTGGACAATCCAGCTGAATCTGTTGAGTTACGAGCCATTGGTGGCACTGCAAGCAACATTTTGGCTTGACCAGTCCGTTTGAAAACCAACTAAACTTTTCAGAGGCAGATTTCTATTCTATTCTATTCTATTCTATTCTATTTCTATTTCTAACCATTCAGTCTAAAGGTACCTGTTCATGGATGGGCACACATTTGAAAGTAAATGTAAAGGTACGGAGCATATGTTTCTTGAGGCTGTCTTTCTTTTAACTGTATGAACAGACGCTAACTTCTCCAGCTTTTACCCCGACAAGGAAGGCCACACCAGTTGCACCTCAAAGGTAGTTATAACTATCTGCCCAATGCTGTTTGCTCATAACTAGACATCACACATTAGACCTGACCCAGCCATGTTACAAATGCTTTTTTTTTGTGAGGATATTTTCTATGGTATGAAACATCTGGTCTGCACACTTCTTCCCAGACTTGCAGCATAAACATGAAAGTCAGTAGAGGTTTGGTGACAAACCTCTAGTCTGTAATGTACGTAGTCTATATTCCACAGAATATAGCAGGGGTTGTGCATGCTTTTGAATGTTGCCGTATAGCAGAACTAGTCATTTAACTTGTGCATACATCATCCTAGCAATTTGGCGAAAAGAAAACCACATACCATTCTGTGGAATACTACAGCTTTACAAATAAGAGGGTTCTCTATAGCCAAAGTAGCTTAGAGAGTAACCGCACCGACCCACTGTAGGAAGCCTAGCTTATTTCCTTTATCTTCATTTTTGTGATCTTTGGCAAGTCTCCCCTTGCCGTGTTCCTGACTTAGAATTATGTGTACTACACGGTACAGCTTTGTGAAAGTATTAGGAGTCTGTATAAAACCGATCTATTTGAGGAATCTGTAAGATTTCTAAGATGGCGGCCACCAATATGAATTCTTGGCGATGTACTAGTTCTAGAGATGTACAGTTGTGTATAGTGAACTATAATAGGTTTTGGCACAGATCAGAACTATTATCTTATGTCTATGGGTAGCTTTAAACCCTGCTGGCCAAAACGTTTTGTAGAGTTCAGCATTTTGTCAGGTCTTTATTGTTGTCTTAGACCCCACAGAGAAGTTTTCTGTCAACTCCCAAGAAAAGACCGGAAGGGATGTCCCAAAGACAGGAAGACACAAACAGTACTAAAAATATTGCCCCTTTTGGAGAGCGTTTTTTATTTTTCAGGGCACATTTACACAAATGCATTGCAGTAATGCATGGGACACTTGCTGATGTGCTACAGTATCATTCATTCTGAATGACGTCCGAACACACCTGCATTGCAGCACACCACAATGCACCGTAATGTACTATCAATTCTTGTTTTTATGCTCCATTGCTAAAAATGGTGCATGCTCCCATTTTGGTGCATTGGGTAGTCTATTCAGATGAATGGGCTGCCTTAATGCAGCACGCAACTTAACGCTTGGTAACGTGTGCATTAAACTCATACACATGCATGTAAATGGGCTGTCTGCTCGCAGTTATCTTCAAGTTCCACTTTAAGCTTGCTATAGCTCAGAAGGTCATGTTTAAAACCTTCTTTTACCACAGACCAGAGTGAAACAAAAATGTATTCTCGAGTGAACAGCAAGAAGAATATAGGGGAGATGTATGTAGTCAGAGTTGGGCAGAGTAGAACATCCAGTGATCTGATGATTGTTATAGTGCAGTCTGTGTGTCTGAGGTCACCTGATCACAGATAACATTCCTTTCCATCATTGTTATGTGGGGGAGGGGTGACTTTCTCACTTTTTATAATTACACAGGATGTGCCTGTCTCAGGCTAGTGCATGAGATATGTAAATCACCTGTCACTCACAGCAAGGGGGTGTTTTTTGACAGTTTTCAGCACTGAACAATAAAAGAGGATTTCTCAGGTCTGGAGTAAATCTGTGTGGCAAGACTGGGCTCAAATGAAAGGAAATCGTATTCTCTACATTATGACATCAAACTTTATTTTTTTATTTTTTTGGAAGGGTTTACATCGACTTTAAGCCTAAAGCTAGCTATACACTAGTAGGTTTTTGATTGAACGTTCATACGAAAATTCTAAAATGTACACTTTGATCACGAGATGAATGTCATTCGAAAGTACCTCCTAAAAAAACATTTTTGCTTTTACCATTCAATTTTAGATTGAACGGCCTTCACTCCACTTTCACTTTTTAGAAATTTGTTCAAGAAAAAAATTGTCCATCTTGCTCCTTCAAATTTTCTTGTTACTGTGGTCGAAAATGGAAAATTGTAATTTTTGAAGGGTATTGTCTGTATGGCCAGCTTTAGTAAAGCTTCTAAACCTGTTGAACTGTAAATGTGAGCGGAGAGTGGAAGCTTGTGGACCAACGTGAGGAGCAGCTTATCAATTCATATGGAAATTTCCTGCTTCTGTATTTTGGTTCTTAAAGCTTTTTCATGGGGTCGTACAAAACAAGAGTCAAGCATCTATAAGCAGCACTTGAAGTCTGGTTTGTAATAATGTTTTGTCAGCCTGGCCCTGCAGGGCACCTGTTCAGTGAATCGCTTCCAGCTGAGCATTTAATGAATTACTTATTGAGTCTCTCTTTTGGCTCCTTTTTAGCTACAAAATGAAAACTGGTTTAAGCTTCAGATCAGACAGTGAAATACATTCAAAGCAATGGCTCTAGTCACTTATAATTACCCTTAAGATCCCAGAATAATAAGCAGCCACTAAACTGGAGAATGAAGGCCCCATCCCCATCTAGTCTCACTGCTCTTCGTGAAAAGTCCCCTATTATGTGGAAATGTAATTATAATTCTGTACTTTAGCATGTCACTGGCAGCTCTTTAAAGCTAGTTCAAAAGGTTTGTGAATTTGAGAAATCTGGACAGCACGTTGGCTAATTACTCCACAGCATTCTGTTCTGGTTTTAGAGACTTTTAATGTTTTACAGTTATGCCTAAATCCAGCTATTATAGTTGGCTATGGGTTAAATTGGTCTTTTGAAGATGTCATTGGTGTCGGATACATTGACAGTTTTTGCTTTCTTTTAAATGGTGGCTATAAATTTTCTGACTAAATTTATGTTTGATCATTTCATGTTTGTGTGAATTGCCCCAATGAGCAGGTTCCGGTCCATTGGGGGTAATGTGTATATGGGGGGCTCCTGGACCTGTGCATATACTTTCTCCTTGTAGGAGAAGTAGTTTATCCGGTTGTTGTATTTTCATGCTAGTTTTACTATTCTTGCCCCAGGGGAGCCCACACAGTTTATAAACATGCATGCACAACTGATCTGAGCGTGAATGTTCATGTGCTGATCCATCTCACCAACAGTCTTGTTTCTTTTGGCGTCTTAACACTTTGACTAGTTACAAGGAATCTCTTTTCTGTATAAGTTAGAATAAGTTGTTTAGTAGCAATTTAATATTATGGTGTGCAGTGGCAAATTCTCTGCCAGACACACAACCTATTCTTGCGTACCTTGGTGCAGAGTTTAGCTGTATGAAACTAACACGTTGAACCGCAGTTCATGGACTTTATAGGCACAACCAAACGACGTACAGTACAATTACAAAGCTTTATTGATGCACAAAAATGAGTTTTGCATCCCAAGTCATTAAAGGAGGTGGCCTAGTGCAAATCGAATAACAGATTGTATATCCAATTGGTATGAATAGTTCTTGGGAAGGGGTGGTGGAATCGCCTATTATAATTCATATCAATTGGATATACAATCTGTAATTGGATTTGCTGGGGGATTTGCACTAGGCCACCACCTTAATGATGTAGGGTGCAAAATGCTACTATGTTTTTAAAGCGGACCTTGGGTAATTTTTTCAACTTTCCATCTAGTAAATTGTCTGCCCTTGTTTTTAACTTTGGATAGTACTTTTTTATTTTATTTATTTATTTTTTCTGCCAGTAAATGCCTTATATAGCCCACTTCCTGTTTCTTGTCTGGTCCTTAGCCTAGGCGTATGGCAACATGCACAGCTCTCTCACTCTCGTGAGAGTTTGCCAGAAAGGGAGGGGGTGAGTCATAAGAGGGCCAATGAGAGCTGCAGAGCTGGAGGTGTGCCTCTGTGTAAATCCAGGAAGTGAACAGGCAGCAACTGCCCACAGTTAAAATGGATGCAGCCAGACTCGGTGGAGGGAGATTTCTGCAGCATATTTGGCAAGTACAGAATCAATAAATATATAAAACAAATAACCAAAGTGGTTGGAGGGAAGCTTCAGAATGGCAAAGATGTTTTTATTACAAATTATGTGAGCAGACTGCAGTTCCTCTTTAAACTCCTTTTTGTGCCTCAATAAAGCTTAGTCATTTTATTGTACTTTGGTTGTGCCTATAAAGTCCATGAACTGCCGTTCAATGTGCTAGTTTCATATAACCAGATTATCTTGGGATGTGGCGCGGTTGTAATACTGGGGTTAACGAGTGTCCACACCAGTGTTTCTCAACTCCAGTCCTCAAGGCGCCCCAACAGGTCATGTTTTCAGGATTTCCCTCAGATGAAACGGCTGTGGTACTTACTAAGGCAGTGAAACTGATCAAATTGCCTGTGCAAAATAATGGGAAGCCTGAAAACATGACCTTTTTGGGGCGCCTTGAGGAGTGGAGGTGAGAAACACTGGTCCACACTACCACTTAATGGTATCAATTTATCTACCTTCAGTCTTGGTGCTGAGTTTGTCATCGGGAACCCATAAGATACCTATGGTACTTCTTTTTTTTTTTTTTTTTATGGCTGCAGCATGCAGCCCCACAATGTGGCAATATTATCACATTTATTACATCTACCTCCTTGCAGGCATTACCAGCAACCAGTGTGCCCAATACCATAACGTAGCCCTAATTAGTTGAATGATATCGCTGTAGTTTGGCGTCTTTGTAGAAGAGACCGGATGAAAAGCAGTGGGAAGGAGGGCCCAACTGGCCCCCATATTGCAGTCACAGGTGTTGTGCCCGCCCCAGGCGTTCTTCTGATAACTAAAAAGTCTAGCCGGATGCAAGATTCCTCCATGCTGCATCTCACAATAACTTTGATTATTTTCTGTTTACATTTTTATTGCATGTACTTGGTAGCAGCAGTAACACCTCATTGATCATGATGTCTTTTCCAAACCATCCATAAACTAATATGCTTGTGATTTACGTTTTTAGCTTTCCTATGCCTTCCCGTTGGATGGTTACAGATAACAAATTGGTGTGTAATTCATTATACCCCTAACGGTTTAATTTGCTGAGCATGTACATTGTAAAGTGGAAGTGTCCGTACACAACGTGGTAGTGCCCCCTTTAGCGGTCTGATTATTGCAACCATTGACAAAAAATATTCTGTAGCCGCTTTATAAAAACATTCAATATATACTGTTAATCATTGCCATGTTAAAGTGAAGATCGCTTTGATGTGAGACCTAAGGCTAGATGTCTTGGGAAAGTCATTTGGTACTACTGCTTTAACAAGCTTGTAACAGATTGAATGGGGAGGGGTGGTGGTCTGGCTTGCTGAAAATTGTCCTCTCAGCACCATAGATTATATTTATTTTCACAGGCCGTGGTGTTTTTTTTTTTTTTTTCTTCATCCTTAAACCCTGCAGGCAGCAAACTTGAAGATGTGTAAGTCTCTTTTATGGACTAGGGAAATGAAACGGTAGGGATTTCAGTGAAAACATCTGGATATTTTGAAGATGGACCATGGTGTAAGGGAGGCTGGGCGTTTGGACTATCCTCTGGCTTTTATTTACTGCAGGCTTTTTCTGGGTGTAGAAGATAGACACCGACCTGTATTTTCAGAAGGGTAGCCATGGCACTCTGCACATTGCTCTCTCATAACTGGTAGTGCGCTGGAAAAACTGGACCGGAGGTATCTAGGTGCCACCATATAGAGATGTTTCAGATATTCAATTTAAGTTGTCTACATTCTGGTAGTAATAATAACTATAATACTATAATAAATTATATATATATTTATATTTTTTTTTTTTTTTTTTTTACCCTTTTCATTTCCTGATGCTGCCATAGGGTTTGAGGTATTCATCAGTAAGTAGCTTTATGCTGCATGGGGAGGGAGCCATCCTGGAAAACGCACATGACACGGACATATGACTTGGTGGCTGCTTTATTTTCTCTTCCTGGAGTTGGGCTTTAGAGAAAAAAACATTTTTGAGGTTAGTGTGCTTTTAACGTGTCACTTTCATTTTTTTTTTTTTACTCTTCAGTTATGTTTAGTTTTTCTCATAGCCGTTAAATCCAGGTAATGGTTTACGAGTTAACTTGCCCCTCATTGTGGGAAGCTTACTGAGCTTGGATAGACCTTTTTTATGATGCGTGTGGCTTGGAGAAATGGTAGTGCTAAGCCTCAATGAACTCCTTACCCAGTTAGTTTATTTTTTTACAGATCTCCAAACTGCTCAGTTCAGCAGGGGTGAAGCCAGAGCGTATTTCCCAGTTTTTAGCAAATTTTCTGCAAAGTGTGTATGTAGATGTACTAAGCAACCACTTCAGGATGCTGTCATTTGTAGAATGGTTTATACTTTTTATCTTGTTTTACAAGGTCTTCTTCTTCTTTTTTTTTTTTTTTTTTTTTTTATTTATTCATTTTTACACACAGGATAGGTAGCAGGAGGGGTCTGTATGCTTCCCTTTTTTTAGTCTGGTCAGGTTATTCATTGTCGGTGAGCAGCAGCTGCAGGGAGAGAAGGGAGCGCTCTACGGACACTGGGAATTCAGGAAGTCATGATGTCGCGCATAGGCTCTCATGGCCCAAGCGTTGTCGGCGCTCCCTCCTCTCCCCTTCAGCCGCTACTCACACACATGGGAGCCGGAGCTACTAAATCGCATATCTGGACCAAGGCAGGCTAAAAATAGGTATGCATACTTTTTACACCGGGTAGCCAGGATGGGTAGGAGAAGGGGGGAGGGAACATGTTTAGGCATAATTGGTGATCTGATGACCAGTTTGGAGCATCTTGATAAAAGGTAGCTTAAATTACCAGGTCCTTGACCACACTGATTACATTTAGGCCCATTTCACACCTAAGCGTTTTTCAGGCGCTACAGTGCTAAAAATAGCAGCAGCGCTTTGCCGGTGGTATTACCGCGGTGTCCCATTGATTTTAATGGGTAGGAGCGGTGAATACACTGCTCCAAAGATGCTGCTAGCAGGACTTTTTTTTTTTTTTTTTTACCGTCCTGCTAGCGCACCGCTCCAGTGTGAAAGCCCTCCGGCTTTCACACTGGAGTTAAAGGACCCGCTTTTTTCAGGCGCATTACAGTCGCTATTTTTAGCGCTGTATCGCCTGAAAAACTCTTGGGTGTGAAAGGGGCCTATGAGATTAAATAATTTGCAGCACCGATTACCAAGATTCCATATTAATGTCTCATAACTTTGGACCATCTGTCCTTGCACTTCATTGGATACTGCAACAAATGCTTACCTTCAAAGTAAGCATTAAATAGAGGGCATTGTGCTCTTCCATGGGAGTGAGGCCTCGTCCATATGGGTGTACGCTGATGCAAGGGCTGTGTTTACCCACACAGATGTACTGTACATCTGCATGCAGGCAGTCACCCAATTGGGATGCAGCAGCTGCACAGACATGACTGCTGCTCCCAATTGGACATCTGTGCAGGTATTTTGGAAAGTAATGGCATGACGTTACTGTACAAATTGATTAAAAAAAAAAAATCATTTAAGGTAATCATTCTGTAGTGATGGTCCTAAAGGATAAGTTCCCCGACCGTTATATTTTGTTCATTCGGTTGTAGGCCCTGCCTGGATCATTTTGGCCTCCTAGGCCTCTCTTAAAGACCGCAGTCTTCTTTATTTTCCATATTAAACATAGTTGCTTTCTTATATTGCCCTTCCTTTGTACCTGTTGGAGGCTCTCGTATGTCACCTCCTGAGATGTTTTTTTGTCTCCTGATTTGCAGGTTGTCATTTCTTTGGTTCTCATTGATGCTGTGCAGACCTTATTGCATTGCCATAGATTTTTATAAGTCTGTCTATTCATGTGACCTTTTTTATGCACTATTTTTGCACATGTCTGAATATGCAACTTATTGTTAAATGCAGTAAAGGAATTGCAAAAAAGATAAGTTCACCTTTGAAAAAAAAAATTGCCTAATTTTTTTTTTTTTTTTTTTTTTTTTTTTTTTAGGTAAAGATAGGTTTATATGTAGTATAACGTTAATTATTTTTAACAATTTTTCATACCACATCTATCAATTGGAGGGTCAGAACACCCTTACAAGTAAGCAACTCTCCTTTCGAGTAGTACTAATATAAATTCCTCCCTGTGTACCAGGATAGTTATCAGTAATTAATGTGCCCCCCCCCCCCCCCCATCTGCTGCCCACTAAATGTAGCTGGGCTGCTAAAATAAAAATAAAAAAAATGGGTCTAGGATGGGAATCTCTGTCAAAAACAGGCAGTGTAATACAGGGTGGATTTGGTTTAAATCACTAGTAAAAAAGCTTGATTTAAATCCTAATTTTTAAAGCGCAACTCTGTCCCATAGTGGCTCCTCCCCTGACCCGCTGTTGACTCACCGACCGTCCCATTCACTTTAATGGGATGGCTGGTGATGCGGCAGTGACACAACAAGGTGAGGGATGATGGCGGCAGCAGGTGAGTGGATGCCCGCTAATCAGCGCTGCCATGCTGGATCTGAAATGACAGGTGCTCTTTAAATGTAAGGCCTCATTCTTGCTTGTTGGTTAGAATCTTTAATATTTGCAAACAAAATGAAGGTTTCCCATTTAGAATAAGTTGTCAGGTTAGTAAAACAGCGATATCAGAACCGATTTTTGGTTAATCCCACATAGTTAAACTACTTTAAATTCTTTAATTAAAACCATAACGTTATATTACATATTCTTTTATTTGCTTAAACATCAATGTTTAGTAACTGAAGTGCAAAAACAAAATATCTTTGAAAAAAATAAACAAAAAAAATAAACTGAATATATATTGGAGTCCACATAAAAAACTCCAAACACGGTCCTTTCATCACCGCACGTCTTCTCATGTTTTCATTCCGGCCACCAGACCTTGCATCTTTGTTGTATTGCTTGTACTTTGCACACATACCTGCTTTACCAATAGGTAGAGGAACTTCATAAAAATATTCCCAAACTGGGTCTCTTTTATGGCCTGCTGCCATTTTGCACCTCAAGGGAGGAATAAAGCACTTGAAGCTATGTGCAGAAAGATCACAGGGTTTATAAGCTGCTTGGAAGGTTTTACTTTTCATTTTTACTGCTTGCACTTCCTTCTCACACTTGGAGCCTGCTACAGATGCACTTCTCTTCAAACAATCATAGTTTGTGGTGTATGTAGATTTGCAAAACAATGGGATAAAAGAATATTCCTGAACTTTGTTTTATCTCATGGTTACTGTGAAATTGTGTGAATGCATCAATGCAGTGCATGTTATCTCAGCTTACAGAGCTTGGATTCATTGAATGAGTTTACCAAAAATGTAAATATTGCAGAATATACAGCCGCATGCTACATAACTAAGATTAATTTCATGCAGAGAAACTAAATGATTAATGTATCTTAAATAGAAAACATCTATAGATTTTTTTTTTATTTTTTATTTTTTTAACTCCAAAAGCATTTTATTAAATATATTCCCGCTATTCCCAGGGTAGAATAAACCAATTCACACACTGCATTCTTATGATCCCAACTTAAATAGAAGACTTTTTTTTTTTTTTTTTGCCTGTGCAGTTGGCATCAACAAATTGCCAACCCTTTCACCTAATGCTGTTTTTTTGGAAAAATCTCCTGTCATCACATTTTCTTTTCAACTAAATCTTGAGCAGCTTCCCAAGCATTCAGAGAAGATGAGAAAGGGTTGTCAACACTTTACCTTGGCTTTTAATGATGGACACCTGTGGTGAGAAGAGACCCAGAAAGAAATGGCTTAGACCCCTTTCACACTATGGCGTTTTTCAGGCGCTTTAGCATTAAAAAAACGACTGTAAAGCACCTGAAAGAAGCAGCAACTGCAATCCCAATGTGAAAGCCCCAGTGCTTTCACACTGCTGCGCTGGCAGGGCATCAAAAAAAGTCCTGCAAGCAGCTTTTTTTGAGCGGTTAATACACCGTTCCTAAAGTGCCGCCTGCAAAGCGCTTTTAGCAGCGGCGCTTTTAACCCTTTGGCCACTAGCAGGGGTTAAAAGCGCCCCACTAGCTCTCGAAAAAATTCTGGTAAAGCACCGCTAGTTTTAAGCAGCGCTTTATGAGCGTTTTTCTTGCACTGGCAGTGTGAAAGGGCTCTTAAAGCACTTGGGTTTTCACATTGGGATTGCAGATGAGGCTTCTTTCGCGCGCTTTTACAGGCGCTTTTTTTTAACGCTAAAGCGCCTGAAAAACGCCCCAGTGTGAAAGGGGTCTTAAATATAAAAAAGTCACTGCATCCCATGCTGCTAATCATTCTTTGGTAAGCTGTTACAAGAACTTGGTCTAGTCGATGTACGGTGTAATTATATTTATACAAGAGAATAGCTATTCCCCCCCTAGAGCCTTTTCCAATCACTCCCCTCTAGTTATGCAATTTTACAATTAACCCAGAGATAGTTGGGAGGCTTTGGAAGTTTAACCCCCTCTGGTTAAAATAGTTTTCTACCTCCTCTAATATAATCGGAGAACAGATCTCTGGGGAAAAAAAAAGAATTCACTGCATCCCACTAATAGATACTTTAAGCCATTTCTTACTGCCTTTTAGCAAACTCCCCAGAAGTCTCGAGTATGGTGGCAGACAATATAAATGGTAATTCTACATTTAGTCATGTGCCATAAAGAAATCCAAATCTTCAGTTTGATTCTGTTTCCTTCTGAATACAGAAGAACTGCACTTGCCGATATGTTAATCTACTGACACCTCTTGAATATGTTGAGTAACAAAAGTGATTTGCCTGGGGCTAGTTAGGTTTTTGGAAGACATTTCATAGTATCTGGCACTGCATGTGTCTCCTGTAGACAAAGAAGAGCAGTTAAATACTGTCACGAAGAGTGTAAACCAGAAGATCTTTTCATTGCACCCCCCCCCCCCCCCAATCCAGAAATCCAGACACATTCCAGGAAACCACAATAACACGTCCTGTTACCCTGGGGTTGGCATATAGTAAATATAACTATCTTTTACTACTTGATTTAAAATTAAGTGAAAAGTGTATTTCACATTTGAAATGGTCTGAAGTGTCATGCAATATTCAGACCCAGAATTTATGTCCCAAATGGGTCCATACTGTGGCACTTGAAATGTCAACACATCAAAAATATACTCCTTTGGAAATATGAGGGGGTTTTAGACGTACAGCAAAGGGTGCTCTGCCAAAAAATATCCAAATCAAAGGACATCTTGTGGACAATGTCGCCAGGTAGAGTGGTTTAACTATGCCTCGTAGTTCTCAATATCGAAGGATACTTTGTTCAAGACGCTGACTGGGCCTGACCCCAAAATGGGTAAGAATTGTTCAAGAAGATTTGAAGTCCTCTTTCAGGCCAATTGAGTAACATCTGCACGTGTATCGGTGAGTCTCTCCTTGAACAACTCTGTTTTCCTAGCAATAGCATAGCGATTTGTAAAATGATGCTTCACCTTGTCCCTCTTATCTGGAGAAAAAACTGGGGGTGGAGGCAAGAGACCATTCCCATATTAAGAGTAATATTCTTGAGCACCGGCACTCTATACAGGATTGGATCAGTCTTGGTAGTTCAATAAGCAGGCTAGTAGAAGCCTCGAAAAATTGCCCAGGAGGAGTGGAAAGGTAGGAACTGTGTGCGCCCTTTCCACTGTACTGGTATCTTTCCTAAACAAGAAAAAGGAGAACCCAAACCCACATCCCTACCCCACCTTTGGTGCCCATTCTTGCCTTTTTGTGCCACTCTCCTGTCAGGTACTTCTGGGTATATGACACATTTGCTTCTCTCAAAGCAGAGATTGGCGTCTGAATGGTCAGTCACCAGACCCCAATGCTGTGACATGGTGGGGCTTGCACATTAGGTGGTGACCAATACTAGGAATTGCCTATAACATACAAGATCTACTGCAAACGAGTGAGTATAAGATTACAGGGTTTTTATGAAATAACTATGTACAGTAAGGCCTCATGCACCCTTCCTTTTTTTTTTTTTGAAGGTTGGTTTTTCTTCTTTAAGGAGAAAAGGAATACCGCGTGCTTGAAGTCTTTCACTATCCATGTTAGATTTTGCTTTCTAAGGGATGTATATTATTTTATTTTATGTTTTCTTCTAAAATGACTAGTCATATCTTGTGCTGACTTTGCAAATAAATGATCTGAAGAGTAATTACAATAAGATGTGTAGACCATCATCCAGTGAAAAGTTACAACCTCTTTTTTGTCAGCTGAATTTGTCTAGTCTTGAAAAAAGCTACATTGTACTACTCGGTCCTGGATTCCAGCCGTGGCTGCCTGCAGCTGTTTCCGTAATGCATGTATTCATCTATGACAATTGTTGACATTAGCAGGTTTACGAATGCCTGCCACACCCGGGATCCCTAGAGGAAACCCTTCTCTGCCCTCGCAGCACTGGAGTCTGATGTCACAGCAGGCTGAAGCCGCTCTGTCCTTGGCTGACAACGGAATGTATGAGCTCCGTACAACTGTTGTCTGTAGAGCAGTTGTGGCCCCAAAATAAGTTGGAGTGCCTGCAGTTATTTTCTGAGAGGAGAGGCCCTTGTCGATTCACAGTGGCCTTGGACAGCTTGTACTGTGAACTTGGCTCTGGCCACAGTATTTTTCCTGATACATTACCTCTTATGCCAAAGAATGTTGCTGCCCACAGCTCTCACTTTACTTTAAAAGTTGACTGTCTAGCCTTCCCCAGATAACAAGTAGAATCTTGCTAACACCCCACCTGTGTTTGTGGCCTGGTCACTAGGAATTTTGTCTTCTAATGTATCATCGTGACTAATACTTGCATTCTTTTTACCATTGACTAATTGCAGACACTGCTTCCAATGATTAGATGTCATTTAGAGGCCTGGGGGTTATAGATGTGAAAGTGGAATCCTTTCCTACACATGGGTGATGTAGTTCTATTTAAAGCTTAAACCCATAATCTATATATCCTGCCTTACCAGTATGGCTGCATACATCCTCGGTGTGCACACCTGTACAATGCTGATTTTCCTCTGCTCTCCCCTCCTGTAAGCATGTCCCACCTTTTTTTTTTATTAACCAGTCTGTGGACAACTGATATTCAGATTAGTTTACAGCCCTTCAAGTATCAAGTCACCTTTTTGTAACAAAGAACGGTGGTGGTTTACCCCTGTTAGGCTGGCCATACATTATACAACATTCTGGTACAACTTCCCTTTTTAGACTTACCAAAACCATATAATAGGAGGTCAAACTTAAACACTTTAAATTTGTATGCAAACAGGCAGGTCCTTGCATTACATAGTTTGAAGGTAAATCTTAAGAAAATTGTATAATGTATGGTCAGCTTTACTAGCTGGCATCTGCAGTTCTCACTTCTCATTAGGTACAAATATGCAAATTACCTACAACTAATGGCTGGATCGGGCATGCACAGCCAACTTCCCTCTAATGTCTGTAGGTAGCATTAGTCCTGATGTGCAGGGAATCCCGAAAGCTGAAATAAAGACATGCTGTAAATGTTATATGTAAAAATACATTCATTGATGATTATTAGTGAATGTACGGTGTTTTTGCAAATGTTTGCCCGAAATTCAGCTTCAAAGAGCAACTTAAAGTGGTTCTAATGGTTCGTTTATTATTTTAAAGTAAAAAAAAAAAAAAAAAAATGCATCATACTTTCCTGATTTGTGCAATAGTTTTGCACAGAGCAGTCCTGATCCTCCTCTTCTTGGGTCCCCGATGACACATCTAGCCCCTCCCCCATAGCCAAGAGCCCCCATAGCAAGCTGCTTGCTCTGGTGTACTTGTGCGTGCTCACTCCCAGGCCGGCTCTGTGTGGTGCAGTCCCACCCCCTGCTCCCTTCTCTCTGGCTGTGATTGCCAATGGCTCCCGCTGCTGTCTCTCAGCCAATAAGCAGGGAGAAACCGGAGAGAGCTGCTGTACATTGCTGGATTGGGCTCAGGTAATTTTTTTTTTTTTTTTTTAAGAGGGGGGGGGGGGATGGGGTTCCTGGAGGAACCTAGTGCCAAGACGCTCTTCACTCAAAGCAGAGAAGCTTCTTTGCAAGCAGACCAGCCCCCCCATTTTACTTGCCTGAGCCCCGTATTTCCCTAGGCGGGGACGTGCTGTCCCTCTCTCCACGGGGGGCCCGGCTCTTGATTGGATAGATTGATAGGGCAGCCATTGGCTCGCGCTGCTGTCAATTAAATCCAATGATGCGTTGTCGAGTTGGCATTCATGTCTACGGACGCAAATGCTGGACTCAGGAGAGCTTCTCCTAGGGGGTTATCTGATGCGGGGAGGAGCCGCAGAGGGACCCCAGAAGAGGATGACAGGAAAACGAGCTGCACAGTGGCGGTAAGTATGATGTATGTTATTTTTTAATAAAAAACTAGCCTTTACAATCACTTTAATCTAGAAATGTGTATATTTAATATAAGAGCATGTGTGTTTTAAATGTGACTGTCACATAAAATCACAAAAAACGGCTTAACGTATTTACTGAAAAAAAAAAAATGCCCCTTCACCTTTTTCTTAATTTTGAGGTTCATTTAAATTTCTTCTGGTCCTGTTTAACGTGTTCAAGCAGGGACTGCAGTCTTCTGTCACCTCGGTGTTGTGTACTGCGATGATATGGTTGTTGGACTGCAGAGAGTATTAAAAAGGCAGAATCAGGGATCCCTGGCTTGTAGAATCAGAGGCTTGGGATAAATCCTACCCATATAGACATTGAGGACGGTTTCCCAATCTGGTCATTTTAAACTGGAATAGGCAGTGGTGCAATGTCTGACTCAGGTTCTTCCAGGGAAAACCTGAGATCAGACAGTGTAGAAAACATTTTCCAATTGCTATTGTTTCCTCCCAAGACAACAAGACTAAATTTGCAGCACGCCTCCCCATGCTCTTCTCAACAGGCTTAAACTTGTGTGTTTTGCCGATTTTTTTTTTTTTTTTTTTTTAATTTTTTTTTTTGTGTTCACCGTGCCTACTTGTTTAACCACCCTCTAGTGCCTATGGCCAGTTAAAGATGGTCAGGGTTACTGGTAACCAGAGGATTTTCACCAGCCTTATGTACTGGATCAATGCCAGGATGAAAGACAAAATCCTTGGCCAGGTGTTTTTCCATCTCTGTCGCCATTTCTAGGACCACTTTTTTTAAGTTTAATATTTCAGTCAGTTTTTGAAATATATTGCATTCAAAAATGTAACCTCTTGGTTACAAGTTGGGTAAAACTCAAATTCATGCTGGTATTCCTTTCAAGACCAATGCTATCACTTTTTCAACCTGCTCCACTTGTTTAACCACCTCACTACAGTGCATTTTCACCCCCTTCCTGACCAAGCCATTTTTCAGCTTTCAGCGCTGACGCACTTTGAATGACAATTGCGCGGTCATACAACACTGTACCCAAATGAAATTGTTATCATTTTTTCCCCACAAATAGAGCTTTCTTTTGGTGGTATTTGATCACCTCTGCGGTTTTTCTTTTTTGCGCAATAAACAAAAGAAGAGCGACAAATTAAAAAAAAATATATATTTTTTACTTTTTGCTATAATAAATATCCCCAAAAAATATATAAAAAAACATTTTTTTTCCTCAGTTTCGGCCGATACGTATTCTTCTACATATTTTTGGTAAAAAAAAATCGCAATTAGCGATCATTGATTAGTTTGCACAAAAGTTATAGCGTTTACAAAATAGGGGATAGTTTTATAGCATTTTTATTAATATTTTTTTTTTTTACTAGTAATGGCGGTGATCAGCGATTTATTTTTTTTTTTTTTTTTTTTTTTTTGTGACTGCGACATTATGGCGGACACATCGGACATTTTTGACACATTTTTGGCACCATTGTCATTTATACAGCAATCAATGCTATTTAAATGCATTGATTCGTGTATAAATGACACTGGCAGTGAAGGGGTTAACCACTAGGGGCGGGAGGGGTTAATTATGTTCCCTAAGAGTGTTTCTTACTGTGGGGGGAGGGGACTCGCAAGGGGAGGAGACCGATCGGTGTTTCTCTGTACAGAGAACACACCATCGGCTCCTCTCCTCTGACAGGACTGTTGATCTGTGTGTTTACACACACAGATCAACGGTCCCGCTGTGTTACCGGGCAATCGCGGGTGCCCAGCGGACATCGCGGCCGCTGGGCACGCGCATCGGGTGCCCAGTGACACGGCGAGAGCGTGCGCGCGCGCTCCCGGCGGCGCGCGCGCTCCCTGCAGTGCACAGAAGGGGAGGACGTCATATGACGCCCTCCCGGAACGAGAGATGCGCCGCCTGGCCGTCATTTGACGGCCGGCGGTCGCAAAGTGGTTAACGTGTAATCATTGGACTCATTATAGTTCTCTTATTCATTAAGTGAATCAGGACTTTTGACCAGAAGATGCAACAAATCTGCCAGGCGCACCTATGACAAACTGATGCGTCATACCTGCCAATATCTTCAGGTATAAATGTTGAGACTAGTCAGCATGTTTTCCAGCTAGAGCTGTGAAGACTGCTAATGTCAGTTGTTCCTGCTCCAACACACTGTAATATTGGAAGCACTGGCAGAAACCTAAAGGTGCCAAGTGGTAGTAGATGGCCACTGGTGATTATGATATTGGTGATCAGTAAACCTGTTTGCATTGAGAATCCTGAATTTCTATGCCTTTTTTATTTATTTATTTTTTTGGAGGGGGAGAGCATTGCAGATGACAGCCCACCAAGAGGGAAAACAAAATTGATCAGCTAGGAAAGTGGAGCCAATAGGTTCCCCCCTAAATGAATCCATGATATTTTCTTAAAAAAAAAAAAAATGTATTCACACAATTTCACAGTAACCATGAGATAAAACAAAGTTCAGGAATATTCCTGTATCCCATTGTTTTGAAAATTTATGTACACTACAAACTGTATGATTGAATCAGTTCTGATATCGCTGTTTTACTAACCTGACAGCTTCTTATTCTAAATGGGAAAACCTTAATTTTGTTTGCAAATATTAAAGATTTGAACTACCAAGAAAGAATGAGTAATTTTAAAGAGCACCTGTCATTTCAGACACATTGTAGCGCCTGTTATTGGGCATCCACTCACCAGCTGCTGCCATATACCTCACCTTGGTGTGTCACTGCCAAATCACCAGCCGTCCCATTAAAGTAAATGGGACTGTCGGTGAGTCAACGGCAGGTCAGAGGAGGAGCCACTGCAGGACAGAGATGACAGTTGTTCTTTAAAAATTATGATTTAAATCGAGCCTTTTTACTAGTGATTTTAAATCCTGATTTTTAACTCTACTTGATTTAAATGAAATCCACCCTGCCCCTGGCAGACTTGGGGCCCACAGGACAACAGGCACATGAACCTTACCTGGTCAGATCATAAGCAGATGTATTGGGTGACTGTTTGCAGCCATGCTAAATTTCAGTGCACTCCTAAAACAAAATTGGGGTCCAGTATGGTGCTGCAATTATTTAATGCAATACCATACAATTTATATTTTTGTGTTTTTGTTGGCTCTTGTTTATAGCCCGGAGTGTCAAAGCTCAGCACTAGTTATGAATATTTGCCACAGGGACTATTGTTTCCAGCAATAACAGCCAAAATGAGTGACAAATAAGTCAAGGCTGAAAATGTTTCTAATGGCAGATAGCACATGTTATGACTGAACTGAAATCCACTAAATGCTTATAATACGCCTCTTGTTCTGTACTGTGGTCCATTCTTCCAGCAGTGCTCATCCCACGTCATATTCTGCATTGTACAATACAGAAGTCCATACGGCATCTCCAGATTTCTCTATTGGAATGGATTGTGAAATCCGGAGGTGGTGTATTGTGTAGCAATTTGAGTGAAGGTGTTGTGTAGGATTAGATGTCGTCGGGAGAAGTCTCTCGCAAACATGGCTCAGATATGTAAAATTCTCAAGTACATTCCGGCATCACACCCCACCCATCGCTGGCATTTTGCTGTTAGAGTTCCGCTTTAAGTGTCCTATTTTAGAATGGTACTTTGGGAATTTTTCTCTAATTCTGTAAATTGCCGATCTCTACATAGTACAAATGTCCTACATTGATGCTATACAAAATGGTAAATGGGAATGTCAGAAATGCAGCGTGACCTAAACTTGAGAGGACATCTATCTGCTGATGGTATTTACATCAGTCATGTCATAGTGGTTAGACATCAAGTGCAACTCGATTCTTAGATGAAACCTAAGCTGGCATTGGTTGGTGGTGTAATTTGAGAAGACGGAATGCGGACAGCATATTTCTTGCTGCTTCTTAAGTAGATGTTTTATGTTTGTATTCACGTAGTGCATTGACAGTCGCTGCGTTTTACTCGAGTCCCAAATGTAAGATATGGCATGGACACTTCCAGTTATGATGGCGTTACAAGTTGCACATCTCTGTAAGAGATTTGGTAGGAAGTGGACATGTTGTATAAGAAAACTTTGTACTAAGAAATATAGGCTGCCATTGCTTACCTCTGGCTGTCCTTGGCTTCAGTACTTTCAGTCAATAGGTAGTCAATGACTCTTATGTTTTTCTGTTTTTGACAGATGTCTGTTAACCTAAACTACAGAGTACAGTTGGCTAAATCAATACAAATGTTCTGCAAGGTAGACTTGGGGATGATAATAGGTTATTTTAGTGGCAGAACAGATTTTCGTAAGCTGCACGGTGACCTAGCAATTATCATTGTTGCATGGCAGCTCTGGGGTGCCTGTCACAGGATCGGATTTGCTGGCAGTTTGTATGGTGTCCATGTGTTTGCTTGGGATGTCTGCCAGTGCTAGCTTCTCCATAAAGTGAAGGGACAGATTAGTGAATTGGCTGCTGACCAGTTTGACCATAAAGTATGTAAACATGTATGACTTGTGCACTCCTGTGGGTCAAGGAATAACTTTGTTGTATACTTGGTAAAACTCTGTATGATAATGTTTGGGCATTAAAAGGGAAATTAAAGTAAATTATAAAGATGCATCATGAGGTTCTAGGTTAATACATAATATGGTATAATACATGTCCATATTAAAGAACACTGCTAACCAAGTAAACGTCACTTACGCTGTATGGGATTGATATGCATTGAAAGACAGTCCTGGAAAAATTCCAGGTATTGATATTTTATACTTGGTTACATTGGTCCAGCTTGGACTAAATGCCCTGCCTGGTCCATGCCCCTGGAAGCTGGAAATCACTGATGTAGACCCCCTTACTCCAGTGATCTCCTCTAGCTTCCGGTCCCATGCCAAGCAGGTTCCTTCTGAATTCTGACAACACAGGAGGTCGGCTGCTTGGCACAGGACTTGGAAATGCATGGCAATCACCATGGTCTTTGTCTACTGCAGTGATTTCCAGCTTCCAGGGGCATTGGCCAGGTACAGTATATGCATAGTTACATTGGTCCAAGTTGAACCAATGCAACTTTTTTGTATGAAATATATCTATACCTGAAATTCTTCTTTAATGAAGTAATTAAAGTGATTGTAAATCATCTTGTAAAACAACCCATTCAGTTTAAAATAGAAATGAAAGACTGTGTGTGTGTGCGTGTGTGCGTGTGTGCGTGTGCGCGTGTGTCACAAAGGAGCAGCATCACACTGAGCATTCCAGTGAAAGGATAAATCTGATCATTGGAGGAAAGCAGGCTGAGTTCCCAGCATAGCTAGAGAACTGACCACGATGTGTTCTCCTGTTTAATGTGGTCAGTTTTAATAGTAAAGCAGAGGGACTGGCGGGAACACCAGGGATTGCACACAAAGGAAGCAATACAAAGAACAGGATATTTTTTCATACAAGTACAGCAGGTACATATCAGGAATATGAAATTCTGGGGTAACAAATGCTTTACCAGCTATGTGTGGACACTGCATCTCCCGTGAATATGTAAGATACGAAGTTGGGAAGGCCACAGATGGCATGATTCCTATGGGGGTTCCCAATCTTATTTTTTTATTTTTTGATGCATTCTATGCAATTAAGTGATTGTAAAAAATAAATAAAACTTTTATACTTGCCTGCTCTGTACAGTGGTTCTGCACAGGGCAGCCCAGATCTTACTCTTTTCGGGTCACTGGCTGGAGCTCCTAGCCCCTCCTCCTGTTGAGTGCCGCCACAACAAGCAGCTTGCTATGGGGGCAGCCAAGCTACAGTTCATCTCCTCTCCTCTCCTCTCCTCTCCTCTCCTCTCCTCTCCTCTCCTCTCCTCTCCTCTCTCTCTCTCCTCTCCTCTCCTCTCCTCTCCTCTCCTCTCCTCTCCTCTCCTCTCCTCTCCTCTCCTCTCCTCTCCTCTCCTCTCCTCTCCTCTCCTCTCCGTCCATGCACACACAGGCTGTTATCAGAAGCTACTGGATTTTTTTTTTATAACATCCAGTGTGCCTGAAGCCTAATACTTACCTGAGCCCATCTAGATACGGTGATGTTGCAGTAGTGTCTCAGCTGACCGGGACTTTCCTCCTCATTGGCTGAGACAGCAGCGGGAGCCAATGGCTTCCGCTGCTGTCGAAGTCAGCCAATGAGAGAAGAGGGGGGGCGGGCTGTGGCTCAGTGTTTGAATGGACACACAGAGCTGTGGCTCGGCTCTGCTGCCCCCATATCAAGCTGCTTGCTGTGGGGGCACTTAACAGGAGGGAGGGGCCAGGAGCGCTGAAGAGGGACCCGAGAAGAGGAGGATCCGGGCTGCTCTGTGCAAATCCACTGCACAGAGGAGGTAAGTATGATGTGTTTGCTATTTTTAAAGGGGGGGGGGGGGGAAATGACTTTAGTAGTATCCCTTTTTTTAAAAAAACAGAGTTGACATAGGCACAAGCTTCCTGGGGCTCTGGTTTGGGAGGTTGGTAATTGGAATTCTAAAAGCTTCCCAGTCTTGGAAAGTACTACACAATAGGAGGTTATACTGTATTAAGGGATCCGAGTTACTCTGCTATTAAAATAAAGGCTTTTACAAAGAGTGGAGCTTTTCTTTGTTTTGGATTTTGCAAGATATGTTAGTTAATTTTGTATGCTGGCGTAGTGCGAGGCTAGAGGGGCTTAAAGTGATTGTAAAGGGAAAACATTTTTATTTTAAAAATGAACAAACCTTATACTTGCTTTGTTCAAAAATATTAGAGTAGCCCCGATCCTCTTCTTCTTGGGCCCCTTGTCGGCGCTCCTGGCACCCCCTTTCTAAATGCCCCCATAGCAAGTTTCTATGGATGAACCTGGAGGAAGATGGCTGTAGCAGGTCTCTGAAAGGAGATATGTCTGCTTACTGTCTCCAGCTGGTCTCTCATTAGTAGGCTGAACTCTGAGATCTGATGAGTGAATGATTGTGGGTGTTGAATCACGTCTTTGACCTGAGATATTCTTATGACGGGAGCCCTGGGCAGAGACGCCTGCACACTGTGCATGACTAGCTGGAAAATGGATGGTATGAGAAAGTAGGCGCAGGATTAAGACAATCTGTGCTGCCTCTATTTATGAACTGTCAGCACCTGGGTGAGCGAGGTTTGGGAACAATGACTACTGCTGTAACCACAGACATTTTCTCAGTTTTCCAGTCAACTATCTTTTTATCTTTTACTGTGAAAAACAAAATTTGAAGAGGAACATTCTTCAAAATGGGATTATTTCTCATATATTGGATTATGCTGAGCACAGTATAGCTTCACACTTTACAGCAGTCAGAATACAAGGGTATGGTGGGAGATTCGTCTATCCCTCTGTATAGCGTGGAGGACGGAACCTAGAGAATGAGTATAGCCAACTTTAGAGAACATGTCTTTTAGAAAACCGATTGCAAGAACAACCTTCCCATGTGTTAAGTGCACAGTTACAGTAATCGTATTTTATGCATGTTTACCTGCAAAAGCCTTTTTTTTTCTGTAGGCATCCAAAAGGCCAGAGGCTGCTGCTGGCCACCGGCATATTGGATGTGATGTCAGCAGACTTAAGCCTAGTACACACATAGTTTTTCCATCCAACTCAGCAGGGGTGAACTAACAAAAATTGCGAGCTCCGGAGGAGCCGGTGTACTAACAAGCCAATGTTAGTACAGCAGTCTCCCCTGCTATGCTATTGTGTTCTGACAGGTGGACTGCCGCCCACCCGCCAGAATACTATGGTCATTGCTCTCAGCCACTGGCTGAGAACACTGATTCAAAACCAGTCGGCAGGCCTTTTTCGGCCATGCTCCATTGCCAGAATCTGGCAGATCTTCTGGCTGACTGGCTGCAGTACACACGGGCTGAATTTCGTAAAGTTTATATTGAACCAGCTGATGCTGCCCAACATTTGGCTTTAGAGCTGACTTTATAGTATTCATTCACCTTTGCCCCACCCTGGCAGTTACATAAAAGATTAAGCAACTGAGAGCGCTGACCAGTGTGTTCTGGCGGCGGCAGCATCCCCCTGTTCGGTGGGGCAGATTGCTGTACTAACATCAGATTGTTAGTGCAGGATCTCCTTCCGAAGCGTGTGTGTGTGTTTGTTTTTTTTTTTTTTTTTTCCTTTTTCTTTTTTTCTCTCATTCAACCTGCTGGGTTGAACGAAAAAGGGGGGGGGGGGGGGAGTGTGTACCAGGCTTAACTTGCATTCATACATACACATACTAAGGCTAATTTGGACAAGAGCCAATTAACCTACCAGCATGTCTTTGGAGTGTGGAAGGTAACTCACGCAGGCACCGGGGTAAACATGCATACTCCATGCAGGTAGTGCTGTGGTTAGGATTTGAACCTACGACCAGGGTTCTTTTGGACAGTGAAAAGCTCCTTACTTACCCAGGAGCTCATGATGTATTTAAACTCGGGATAACAGTATTGCAAGGAAATTATTATTAAAGTGCCAAGAAATTTCTGCAACAAAAAAAATTAAGTTTAATTATCTACTTCTAGTCAGCCAATGTTTAGACCAGTGTTTCTCAGCTCCAGTCCTCAAGGCGCCCCAACGGGTCATGTTTTCAGGCTTTCCATTATTTTGCAAACGTGATTTGATCAGTTTCACTGCCTTAGTAATTGCCACAGCCATTTCATCTGAGGGAAATCCTGAAAACATGACCTGTTGGGGTGCCTTGAGGACTGGAATTGAGAAACACTGGTGTAGACAACCAAACTTTTTGAGATATCTTCTTGGGTACTTGCTCAATGGCCAGGATGCAAGGGGAGACTGTTTAAGGTCACATTGGTTTGTGTATGTGGCTCGTTAGCAGTCAGTTGCTGAGCCACTCATCGATCAGGTTTTGCCATGTCCACATTTTTTAGGAGGCGTACCTCTCACAACTGAGACGTCTTGGTTGGCCTGATCTTCATTGGTTATTTTGGATTATCCCGGTTTGAAATGTTAATTTTCTTTGTCCTCCTATTGCTGACACTACACTTCTGACAGACTCGAAGCACACTTTTCTACCACCCCCCATTAAACTGAATGTGACTTCTTCCAACAGCGTCTCTTCCAAGGTGGGGGAGTGTGTATAGCCACTTGGTGTGAGACTTTTTCATATTGAAGGATTGCAACATAACAGATACGTTTTTAATTTGGCTTGGTTCACTAAGATGAATTTAAATCCAGTATTGGACAGATGCCATAATATTATTCACACAGATGAGCAATCCATTTTTGTTACTTTAATTTTTAAATCTCATTGGATTTGTGCTGGTTTGCTCCTCTTTCACTTTGCATGAAAATGAGGACCCCCACCCTGTGTTCTAGCTTCTGAAATTATCCCATTAAATGATTTTCAACTTCTCTAATTTTGTAATTCAATAGTTTCAATTCAAAATGTTACTATTCCTATGGTTTTTCAATTCCAAAGCTTTGTGATTAACGCAAAAAAAAAAATTTTGGTTTTGCACATATGGGAGCTTTGATCGGCAGAATGGCCAGCGTCTGTACTGCACAACTTAACATTCCTTGAGCAGTTCAGTATTTGTGACTGCAGTTCATGTTTTCAGTTGCAGGTTGGTTGCGGTGTCCAGCTTCTTCATACGGCAGTTCAGATTCCTGTAATTCTAATTGACTCCTTGCACTCTTATGTTACTCTGTACTTAAGATCCACTGGTGCATGATATAAACAAATGTATTGTTTATGTGAATACTAATATGGCATCAGTCTAATACCTGACTTCATTCAGGATAACTTGGCTTTACATTGCAGTCATTTTATAGACCATCAGGTGTCTGCCTGCAAACACGTATTCATGTTTTTAAAGTCTTTTCATAATGGTGTGTTTGGTGCTGTAGGAAAAAAAGTATGTGTGTATGATATATTATGTGTACGTTCATTCATTTTTTGCAACTACAGTAAAGTAGTAGGTTCTGTGCTCTACATAGTGCTGATACCACTATAGACGGCTTAAAAGTGGACCTTCACTTAAACTTTACTTTTATATGACTTTTTAATCCTCTTTTTGGATTCCCAAACCCTATCCAGCATATACCGAAAAGGGTCTAGGCTTTTTTTTCTTTTTCACTACTTGGTCAACTGAGAAGTGAACAAAGGCCTGCGTACACATGGGAAATGCTGGTGATGGGAATTATTAGGTTTCTTGGCTGTAATATCATATTTAGATATTTTACAGTATTGCAACCTGTAATGTAAGCTCTCTTCCCTGGAGGTACCTGAAAAATGAAGATGTCTCTAGGTCCCACTAAATAACAAGGTGCTGTCTTTGTTAGAAAAATTCTAGTTTCAGGATTGAGTTACCTGCTAGTCGCTGTGGAATTTCTTGGGTCACCACAAGTCTTTGTTCTCACTTACAGGTGATCTTTGCACCTTTTGTATGAGACTGATAGAAATAGTCATGGCCAAAAATATTGTCACCACCCCCCCGGCAAGTCTATTAGATAATGCACCACTTCGCCTAGAAAATTGTTGCAGTTACAAATGTTTAGGCATTCTCATGTTTATTTCTTTTGTATTGGTATGACACAAAAAAGTGGAGAAGCAAAATGCCAAATCTGACACATTCCATGCAAAAGTCCAGAAATGGACTGGACAAAATTATTCAATTATTGGCACCTTCTCAAAATTGTACGGAATAATTGCATTTATAGTTTGATGCTCCTGTAATTTGCAATTCAACTTGCCTGTATCAATTAACAGGTGCTGACAATATAAAAATCACATTGGCAATCAGTTAAAATGGTGAAAAATTGACTCAGCCTTTCTGTTGTGTGTCTCTGTGTGCCACACAGAGCATGGAGACGAGAGAGAGCAGAAAATAATTGAGGATTTGAGAATAGAAAATTATAGAAAAGCATGGACAATCTCAAGGTTACAAGTCCATCCCCAGAGATCTTAATGTTCCTGTGTCCACTGTGCGCTACATTGTCAAGTTTACAGCCCATGGCATTGTAGCTAATCTCCCTGGACGTGGACGAAAGCGAAAAGTTGATCAGATTGTGAAAAGTTGGTCAGATTGCAACAAAGGATTGTTCAAATGGTGGATAAAGAACCTTGATCAACTTCCAGACAAATTCAAGCTGACCTTCAGGCACAGGCTAAAATGGTGTCCGCTCGCACTATACGTCGCCATCTGAATAAAAAGGAATGCTTTGATAGGAGACCCAGGAGGACCCCACTGCTGACACAGGTTGGAGTTTGACAAAATTTACCTGAGGAAGCCAAAATCCTTTTGGGAGAATGCACTGTGTAAAGTCCATCATTGTACAGTTTTCAGAAAAAGAAAACGAGGTCTTAAAAGAATACAGTCCCTACAGCCAAAAGATGGTGGAAGTTGGGTCTCCGTCAGAGGTCAACAATGAGTCCAGATATAAATCTCATAGAGCACCGCGGAGAGCTCTCGAAACAGCACTTGGGGGGGGGGGGGGAGAACACTTCCAATCTGAGAGACCTGGAGCAGTTGGCAAAAGAAGAGTGGTCCAAAATTCCAGTAGAGATGTAAGAGACTCATTGATGGTTACAGGAAGCGATTGACTTCAGTTATTTTTTTCCAAGGGGTGTGCTACCAAATATTAAATTTAGGGTGCCCATAATTTTGTCCAGTCTGGTTTTAGAGTTTTGCGTGGCATGTGTCAGATTTGGCTGGAATCCGACAATACAGTGCCGCGATCAGTTTTAAATGTATTTTATTTTTAGAAATGTAATTTTGCTGTGGTACTGTTCTAAACATGGGAAATATGCACTACTTTTACAGGCATACTAGGGACACCCCCCCCCCCCCCCCCCAGGCACAATGTTTAAAGGAATATTTTCCTTTTTTTTTTTTTTTTAGCATTATTAAAAATCACTCTTCTTTTTTTTTTGCATTGATGTATGTCCCTAATGGGGCAGGGCCCGGGTCCCTAAACTCCTTTTTTTTTTTTTATTTTTATTTTTTTTATGGCAATAACTTGCATATAAACCTTTAAAATTGGCACTTTTTTTTTGATTTTTCATGAATTTTTTTTTTGCATGTTCTGGTCCGTTGATCAGCTTG
This sequence comes from Lithobates sylvaticus, assembly GCA_028564925.1. Classification (NCBI taxonomy): domain Eukaryota; kingdom Metazoa; phylum Chordata; class Amphibia; order Anura; family Ranidae; genus Lithobates; species Lithobates sylvaticus. Next base: position 132,377,019 of record CM053035.1, read on the forward strand.
GGTACAACCAGCCTGTCAATTTTTTTTTTTTTTTTTATACAAGCCGTTACCGCCCGTGATCTACCGGCAAGGCTCCCCGCCTCAAAACACAATAGCGCTGTGGGAGGCATTCCCCAATTCCCCCTTTAACTATGACTGTGATGAGGAAATTGCACAATTTTTCTTTCCTCCCACCCGTGGTGGAAGGAAAGACAATCAAATCATCATCTATGACGTCTTTAGGCCACACAACTACCATCTTTTTCTTTCTGAAGTATTATGGTCACAGAAAATTAGAAGGGCAAGTAGAGGTGACTTATTCTAATGGCATTTGCAGATAATTCACTTTCATCTTGTGATTCCCCCCCCCCCCCCAGAACATTCCTAGGTGCCCTGCTATCTGAAAAGGACCTGTTGGTTGTTTACACAGAAATAAAACAGGAGCTTTTGTTGTCTTGGGGAGGCAGAAAAATGGCAGCATGGTGGGCTGTTTCTGGTCTCCTTTGATACTCTGCATGGTTGCGATGTCATTTAACACATTTCACTGGAACATCTTTTTGTCTGGAACCGCTACAACAATGCTGTGGGAGGGAGAGACTGTTTGGATCATAAGCCTTCTTTGTGTCTGTTACTATGTTAATTCTGTATTGGAATCCTGATGTATTCTGTTTCAAAGGGAAGGTTAGGAAGCCAGAACTGAGCACTCCAGCTGGTATGAAGCTTAGGCCTGCTGGATCCACTTATCTTCGGTCTCCTCACTGCACAGAGCCAGCATATTGCTGAAATGATAATATATACTTTTCTGCTGAAAATTAGTCATCTCATAATAATGTAATCTGGTCAGCATGATTAATGAATGTGAAAGTGATAGGTGTTCTTGTTCCAGTAGACTACCAACACATTCTGCATTCCTACACCATTTTGATAACTTGGACGTGTCCACACACCTACTTCTGCCAATTCGGGGCCCAGACATTGGGACGGTCCACAAAATACTGCAACAGTTAGCGGCATAAGACTGCATTATTTCACAGCGGACTTTGGGGGATTTCCTATGGACAGCTGCATTTGGCAGTGGAGACGAGTATTTGCGAGTTTGTACGTAACAACATCTTTTAGAGGGTGAGCTTTACAAAGTAAATTTCTTTATCGTACATCATGGCACACAGAGCCACAGTAATTACTGTCTGGGTTATGTGACACTTTTAGGTGGATGGACACTGGAACACCCTAAACAGGAAGTTCAATTCCCCATATAACCCCTCCCCTTACCGGGAGTACCTCAGTTTTTTCACCAGTGTCTTAGGTGTTGGTCACGAGTAAAGATGTGCTGTGCTGAGCTCCGCTGGAATATTCCTTACTGGGGCAAGCCATGCATTTTGTGTAGTAAGAGTCACTTCAACTGATAATGGTCTGACTATACAGTACATACAGAGTGAGTGAGTGGAAAATGTTACATTGGGAGATTTTCATTAAGTCAAATGAGGTTTAGAGGGAAGAGGTGATGGATTAAGCAGATGGGAAGGGAAAGGTGCGGCATTACCGAGAGCAACCCAAGTGATGTTAATACATTTTCCCCCAGACTGTGATCTATCTCTGATCAAAGCCCTGCTCTCATCCATGAATAAGCACAATAGTCGCACTTCTAGTTTCTGCTGAGAGTTTAAAGCGGGAGAGACTCAGAAGAAAGGAGACCATCACCTCATCACGTCATTGGGTTTTAAACAATTGGATTTATTGTCGTATGCGACTACTTTTACTAATTGCTTCTCAGGAGATGAAATGGCTTGAAGCACAGCCCATATCTTCTGCGAGCGCTGCTATAGCCACCGAATACGCCGTTAGAAGCTTTCGCAACATGCAAACAATACGTTAGATCCTGGCACACCCTTCTAGTATATTGAGCCAAGTGCTGTCATTCTGATTGTTGTAAACTGTGGGTGATTTATATCAAGTACCAGACTAACAGCTAGTTTACAAAGGACTGTCTGATACTTGGGTGGTTACGTTGTGGTTAATGAAATCTTAATCTGTATTTAAAATGGGAGCTTCAATATTTAGTTTGAGTATCAGCAGGTACTCCTGATCAGAACACACCGGAAACAAAAAACTTGGTTTTGGCTGGTAAAATGGCTGATAACTTAAAAAATCAGAAACAAGGCGAGATCCATTTATCCATCCATCACCTATCCATCCTTTTTTTGCTTTTTAAAACAATGATCATTAATATTTCTGACTTGAGCATTATATGATGGAAAAAAAAATAGATAATGGAAAATATGTCTTTTTCTGGAGTACAATTCCCAATAACAGGAAGTGCATTACCCATAACCTCCCACATTACAAGTGGCTAGAGAGACCATTCAGTGCTATAGGTTTAGCTTGTGTCTGGAAGGCAAACCCTGCACACATTGGGTAATAGTAACCATAACTTTAGTTGATATGCTGCAACAGATGATAGACTCAGGCTGGGTTCACACTGGATGCCGATGTGGCTCCCAGCAGGGGGTCCTGAGCGTCATGGTTCACCATTTCAGATCCGATTTCAGACGGAATGTTTGGCTGAATTCAGACCTAAAAGGAACCAAAAGACTCCCGTGCAAATTTGCATCGGAGCCACATCGGAGATATGTGAACCGGCTCCATAGAGAGCCGGTCACATTCTCCTGCTATTGCAAATGGGATGCAGTGATCCCGCATCCAATTCACAATAGTGTGAACCCGGCCTAACCCTTATTTTATTTTTAAGTAAATGGAGTGTGGTAAAGCCCAACGATGCGCTTAAAGTGGAACTTCACTCTCTCAATCAACACTGACTCTCTTTTAATCCTCATGCTGCTAACATTAGTTTAAAACACATAATATGCTTTCCTATTTTTTTTATTTTATATTTTAATTGCTTCCTGGTTTCCAGGCCTCTGCAAATGTCATACATCCCGGAAGTCGTCAGGAGGGCTCTTCGGAGTGCATGCCTGAGCTAAGGACAAATGGATTACAGGAAGTAAATGCTACATGAATCATCTGTCCTTACTCAAGAAGGCTGTGGTCAGAAATGCTGGAGGGATGGGGGGGGGGGGGGTTAAAGTGATTTCTCAGCAAAAAAAAAAAAATGCATGGAGATGTGGATTGGTGGGTATTCTTTGAATATTAAAAATGGATTACCAGTAAATAGCCATTGGTTTGTGGTGCTCAGGTGCAGTACTGTAGTTCCACTTTAGCCTAGTTGCTCCTTTTTTGGTCTGTTAAATTATACCATTGAAAGCATTTTCTTAGATCTGTTTGCTAGGTGCAAAAAACAAACAAACAGTTGATCATGTTGAAAATGCCAGACTGTGAAGCATGGGGGCGAAGCAACAGTGTACCTGTATCTGCCCCCCCCCCCCCCCCCAGAAAACTGATCTTGGCGACTAACGATTTACCATGTGAAAAATGTAGGCTTATTGAATAGTGGTAGTATTGCTTCAGAGCATTGCTTTTGTTTTGTTTTTGTTTTTTTTTCCAAATAATTTTATTGAGAAGATTAACAGAGCAATGGGTACAGAAAATACATACCGAATACAAAAACAGTATACATGAACAATTAAGTCCTGTACATTATCTCTACAGAAATCATAACAGATAGTAGAGATGATATATGGCTATATATCAGGCATAGAGTGAGTTGAGCTAAGGAAGAATGTGCGAAGCAATTAGAGAACCAAACGAAACATATAACAATGGGGTGGGGTAGTGAGTCTTGTGTAGGGTGAAGCCGTGGACTAAGTTAATACGTAAATATGTTAATTCGTGTCATTGCATAGAAAGTCAGAATAAGCCCAAGGCACATAAGAGTGTTCGTTATATGCGGACCAAAACCGGGGCAATTCCCACTCAACCCTGGCACCCCAACTGGGGACATGCTGTGCCAGGGGAGCCGGCAACAGATGATCATAAAGTATGATAAGGATGGTGGACCACAAAGGGCATGTCTAGCCTGGGTGTGTTGGATTGTGACCGAATTCTTTTAATTTTGTATGTATTGGGGGGGGGGGGGGGGGCAAATCTAGTACGAAGGTATCAGATCCTCATATGATTTAAAGTAGGATGGGGTGTAAAAAGAGATCAAGGGGGCAAGTGAAAGTTGAGAGAAAGGCTTTCACAGGACCCAAAGGGTGTTGAGGAGGAGGGTTAGAATACGAGAAAATATCGGGATGAGTATCTTTTACGACAATAGGGGAAAGTGAGCGGAAACGTGAACAGCATAGCATGACGGAGACCTGTCCTGAGGGAAGTGTGAAATGGGAATCAATACTGTGGCCTATGGATGTATCTTTAAGGTGTATTAAGGAGATCCTGGTATGTTTGGGAGGCTGTTTTTTTTTTTTTTTTTTTTAGTTGCTTTTTTAAGTGACAATTTTTTACATTTGTGGGACTGTGCCACAACTGTGAGTTAAGTGTTTGGCTTGCTGTTGTGGTGCGGCCCCATAGAATTCACTTGTGACAGGCAGAAACCAGAGTTGTAAATGAAGCAGCCATGAAGAATCGCTACTTGGGCGTGTGTGTGTGTGTGTCCCTGTCCGGCTGAGTTGTAACCGGGTGGGCAGTCAATTCGAAGCTCAGCCACCTGTTTTTAAATTTTATTTATTTATATTTTCATAATACACACAGCGGTTCGTTTAACCATACATAGCATTAACTCTATCACCTCTAAATCAAATGCATATAAACAACGTATTTCTCTTCTATTCAGATTGGTACTACAATAAACTATATGGTGGATACTTTCTGAGTACCTATTTGTCTTCGGGTGTATCAGATCCTAACCTATTCAATAAACACCCCCCCCCCCCTCCGCTACCCAAAAAAAAAAAAGGGAAAACCTGTAATAGTATATAGGGGCACCCACGTGGAGGACCAAATCCTCTACTGATTTAATTTACAAAAAGAGCCTTCCCCTCCTCTGAGAATTTAAATGTATTCCACTGAGTCCAAGTTTCCAAATATAGCTCATGCTTATTCTGAGCTGAGAGTATCAGATCCTCCATCTTATTTATCTCCTCCACTCTATTTACCCAAGAAGCAACCGAGGGAGGCATTAGATCTCTCCATTGTCGTGCAATGCACGATTTTGCAGCGTTCAAGAGGTGTCGTAAGATTAATTTATTATATCTCTTTTCTGGTATGTGTGTAACATGTAGTAAGAATAGGGCAGGGTCTTCCGGTAAAACGTAATCAGTAAATATCTTTGATATCCGGTACACCTCTTTCCAAAAGAGTTCCAATTTCGGGCATTCCCAGAAAATATGGAACAATGTCCCCTTGTCCTCCAGGCATCTCCAGCATTCATCTGGGATCGAAGAGGTGTATTTATGGAGTTTTGATGGTGTACAATACCAGTTCGTCAGTACTTTAAAATTGGTTTCCTGGACTTGTGTACATATTGATGATTTTAAGGCCATATTTATTATTTGTTTCTGTTGTGTCCAAGAGAAAGTCCTATCTAATATCCTTTCCCACTTCTTAATAAATGACAGCCACCTGTTTTTACTGCCTCCTGTGTGAAAGAGCCCATACTTTAGTCTTTTATATAGTCAGTCATTCTCTCTGTTTCTATCTATGAAAGAACCAATGCAATCATTTAGTAGCAATTTTATTTTGAAACAGTATTGCACTGTATTGTAATGATCAGCGATGGTCCAGGCTGGGCGGCTTGTCAATTGCTGTGCTTCCCTGTGATTTGTTCTCCCTCTCTAGAAGTAGGTGAGGATAGTTCCCATGGTGAAAAGCAGGACACACATTCCACTAGCTGTCTGTCATTGCTACAGATGGAAAGAGTGGGAAGTAAAGATAAAGAGGGGATGAGGAGAGGAAAAGGCCAAGTTATTAACAGCTGTGCTACTGAAATAGACTACAACTAGCTGCACACCTGTCAAGAGCCAGTTAGACCTTTTTAGGGGAATTTTCCTTATGATCTCCATTTTTTTTAATGGCCATATGTTAACTTATCAGTGTCTCACTTTTCATGTGATTGCAAAAGAATATAGAAGTTCAGTGAATTGTGATCCAACTAAAGCAACCCAGTTTAACTTTTTCCCTTGCAAATTGAACTTTTTTTTTTTTTAGAGATCGGGTACTTGTATTTGCTGTCTTTATCTTGCACAATGTAACTGGCTGTCCTATAATGGGCTTTAGTAACATGACCGATTTTAAAACTGAAAATGACTACAGATCTGCAGCATATTTCAAAAAAGGAGTGTCGGAATACAGAAAAAAAAAAATATACATACTTACATACTTGACTCGCCTAGATGACTGTAGCACTGATCCCAGCTGCAGATTTCCGCCTCTGGCTCTACCCTGAGAACTGAGCACTCAAACGCCACTGATTGCCCAGTTCTCCCCCCTCCGCAGAGAGCCGGTTAGCTGGTAGTAGGCAGCTCCTAGCTCTACCCCCTTCCAGTGCTCACTGGAACGCCAGACCATGCAGAGGGTGGGAGTGTCTGGCTCAGGCTCTCAGATGCATGTTGAGAGGCTGAGCCAGCTGCTGATACAGGCATCTGAGTGTTTCCCAACTGTAAAGTTAGGATTTTTTCCTGCGCCTAGACTAGCTAAGTGACAACAGCCAACAGTGGACAGCCCGCTGTCGGCTGAAAATGGGTCACAGGAGTGCAGAACGATCTGTAATCCATAGAAGTACAGCCAAAAAAGCTTTGGATATACTTCTCCTTTAAATTTTTAGAAAGTTATTTTGTGAAGCATAACCCCAGCCAAGAAAAACATAAAAAGGAATAGCCCATTAAAAAGATAAAGGAACAAAACCAGCTTTTGCTGTAGTCTCCTTCAATCCAGAGCTGTTCCCTCGCTGCTTTTTTTTTTTTCTGCCAATAGATGTCCTTTGGTCTGATGGCCACCATCATTCAAACTCTCACTTCCTATGAGCCCATGTAATCCTGGACTTGCCCCAGCCTGTCATCGCAGTGAAAGGAGAACCAGCACAGTGCCAAGTTCAGTAAATATCTCCTAAGCGGCGCACGTTTTAGACACTATTCACTGTACCCTATTATAGGCTTACCTATAGGTAGAAATCAACCAAGGGAGTTTACTACCACTTTAATGGTTACGGATCTGCATTCATTTTTTTTTTTTTTTTTATTCTGCCTTGAGTTCAGCCTAATCTATATGAACTTGTAGCTTACATTTGCCCTGAATATTATTTAATATTGGAAAATGGATGCAGTTTCCGATGTCTAATAGTTTTCACAAGCTTACTATAGATGATATTGTACACCAGACAGTCATCACCTTGTGAATATACAGCAGACCTGTGCACATGATCATACACTTCTCCATCTTCTATTTTATGTGCAGATTGAGAATAGTTTTGGTTAGAAAACAGCTGTTGTTTTGCTCAAACTTCTTGGACTTCAATATTTTTTTCTGCCTGATCAGTTTTCCAGCTCCTCACACAAAGGTGTTTTAGATAACTTGTGTTCCCCTGCGGTATTGTGAAATGTATATAATGTGTATATGGCTGCGATCTAGGGACAAATCAATGTTCTTATGGCCTTTCTAGAACGTCTGCACAACTATATAGTCAATAAATGACTAACCATTTGAATCTACCAGAAGTCTAAATTTCTTAGTGATGTATTTAGCATTCATTTATGATAAATGGAGAAGGTGAATATATGGGAAGTAAGTATATTTCAAAGTAGGACTTCATCCAAAAACTTTATTTTTCAATCATTGCTCTAATTTTCCTTTTTATTATCACTTTTAAGCTGAACTCTAGGCACAACATTTTTTATATTCGGTAGCCACGAGAGATATAAATCCACTTTGCATTCACCAAATTCCTGTACAAATCCAGTTATTGCCTTGTAAAATAGTGATGACATCACCGTTACACAGCCTGAGCAAAGTGTAGGGGGCTCAGTAGGCTCCACGTCCACCTACTACAAACTCCCTGAAAAAAAAGACACCACACCGGGGGAGGCTTGTGGTTGTATGGTCAGATACAAGACCTTGCACAAGGAAAGACCGTAGCAGTGACCGGTCTTTATTACAGGAAACTTCTGCTTTACACTGGATTATGGCACAGATCTAAAAGGGAGAATGGCAAGATTTAGGTAGGACTACACATGCCTCCTTTATATTTGACCCAGAGTTCAGCTTTAAGATTCAGGTCATTCAGTGACTGTTAGGTGTGTGCACACTGAATGACCGGAGACGAGCTATGATGAAGTGTAGTTGTAGAATTTTCAAGTCCAAAGGGTAGCCTGTTGGCTTTATTTAAAGCTGAAGACTTAAAGCAGGACATCAGCCAAAAATAAGATCAAATGCACAGTATATTAAAAGCTAATGTTGCAAAATCAGCTTTTGCTGCAATATTCAACTTCATTCCAGAGATTTTCTCTGCAGTGCTTTTTTTCTGTCACTAGATGTCACCAGGGTCTGCCTGTGCTAATCACACAATTCAAAGATGCCATGCATGGCTCGAGTTTTGAGGTATTCCTATCAACACCACACTGCTTTAACAAGTCACAATTTTTGGATGAACAGTGACTGCATCTAATTGGACCCTGTTGGTGTATTCTGACAGCCGCTGGAGCCAGCGTGAATGGAGGAATATATATGGTCAGCTTGGTTCTAGTGCTGTACGGTATGTTGAGACAATCTCTGTACTTGTTCCAAGTCAATAACTTAAGGCCCATACACACAATCAGACTTTTTGACAACAACAGTCCGACGGACCTGTTTTATCGGCAAATCCGACCGTGTGTATGCTCCATCGGACAATTGTTTTAGTTTTTTCATCGGACAAATGTTCGCTGTTAATGCTCTCGAACTTTCCGGCAACAAATGTCCAATGGAGTATAATCCGATCGTGTGTACACAAGTCCAAAGTACAAACACGCATGCTCAGCACCAATGCTAAAGATCAGACAACAATAGCAGAAGTTGCCCAAAGGGTGTCAGTAAAGAGCTGAAAAACCACGTGATTTGGGAAATGTTGGCTGAAAAAGTTCTGCCGTGTGTATGCAGAACAAGTTCACGGCCATGCCCCTTTGGACAAAAATCCATGGAAAAGTCTGATGGAAGTCCGATCGTGTGTATGAGGCTTTAGACAGTACTTCAGGAGCTGGATAGGAATGGCAGCCAGGGAAGTATATTTTTCAGAAGATAGAAATGACTGGTCCCATACACGTTGTGCAAAAGAAAAAAAAATTACCTTTTTAACCATTGTATTCTGGCTGAAAAAGTCTAGTTTTAAAATGCTTCCTTCGGTTTTTACCAAGAGGACAGTTGTTTGTTTTTTTTTTTTTTTTTTTTGTTTTTTTTTTTTTTTTTTTTTTTTCTCGGCAGAAAATGAGTCTGATTCCAAATATCTCCTTCACAATTTTTGGAATGTTTTTCTTCCTTTCATAAAAAAGCTACATGCCTTCTATGTTCATGAGCGGCTAATTAAATCCAGAATCGAATGGTCTCGGCTTTCTTTATTTACTTGGAAACCTGTTGCTTCAGTAAGACCGCATGGTGCAAGCCCTCTAACCTCTGCATCTGTTGTTGGAACAGGGTGACCAAGTTCAAGGGATGAGTGATCAAGGGTTGCCATATAAAATGTATTGACCTTTGTCCCTCCCTGTCAAGTGGTGGCTTCTTTAGATCTCCTCCGTCTACCATGTTGGTGTAGATCAGGTTGACCTGCAGTTCTCTAATGCACTAAATTGTATTGGATTTTTTTCTCTCTACACTCTTGGGCCTGTGCTTGCTGCTATATATTGTGCCTCTGCATTATCCTGGTAGTTTGGTTCTGGCTGGACAAGCTGCTAAATCGTGGTGGGGCCATTGATTCTTACAAGGGGAACACATCACTTCTCAACAAAAAATGTGTTTCCTTCATTAAGGTAAATGCCCCACAAACTTCTCTCTAAACACTTACCTGAGCCTGTTCGCGATCCTGCGCTGTTCCAACTTTTAGGTCTTCTCTTCCTCTTTTCACAGGAATTTGGGCGGCAGCAGAAGCCATTGGCCCCTAAAGCTGTCAATCAAATCCTGTGAGCAAAGGACAGGGCAAAGCTACACTGTGTCTCTATAGACGCACATAGCCGGGCTCAGGAGTGAGCATGCAGGTGTGATTGGAATCTGATTTTGCAACTTGATTGTGCTAAGAAAAATGTGCGTGCTATGGGCAAGATGACCAGTTCCATATTACTACATAAAGGACTTGTGGGCAAACAGCTGGTTTTAATTTTTTTTTTTTTTTTTTTTTTTTTTTTAACTGACCTCGTCCTTTAATTCTATGTTCGCAGTTCTACTGTGATAAAAATGCTGAAGAGTAATAGTTTGTTTTCTGGAGAACATGATGCTCTAGTCTCAATACTGTGCTGCTCACATGAACAATGTTTTTACGTTTTTATTGAAGGTTTAACAAGTTACCTTTTTTTTTTAACAAATTTTTTATTTTATTTTTTTTAACTTTCCTCAATTTTGCAGTTTTTATTAAAATAAAACCTGATTGTTCTGCCATCAAGGTCCTTATTCGGACATTATGTGCTGACCATCTTCTCTGTCTCTAGTTGTGCTCCTGAAGACTACAAGTGGCAGTTCAACACCTATCACACAAGCAAGGTCCATTGTTTGCTACTTTTAGGAATCTCCTTGATTTAAAAAAAAAAAAAAGATTCTTTGGCACACATTACTTGAACAAACTAAATATCATTCAGTAAAACTGGTATACATTATACAATTTTCTTGTTCAAATTCCTTTTAGATTTACCTTCAACTATGTAGTACAAGGACCTGCCTGATTGCATACAAACTGAAATTGTTTAGGTACCTCCATATTATATGGCTTTGGTAAATCTAAAGGAAAGTTGTAGAAGAAAATTGTATAATGTATGGCCAGCCTTAGGGTAAACATCCTCTCTGTGTGCGCGTTTATTTTCAGATGCATACCACCTGGTACCTGCAGAATATTTTTGATTAGAAACCAGGAATGTCCATGGATCAGAAGACTTAAAGCGTTTGTTACCCTAAAAAAAATGGATCCTGTTCCCTTAAAGCATGTTATGCAGCACGGTGCTTGTGCTGTGTAATTCGGCCCCCTGTATTGTATAACATGCCTGTTTCTGCCCTCCCCCCTGTAAACTGACCACGGTTTATCATGGCTGCTGAGCCCTGACACAGTGGTCATTTTATGTGCCTCGGTCATCCGCAGCTCTGTCCTTCTCTACCCTCCCCCTCCCCATTACAGTGCAGATCACTCGCCTCCTGCTGCTATAATAACTATAGCATATTATAACTATAGCATATTTATACCATCCCACCTGTTAAATAATATGTGCCTCAGTGTCTGTGCTGTATAAAAAAACTATACCTATTTATTTTTTAATTGTATGTATGTGTCTCCCTACGCTCATGTCACTTGTCTCTCTCCACCTCTCCTTCCAGCTAACATCAGCGGGAGCTCTTCTAGGCCCCTCCCACTGTAGCTGTCAGCCTGAGAGAGGCGAAGAGTCATATGAGCACCGGGAGACGCTCCTGATATAAGTGTAAAAAAATTGCAGATTTCTACCTTTATCAGAGAGTCTCCCGGCGCTCACACGACTCCTCGTCTCTCTCCTCTCCCAGGCTGACAGCTACAGCAGGAGGGGCCGAGAACTTACGCTGATGTCAGCCGGAAGGAGATGTGGCGAGAGACAAGCAGTCACATGAGCGCAGGGAGACATGCTGATATAAAGGTATACATCTGCATAGTTTTTTTTTTATAGCACAGTCACTGGGACACATTGTTATTTACAACCACTTTAATGCTCAAATGCCCATGTACTATTTGAGCATACCAGTATGGACAGGGACAGTTAGAAATAATGGGATTCTGCGTAGGCAGGCATAGGAAAACCAGCAACAAAAAAAAGTGTGACTTGGGGCTTACACAGTTAGAGCAGCCCCATAACAAAGGTGTTGATGCACCAAATTCTTGAACTGTGTATGGAACAATAAAAAAATGTGTACAGCCAGCACATATATTTAACATTCTGGTTCCATTCACACCTGAACAATTTGAAGCTTGTTCCCTAGAATGCTTCAACTGTCAACTCCAAGTTTCCCATCATATTCAGTGGTGCTTGTTCACACCTGTGCGCCATGCGCTTGAAGCTTAAAAAAGTACACAAGCTTCCTAATGGCAGAGGTCCCTATATAATTCAATGGGAATACCTTAAAATGTGTAAAGTGTTGTGTGTTTGTTTTTTTTTTTTTTTTTTGTTTTTTGTTCAATTTTTTCCTTCTAATAAGCTCAAGTGTAAACCTAGGGGCATCAGCAAGTCATCACTCATTTGTGGTTTATTAAGTGATCGCTCAGTCGAACTCCTGTTTACAGTTCAGATTCCATTTCATAAAGCATTTTCCATAAGTATCTTTTTTTTCACAAATGGCTCAAATATTTTCTAGAATCCTTCTGACATGGTGCAAAAACACAGAATGGAAGCCTGTGATGTTAATTTGTTCTAGACCATAGATATAATTTAATAGGAGAAAAGAGTGAATAGATGTTACTGTAGCATGCAGAAGAGTTGAGCGTACCAGTGGCGGGTGCTGACCTTTCTCGTGTCGCCATGAATAGGACATTCATTGTTTCCCCGGTATGAACTCTGACTCTTCAGATTTGTAGGTGGAGGACATTCTTTCCATTGTTAAAGGGTCCTTGTTCTTGGCACGATCTCTCCCACACACTCTTGGTCCTGGTTATAGGCCTCCAAGATGTAGACCATGCACTCAGACACAAAGGGGCTACTGACACTTGTCAAAACGTCTGTTGTCTTATGATACAGGCCAGTTGGTGCTAATGTCTAATGTCGCTGCCAGCTTAATCTACAATATCTCCAGTGACCAGGGCAAAGAATCTGGAGGTTTATTTATTTATTTATTTATTTTTTTGCTTTTTCAGTTGGCGTCCCCTTGTACAAAATATTTGTGCTTTTAAAATGTTTTTAAGTTTTATACAGAGCTGTCAAGCTGTATAACTTCACATGTGCCTTCACAGGTTTGGTTTATGATTCATGGCATGGGTAGGCCACATGGGGTTTTGGTAAAGTTGCTTATTTATTTATTTTTTAATTATTTTTTTTTTTTTTGCAAGTTTTCCCTGAATTATGTTTGTTTATTCTGTGCAAAGATACAGTCGTCTCCAAACTGTGGCCCGTGGGCCAGATGCGGCTCTTTGCTTGCTTTTTATCCTGCCCTTGGAGCACGATTTCATCCACTGATGCCAACAATGGGGCACAATGTCTCCTACTGACAACCACGATGGGGGCGGTAATTTTTCCCACTGATGTCAGGACCTATTTGACTCCCACTGACTACTGTCTTGAGTCTAAGGCCTTTTGCTTAGAATGTTTGAAGACCCCTGCTCTAAAAGCTAGTTACAAATTGGGGTGGTTACCGTGTGTTAATTTGCTGAGCTTGCCATGGGGGTACATTGGACACCATCTGCCATTCTGCTCTGCTGGGCTTGCGTTTTTGTCCTGCCACCTCTGGGGAATGGGCTGCTTCCAGGCATACCCCCCCTAATTTATCCTTTGCTATATATATATACTCCAATACAGAGACTCTTCTCGACTACTGTAGTAGATGAGTTAGGACTGGACGATGCAGAGGGGCCTTGATCTTGCAGAATTCACATAAATTTGCAAATTTTGTGCAACTAAAACCTCTGCATTTAAATAAAATGGTTCGTCTAATTTTATGTTTTTTTTTTGGGCGGGGGGTACCACTTGTTTGTCTTTTTTTTTTTTTTTTTGCATTCTGCAAAGCCCTTCTATGTGCACTTTAGATATGTTATGAATTGGGGTGCACCCAAGCAGGCTTGCTCCTGAGCTGCTGCTCGGTGTTCAGCCCCCCCCCCCCACTTTCTCCTCATTGGCTCACTGAGGGTAAAAAACCTTGAGCCTTTAGAACCACTTTAAGGGATAAGTTCACCTGCAAAAATTAAAAGCCAGTAGCTACACATACTGCAGCTGCTGACTTTTAATAATGGGACACTTACCTGTCCTGGAGTGAAGCGATGTCGACACCACAGCTGATGTTTCCATCAGCTGTCGAATGCTGCTGCCGCTGCCATTGCAGGTAAGGGAACCCGGCAGTTACTGGCCCGGCAGAGGAGGGAGGGAGCCGAGCTGCGAAGTAATGCGTCACAGCCCGGACTCCAGGAAGTGGGGACAGGTTACCTGTCAAAGACAAGTACCCACTCCGCCCTCCACCTGGAAGGTGCCAGATTTGGCACCTGGGGGGGGGGGGAGACAAATGAGCGGAAGTTCCACTTTTGGGTGGGACTTTGCTTTAAGTGTGAAGGATAGATTGACGGAGAGAGCAGAGTAATGGAAGATGAGCTCATCAATCTGCTGCTTAGTCTATTGCCAGTCACAGGTAGAGGAGGGAAGGGGGAAGTGTTAATCTGCCATACACTGCTCAAATATACAATACCTGCCTAATCAGCCAAAATTAAATCTTTGGGTGGCCCTGACAGTGACAGCATCACCTAGCTGGACAAAAAGTCAATTTTATTATCCACTCTGCCAGATAGAAAATTATGAGCCGAACCGATATACCGTTTGGTAAAAAGTCAGCCATGAGTGTTTTGGCTGTCTAAATACAGTAGCTGGCACCACAAATTGCAGGGGAGAACAATTAAGTCCTATACCAGACATGACTGTGCTGTGGCAAAGTTGTGTAAATCTCAGGAATGGGTGGATAGAAATAAAAATCCTTTGGAAGATTAAACCATTGTATGTATTTCATCTGTGTATGGAGCCGTTTGCCTGAAATTCAGCTTTAGCCTAGATTTACACCGGTGTGGAACAATGTGTAAGTCGCATGCATACCTGCACCAGCAGCAAGAATGTAATGCTCTTTTGCAGACAAGCGAGGATGCCATTGATTTTTAATGGCACCCCACGCATGAGAAAACGCAACATATTTTCAGATACATGAAAATGCATCTTGCAAAAGCACCAGGTGTTCTCTGTACGGCTGCAGTTTTTGAAAAGGTGCAAGGACAGTTTCCCTGTGTTTGCCCCCAGGTAGAGCAACCCCGTGCCTGTGCAAACGCGGCACACACAAACCGGAATAGTGTGAACCTAGCCTTGGTGCATTAAGAAAATATAACAAATATGGTGGTATGGGAAGTATAAAACGCATTGCTACTGGATAAAACTGTGATTGTAAATTTGGTTTTGTTTTTCTGAACTTCAGGAACAATGTCTCATTAATCTGCAGTAAGTGCCCAGGAGCTGAAGTGTTACTGGATGCATGCAGTCTCTGAACAATGCTGAAATATTAGACAAGCAAAGTTTGGGAGTTCACGGTATCTTCCCCCCTCCTTCCCTGATGGAATCCAGCCAGATTCTTCCTCACCTCTCTTCTCCCTCATGGATACACCATTCCATTGACCTACTCCCTTCTGGAGAGAGAGCCAGCCTCCTCCTAGGCCTGCTCGGCCTCCTTCTCTGGCTTGTATATATTGTGTTTCAGCTAGGCTGGAAGTTTCTGGCAAGCATGGTTTCCTGATAAAGTTTCACACACTAAGTCACCTCCGTTCATGGATTTGGGGGTCAACGGGGTCAATTCAGAGCTGCTGAAACAACAAGGTGTCTTGCCATCTCCTCAGCGTCTGCACCATGTGATCCATGTGATCTAGTGTTTTCAAAGACCAAAATACTCTCTGCCGCTTAACTGCTGTGTATATTCCTGGATTAAAGTGTCCCATCATTCTCTCCTGTTACCCTAAATAAACATTTACATTCAGCCGTATCCAGGAATACTGTAACCTATTCCGAGGGGTCAGTCTCTAGAAATAAACTACACACGTTTTTTGTTTGCATGATTTTAGTTTCAAAATTCATTTTTATTTTTATAGTAATTTTTTGATGTGGCCATCGCATTTTACATGCTTGGCTTTCTATGCGTATGTGTTTTGTTTTAAACATTTTTTTTATTAAATGGCAATTTTTGTAGATTATTCACAAGTCGAATGTTTGTTTACTGACTGTGATCACTCTACCTCTTCTTAACTGTTGAGATAAGATATCGACCACACAAGGAGTGTTTTAAAGAAGCGCTTGTTCTCGCTATGTGGGGAGACCTGCATTTTTCTGCACCTGATCAACGCAGGTCTCTGCAAGAGAACATAGAGAATAATAATTTACTATGTGCCTTGTTCACACCACAACAGTGCTGTGTAAAACCTCAGAAACCAAAGTCTCTATCTGTCTTCACACCTCAGCTGAGAAACTGTGACATTTCAATAAAGTTATAAAAGGAAAAAAAGGCCCCGTCCTCATCACCAGCACACAACAGAAAAAGCCCACAGGCAATTCTAGGAGTCGGCAGACACTGGGCCTGTTCAGCTGAATCCTAGACTTGCATTATGGAGGAGAGAAGTTTTTTAACATGGTTCCCCCTCCCCACGCACACACAAAATTTGCGATCGGGTAGAGCTTTGGGTCACTGTACACAGAAGCTGATCTATATTCTACATAGTTGCATTTTTAACCTAATTTTGAATGAAACCGCATGGTGTTAATATTGAGAAATGTGTGCACTTGGGTGCCAAAAAGACGCATTCAAATTACAGCTTAGAAGGGGCTCCCCCTCCTGGAGAATGGATGAAGGCTCTGGTGGCTTGTAGATCAGACTTGGCAATAGCATGCAATGCCAAGTTGCAGTTACTAAAGCTAGCACAATACTCGCATCCATTAAAAAGGGCAAACAATCAAGAGATAAATCAACTCCACCCTTTGACCCTAAGCTCACATCTATGCATTTTTTTAATGCGTTTTTGCATCTTTATTTTGTTCTCTTTAACAAACTAAGAATAGCCACTTGTTGAGGACGCTGCAGCCGCCCGCTCCTAAACAACCCATGGGTCATCAGCTGAATGTAAAAAAAAAATAGTAGGGGGGGGGACAGCATGGGGTCCCCCCCCCCCCCAATTACATATGATCTGGTATGGATTTTGAGGGGAACCTCAAGCTAAAATAAAAAAAAATTGGTGTGCCCCCCCCAAATCAATACCAGACCCTTCCCCCCCCACAATCCTGGCTGGTGGTTGTGGGGGTCTGCGGGCAGGGGGCTTATCGGAATCTGGAGCCCCCCCATGTGAATGGGTAATGGGGTACATGGTCAACTTGTAGTTTTCAATGAAGTAGAGCGCCGTGATAGTTCATTCTCTCTTCCTGTCAGATTGTATCTACTTGCCCATATGGGATGTATGGGCACACAGATACACTGGCAGATCTGCTGGAGACCTGCATGGCAATGCAGTGCAATTTGCACCAATTTCTTTTGTATTGCTGCCAATTGTATCTGTACTTGCCGATTTAAATAACTGGTATCATTGTAACCCTAGTTAGAAGAACCACAAAGGTTTTCCCTGCTGGGGAGATTCAACCACATGAGATTTACACTGTGGCATTTAACGCATTGCACTGCACTAAATTTCATGTGTCATTTCTTTGGAGAAATCTCCTTTTACTTCTTGCTGGATCTCTGCAACAGGAGGTGAAGGGAAAGCTCCCTGACAAGACACAAACCGTAAAAGAAAAACGCTGGGTCTGATCCATGTCTTAAAAATTTGCTTTTACACATTACTGACGCTGCATTTTTGTTAACAGTTGGATTTGGAATATATAAAATTTGCTTTTGACTTCAAGAAATACATCCTGACGTTACAAATAAAGAAACTCTTTATATAAATCTACAATGACTCAAGTTTATCCCCCTAGGGATTAGAAACCAGACCCCTATTGGTTACCGCACAATTATAAGTCTATTAATGTATTAAGCCAACAGCAACACTGTCAATCTGTATATTTGTGGCACAGTGCAGCTGTTACTGGCACCTTGTGATTGGTGAATACGTACTTTGAGTCCCCCCTACCCCACCCAGAGGCATAAATGGCTTTTTTTTCTTTGCTGCTTTGAGTAGACTGACAAAAGTCCCAGTTAGTGACAGCAGAACAAGGGATAAAGCCTGATTATGATGCTGCGATCTTAGGAATGTTGAACTATTCAGGGAAGTGATGAACATAGAGAAGACACACATCTGCTAAATGAAGGAAACTAAATGAACTTGCATTTACTGAAAACGTAAAAAAAAAATGTGCAGTATTCTCTGCATGCTTGCTAAATACTGTACTGATGTCCTTGGTAGGCACTTGCAATTTACAATGAACTCTCCTTTTTGTTATTAGCCTATTTACACTCACAGCTATTAAAGTGATAGTAAAGGTTTACAATAATAACAAACGTTATTGGCCCAGCCCAAAACTCTGTCCTACCATATCCTAATCCTAAGGACGATAGGGTAGTGTGGGTGGGATAATGGCAGGGGAGGGCTTATGGTGGGGCTACTTTGGGTTTATACACTGGTTTTATGTACATTTTATATTGCGCTTTTATTAATAAAGTGTGTGTGTGTATATAATGTATATTTAGCGCTTTCTCTGTCTTCCATAAGAGTCCCATGTTCCCTGTACACTAACTGGTTCATGAAGAAAGTCTTGGTGGCAGAAGTGTTGTGGGGGTTAAAAAAAAAAGTCAAGGTTAAACTCTAGTGCCCATCATTCTCCGACATGTTCATGCCCACCCATTGTCCTGTTTAGCCTTTAAGGTCTGGTATCTGGAGGGTCTCCTGTTTCTGTTGTTTCTCAGGCTAATTGTGTTGGGGAAAGTCAACGAGCTGTCCAGGCCTTTTAATACCCACATTTTCTGGCTGACTAACCAGGAATGGATCATTAAAGAAGTGTTTATTTTACAGGGTCTTTGATGAACTCCTGACCCAGCAAGAGACAATCCCATTCTCGTTTAGAAGCCGCCAACCATGACCGAAGAAATGGAACGTCCCAGAAGTGGCCTCAGTGTGGCCAGCAGCATTGCCACAACTACCTCTACCAGTCAGGGGTCAAGGGTGAGAGAGCTTTTATCTCTAACTAGAATAAGTGAGTGCATTGCACTTTTTATGTATGCAGGGTTTAGAAAAATTCTAAATTATATATATATATATAATGTGTGTGTGTGTGTGTGTGTGTGTGTAATGTGGTTTTATAAAATACAATCTTCAAAGCAAATATATAACGCAAAAATAAGCACCAAAATACTCTCTGGTAAACTCCAATAACTCATAATGTGCAATTGCTGGAAATGCACTTTAGTTTCTGATTGAACCTGAACTCTAAGCAAATACAAAAGGCCCAAATTAATGCAGCAGTGTAATCCCTAATAGATCATAAAATGTATCAGCCTCTTGTAGTCCCTTTTACGGAAGGGCTGGAGTCTTAGTGGACGCAGCAGTATGAGGAGCCAACCAGCTCGTACTTTGGCAAGTAGCACCCTGATTGGAGGAGAGCGCAGAGTGAGATAAGCTCATCATTGCACTGCTTCTCATTTTACTGTCCAGGATGACCTGGGATCAAAAGAAATGTAGTTGAATGATGCGGTTCATCAGAATGAGGCGATCTAGTAGCAGAAATCAGCACTGCTGGGAAATATCTGGATTACATATGAATATTTGCAGCAAAAGCTTGTTCTGTAATTTTTATCTTTTTAATTGACTTATTTTTTTGGCTACAGTTTTGTTAAGAAAAAAAAAAAAATGCACTGACCGGTATGGAATGCAGGTACCCTGAGGTTCCTGCCCTTGCCTACCTACATCAGCACCCAGTACCTACTGCTTCACCCAAATGGCGCTCCATTCTGTAAAGTGAAGTTCAGAAACGTGAGGGAAGTTTTGATCCCTTTCAGCCCCTGACACACCGCCCACCCCCCTCCCCACCACCACCACCACCACTTTCCTACTGGCAAATCACCATGATTGGGCTTACAGGCCAATAGGAATGGCAAAACAGAGCTTTGGATGGCCTGGCATTTGATAAAAATAACAACAATTTTTTACTAGGAGCAGTCTGTTATAGTGTATTAAAATTCTTTGACTGATATGTCCATCATAGCCCCCATTTTGAAACATATTTCAGAAATTTGGGCTAAGTGTGCTCCCAGAAGGAAGGACTGGCATAGTGGGGTTGCCTTGACCTAAGAGGACTTGTGTAGCCACATTTCATAATTGTATATATTACAAATAACTGTTAACATTCAATATTTATTTTTTTATTCTCAGCAATCGACCAGATCAATAAAAAGAGTGCACACATTTGGAAAAAGGGAATATTCAATCAAGAGAGACCCCAATTCTCCTGTGATTATTCGGGGATGGCTCTATAAGCAGGTCAGTGATTAAACACACATACTTTTTCCTCTTCTTTTCCTAAGGCCCCTTTCACACTAGGGCGTTTTTCTAAAAATAGCGCCTGTACAGCGCCTGAAAAAATCTGGTCCCATTCACTCCAGTGTGAAACCCAGCGGTGCGCTAGCAGGGCGGTCAAAAAAGTCCTGCTAGCAGCATCTTTGGAGCGGTATAGGAGCGGTGTATTCACCGCTCCTACCCATTGATTTCAATGGGACACCGCGGTAATACCGCCACAAAGCGCAGCTACGGTGGCGCTTTGCGGGGGATTTTAACCCTTTTTCGGCCGCTAGCGGGGGTTAAAACCACACCGCTAGCGGCCGAATACCGCGGCTAAAACGACGGTAAAGCAGCGCTAAATATAGCGCTGCTTTACCGTCGCCGCCGCTCCCGCCCCAGTGTGAAAGGGGCCTTTAAGCTACAATTCAGTAATCCTCGGCAATCAATCAAGCTATCCTTCAGTGATATTGCTTCAATGGACCAGAATCTGATTGTATTCTGCTAACTGTACTTTGTATTTCATCCTTTATCTGTTCACTGATGTATTGTTTTTTTAATGCACAGTTCTCTTCTCTGCCTAAGAACAAAGACATTGGAAAGGACTCCCTCTAGTGTCAGTTTAGAAAACTTCAGCTAAAACCACAGAAATCTGTAACCTTGATCTTTGCCGCTAAAACGTTTTTGTTTTTTTTTTCTCTTAGGACAGTCAAGGCTTACGACTTTGGAAGAGAAGATGGTTTGTGCTGTCTGATTTTTGCTTATTTTATTACCGAGGTAATCCCATAAATGATCTTCATTAATAAAAGCTCACAAAAAATATACAGTATAGTCCTAGTTGTACAACTTTATTTTTTTTTATCTGCAGTGAAATGCCTCAAAACAATGGGAATATATTAATTGTTCAGTATGTAACTTTTCACTATGCCTTTTTAACTAGATCATTTTAAAGCATTTAGTTATATTTGTATTCTATGTGCTCTTGATCTTACCAGAAATTCAGAGATGTCCTGTACTCTTCCTCCTGTTATCTCATAGTCTATTATGCCCTCCCAGTTCTTATTTTTGAACTGCAAGTCAGTGTCTATGCTTTTGGAGGTGAAAACAGTTGGATGGATTGAGTAGAAAAGACAACATGGCAGGGCTGACACCACTCAGTCCACCAAGATGCTGTATGTTGTCAGCCCATAACCGGACTTAAGTACATTTATCACAGTTCAGCAGGTATTTTTCTGCGGAGTCTTTAGGGTGATAAAATGTGGGGAAAGGCAAAGATGTACTGTATATGTTAGTGTTGCACGGATTATATGTATCAGTGCTGATAGTAAGCATTTGAGTGTGTACTTGTACCTACAAAACGAATGGGCTCAAATCGCAGTGCAAAGAATCGTATAGGATTTGAACAGGAATGCTGAGCGATTCCTGTCTGAATCATGTGCGGTTCCCCCCACCGTTCCTGTGTGAACCCAGCCTGGTCATAGTGACTTCATCCTAGGTTCACACAGGAGTGGTGCGGGAAACCACATGTGATTCCGTCAAGAATCTCGCTGCATTTCTGTTCAAATCGCATGCGATTCTTTGCAGTGCAATTTGAGTGCATTCATTTTGTATGGGCTCAAATCGCACTGCAAAGGTTTTGGTATCAAAGAGTACTTGACCACAAGTATCAGCACTTCCACTCACTGGTACAAAGCAGGTGCAGGGTGTTTTTTTATTTTGTATTTTATTTTTATTTTTTTTTTATTTATTTTTTTGCCTCGAGATGCATCTTAAACATAAATGGAGCAGGACTGCCCATTGAAACCAGTCATAATCAAGCAAGTGATTGGACTATAAAATAACACTAATTGCTATGGGAAATGCCAACCTCTTTATTTACTTGTACAAATTGATTCATAGAGAAGTAATCCTTGTTTTGGTCTCATTGTGTTGTGGTTATTGTTTCCAGACAGCCGAGAGGAGACTGTACTTGGCAGCATCCTGCTACCAAGTTATGAAATATTACCTGCCAGCCCAAGAGAAGTGAAAAATAGAAGATTTAGTTTTAAGGTATGCCTTACCGTTATGTACTAAATGGAAACCATAATGCCTATTTTATTAAACTGCAAGTAGTTAAATGTAAAGCTCTTCTTCTTTTATTTTATTTTTTAAAGATGGTGTAGGAAAGGGTTAAAACCCCTATCAAGTTATTTTATTTTTGCTCCATAGTGAACAAAATTCCCTTTCTGAAAACAGACAGGTGTTTTCATTTTGAAGTATTTTCTTCACCTATAATCTGATTACAAGCGGACCGATATAAAAGCTTGGGTTTAACCATTCTACAGTCTATTCACAACTGAACAATAAATCTTTACATACACTCCTTAAAACATCCCAAAGTGCACTTTAAGTTGATTTTCATTCTGTATCAAAGTGTGTGTGAAGTCTAAGTGTGTCTCACGCTTTATTACTTATTGAAAAAGGTGGAGGTGATGATGATATGGGCTGTTTCCCATATAGGTTAACCAGACGCTGTCCTTATTACTTCATTTGCTTGAAATTGAGAGAAGCAATCTGGTGCTCATCCGCCTCCCCAAGACTCGGTTCTCATGAATAATGGCACTGTTTTATATCTGGTCTTTCTGTGCTTCCACTTTTCAGGCAGAACATCCTGGTATGAGGACTTATTATTTTGGAGCTGACACACAAGAGGACATGAATGCCTGGATCCGAGCCATGAACCAGTCTGCTCTGGTAGTTGCTGACAGCAAAAACAGGTACGAATATTGGATATCTTGTTTAATATTTTTCATGCGTGGGAGACCAGTGAAGACTGATCTTCTCTTACAGTTTGTTGGCTCTCAATCAAAATTTTAATGAAACTATGAATGAATATTCTTGCAGAGAAAAAGCCATGAAATGATAACATTAGTGGCGCTTTAAGAAGGGTTGTGTTGTAGATGAAATGACCCTTTCCCAAAAAATAAAATGCGCAGAAAAAGACTTTATTAACCATGTGTAATTATCCATAGCAACAGCCTTCTTCTTAAATTAAGCTGTTGCTGCCTGGGTAATGCATGTATGCGGCAGCAAAAGGATGGTCTTTAGCACCCACATGCTGTACATCTGGGCGGCTGATGTTTTTGTGCTGACGCACACGCTCCTAGCACAGGGACCAAGGTGTCAGTCAGCTCTAGGCCCCCTCTAAAAATTGGTAGCCTGTGGGACCGGCTCCCAGTTATGTGACCATTGTGACAGACAATCACAGTGATTACCTGATCGACAAACTTTCCTACACCCCTGGATGTTCAGAACCTGAAGGGATGTCTGGAAGGGGTTCATTTAAATCCAGGAAGCCTTTTAGAGCCAACTGGTAGATGAGGATTATTGCATTTGTATGGATTAATACAACCATATATAGTTGATTTGTTTAAAGCCTAAGTTTACCAAAAACAAAAAACAATAAACACATTGTGGGACATTACTTGCCTTCAGTGTGATGTGTCCCTTGTGCTTCTGTCTTTCAATCTAGTAGTAATCTTCCTCCACTGATGCTCCCCCACCCTCGCCACCATAATCTTCCAATGCTGTGGGGGTTAATGGAACTGAGGAGCTATCGAAGGCTCTCCTCAAGAGTGCTCGACTATGTCTGCCCAGCTTTGCCATTCATAGAAGCCATACCATAGCTTCTATGAATGAAGAGTGCAGACCCTGCTATCATTTGCCTGTCCTCCATTCATAGATTCTCTTGTATTCATAGAAGCTGTAGTATGGCTTCTATGAATGGTGGTGCTGGGCAGAAAGGGCAGGCATAGTTGAGCACTTTTGATGAGAGTGCTTGTGAGCGGTCCTCAGTTCTAACCACCCCTGCTGCACAGGAAGATTATGGTAATGGTGGTGGGGGGCATCAGAGTACAATAATTACTACTGAACTAAAAGACAGAAGTATAAGGGACACATCACACTGAAGGTAAGTCATGTCCCTTTTTTTTTTATTTATTTTTTTTATTAGGTAAACTAAAGCTTTAAGCTTGATGAAATATACCCAAAAATGGAATAAGCCATGTCTAAAAAAAAAAAATCCTATTCTTCCCTATAAAAAATAAATCCTAGTTTAATGCAAAATATAAATGAATGGGATAGAGCTGGAATTTGGTGTTGGGATTTCTGCATTGGGAAAATGATAGCTGATTAGTCACGCAAAACCTCCTGCTTTTTTTTTTTTTTTCAAATACATTTTATGTTAGCTGTTTTTCAGGCTGGACATAAAAAAGCAGATCTCTATTATTGCAGAGAGGTGAGAGATCAACCTTAACCCGGATGACTTTTTGATAAACCATTCCGATTTAACTTTTTCCGGTTTGTGCATCCCAGTCCAGTTGCAATGAAAATATTTCCTCTCCTAAGCAAGAAAGGGAACCGTTCCAGATGACTCAGGTTTTCCAAAATGTTGGAATATTTCTATGCATGGCCTAGGATATTATCATCACATGCATTAACCCCTACCCTAAACAGTTATTACAAACAGCCATTGGGTCAAACACAACATATTTGCACTTTACCTGCAGATCTCAAATATGTTAGAGCAGCAAGATTTTTATTTTTTTTTGTTTCTAGGTTTTGTAGACACAAAATATGGATGTACAATGTGAATTATTTTGGATTTCTGTCTTACAGAAACAACCATGGCCACAGCCTGACTCCACAAGATGAACTATATGCCAGTTATGAAGATTTTTCCCATAGTGAAATAAACACTGTGGGTGATGATGGAAAAAGTGCGGAATCTCTGGAGATTGCTCACCTAACTGAGACCAGATCACAGGATGAGATCTCCAGGGACAGCCTGCCAGAACAGGATAGAAATGGAGACTTTGAGAAGGACAGCTTGTTCAGTGGACTAAGAGAATCCTTAACAGATGCCATACAACATTACACATCTGTGTCTCAGAATGGGTCGGTACCTCCACCAACACCAGAGAGCCTGTTGAAGAATATAGAATTCACTTATAGCAGACAAGAGGTGGAAAGCAAGATGTCTCTGGAGGGGAAGGACTCTATACCAGAGGATGAAGAGTGGGTGCCTTTTCATAAGGAGCAACCTTCTGCAGAGTAAGAAAATACTTTAAATCTTGCATGGACAGTTATGAGATGCATTAGTAAAGTCACATTCCATCTTTTGTTGGCAGGAATGCACTTCCCACACATGTACAGTATATAATGGCACAATGTCTTGAGCCCATTACGACGTGGGGAGTGGGTGGAACTAATATGGATAAAGGGCAGGGTTAGGTGGCATCATATGATCAGCATATTTGTTGTTTTTGTCTAGTGTGGGCATAATTTTAGGAATGCAGATTAATAAAAGTACACACATACACTTGGTACATAAGAAAATGTTATGTCAATGTTCCAGTTAGTGCTTGAGCTTTTTGTCAACAGACCTAGGTAATGAAAGTTAAATCTAAATACTTGGCAGCTCTGTACAAGGACCTGTGTCGGGCCTATTTGCCAAAGGCCAGTGGCTGGCCAAATGTTTTAAGACTCATGTCTTAAATGCTGCTTTAAATGGCAGTAACATCTGCCCTAGTATCTGCTACAAAAAGACAGGTTAAAGGTGAAACCTCAAGGAAAGGCTATTTTTTAACTTTGTATAGAGCAGAGTAAGTTTAAATTGGCTTTGGATACATTTTTACTTTTAGTACAGTACATTTGTGTGCATAGCATTTTCTAACTTATAAACTCTCTATTATGAACATGTGAGTTTACATGGTTTTCATTATGTATTTTTTGCAGGCTTTATCAAGCTAGAAGTCCTCCTAGACCCCATCCTAATGGATTTGAATGTCCACATGATGAATATTCCTCTGTCTCCTGCTCTGCCCCTTCCTCTCCTGCCATGCTTCCTACTCGTATATACAACTCTGAAGTTTTGGATAGAAATGGGAACACAAGAGATGAAAAGCTCATACAACTGAATGAGAGTGTGGAAACTCGGGATGTAAGGAGTATGGTCATACATCCTTCCTCTCCATCAACCAGCAGTCCTTCAGCAGAAAAAAATGAGTACATGGCTCAAAGATTTGTCAAGGCCTCAAGGTCACAATCTCTTCCACCTGCCCCATCAGAGGTTACAAGACACCGTATTGTAAAGAGAAGTCCACCCCCTAACTTGAAGTATGCAAGTCCTGTCCACTACCTGGACAATTCTCATCCAAATGCTGCCCCAAAATTAAGTAGTCCTACCAGAAAAGAGACACCCCTGACCCCAAGTCTCAGCCCCAAAATCCAGTCTCCCAAGCACAGGGCTGCATCCGATGAGGATGTATTTGTGGCTGTGACTGGTTCTCCTTCCCTGGGTAGGATCACTGTTAGATCCAACACACCCATTGGACGCGTGGACATCCTTCCTTCAGAGGACAGGCTTATAAATTTTGCACAAGTCAGACATCACGAAGAAAGAGTTGGCGAGTATTATGTGACCAGCTCCAGGACCAGAAGTCATATTGTTAAATCAGCATCAAGACCACAAACTCCATCAGACAGGTATGATGTCTTGCCATCTGATGACCCTTTTGCAGCTTCAACTTTGGCAAAGGGACCCAATCGATATACCCGGAGATCTCAGCCTTTGGGAACAGAAGATGAAAGGATGGTAGATGGAGGAGGAATGAGTTTACCTTCTAGAGCCCATGGCTATCCTAACAGCAGAATGCAGATCAGACCAAACACTCCATCAGAACGAGTAATTGTGGAAGAATACTCCCCTGAACTATCTTTAACTCCATCAACGAGAAGACATCGGAGCCAAGGACCAAGGGTATAGTTGAGCTTCAGCTTTGCAATTTGTTTGTTTTTTTCCACGTTAGCGTTTTTTTTTTTTTTTTTCTTCTTCAATGGATGAAAAACCTCAAACGTTGGTAAGCTGCGTTTTTTGAGTGTTTATCTGCGTTTGAGCGGTTTTTGACTAAAACAGCTGAAAAACTGCTAACAGCCTATGTGTGCATGGACACATAGGATAACATGATGGGGAGTTTAGTGACTGTAAAAAAAATGTCTGAAGCCAAAAACAGCTGCTGTAAAAATGTCCAATGTGCATGAGGCCTGAAAGTTACCACTAGTTATTATTATAACCCAGTAGGCTGTGTAGTGTTCACATACAGTAGGGCCTAATTAATACCTTCATTTGGTGGACGACTCATTTCCTGCGGGAGAGTGAGCAGGGTTTGCATCATAACCTGCGGATATTCGGCTCCTGGACTCAAAAGGTCTGTGTTCAGGGCTAATCATCCGCAGGTAATTTTATTTTTTATTATAGGTACTTTTTATAGTGCCATCAATTTACACAGCATTTTACATATGTATTAAACATTCACATCAGTCCCTACCCTCAAGCAGCTTACAATCTAAGGTTCCTAACTCATTTTATACAGTCGGGTCCATAAATATTGGGACATCGACACAATTCTAATCTTTTTGGCTCTATACACCACCACAATTGCTTTGAAATGAAACGAACAAGATGTGCTTTAACTGTAGACTTTCAGCTTTAATTTGAAAATTTGAAAAAGTAATGGGACAGATTAACAATTATTCATCAAACTTTCACTTTTTAATACTTGGTTGCAAATCCTTTGCAGTCAACTACAGCCTGAAGTCTGGAATGAATAGACATCACCAGATGCCGGGTTTCATCTCTGGTGATGCTCTGCCAGGCCTCTACTGCAACTGTCTTCAGTTCCTGCTTGTTCTTGGGGCATTTTTCCCTTCAGTTTTGTCTTCAGCAAGTGAAATGCATGCTCAATCGGATTCAGGTCAGGTGATTGACTTGGCCATTGCATAACATTCCACTTCTTTCCCTTAAACTCTTTGGTTGCTTTTGCAGTATGCTTCAGGTCATTGTCCATCTGCACTGTGAAGCGTCGTCCAATGAGTTCTGAATCATTTTGATGAATATGAGCCGATAATATTGCCCGAAACACTTCAGAATCCATCCTGCTGCTTTTGTCAGCAGTCACAACAGCAATAAATACAAGAGAACCAGTTCCATTGGCAGCCATACATGCCCACACCATGACACTACCACCACCATGCTTTACTGATGAGGTGGTATGCTTTTGGATCATGAGCAGTTCCTTTCCTTCTCCATACTCTTCTCATCACTCTCTGGTACAAGTTGATCTTGGTCTCATCTGTCCATAGGATGTTGTTCCAGAACTGTGAAGGCTTTTTTAGATGTTTGCCAAAAATCTAATCTGGCCTTCCTGTTTTTTGAGGCTCACCAATGGTTTACATCTTGTGGTAAACCCTCTGTGTATTCACTCTGGTGAAGTCTTCTCTTGATTGTTGACTTTGACACGCATACACCTACCTCCTGGAGAGTGTTCTTGATCTGGCCAAGGGTGTTTTCTTCACCAGGGAAAGAATTCTTCGGTCATCCACCACAGTTGTTTCCCGTGTTCTTCCGGGTCTTTTGGTGTTGCTGAGCTCACTGGTGCGTTCTTTCTTTTTAAGGATGTTCCAAACAGTTGATTTGGCCACACCTAATGTTTTTGCTATCTCTCTGATAGGTTTGTTTTTGTTTTTTCAGTCTAATGATGGCTTGCTTCACTGATGGTGACAGCTCTTTGGATCTCATATTACCATGTTGACAGATTCCAAATGCAAATGACACACTTGAAATGAACTCTGGACCTTTTATCTACTCCTTGTAAATGGCATAATGAGGGAATAACACACACCTGGCCATGGAACAGCTGAGCAGCCAATTGTCCCATTACTTTTGGTCCCTTAAAAAATGGGAGGCACATATACAAACTGTTGTAATTCCTACACTGTTCACCTGATTTGGGTGTAAATACCCTCAAATTAAAGCTGAAAGTTAAAATTAAAGCTGAAAGTCTGCAGTTAAAGCACATCTTGTTTGTTTCATTTTAAATCCATTGTGGTGTATAGCGCCAAAAAGATTAGAATTGTGTCAATGTCCCAATATTTATGGACCTGGCTGTACATTTTGAGGCCAATTTTACATAGGAGCCAATTAACCTACCAAGCATGTCTTTGGAGTGTGGGTGGAAATCTGAGTACCTGGAGGAAACCCATGCAGACACAAGGAGAACATGCAAACTCCAGGTTGGTAGTGCCGTGGTTGGGATTCGAACCAACAACCCTTGTGCTGCTAGGAGCAAGTGCTAACCACTTAGCCACTGTGCTGTCCATCGCTGTATGTTCTATTACATTCAAACAGCTAAGGGTGCAATTGCCCTTTCATTGCTTTGTATGAGGCTTTCCATCCACAGCTGTGAACACAGGCTGTTTTTTGTTTTATTTTACTTCTAGTATAGGTTCTGTTGTCATTTGATGTAAAATGTTTCTGAGGGGGGCATTACCTTTTTTGTACTTATTTCTACAAATCTAGTTTATTTTGTCACCCATCATCAGTTTTACATGGGCGTTGTCAATTGGATTTTTTATCTTTGGCCCATTGCATTAGTGTGTTTTGCCAGAGCTAATAAGCAATAATTCCAAAAGCCATTGCTCTCGGTAAGGGTAAAGCACATCTATATATACAGATCACATCATACAGACCTCTTATTTCCGGTGGTAGTCCTGCAGAATGTACTATAATGTTAAGTTTCTGAACAAAACTCTTCCTGTTTTGCTAATTTTTCCATTTCTTTATGCCAACAGTATTCTGAGCGGTCATTGCACCCTCCGGCTGCTTTTTCTGGCCGGAGTCTTGGCTACACACCGAGGCACCTGTCAAATATGGTGAGTAGACTATATCATGAGCTAATGAACTGTGTGAATGAGCCGTTCTGTGTATCTCTTGAGCAGTGTAAGTTAATATTTCCCTGAGTGCATTATTACTGAAACGCTGATAGCCATACACAGAACACAAGGCTTTATTTTACTTCTGCAATTGGCTAGCACCATGTCTAGTCTTGTGTTTCCTTGCGGTGCTGGCCAGGCCATGCGTCTGAGTTCCAGATGAGCAGTGTTCTGGTTGGATCCTTCATTCTTGGCGAACTTTGTATCCTGTGTTTGTGAGTTAGAAAACAAAGAGAGGATGTTATACTGTATACTTATCTCATCTGTGGATAAAGTTTTCTAAAATGGAGAATTATCTAGCTAATTATTTAGTGGCGTTAACACTGATATTTAATTAAAGGCAGTGTAAGAGTGTTCTTAATCACCCTTCTTAGCCAGGCAATTTTTTTGCTATTCGGCACTGTGCTACCTTAAAGTGGTTGTAAACCCTTACAATCCACCTTTTGCTACAGGTAAGCCTATAACAATCATCTGTCGAAAGGTGTGTATTAACGATCAGATTATCGAACAATCAATCTGAAAGCCATTTTTATCATCCGATAATCTGATCGTGTGTACGAGGCATAAATGATACTACAGAGAAATCATTACAATTATATATGCTCTAAAATGCGCTGTAAGACTAGTTGCACACAGGCGTGAATTATAAACCACAGCGTTTACTGTGCAGGCTAGTGACCGTTACGACTTTGGCAGACAGCTGTGCAGTGTGTGTGTGTGTGTGTGTGTGTGTGTGTGTGTGTGTGTGTTTTTTTTCACTTAAAAACTTTCACTTAAAAACTTCACTTAGTGCTGCTATGTCATCCAGTGCACTGCATAAAAATGCAGACTGTATGCCATAGTATACATTTTCCCACACTGCTCATCACACCAGTGTTGTGGTGTGACCAGGCAGGTAGAAAATAATGGTTTTCTATGTGCCCTAGTGTTGAGCTGAGTTTATCCATTATGGAAAACTCGTGTGAACAAGCCCTTAAGGCATATAAACGCGGGTTTGACACAGGATTGTGAATACTCTGAACATGTTTTGGTAAAAGCATCTAGAATGTTTTTAGGCAATTCAGACTGAAGGTTCAATTGGGTTCTAACCAAGAAATGGGGAAAAACCTTCGTCTTCGTCTTCTAACATGCTTACTATGTTTCTGAGAATTTCTGACTATATCCACATGATTATAGGTGTACGTGACATCATTTTGTACTACGTTTTCTTTCAATGACGAAACAAATTTTACTTTTTATGTGAATACTTTTAATAAAACATTTTTTTAATGGTTTTACTTAACTACCAACATGTTTTTGAAGTTTGGGAGGAAATGCAAGCAAAGGCACCACATGCAAACACTGTCCTAGCTGGGATTCAAACTAAAGACCCCAGGGCTGCAATGTCACTAAGCCACATCTTATATTTTGTATTCTTTTAGCCCTAATGAAGGGAGCCCTTTGAACCCCTAAAACACGTTGGCTTTAACCAAATGGAATATTTATTAAAAACCTACTTTTGACTGTACAGGACACGTCTGGTGCTTTCCTTTCCTGTACATTGGCAATAAAAAAAAATCTCACAAAGATTCAAACCCTTTGTCCACCTATTCAAAACTAAAGGGTTTTGGCTTTAGATCTACTGAAAATATTTTGGATAGAGTAGATAAGGGTTAAAACCACTTAGCTGCCATTAGGAAGATTTCCCTTTTTATTTCCTGTCCTATAGACTACCCTGGAAGTGGGGATATCCTTCCAGCGTGAAGGAAACCTCTTAGACAGTTGTCGAAGTAAAAAGTGACCCCATTAGAATTCCCCTTGTTATAGGGGCAACGCAAACCTTTGTGTTTATGCTCACTTTAATTTCTGATAATGGTGTTTACTCCTCAAGTACCTAAACCTTCTTCTTTTTTTTTTTCTTTATAAATACAGTCTTCAGCTAGTTACTCCCAGTTGCCTCCTCTGCCTCCAGTTTCCACCCGTCCACATTTGCCTGCAGGAAAGAGGATGTCACTGAGCGCCATGGTAAGTGTCATATTTGTAAAAGAAATGCATCCAGAGCTTAAAAAAAATAACATGTATGCATACATTTTAAAGTGATTCTCAAGGTTGTTTTATTTAAATTTTTTTAATAACATGCTATACTTGCCAGCTCTGTGCAATTGGTTTTGCACAGAGCAACCCTGATTATGTTTTTTGGGTCCCCCACTGGTGGTCCTGGCTCCCCCCACCTGTTGAGTGCCCCCAAGAGCTAGCCACTTGTTGTGGGGGCACTCTAACAGGGTCTCTCCCAAGACTCATTCTGTTTGTCCATTCACACGCAAGCACATCTCCAGTCAATCACTGGCTGTGATTGACAGCACTAGGCACCAATGGCTCCTGCTGCTGTGTGAGCCAACACGGAGAGGGAGACCCAGGAGAGCCACCGCTCTCATGCACATCGCAGGATCGAGTTGGAGCTCAGGTAAGTGTGTGTGTGTGTGTGTGTGTGTGTGTGTGTGTGTGTGTCTGCACCCCAGAAGATTCTTCTTTTTTTTTTTTTTTTTTTTTTTTTTTTAGCCTTAATGCATAGAATGCATTAAAGTAAAAACACATTGAACCTTTAGAACCACCTAAAATCTATGGGGCACAAAATGCATTGAAGAGATTAAAGTGGGAGTTTTTTTTTTTCTTCTTCTTTTTATTTATTTATTTTTGACAAATGCATCTCATAGTTTGTGACTATAGCATGAAAATCTGCTCCAAAGAATGGAACATAGAGAAAGGAAAAATGGGAGCTAAATAGCCACAGTATAAAAGTGCAGTAGTTTTAGTCGCAACTAGGATCAGTGTGGTGATGAAAAATTGTATTCTGATCCTCACATCTGTGGGGTTGCAAGTTCAAGCAACCTGAAAGGAAAGTCTACAACATGGTCACTCTTGATACTTGCAGTTGAGCACACGGGCAAACAGCCCCTCCACACACCAGCGGGTGCCGGTGCAATATGTGATACGGCAATCGGAGCAAAGATGACTGTTATTTGCCCTCTGTCCTGTGGTTTGAAGCTTGGATGTCTGTATTTATGCTTTGAAGACTTCAATAAACTTAATTTATCAATTACACTGTTGGAGTGCAGTCAGCCTTTCATCTTTGCACTCCTTATACTTGTCTGGCTTTTTCAGTTTGCCAAGCAGTTGGATCCCTGTATAGAAAGCACGACTTTCTTCACGGGTGTCTCTGCAGTTCCCCACTCCAATTTTTTGGGGTCTCTATCCTCAGCCATAGCTTTAACTATATTAGGTGGTATAGGTGCTGCCAACACTTGGCTCCCAAAGCCCCAGGGAACACAGATGCCTAAAGTCTAAGTAACTCTTAAATTACAGATGGGGATTTGTCTTTGTCCCCAACTATGTAAGCCAGGGGTGCCCAACCTTTTGAAGAAAGAGGGCCACTTAAGCGACTTAGTAACCGGTCGCGGGCCACAATGAGCAGAGCGGGTGGATGGCATGTCCGTGTCCACTCTGCATTTGGAGAGCGGACATGGACGCAGCCCACGATACTTTTTAGCGGATCGTATTGGAGTTAGAACACAAGTCGGTTTATGTTTTACACTACTTGGAGGTGAATGGAGGGTCCAATTGGTCGGACTGACCGTGTGAAAGGAGACCAAGGTTGCTTTCACACTGATGCGCTGCGGTTTACCCGCACCACGTGTGCAACGCAGTGTACCTTTGGCTTTCCTGTAGTTTGCAATAGACTTCTATTATATTCTGCATGTTTGGTGTACTTTTAGAAAGCCCACCAAACTCGCAGGTAATGGAAGTCTATGGCTCAGTGCAGGTAACCCGCAGGTAAACTGCTCTGCACCTGCGTATCAGTTTGAAAGCAGCCCAGTAACCACTGCAGAAAAGATATGCCCATATATACACTGTGATTTTAGTAATAAACTGACCTTTAATAACAGTGTTCTTTCTATTCTATCCCAGAGCAGGAGGTCGCGGGCCACATCAGAGGGCTCCGCGGGCCACATATGGCCCCCGGGCCACTGGTTGGGCACCCCTGATGTAAGCAGTAAGCCTATTTTATTTCTTGAAAAGTACTGAAATA
Organism: Lithobates sylvaticus; assembly: GCA_028564925.1. Lineage (NCBI taxonomy): Eukaryota > Metazoa > Chordata > Amphibia > Anura > Ranidae > Lithobates > Lithobates sylvaticus. The sequence goes on from CM053035.1 coordinate 132,411,152, forward strand.
CATTACAATTCCTGGTGATCTGCCAGTCCCATTCACCCCGTTTCCTAATGGCTATACTAGGCACCGGTGAAGATCAGTCCCAGTGTGATCAGTTTGCATCTGTGCCTTTTTAAATAGGAGCTACAGGACACTGTGCCTATGCATGGCGAGCCTGTACTCCTGTGGTCAGACCATTTCTGACATGCCTGCCCATCTGACCGCAATTTGTTTGCTGTGGGTATAGGGTTACTGAGGACAGTCTCTCAATTACTTTTGAAACTTGACTGTTTTAAAGGGAAGCAATTGCTGTTAGTCCTAAAACTTATTGCACAATATTTACATGGATACGTGATTATATTAAATCTCCTGTGTTTCAATTTCTTAGCCTTCAGGACCTGCCCAGTATCAGAACAGAGGTCCTTACCCAGGACGTGTGCCAGAAAATGGCATTGATGTAAGTAATTTGCTCTGTGTGCATTCTGTGTGAGTTGTTTATGATACACTGAACTTTGTCTTAGGCAGTGAATGTAACTTTCAGGCAGACCTGAGCCCACCAGCCTCTATAGACTCTGGTGAAACGCTGAACATGCCCACCTGTATTTAGAAAGGATTCTCTAAGGCCTTGTTAACACCTGAGTGTTTTAGAATTGCAGGCAGAATTGCACGATTTTGCCTGGGATTTCAGAGTCGCAGCAAAATGCAGGTTGCAGTGCCATTATTTCTTAATGGCACCCCAAACGCGGTGCAATTTTGCCACAATCGTCACTAGACAAAACCACAGCAACATTTGGTACATGAACTCATTTAGTGCGTTTTTTTTGGAGTTGAGGGATTCCCATTCAAAATGAATAATGCTGCTCCAAATACGCACCACAAAAAAAGGTGACAAAACCAGTATTGAGACGAATGAATATGCAGACATTACTGATCTCTTTTTGAAAATGCTGGCTGCCTGTCTGTCTCTGGCATCATTGAGTCTCTTACAGGCATTCAGCAAGTTAAGTTACAGTGATGTCAGCAGCGTGTGTGTGTTAATATGTATGTATGTTTTTTGTTTTATCTAGCTGGATTTACTCTGTGCAACTCCATAACATACAAGTAAAGGAAAAAAAAAACATTCAAATACTCAGTTAAAGCAATGTCTACCTAAAGGAGGAAAGGCTCCAGTCAAAGCAAAGGCAAGCCGGTCAGGAGGAAGGATTATGGTGATTGCTTTCTGGGATTTCTGTTATAAGCTCACCTTTGCGAATATGTTACATGTTCCACCCATTTTTACGGTGGTACATGCAACGTGTTCCCAAGGCTGCAGCTGCTACCTGAACCCGCACTCCTGGTGACAGCAGTACGGAGAAGTTCCCTGTACTCGCTGTCGCTTTTTTGAAATCCGTGTGCCCCTGCGAGATATTATGTACATGTACATTAAATTTTTTCTAAAAAGTTAACTTATCCTTTAACCGCTTCCCGACCGCCTCATGTAGATATACGTCAACAGAATGGCACGGGCAGGCAAAAGCACGTACCTGTACGTCCCCCTTTAATTTGCCTGCCACGCGACCCGGTCGGGAGCTCCGTGACCACGGCCGCGGGACCAGCGGACCTGATCGCCGCTGGTATCCCGCGATCGGGTTACGGAGCTGAAGAACGGGGAGAGGTTTGTGTAAACAAACCTCTCCCCGCGCTTCCTACACTGACTGTCAGTGATCGGCGGTTCCCTGTCATCGGGAACGCCGATCAATGACGTCAGATGTACAGCCACGCCCCCCTACTGTAAAAAAAAAACACAACACGTCACACTGACTCCTCCCCGCCCCCTAGTGGTTAACCCCTTCACTACAACTGTCATTTACATAGGAATCAGTGCTATTTAAATAGCACTGATTTCTGTATAAATGACAAATGTCCCAAAAATGTGTCAAAAATGTCCGATGTGTCCGCCAAAATGTCGCAGTCACAATAAAAATCGCTGATCGCCGCCATTACTAATAAAAAAAAAATATTAATAAAAATGCTATAAAACTATCCCCTATTTTGTAAACGCTATAACTTTTGCGCAAACTAATCAATAATCGCTAATTGCGATTTTTTTTTTTTACCAAAAATATGTAGAAGAATACGTATCGGCCTAAACTGAGGAAAAAAAATGTTTTTTTATATATTTTTTTGGGGATATTTATTATAGCAAAAAGTAAAAAATATTGCATTTTTTTCAAAATTGTCGCTCTATTTTTGTTTATAGCGCAAAAAATAAAAACCGCAGGGGCGATCAAATACCACCAAAAGAAAGCTCTATTTGTGGGAAAAAAAGGACGCCAATTTTGTTTGGGAGCCACGTCGCACGACCGTGCAATTGTCAGTTAAAGCGACGCAGTGCCGAATCGCAAAAAGGGGCCTGGTCCTTTGGCTGCCAATTGGTCCGGGGCTGAAGTGGTTAATTGACATTTTGGAAGAGAAAGTACAGTAACCTCTGCTTTATTTGTGTTTTAAGAAAATTAGCTAAACAGCTAGCCAAAAACACCCTAGAATTTTGGTGTGAAATCATTACACGTCCTCCTTACAGCCCTGAATTTGCATCTTTTTTCTTAATTTTCTAACTTAAAATATTTTTGAAAGGTACGCATTTTGATACCATCAGTGGTGTAAAAAAGAGCTGCTTTGACCTGGTTAATTCTCAGGACCCTCAGTTCTTGCGGGAAGGTATCATCACTTACAGAAGTGTCTTCATCTGGATGGAGCTTATGTAGAAAAATCAAGGTTATTCCTAAAACTGCATAACTGTGACTCTATTTTTTCCATAAACTTTTTGAATACTGTATGTGTGTGTTTATATTATAAATCTGACACACAAATTGGAGGAAAATATTCATAATTGCTTTTACTTAGAGCTCCCATTGTATCCGTTTCCAGTGGTAAATCTGGAATGTTCTGTGAAAACCCAAAGTAAAACGGAAGGAAATCATTTATGTGCACAGAACATGATCAGTATGCATAGCTTACATTTCACGCCTTGGATGTAGACCTTGTGTTTAGGATATCTCTCTAGGCATAAATACTGAAAACACAAAAAACGTTTGAAAACTGGAGGAAAGGAAATGTCTGTTTGAAGGCTTGGCAGGAGCACGTTTTACTACTGTGTATTGGGGCTGTCAATCCTTATCCTGGCTTCACAGCTTAATGAGTAGAAAGTCCTCTCGTTCCAGATTAATGACTCACCAGGTAGTGATGCCAGGATTAGGAGAACAGCCCCAGAGTTTGCACCTGTAAGTAAACAATTCAGCAGGCCAACTTCTGAAATGCCATTCTTAGATTCTCACTTTAACTACTGCGCCTGTAATGAGAAAAAGAAATTGGATATTGCAGTTGGCTGCCTGGCTGTAAATCTGACCCTCACACGCAAACATTTAAAATAGGCAGCACCTATGACGATGGATTCCTTGAGCACTATGGGTTTTGTTAGAGAGTTCAGCAAAAATGGTTTGCTTGTCTCCCCCAATGAATCCCCGGTGGTAGAGCAGGCAAGTGAGGAGCAAGAGGCACTACTTTTTGGCTTTTTGACTTGGTTGTCCAAACTTCAGCTAGAGCTACAAAGCTTCACACAAACAGGCTTTTTATTTTTTATTTATTATTTATTTTTTTTCAAGGAAAATTAGCCAAAAATTCCATATACTGGCTGGATGTGAGAATACAAAAAATTGGATTCGGTATTTCACATTTACCACGCTACAAAAATATAGCATCTATTTTAATAATTTTTTGTAGGTCTAAATTATGTGAAAATGCAATCTACATTCCCTTTAAGGAAATGGTCGGCTTCGCTGGCCCTTTTATTCTGTGAGGTGGCTGCGTGATTCCAAACAGATCAGTGTGCAGGAAATGATTGGAATTGGCTGTGCCTCAATGGAGATGACGTCGGGCACCACTTGTTCCTACCAGGCTCCATTCATACCTATTAGAGTAGTTAAATCCAGTCTTGGTACTCTCCTTTTACAATAATGTGGAAGAACAATCTTGCGCATGTTTACTTCACATTGTAATGTTTTACTCTTTTTTGTTACAGGTTCTTCTGACCAAGATGTGTGGCCAAGATAAACTTCTCATCAGCATTGAAGATGAGTCTGCTCACTTTAAATCTGAAAAGGTAAATCTCTAAGTGTATGTGTGACACAGTGGGGGCTATTTACGAAAGGCAAATCCACTTTGCAAACTGCACTTGAAATTGCACTGAAAGTGCCCTTGGAAGTGCGGTCGCTGTAAATCTGAGGGGTAGATCTGAAATGAGTGGAAGCTCTGCTGATTTTATCATCCAATCATGTGCAAGCTAAAATGCTGTTTTTTTATTTTCCTTGCGTGTCCTCCTCAGATCTACAGCGACTGCACTTCCAAGTGCAATTTCAAGTGCACTTTGCGCTTGTAGTGCAAAGTGGATTTTCCTTCCGTAAATAACCCCCAGTGTGTCTTTAATGTCTCTCATTGAAAAAAAATCTAAAATATTCACCTCTACACTGCCACCCAACAAACCAATTACTCTGGAATAGGAGATTCACTCATCTGCTTGTGAGAAAAAATATTCACAAGTATTATTTGGGTCTAAAATGGGCATAAAGTATATTTAAATTGGCTTCATCTGTTTCTGTAAAAGAATTTATTTTTTTATTTTTTCTGGAACAAACCAAGTGCCAGATTATCAATTTAAAAAGTTTGTTCATCCTTTATTCTTAATGACGAAGGCCCAACCAGTGGAAGTAGACAAAGCATCCCCCTAATTTATGTCCAACTGAACGATTTATCAGTCATTACACGATGGCACTATCGTTTGCGCTCACGGCTGAATGTTCGTTTTTCGAAAATTGGGTTTGGACGATTTTTTTCCGTATAGTGTATGGCTAGCATAAGGTCCCTTTCACACTTGCCTTCAGTTTGTTTCATTATTTCAGTCACGTTTTTTTTATTTTTTTTTCAAAGAAAAAAAATCAGTTTGTTTCCCATTGAGTCAAATTTTTGGTTTACATTACCGCTGCACGATTCTGCATAAAATGAGAATCGGGGTTTTTTTTTTTTTTTTTGCTTGGAATAAAGATAACGATTCTCTTGCGGCGTAACATCATCTTTCACAATATAGAAAAAAATTGGGCTAACTTTACTGTTTTTTCTAATTGATGGAAGTGTATTTTTTTCCCCAAAAATTGTGTTTGAAGGACCTCTGCTCAAATACAGAGCGACATAAAATATTGCAACAGCCACCATTTTATTATCTAGAGTCTCTGCCAAAAATATATATGTTTGGGGGTTCTAAGTCATCTTCGAGCAAAAAAATTATGATTTTAACTTGTAAGCAACAAATGTCAGAAAAAGATTTGGTCTTTAACCACGTAAACTGCCCTCATTTACAGACTGAAGTTCATTCCTTTGATCTATACCCGAGGAGAGATGCGTTTTCTCTGCTCTGAGGAATGGTCTTTTTTTAATTTATTTTTTTTGTTCTTAGGATTTTATTGCCATCACATAGGGGACCAATAGTTTAATTTAGTGGCGGGCTCGAATGACTCGCGCTATTCAGTAGAAGAAAAAAAGAGCCAACTATTGCATTTAAAAGCTGACAGTCGGCATCGGCAAGTGAGGGAGCCTGTCTGTACAGACTGCCCCATCGCTGTGCACACTGCTTTGTCCTGCCTTTCTCCATCCCCCCCCAAGTGAAGTGACTTGTTGCTCCTAACAAAAAAAAAAAAAATGGATGCAACAAAGGACCGTTCGTCCATTTTACATCCGTTTTTCGTCCGATCCGTTTTTCTTTAATGGATGAAAAATAGAGCTTTCATCCGTTCTGAAAAAAACAGATGTTAATGGAAGCTGATGAAAACTTATGAAGATAGATGATCATCCGTTGTCCGTTTTTTCATAGGAATGCATTGATGTCCGTTTTTTTTTTTTTTTTTTTTTTTTTTTTTTTTACATCTGTCACGAACGGTCTGTATGTGTGAAAGGGGCCTAATCGGTTACATGTCAGGAATTCATGTGTAATGTAAAAATGTCCATTTATATGAAACATTACACATACAAAAAATTTTGATTATTAAAAACTTTTACCCATTCTAGTAATGTGCTTATCGTTTATTCTGTGCTGTTTGTAGTGTAAATGGCAGTAGGTACAGAGATCTACATTTGCTACACATTTTGGATGCCTGGGCTCCATGGAACACATATGAATAATTAGTTGTCGTTATTATTTTTGGATGTTGTATTTCATGTTTCCATGTCCTTTGAATAAATAAAAAATTTGAAAAAAAAAAAAAGAATAATTAGTTGTCTACCAAATTTTGATAAATTTTGCCTTTCTAAGCAAGTGATGTTTATGAACATTTATGCAACTGAATGATTGTTTTCTTTTATTAGGAGAAACTGGAGGATGCTCTTCAGTTAACTCATCATCACCTGGAGGAGTTCCAAGGTCAGGAACAGGTGATTGAGAACATCTGGTACCAGCAGAGGATACTGCAGGATGACCTGGTGTATGTGCGGGCCAAGCTCTGTGACCTTTCCCTGGTGGGTCTATGTTTACAAGTTTCCATAGATCACTTTCTCTTATGACCGAAAAGGGTCCCTTCTTGCCTATATCTGCATATGGTTCTAAGAAAAGGCGATGACTAAATTGTTTGCAGCGTCAAAGAAAAGTGCACTGCTCCTACTCTCAATAGATCCTCTGAGTACGCCTAGCAAGTGAAACGTGTTGGGGTGGTCTTGGGGTTGGGTGTGGCCATGTGCTATATGTTATGACATTGGGAGCTGAGTGCATTTCTGGCAAATTAATAGTTATTTCTCTGTTCTTTAAATAGGAAAACGTATGGAAATGTGCATTCATTGCAGACATGTACTGCTTACTGTACGTGTGTTTTTTATTTTGCTCTGCCATATGCTTTTTAAAATAAATTGTAAGGTATGAGTTACAAATTGTTGAAAGGAGCCAATTTTGGCTAGATCAGGGGTCTCCAAACTTTCTAAAGAAAGGTCCAGTTTACTGTGCTTCAGACTTTAGTGGGGCTGGACGGTGCCCAGTGGGAGTAAACCATGCCCAATCTTTGGTATTAGGGGGAGAAATAATTGGTGTCAGTGGGAGGAATAGTGCCCCATTGTTGGGGTGTCAGTGGCAAGAATAATGCCTCAAGGGTCAGATAAAGGCACGCAAAGGGCTGCAGTTTGGATGTTTCTTGCGGTCTGTTACCCTCTGTAGTGATGCCATTAGTTCTTTGTGAAGTTCATGTTCTGTGGAATGCTAATTTAATAAACCTTACATACTCTGGTTTTGAACATCAGTGAAATTTAAAAACTTTCTCTAAGGCTGGGTTCACACTACTGCGAACTGGATGCGGGTTTCCTCCACATCCAATTCGCATAGCATGAGATTGTGACCGGCTCTCTATGGAGCCGGTTCACACATCTCGGCAGCGGCTCTGGTGCGAATTGCACAGGAGCCTTTACGTCTTTTGGTTTGTTTCAGGTCAGAATTCAGCCAAAAATTTGGGCTGGAGCGTTGAATGGAGACACACCGGACTGCCTTTGAGCTGCTGCTTTCTCAAATGGAACCCAGTCTTAAAGAGGAAGTAAAGCCTCCTTTTAAAAAAGAAATAAATAACGGAACCTGCAAGGCAAAGGCATAATGAGCTAGTATGCATAGCATACTAGCTCATTATGAATAACTTGCCTGAGAACGAAGCCCCCGAAGCGACCCTCATCCACGTCCTCCTCCGCCGCCATCAATCCCGGAGTGACTTCTGGGTCTCGCTGCTCCAGCGCTGTCATTCGCTGGAGTGGCGATTAACGTCACTCCCGCGCATGCGCCGCCAAGAGCAGCATATCGCAGTGATCTCCGGCATGCTCAGTGCAGTGCCCGTGTAGGTTTAGGAGATATTTATTGGACCTACAGGTAAGCCTTAATCTAGGCTTATCTGTAGGCCAAAGTGGTTTGTAAGGGTTTACAACCACTTTAAACCTCTGCACAAGAGGAAAAAACACTAAACCATGCATTAACACTAGCGCATTTAGGCATGCTAATGTATTCTAATGGCCAGAATAAATTACTGTTCTGGACACTAGAATGCATTAACACTAAAAACGTGAAGGCAAATGCATCTGGTAGTGCAAAAGAATGTCCTGTGTGCATGAGGCTTAAAATCTTTTTAAGTTGCAATGTTTCTATAAGCTGTGAAGTGCTGTAACCTTTTTCTGGAATGTATTAGGTGTTGCTGTGAGTAGAAATAATTCAGCCCCCTTCAGGGTGTTTAGGCCTCTCAGTTCTGCCCTGTTTCATCTGATCTTGACTTGCCTGCTATAGACATTTTTTTAAATGTGGGCCCTAATATTGACTGTATGTATGCTTAAACCCAAACGCAAACATTTAATAATATATTGCAGCTTACTAATTCTTGGATGCGATGGCTGCATTGGTTTTCTTTTTTAGGCTTGCTTTCTTCTGTTTTCACATGGTGATCCCACCAATAAGTCTGCTGCAGATATATCAGTTACAGGGATGAGACAAACCTTTTAACATGGACAGAGGTGCTTACAATGATCAGCTTTTATTTATGTAAAACCTTTATGACAAAAGGAAAAAGAGCAGTTTGCTGTAACTGCCTATACAGTGTTACCTGGAGTTTGGCCTCAATTTGTTGGTGTATCTAAAACTGCTAGAACATTTTAAAAACTACCCTCCCCTTAGACTGACAATGCTGCTGTCCGAAGACTCCCCCTTGATCCTTCATCCAGAGTGGGGGCACTCCAATACAGAGGGTTTGGTACTGACAAGATCACCAGGTGAAAACTGAGGAAAAAAGCATAAAGAAAACGAATGCAGCCACCACATTTAATGATTGATAAGCTGCAATATATTACATTTTGGGTTTATTACTGCTTTAATCCTTTACCTAATTATTTGATTTATGTTTTATTTAGGAAAGAGAGAGAGCATTGGATGAATACAGAGCTTTGGAAAATGAATTGCATGCAGTCAGAGAAACTTTGGATCGTGTCAGTCAGTTCGGACATCCACAGGTATTAATGTTATGCCTTCTACATCAACTATGAAACTCCAGCTTTATCACTTTTACATTTATAATGCTTGGTGGATGCCCTCTTGGTATCGGTGCAGCAGCTCAGTTTTTGTGTGCCACAGTCATTTTGTAAATGCATAATCCTGTGGGCACAGCCTAACATCTAGGTTGGATGACCTCCAGATTTCCAATCTGCCCTGGCTGTCAGACCTTTTAGTGGTCCTGGACTACAGCTGCATGCTTAGCCAGTTCAGTAACACCCGATCGCTGTATGACACATGCTTTCTAGTAGCACACATGCATTTGCTCAGATAACACTGTGAATGTGGCTATGATAGTTTTCAATGTAATTCATGCATCCACATTGCTTTTTATCTGCCTTAGTAAGCTGGTAGCTCATCATTTTGCATGTAATTGAACAGCTTGGTAAACAAGAGGAGAAACTTAAACCATGAATAGCCCCCCTGACCATGACCCCCCCACACCCAGTCCCTTTCCATCGGCAGGGCTGTATGAGATCCAGATGCAGGCATAGGGGAATGAATGAATGAGTGACTTGTATAGCGCTACCTATGCGAACTGAATCGCCTCAGAGCGCTTTATGGCGCTGGTGTCCATCTGCGATGTAGCACAGTCCTTTTACCTCATGGGGTCCTGACGTGCTTACAAACACATACACATATTTGGCCAATTTTTTCAACCGGATCTAATTAACCTACCAGCATGTCTTTGGAGTGTGGGAGGAAACCGGAGTACCCGGAGGAAACCCACGCAGGCACAGGGAGAACATGCAAACTCCAGGCAGATGGTGTCATGGTCGGGATTTGACCCAGCGACCCTATTGCTGCCAGGTGAAAGTGCTACCCACTACACCACTGTGCTGCCAGGCCCTGGCATTCAGCCAGCATAGGGGGACCCGTCCTTTTAGCATTGGAAATTGGGTCTGCCTCAAGCAGCACTACAAGCCACTATTCAACCTCATAGCTATGTTCTATGTCCATCCAAGGGGTGGTAACACATTTCAAAGGTGTTCCTTCTTTCTCAAAGCCCTTTATTACAGTCCTGCAGGGGGGCCCTTGTGCTTGTTCTGCAGCAAGCCCCCTTTCTGCTTTCTTGGGGGTCCCCCTATGCTGGCTGAACGCCAGGGCCTGGTCACAAGTGCGACCTTTGCGACCCTGGCAGTTCCGCCACTGTGGTAATCTCTCAAGGTCACAGTATGGCTGTTAGGGTTTCTGGGAATAGCGTTCTTGCAGGGTGCATGCTTGAAAAAGAAGTTCAGCCACAGCCACTGCTTAAAGCGAAAGTAAACCCAGTAAATTTAACAGTTTCAAAAGACAATTACAATCCTGGCATGTGACGGGAATGTAACTGTCACATTGGTTCTGCTGTCAACCAAAATGTCAAACCATCCAATGGCTGGTATCATAACTGATCAACAGGTGCAGCATCATGGCAGTTGAAGATTAAACGGAGACCAAGATGGCGGCTTCCTTGGCTTAAAACGATATGAGTGTTTACTTCCATCTTAATGGTTTAAATCGCTCTTTATTTCACAGCAATATGTTGATTTTCAATGAGACAAAAATTCTATTGTGTAGAAGAATTTCAATGACATAAATTTGTACGCGTTGTATCCATGCCAAAGAGGTTTTAGGTGTGTACCTAATATGAAGCATACACTTACCAGTGTTCTCATATTATATCCCTTTATAGATGTACCCTATTACCATTGAAAAGACAGTTGGGGGTGTAGAGAAAAAAATACATTGATTAAATTTGACCCCTGGAACAGGCCACATGGTGTCTTAACATCTGCCACTAAGGGCCCTATGTATTCATGTGCTTTTACTAGGAACTAAGGTTTCTTTAGTATGATTCATGAGGTCCTTGGTAATGTAAAACACTTCCAAATCTAATGTGTGTTTTTTCATTCACTTTATATTGCACTACAGGACCAGGCAGCAGCTCAGAGGGATCTTTGGATGATCAATGACACCATTTCAGGGCTCCGATTTAACAAGCCCAACTTTCCTGTAATTGCTGATTCTACAAGAAACCCAGGTAAAAAAAAAAAAAACATAATTTCTTATGAACAGACATAAACAAATGGAACTGTTAGAATATTTTATGACTTTCATAGCTCTCCTATCTGGTCACTCAGCAGAGATGTGCTTGTTTTCTGTAATGTTTTTATGTTGCCTACTTTTTCATTCCTTTTTTGCATTCTGTCAGTGGTTTATTTCTCATACAATGTTTCATTAAAAAAATGTAAAGGCTCTTTGGTGGGACAAATCCATCCATTCCTGGTCAGTTAAATACATAGGCACGCTCTATTCCTGAATGCTGACTGGGAGGGTGTACTTGGTAGAAATAGATTATCTGTCCCAGTGTTATAGAGAAAAATTGTTGGGAAGTTCAGTTTGCCTATCCTTGAGCAGCCAATGATTTTTCTAGGCTATTGTTGAAAATCATTGCCATCTTCATATAGCAGTATGTTATGTGTATTGCCTTTTTACCTATACTATATCCTATCATTTATAAAATTCACATTTGTTTTAGAATATTCGTATGTATATTACATTTTGCACAATTAGTCATGATTATAACATATCATGGATTGGTGTAATGCATTCATTTCTTTACTGACTCATTCAGCTGTGTGTTGAATTTAGATTCCATTGGAAATATATACAAAACATGTACATTGTCCCTTTTTCAGTAAAAAAATATCAGTTTATGTTAAGGTTTATCTTTAATAATTTATCATCTCATTCTTCAGCTGTTATGGTGCCGCACAGTCAAGTCAGTGATGCACAGCCCACCTATCAGAGAAGCTTCCTACACCATCATTCTGGGATGAATCCTCAGAGTTCCAGAGACAATCCCAGTGTAAGTTAATGTATATTTTTGTGGGTGTTCCAATGAGTGATAAACTGGGAGCAGGAAGACCCACTCTTAAAGTGGTTTCTAGTACTTTACATTTTGGCCTGTCCTGTTCTCTTCATACCTGTAGTGGTGCCCCCATAGGAGCCATAACTGTAGTGGCCCGCCTGTCACCCTACCCAGCCTGGCATTCACTTCCCAGTCACTTTTAAGACAATGAACAGTCCATGTGATTTGATTTTGTATTTTTATTGAGGGATTTGAACTTGGATAGGATCATATGGGAACAAACTGTAGAACAAGCAATTGGTTGATTTTGTATATCAATCAGTTGGGACAACTATACACACTTGGCTTATCGGTCTCCTCCAGCACATCTCTTGCTTGCAGACTGTTGCTCACACCTTTTAATGTAGCAAAAATAGAAAAAGTAAGTCTTTTTAGTGCTAGCTGCCTTATGGTGGACTACTGCTTCCAGTAAGTCCTCTTCAGACCCTGACATTGCAATCCTCACTGGCTCCACACTTGGCTCCGACTGTTTCCTCTCAGTCCTCTCTGGCATGTGCCTCTCCTTTCCTCCCGACTGCCCACATCACTCAACAGCCCTCCTGGCTGCAAACCGGTATTTCCCTCCTGAAGACTTGCCCAGCAGTACTAGCTCCCGCTGTCCTCTGACTCCTCTCTGTGCCTCCTGTTCAGATCCTTCATGAGTTCTTGAAGGGATCCATCCTGCACCGAGTCCCAGGCCCAAAGTCACCCCCCCCCCCCTCAGAATGGGGAGCGCCCCAAAGGCCCTGATAGCCTAGCACTGCATCCTCAGTTCTTCCACCCGAAAACAACTTCCCAGCTGGGCTGACTTTAGGTAAGTAAGGAGGCCTGCCCCCTGCCAATCAAAGTTGGGGATTGGTCAGGGCTCCTTAGAACACCCCAGGCAGCTTCACCCCTCTTCCCCTCCTCTCTTCTAGAAGCCAGAAGAAGGTAACTGAGAAGTAAATACTATCTCTGTGAGTCACCAGCCTACTCTAGGCCACTCCCAGCCCACACAAATCAAAACAAACAGGCCTAGCTGCCAGCCAAGCCTGCCTAAATTTACTTTACCAAAAATCTAAACTCTAGCACCTAATCCATACCTAAAAGGTAGGTACCAAGCACTACAAGGTTCAGGTTTTCATATATAAGTGAAGCATACATATATGTGAAGCCTACTGCCTCTCATTTTTTCCCCAGAGGTTGTTTTCCTTCAGTGTTTAAACTGTAGAAATGCTTTACTTATTATGGACTTATCTTTCTACACGCCAGCAATAAATTGGCTTTTCTGGTCGTGAGGTTTTCACCTTTTTAGAACATCTGAAGCTGCAAGTTGAGGGGTTTCTTATGGGTTTGGATCACACATGGGCCCTCCATGATTTTCATTTCACCTTACAATTTCTTAGGAACAATACATTACAAAAATGATAGCTGTGGCACCCTCTGTTTGTTTTTATTCCTCTTTTAAGATCAGTCTAGTTTTTTTGGAGTGGGTGAGTTGAAGCTTGTACTGTTGTGGTGGTCCTTCAGGGTTCACCTCCATCGCTTCAGTAAAATGTATTATTTAAAAAAGAAGCCCGACTGCCATGCTGATCGCTTTGATTAGCATGGTAGATTAAGAGAGGCGTTTTTTGGTAATGCCTTTCTTTTGGGTGCGGATTATAGCGTGATGTCTAAATACAACCTTCCCAATAGGAGGACTTGGTGTGGTATGGTTGTGTGGGTGGACAATAGTACACTGTGTTAGGGCGTTGAATGCTGGATTTAATTACTGTGCTATGATTTACTGTAAAGACTATTCTTTGTAGGTTCTAGGGGTGGTATGGCAAGAAATGCGCACACACACACACACACACACACACACACACACACACACACACACACACACACACACACACACACACACACACACACACTGAAAGGTCAGGCATTACCCCTCCTATTTCATGGCTTGGTGGAGCCCCTCCTGCTAGAGGACCCGAGTTGCATTTAACTTTTTATCCCAGACAGCATGTCCTCCTCCTACATGTAGCAGCCCCCAAGGAAGCACTCTTATGTATTTTAATTTTAAACCCAGATCTTTTTTTTAGAAATATAGCATTAGTCTGAATTGATTGGACCTTTTATGAAGGATATTGAGAACCAATCTGACAATGCTTAAATTAGAATTAAAGGCAAAACTTTGCTTCCTATCTCATACAGTAAGGGAGGGTTATAGCCCTTGTCAAGTTTTTTGACATTTGTGTCCTGTTGGGGAGATTTCCCTTTTACTTCTGTCCCATAACCAACATTGGAATCCTCTGTCACCAGAATTAGTGATCCCATTGAAAGGTTTTCCCTGTAGTGTTCTGGTGACAACCCAAAATGTTGAGTTTTCTCTCACTTTTGGTGATGACGGAAAACGGGACAATTGGAGTGAATCTCTTTAATGGGGACACAGGCAGCAATAAAAACACAACAGGGATCTAATTCATCTCCACTTTTCCAAAATTGAAATATAGTTTTGCCTTTAGTTATACTCGAACTAGGAAAGTCCCAGTACCCTCTGTCTTCTAGGTCATTCTATAATTTCTACATCTGTGGGGCCATTTGTTGGACAGTGGAACCTAAGCGAACACATTTTGTTCTCCTGAGGAAAAGAGTTTGCATGTAAACTTTAATATACCACACTATAGAATATAAAGGTAGTCTTGTTTGACCTTTTATCAAACTAGATACCTTTTTTTTATTAATTTGATTCTGGTCTCTTAAAGGACTTTGAAGTTATGCCACCCAGACCTCCTCTTCCCAAGGATCATCAGAGAGCCAGTGAGGGAACAAAGGAGCTGAATAGTAGACCCTCAAATAACCAGGTGAATTTGCCTAAAATACTGTAGTCTGATATGTAAATTCAGAAATACCTGGAAATATCACCTTTTTGAAAATATTTTTGTGGCATGGAAAAGCTTACAAAAGGAAGGGTGCATGAACTGGGAATGGTGGGGAGGACACTTTCTTACTGTTGTCCTCATTCTAGCTGAAGGTAATAAAGACACACCACTACATCAGAGGAACAAATCATATATATATATATAAATATATATATATATATATATATATATATATATATATATATATATATATATATATATATATATATATATATAGAGAAACAAATATCTATATATATATATATATATATATATATATATATATATATATATATATATATATTATAAATGTGTATTGGCAAATGTTAAAGTGGGTGTAAACCCGATTCATGAAATTTGACCTAGGCACATATATCTGCAGTGTTTATCACTCTCGTAAGCACGAAGTCCGGTGTCTTTCTGCTGTTTCGTTCCTCTGTTATCAGCATGATAACTTCTGACAAGTTCTCCGACAACGGGTGGGCGCCAGTGGCGGTGCCTTCATTAGGGGTCCCCAGCGGTGCCCCCTCTGTCACGCCACCCCCTCTGCATAAAATGGATAGATTCATGCATTAATGGATAGATTCATGCATTGCATGAATCTATCCATGGCCGCTGTAGCCATCCCCTATTCAGGCGTCCGGCCCCTTTCTGGGCGCCTGAATTCCAGCGGCGGGGGTGTTTTTTGGAAGCACCTGATGGGAGCCATAGGCTTCAAAAAAGGTGGACTTGAAACGCAAAGCATTTCGCTCGCATTCCATCCAGGACTGTTAGAAAAGTGAATATTCATTTGCTTTTCTAACACTGAACCGACTCTCAGCCAATCAGGCGCGTGTCTAATACCCGTCACCTGATTGGCTGAAGGCACAGGCGCTCTAATTGGACGCCTAGCAGAAGGAAGACGAGACAAATGGAGGACACAGGATCCGCTGCCTGACACGCTGCTCATCCCACAGCTCGCCGTTTGACCTGCTGCCTGATCCCACACCAAATGGGCTAAGTGGGGGGCACAAGTGGCGGCATTTCATAGGTTTTTACAGTATTTTTCACAATTTTTTTTTTTTTTTTTTTTTTTTAGTTTGCCCCCCCCCCCCCCCAAAAAAAATTAGGAGCACCAGCCGCCACTGGTGGGCGCTATAAATAGATTAGCAGAGAGCTTGTCATGTCACATCACAGCTCTGCAAGTCTGTCTATGTGGGGTGGGGAGGGGGGTGCCTTTCCTCCAATCAGCTGTCAGTGTATGCCAAGAATCCACTCCTGCTAATGAGGAAGTATAAATTCTAATTCGATGTTAGAATTCTAAAGAATAATAAGCTGAAGACCATAGATGTACATGTAAAACGTATCTAGGGAGATTTGTTTCATCCCTCTGCATCATCTTAAGTGAACAACAGAGGCTGCTCACTTCACTGGGTATATGTGAGGGTTTACATCCACTTTAATTTTAAAATTAACTGCAGTTTTAGACCTATTTATACTTTTTATCGACCACTCATTTTACCCACTCCCCAGTAGTGGATCACCTGTGGGTAAATGCCTTCCTTCATCCCCGCTCCAGAGATTTTTACTTTGTGGCATGCCCCATTCTGCACAGCCTTTACTTCTAATCTATACATGTGAGCTGCGCTCCCCTTTTATTCCCATGGGCAGGTCAGCACTTGTACTCCATTAAGTACTAAGCAAAAAGTTAAGTTGTCCTGAACTTTGTATAATTGTTACCTAAATACTTTGATATAGAATTTTTTTTTTTTTCTATAAATATCCATTGTTTGAGTAGTTCCCATATGATTACAAAATAGCTGGATAAATGTTGAAGCTATTTTTAGTGTTCGATAAGTAATTTCATTATATGTGGTTTATTTATATATTCTATGGCAACGTTGAATTTCAGAATGAACAAGATCACCTCGGCGAACAGCAGGAAAACCACACAGCACCACAATCAAGCACATCTAGCGGTGAGTAGTCTTCAGTGATCCTGCCGCTAACTGGAAATAATACATTTTATATCCAAGAAAAAGACAAACTCCTCATTGTAGGTAGTGGAGGTCCTCTCTTCTCTGACCCAATCCAGCTATTTTTGATTTTGTAATTTCTGAAGCTTTTGGAAATGGTTCCATTATTACTATCAAAGTATAAAATATTTTCATTTGTGAGTTTGCACAAGAGTAATAGCTTATATATAGAAATAAGGCCCGGTTCACACTAGTGCGATGTCTGGATGAAATCTCATCGCATTCACACAAAAATGGTACAGGACCCTTTTTTTTTTGGTCCGCGCTGGAATTGGATCGCATAGGTGTTCACGCCTATGCATCCGATTCCTGCACCATTTCAGTTTGCACTGAGATCTGCGAACCGATCTGGGGGTGTCAACTTTTACATTGACACCCCCAGCGGTTCGCAGATCTCGGTGTGAACCGATGCGATGCAGGACTGGATTCGCAGGGTTCCCTGCATTGCACCAGTATGAACCAGGCCTAAAGCCCAACTGAACTATCTGTTTAAATACGCTACATTTTAGGTGCATCAAAACAGGTGTTTAAAGTCTTAGTTTGTCAGCCACATCCTGAGTAAAAAAAAAAAAAAAAAAGCCTGTCCTCTGACTGCATGTAGTAGAGAAGGACCCTTGCTCTCTGTGCAGAAGCAGTTACTGTGCAGGGGTCTGACCTGCCCCTTACTGAGTCAGCGCTAGCAAGAGCACAAGAATTGCAGATTGCCAAGCTCTACCTCTTACTCAGCAGAGGGTATGTCAGAACTACAGTATGTAGAGAGACCACTGTTTCCCCACAGAGAACATGGGGCCTTCTGTAGCAAGCTAATAGGGGACAGGATTTCTAAGCAAAATGCACTTTTTTTGTTTTGATGCACCTGTATTATTGAATGCATGTAGCCGATTTAGGCTGAAAGTTCAATTGAACTTTAAACATGAAAAACTTATGTCATTGCCCCATTGTTTACAGTTTATTGACTAGAATGTGTGTGATGTATTATGTGCATACACCTAATGTAGCCAAAATACATGTCATTAAATACAGTTATGCATTATACTTGATAGAATTTGTTTTTTGCAAAAAATATGTAGTCAATTTTTAATACTCAAATTTTATTTTTTTCTTTAAGATGCTGCATTGCCGAGTAAAGATGTCATAGATGGTCGCCCCATGCACGTATCTTCCCCAGTGTCCATACCTGCAAATCATAAAATGACCTTCGAAACAAAGGTAAATATGCATGAAGCACTGCAGAGGAAAATGCTGATGGGAAGTAACTCGTAGTAGCCAGGGCATCAGTTCGGTCACAAACAGTGGAAGAGTAGTGTTTTTGCAGGTCCACAAGAGGCAGGGTGGATTAGCTACTATGTGTATTTGGAAAAGATATTAGCCAGGTAAGGTGTCAGTTGGTTCCAATTTCCAGGCTGACCAATAGATTTTCATTGTAAACACATCTATTCTATAGTAAGGAAAAACCGAGTAGTGGAGCCTGCAAAAAGTTTTTAATACACATTGATCAGATATACTGTACAGCATGCACAACTGTGTGTGTGTGTGTATATATATATATGTTATATATAAAATATAATATATATATATATATATAAATATACATACACACACAAAGTAAACATTATTCATGCATTATAACAAGTAAAGTGTTCAGATCAAATTCATGTCACCTAGATAACAGAAATTGTAATTTATTTTCAGTTAGCATTTGTTAATATTATTCTCCTCTTCAGGCTTCCCCTCCTAATATGTCAGAAATGGGCACAGTCCGTAAACAGAGAATGAGTGCTGAGGAGCAGCTGGAGCGAATGCGTAGGCATCAGGAAGCTCAGATTCATGAAAAGCCTAAACCTGGTGTGACTGCACAACGCCAAAATTCTCAGAGGTCCACAACCGGTTCAGTTGGTGGTCGGGTGAGTAAAAATAAGCCCTACTAATTCGCCTTTGAGATTGAAGTGTACGTGTTTTTGTAGCATTCATTGCCTTCAGTGAACTGACTGGTGAGGAATGAAAATGAGCCATAGACCGTGAATGTTGCGGTCTTGCTGGCCCTGAGGGTTTTTTATGTATTTATTTTTTTTTATTGCAAACCTGCTTTAACATACGTAAGTACCATGCAATGTTTTTATCACCTGGCAACTAGAACTATATTGTCCAACAAAAATTTGGAAAACTAAAACCATTCAAGTTGCATTGCTTTAGCAGCCTGGATGGATGAGCCAGCCATAGGAGCAGTCTGATAGTGTTATTGCTATCATTTTCCCCAGGAATTTTTTTTAGTTTGTCCAGATTCTTTCCAAGCTCTGATGAAGGTTTCATGTTTGTACATATAAAATGCATTGGCTGCTCTTTGCACTAATACTAACTAATAAACTGTTTCTGGACTTATACTGTGGTGCTCTCATCTTCTTGGCTTGAAACCTTTACCCAGGGACCAAGTTTTTGCTCATGGTACACCAGCGAGCTTCCCACACATTTTTTAAGCATTTCCAGGCCTATTCCAGATATTTTCCAAACTTGGGTTCCAGCACCCCACCACCTTAGTTCTGTAATGCCGCGTACACACCATCAGACTTTTCTACAGACTAATGCCGCGTACACACGAAGGGACTTTGTCCAGCGGACAAACCGCCGGACTTTCCAGCTGGGCTTCGCCGGACTTGAAAGCGAACGGACTTCACCACACACGATCACGCTAAAAGTCCGGCGGTTCAAGCGATGACATACAGCACGTACAACGGGACTAGAAAATGAAAAATACTAGAAAAATACTTGCTACTGAGCATGCATCCTTTTTTGGTCCGCCGGACTATACTACAGACGGCCGTATTGTCCGCTGGACTGCCAAGTCCAGCGGATAATTTTAAAACCTAGTCCGCCGGACTTTTGGGAACAAAAGTCAGTCGAAGGCCCACACACGATCGGACTGTCCGGCGGACTCGAGTCCAGCGGACAATCCCGTGGGAATGTCCCTTCGTGTGTACGCGGCATAAGTCTGACGGAATGAATCCGTCAGACAATTCGATCGTGTGTGGGCTCCATCTGACCTTTTGCTGTCCAAAAATCTGACGGACGTTAGAAAATTTTCAAATTTTTCCAACGGACTCGAGTCCGGTCGAAAAATCCGTTCGTCTGTATGCTAGTCCGGACAAAAACTGACACTAGGGCAGCTATTGGCTACTTGCTATCAACTTCCTTATTCTAGTCCGGTCGTACGTCATCACGTTCGAATCCGTTGGACTTTGGTGTGCTTGTGTGTGGCCAAGTCTGTTCGTTCGGAAAGTCAGTCGGAACTCCGCTGAAAGTTCGTCGAAAAATTCTGCTTGTGTGTACGTGGCATAAGAAACAATGCAATAACTTTCAAGATTGCCTATAGTTTACCAAATTTACACTGAAATGATTAATTCTGACAGTAGGTTGTCTGGGTATATCATTCAAGGTGCTGGCTCTGCTTACATACAATGACAGGTGGTTTGCCAGACACAAGAAAGCTGGAAAACAAAGCACAGAACTCAGTGACAGTCTTGTGTTATGATCTTTCATCACATCAGGTCTTAATAACTGGGCTTTTGACGGTCAAGACTCAATAGCTGTACTGTATATGTAAAACAGGGTATTGTTTTACTATTACTGAGTACCCACAATTTACAGATGTAATTGATGAACTTTGTTGTATTAAAACTGAATTGACTGTACAGGTCACAGCTAATTGCTCAACCTTCTTACAGCTGAGGTCTTCGTCCTCTGATACATTCCCAACTGGAACAAATTCTCAGCAAGCAGAGAAGGCCTCTTCAGAACAGAGAAAGCCGGCACTGGTGAGAGTGACAGCCTCCTTCTACCCCAGCACTGTGCCCACCCAACAGCATGGAAAGCAAGGAAGTAATAACATAAGGGGGTCATCCCTTGACATGGCACAGGACGACCCAACATACTGTGTTGTGATGGAACCTCAGGGAGAAAGCGTCGCCTCTATAACAAGTCATGAGATTTCTCCAATGGTTAAGAGGGCACCTCCACTGAGATCAACCAGTAAGATTGTCACTGCCACCTGCATGCAAATGAAAAAAGACCTAGCAGATGGCGACAAGGAAAGGGTAAGCAATTCTTGACAAATATAATATTGGAACAATGATAGCCATCAATTATGCAGAAAGTTTTAAGTTTGAGGAGCATTTATTAAAATCTTGGTCTGCATTGCAGTTCTAAATGAAAGAAAACTCGCTCTGTCCCCAGTGACAGAGGGACACACTGAGTTTTTCCTCATTAATCGATAATGTAGAAGCCAGCGTCTAGATCTTCGACCCTTTGTTAGGAGTGTCCAAATCTAGTTTACAAATGATGAGATCTGCCAGCGCAGTATAGACAGGGTCAATGGAGAACCTCCTCTGCACAACAGTTTTGGAATGTTTAGAAAAGCATAAGTAAAATGTAAGCAACAATTATTATTTTTTTTCTGAGAACATGTAACAAATAGAAAGTAGGTGTTCTCTCAAAGTTGGCGGTAAAAGTGGAAATATACTTTAGGCGAGTGACCCAACCCCCCCCCCCCCCCCCCCCCCCCCCATTAGTGCATAAATCCCACAAATCATTTAATCTCCTGCCTACTGACACATTGAAATGTAACCAAATAGCTTGACAAGTAGTCAAATACAAAGTACTACTAAATAATAATAATGCAGTAACTGTTGCACATGCACATTACTTAGCTTGCACTTAAAGTGGAGGGCCACCCTGGAAAAAAAAATTTGATAAAAAGGTTAATAAAAATGTAAAACACTTTAAAATTTAAAACACAATTTACTTACCAGAAATGGCTGTTGCTAGGCAGATCGTCCTAATCTGCCTCTTCCTGTTCCGCGGCGCTGTTCTGTCTTCTGCTCCTACGCCGTCTTCTAGTGAATGGGGCGCGGTGTGTTATGGGAACTGTGTCCCACAACACATCGCGTTCCCCATTCACAAAGCGCTGTGCGACGACTCGCGCATGCGCAGTAAGCCGCACGACGACTCACACATGCGCAGTAGGAAACGGGCAGCGATCGATGCCGTTTCCCTTACTGAGGATGGCGGCGCTGGGACCGGAGCGCCGAGGGACATCTCTGCCTCCACGACCGACATCGCGGGCGCCCTGGGAGGGTAAGTGTACTTATTAAAAGTCAGCAGCTACTTTTTTTTTTTTTTGCTGAAACACAGCTTTAACCTGACAAAAAAAACTCACTGGCCGCTTTATTAGGTCCACCTTGCTACTGCTAGTACTGGGTTGGACCCCCTTTTTCCTTCAGAACTGCCTTAATTTTTTGTGGCATAGATTCAACAAGGTGTTGGAAATATTCCTCCGATTTTGGTCCATAGTGACATGATAGTATCACGCAGTTGCTGCAGATTTGCCAGCTGCACATCCATGATGCAAATCTTCCACCACATCCCAAAGGTGCTCTATAGGATTGAGATCTGGTGACTGTGGAGGCCATTGGAGTACAATGAACTCATGGTCATGTTAAAAAAAAAAACTGTTTGAGACTATTTGAGTTTTGTGACATGGTGCATTATCCTGCTGGAAGTAGCCATCAGAAGATGTGTACATTGTAGTCATAAAGGATGGACATGGTCAGCAACAGTACTCAGGCTGTGCCATTTAAACAATGCTCAGTTGGTACCAAGGTGCCCAAAGTGTGCCAAGAAAATATCCCCCACACCATTATACCACCACCAGCCTGAACCGTTGATACAAGGCAGGATGGATCCATGCCTTCATGTTTACGCCAAATTCTGACCCTTCCATCTGAATGTCGCATCTGAAATTGAGACTCATCAGACCAGGCAGTGTTTTTCCAATCTTCTATTGTTCAATTTTGGTGAGCCTGTGTGAATTGTAGCCTCTGTTTCCTGTTCTTAGCTGACAGGTGTGGCACCAGGCGTGGTCTTCTGCTGCTTTAGCCCATCTGCTTCAAGGTGTTGTACATTCAGAGATGGTTTTCTGCATACCTTGGTTATAACGATTGGTTATTTGAGTTACTGTTGCCTTTCTATCATATCGAACCAGTCTGCCCACTCTCATCTGACATCAAAAGGCATTTTCCTCCACACAACTGGATATTTTTTCTCTTTTTCGGACCATTCTCTATAAACCCGAGATGGTTGTGAGTGAAAATCCCAGTAGATCAGCAGTTTTTGAAATACTCAGACCATCCCGTCTGACACCAACATCCATGCCACATTCAAAGTCACTAAAATGCCCTTTCTTCCCCATTCTGGTGTTCAGTTTGAACTTCAGCAAGTTGTCTTAGATGCCTAAATACATTAAGGTGCTGCCATGTGATTGGCTGATTAGCAATTTGTGTTGCCAAGCAATTTACAGGTGTAACTAATAAAGTGTCCGGTATGTAATGCTAAGTCCACTTTTTAAGCTCTTTGGTACAGTCTGTCCAGGGCAGGCACTGAAATGAATGCACAATATGTAAATTGTTGGCGCTATATCAATACCTGTAAAAATAATATACTGAACATTTCTGTTGCAGGAGATATCAGAAGCTAAGACAAACTCAGCCCTGCAATCTGATCAGCAAAGACCTTCAGAGAGGATGAAGACCTCTGCTTCCAGTGCAAGGTAATACTTAACTGCTATTTTGTGATCAGACTAGCGAGCATATATGTGTGCTTTTTTTAGTCATTGTAAATTCAATTTTCACCTGTAAGTACTGCTTTTGTTTTTGATTGTGTTTTAGAAGTTGGAGGCTCCGTCCCGTTGCTTTTAACCCTTTAAGTGGAATGTAAAAGGAATCAAGGGGAGGCATTTCATGGTCTTTCAGATCATGTTGTAGTCATGATTGGCAGTCATCATATGTCCTACTGACTCCCAATCATTGCTCCGTATTTAGGCGCTGTCAAGGAAAACTCAATCAGTGATTTGGCACATAAGAGCAAGTCCTATTTGTACCTCTATACTACCACATTTTGTATCCTCTGTGAGAAGCAGTGGCCATTAGCCAAAGCCTGCCCCTCAATAGACAACTATAGAGCTCCTCGCCTCTTAGTTGCTTTGTTGGAGCCATTGCAAATACTTGGTCCTTCCAGGTATCAGGAGCATGTCACCATTTACCAGGATGAAATTGCCTGTCCTATGTGGCCATTCAGCAGACTCAAGCACTGTCATCTAAGGTAGAAGACAACATAAACCCTGGTTAAGCTTCAAAATCTCCCAATGTGGAGCTTACACTGGGTTCGACTTCTTTCTGACGGGGAAAAGGAACAGAGGGTAAGCAGGGTGAAGGTATCAGTGGGTTAGTGGGAGAATTGAATGGGCAAAGTGGCAAAATCTCTTTATAATCTTATAATAAAATGACTCGTAATGATGTGCTTTCATTAAATGTATGTATAAAAAAAAATAAAGTGTAAGAGCCAAAGTCTGTCTTGGTATCGGCCTCTTGTAATCTGCACATTAGCATTTATAATGGCGGAAAGAGGGGAAGAACCAAGAGTCAAATCTGCTTTGCTGCATTAATATCTGCTAACAGGAGTAAATTGAGGAATAATTGCAATATGAGGGTGTTTGATTCCTCTGTTGGCTCATTCTTAGAGGATTTTCAGTCTTTAAAAAAAAAAAGTCCATAGCTACAAATACTGTAGCAACTGACTTTTAATAAGAATACTCTTACCTGTCCAAGGATCCAGCGCTATTCTTGCTTGGACCGGTTTTTCGAAAGTCTTCGGGTCCCAAGGGCCACCATGTTTACTGTAGGAAGCCGGCTGTGACTCCCTGTGTTTTTAGAGCTGACTCTCCACTGCGCATGAGCGAGTCATACTGCACTTTGTGATTGGACCCACAGTTTCCGGGACCTGTGTATCCCAGGAGGTTGCGGAGGGGAATTTCCTAGGTGATCCGAGCGGACATGGGAGCTGGTACCTGTCAAAACTAGGTACCTGCTCTCTGGGGGGGTGGGAGAAGCTGTAAAAGTGGGAGCTGGGAGAAGGAAATAAAGCAGAACTTCCCTTTTTCAGGTGAAGTTCAGCTTTAGGCCACTATATCTAATGCAAGAACAAAAATATGTAAAGGCAATTATGTTAAAATGTAAAAGCTGCATAAATAATTACTTAAGGGACTACTAACTGACTAGAGAAAAGGGATTTAAAACTGAACACCTACATAGAAGGAAAAAAAAAAAAACCAGTCAAGTATTCATTAAACATGAAGTGTATTTTATATTGCAATTGGTATAAATACCTGAATTTGGATTCAGGCTGGAAGAGGGAGAGCAGAGGGATGTACTCATCAGTCTGCTGCTTCTCCTTCATTGACCAGTCTTTGACAGCAGTGGAGGAAAGACCGGCTGTGGACTGGCTGTTGTCTTGAAGGGCATTGTAAATTCCAGGACTGGTTAAACAGGCATACATATCCTTTGGTAAGTAGAACATGTCCCAGATAAATATTTCAACTGTGTATTTAGCTGCTTGTAAAGAGTTTAGTCTTGGTCCCATAATTGCGTGTACCTAATGTGTAGGGTATGATTGGTTGCACCTTCATAATCCACAATGCTTTCATTTCCTCTTAACCATTTTAAATGTGTTTTTTATATTTCAGCCCTGCCACGTCCCCCGGGGGTTTCAGGCGGCTGTCAGATGATGATTTTACCACTCCAATAGAGGAGGAGAGGGAGCGAATAATGAGCTTGTCCTATACTCTTGCTACAGAGGCCTCAGAGCGCAGCAAAATTTTCACAGGTACTTTAATTTTGGTATAACCCAACATGAAAATTTTTAATACTTTATACATTCAGTGACAAATGACTTGTGACCTTGGAACCTTTTGCACTTCTCTACTTCTCTTGTGTACGTGATCTGTACCTGCTTTTCATTCGTAGTCCCCTCACAGTCCACTTGCTGGGACTTTGGAGCATCTGTCTACTTGCACTGGCTTTTGCTGAATTATTATTTGTCTGGAATGCATGATACACCCATTTGGCTGAATGCTGAAAGATCTGTATCGCATATATCAGGAGTCATCCCTTGATAAAGGTTTTCAATTGTGTTATTGTCCTAATTGGGGTGATTTTTCTTCCCTTCATGCCTCTACAGGAATGGAAGGAAGTGTCCCTTGAACAGTAAGACATATGCAGCAAAAAGTCATATCTAACACTCCTTTACCCCACTAAAAAAAATTTTCTTTAATTTTTTTGCGCCAGTTAGAAGTTTAATGTCACTTCTGCTTTGCCAACCAGTGAGGAGTAATTCCCAAAATAGAGCCGCAGACAATTAACACCCAACAGGCTATAGAAAATGTGATCACACCGTACAAATCCTATTGGTATTAATACTTCCATATTGTGTTTTTGTCTTCTTCGCCAGCCAACGCATTAGCTGACGACTATGATGGAAACAGCGATGTCTCCTCTTCTGATGAAACCTATCCCTGGGACTTCATTATGCAAGATTCCTGTAGCAGCAAAACCTCTGAAGCCAAGACTTGCCAGTTTAAAGCCACTTCAAATCCACATCAAGAGGAAAGAACCTCCACCAACATAGATGGAAACTCCTCCTCAGCAATTATCCCAAACCAGCAAGGTTCTGTTGGAGCTTCTAGTCCTGATACTGCCAAAGACAGGCCAAATAAGCGCCTTTTAGACCATCTTCATTATGAGAACTGGCCTGGCCATAAACATGATGGAAACAAAAGTCACATTTCAGCCACAAAACAGGACAGCAGTGCTCCAGCCAAGTGTAATGGACAGGTGGCCAAATATGATTTCCTCATAGAGGACTTGCATTATAACCCATTGAACCTGAGCAAAGTCACTGACTATTGTAAGGAGGAAAGGGAACCCATCCGGATCACACTTCTGCAGTCCAGCTTCTAAATTGTATGAAGAAAGTTGCGTTCTTGTGAATAGACTTCAAAACGGATGACGTGAAGTACAGATGGACCTTGCAGGGCAAAGGATGTTGGGTTGTAGTTGGCACAGCTTATGTTGAACTGAAAAGCAGTATTTTGAAGGCTAATATTGGAAGTTGTATATGAAAGTGGTATGTTGTAAAGAGCGTTTGAGTATGTAAATAGATGTATCATAAGGAATCTCCAGAAGAGTTTAGGAGGTGATGGTGTAAAAATGTTGATAGAGATGAGGAATTGAAAGTGCCATGGTAAATCAAGGAATGTGCTGCTGAATGTAGAAAGGAGGTGAAAGAAAGGAACCAGCACTTGCCAAGTGTCAGAAAATGTTTTCATGCCAACCCTAGTATAAATAGTACAGAGTTGTGAATTATTTTATAACCTCCCGTAGGGACTTTTGCACTAACTGATTGGGTTACACTAGACCAGTAAAAGCAAGAAAATTGGAAGTGTTGAGCCACCAGATTATTTTATAAAATTTCACACCTGGTCCACAAAACTGGCAGTTCTGTTTGATTGGCTGCTTTGGGCAACACCTTCTATTTGATTAAAGGAAAAAAAGGCATGTGGTATGTAGAAGGTGACACTGTGAAGTGGGCACACAGAATTAAAAGAGCATTTTATGTTTGTCGCTGAAACTTGTTTCAGTTGGTTAAACTGGCAGTGATAGTTTAACTGTTTTAATTTAACTGTCAATTAAGATTCCATTTACTTAAAAAAAATACAAATCTTAGACACTCTGTTATATAGAGTAGAAGGCTATGTTGGAACATTTCTGGTTAATTCCACGTGTGTCCTGGTTATTTCATCTGGGTTGTCATGTTATCTAGCGAAGGGTACAGAAGGCACTTGTTCTTGTGTAGGCAGCAAAGTTAAAGTTGGCCTATAGGGCTGGTTTATTTATACTGGAGCAAAAGTGGAGGAGGTGTCCATAGCATCTGTGATTAATCCGACTCCTTATTTTATATTCCTTTCAAAGGTTTGAAAATGAACGCATTAACTTGACTGGTTGCTGTGGGTAACAGCTCCACTTTGCTTCTGTGTACATAAAATAAAGCCAGTTGAATTTTGCTTATTAACACTGTAATATTGGTCTGTCCTGTTGGACCCAATTTTTATATACCGTAGCTAAAACTACAAAACCATCTTGCCACAGAATAGCTGATGCTGTAAGGTGCTTGTATTTACTTCTGCTGCCCACCACTTCCTGACACCCATAATTCAGGGCTTGGCAGCTGATTGCCCAGTTGCTCTGGCACCCAATCAATGCTGCATTATGGAAGACATGGGGGAGGGGGGGGGGACCTTTGTTAGCTCTGTAAAAGTTTAAACTCAAGTATATGGGCCTCCAGAAGCAGTACCCAGCAACAAGGGGGAGAAGTAGTACTCAAGCAGACATCGAGTAGTTCTTGCTATGCCGCAGTGGGCATAGATTATTATTATTTTTTACCTATATGGTCACTTTTACTGTAATTACAAAGCTGAAAGGGACATGGCAGAAGTCCACATGGAACTGGCCCAGGGTGTCTTTTGTGTTACAGGGACAATTTTCTTTCTAGTTAGTAGACCAACCAGGTGACATGACATAACCTGTTCTCTTTTTAAACATGTTTTTTATACATACGAGAATACCTTTTTGTTTTTATTTTTTTTATTTTTTTGTTGTTTTTATTTCTATTGCAGTGTATTAACCAGTGACCTTTTTATATTTTCATCTCATTCTAATAAGGGCTTGTATAAGTTACATATGAAGTCATGCCCTATTTTCAGTGTGCCCTTCTGGACTTGCCTTTTTACATAGGGTTGTATACTATTATTTTTTTATACTTGTCACTAAACATAATTAGGACAGTTGCTGCCTTATTAGCATGTCTAATAATAACTGTGCTGTAGCCATTCCTTGTAGAATTCGCCTTGATTTATTTTGGAACACATGCAGAGCTGTGATGACCATTGCTTGCTTCTATATAAAGGAGAATATTGAAACATGCAACAGGGATGGCTCTAAAGCTTTAAGCTGTTCTATGCAAGACTGTAATATGCAAATAAAGCAACAAAATATGGATCTGCTTTGTTTTCTGTTCTTATTCTAGACATGGATTAAAAACACAAATTGTACATCGATGTATCATCCTTGGCATTTCCACCTCTGCTGGTACAGAAATTTATGGAGCAGCTATCACAATATATTTCCCTAGTCTCAGTCTTCCTTTGAGTCCTGTTTAGGGAACACGGGTAGTATCA
Source organism: Lithobates sylvaticus (assembly GCA_028564925.1). Lineage (NCBI taxonomy): Eukaryota > Metazoa > Chordata > Amphibia > Anura > Ranidae > Lithobates > Lithobates sylvaticus. The sequence goes on from CM053035.1 coordinate 132,440,121, forward strand.
AGCATTCTAAATGTGCTGCCTGGTTTTGATCTAGACTAGTGTTTTTCAAATTTTTTATTTTTTTTTTTTCCCCCAGTCAGGGTGCCCTTAAAGTGTCACTAAACCCACATCATGAAAAACTATCATTAAATGCAGTATTACATGTTGTTCACACTCACTATGGGATTAGTTTTCTGTATTCTGCAAAAAACCTAGTTGATCCTGCTGTTCCCTATCTCCACCTTCTATTCATGTGCCCAATTCAGCTAGGGATTTTGCAGAGAAGTGTTTGCAGTTCTGCACATGCTCAGCTTTCAGTGAGTTTTTATGCTGAGCATTTCCTCCTATCGCATCGGAACAGCAATGTGATTTATGGAGTCGCACATGGTGGGGGCGTATACACTCTGGTAAATGACAGCCCACTCCCACCCTCCCTAGATGCCCACTAACCAGCTAAACACAATTGGGGTGGGATATTACATGTAGATTGATAGAGGCTTCACTTCTATCAAGCATGTTAACCCATTAACACCGACGCCTACTGGCACTTTAAGGGGTTTCTGATGCTGGGAAGCAGGACAGGGTTTATGATCATGTGACCGCTGTGATTGGTTGTCACAGCAGTCACATGATCAGAAAGCTCCCAATCGTTTCTTGCGATCTGCTGGGCGCCGGTAGTTCTACCAGGAGCACTGTGCTTGGCACATGTTTGCTTACATTTTGGTACACAAATATGCGGCTTCTGGGCGGGTGGGCCTTATTTGTAGACAAACTTGTGCCAAGCAGTAAGGCCCCTTTCACACTGGGGCGGGAGCGGTGTCAGCGGTAAAGCAGCGATATATTTAGCTGCTTTACCGTTGCTTTAGCTGCGGTATACCGCGCTAGCGGTGCGGTTTTAACCCACGCTAGCGGCCGAAAAAGGGTTAAAACCGCCCGCAAAGCACCACTGCAGCGGCGCTTTGTCGGCGGTATAGCTGCGCTGCCCCATTGATTTCAATGGTTGGGAGCGGTGAGTATACCGCTCCAAACATGCTGCTAGCAGGACTTTTTTGACCGCCCTGCTAGCGCACCGCTCCAGTGTGAAAGCCCTCTGGCTTTCACACTGGAGTGAATGGGGCCGTTTTTTTTTCAGGCGCTTTTTTTTTTTTTTTTCAGTGTGAAAGGGGCCTAAGAGGTTAATGCCAAATAATAATAGATTTGATTTTGAATATATATATTTTATGACCATTTTTAAAACCGTTTATTGATATGAATTTATTATTTTTACTCTGTATTGTAAGGGCTGTTTTTTTGAACATGTGACCAGCTGCAGAGGACCAGAATCACAGAAACCTACACAGACAACCTTTTTAAAACTCAGCAGTACTTTACCTTCACTCATACTACCAAGTATTGTACTGTTGGGGGAGGCAGAGAGCTCAGGAAGCCGCCGCCACTTTCCTAACTGCTTGTCACTGCTCTGACCGAGCTTCTGCTGTGACCATCTACAGTGGGATGGAGGGGCAAGAGCTCGGCCTTAACTGAATGCCTTTTTCTACCAGAATGACGTATCACCCCTGAGGACCTCAGGCAGCATTCTGGTTGAGAGAGGCTGATAAAGATGCCCTTTAGAATTCCATATGGGGGCAGCACCGAGATTGTCAGTGTGATTCATGTATCCATCATAGACCGGTACATAATTCTGTCTGTCACACAAAGGAGTGTTCACATTGGGCACTCCCTCCTACCTCAGTGCACCCCCCTCCTGTATTCCCTCTCTGGCTTCTGCACCCGTCACTCTAATAGGTGTATGGCTGTGAAGTTTTGTGCTGGGGTGGGTGGAGTCTGATGGGGAAAGAAGACTAGTTCCCATCCCCATCAGATCTGCTTCAATTTTGATTGACGGTGCATGGGAATGGGGCGGATCCATAGCTGCTGTTCAGGCCAATAACTGCTTTCGTATCTGCCCACTGTCACGTGCCATCACTCAAAAGTAAAGCTGACCTAATGGTGAACTAGTCTCTCGGTTCCCCATCAGGCTCCGCCCGACCAGTGACAAGTCATTTACCAAATATTGTCATTGCCCTTATTAGAAGTTATGACATCACCTGTATCCCAATTTACATCTAGCATTTGGCTGGGAAATCTCCAAGCCGACAGTTAACCACTTGCTGCCAGAACTATAGAAAAATTAAGTTGTATGTATACGTCCTCTTATTATGATTCATAGTACGACAGGGCTGAAAGTTGAGAATTGGCCTGAGCAGGAAGGGGATAAAAGTGCCCAGTTGGCAAGTGGTTAAATAGGGAATACAGCTCTCTGTGGGCAAGGCCCACTCCAAGTTTTTGTGTACCTCTGTACTGCAGCGCAGAGCTGGTCTTTACCACCAGATTCCTAAACTGAGAACTGGCTGTAATTAAAGCAGACCTTCACAAATTTTTTTCAACTTTCCAACTATTAAATCTTCTACTCCTTGCTGTTTAACTTTGGATAGTAAAACTTTTTTTCCTGCCAGTAAATACCTTATACAGCCCACTTCCTGTTTTGTTGTCTGTTAAAAGCCTAGGCTTATGACATCATGCACAGCTCTGATGAGAGAGAGAGATTGCCAGGAAGGGAAGGGGGATGAGTCATAAAAAGGCCAATGAGGGCTGCAGAGCTGGAGGTGTGCCTCTGTGTAAATCCAGGAAGTGAACAGGCAGCAGCTTCAGCTGTCCAGTTAAAAGTGTTGCAGCCAGACTTGGCGGGGGAGATTTCTGCAGCATATTTGGCAAGTACAGAATCGCAGTGTGTATATATAAAATATGCAAAGTGGTTGGAGGGAAGCTTCAGAATGGCAAAGATGTTTTTATTACAAACTATGTGAGCAGACTGCAGTTCCTCTTTAAGGATACTGTCACTGTCATAGCTACAGGTTCTTAAAGTGATGGTAGTAAGAACTACCTGAATTTGCTGCATGTGTCAGTAATGTTACCGACACCGGCACAGATGCTTCCCTGAATTAGGCGCAGGTAGTTCAGGAAACTTACCAGAAAAGAGCTGTTAGGGCTCCAAACAATCTTCAGGAGCGACTATTTGTTTGATTTGTGTGTCTATACAACAGGGATACATTTAGATCCTGTGTGTTCCTCACTGGACAATCTAGAATATTTAATTACATCCCAATTAGCACAGTTTGTTACTGGATGCTCTAGACCAGTGATCTCCAAATTTTTCAAACTGCCAGTTTATTGTCCTTCAGACTGTGGCCAGCAGGGGCAGAAATTGTCCCAGGCCCAGCATCAGTGAGAACAAATATGGCCTCAGGGTTGGTGGTCAGTAGATGCAGGAGTAGTGACCCTATTAGTAGGAGGAATAGTATCCCATCATTGGTATCAGTGGAAGAAATGGTGCCCCCTTGTTGGTGTCTGAGGAATAGTGCCCCAAGAGCTGGGTAAAGTCTAGCAAAGGGCCACATTGACCCTCAGGCCTTTACAAACTTACGGCCACAGGCCGCAGTTTGGAGACCTCTGCTCTAGACCACGCATCTGCACCCCAATTGGTAACGTTTAGAGGTAAAAGGTATCGGCTAGCCTTTCACACAAATTTTTACTTTTTAATCTTCTCAAGTCTGAAAATCGTAATAAGCAAGAGCTTGGTTGCACAATAGAAACTTTTTGACCGCTTTATAGCAATATTATTCCTTGAAATGGTGCAGCACAATCTCATCAAAAGAAATGCACTGGCATGTTAATGTACAAATCCAACTTCAATTCAATATAGCCTAACAGTTTAGGGTGAAATCGTATGAATTCATGTGTAAACAATTGGCATGCGTTACCATGTATCAAAAATCACACCAAAAATACCCCAATGTAAAGTGCATCTATAAACGTGAATAAACTATAATATGTACAATTAGTTGATGTACTCCCAAAGGTGCTCAGCATCCAAAAAAAATTTTCAGTGATGATGGTTAAATATAAATTATAGTGTACATCCAGTGTAATCCACCACCAATTACACTAGCTGCTCACCTTAATCATGTATATACAAGGGCCTTGCCCTTTAACCGGGCTGCAATAGCTCTCCAGACCTAGCTAGATGTGCTCAGGAATTTCATCTCCACACTCAGCCCAGGTTCACACTACTGCGATTATAGACATCACATGTTCGCACTTGCGTTGAGATGCGAGTTCAGCCATACAGCTGTATGGCACATGTAGTAACACCCGCAGCGGTTTGCAAAAGGCAGTGTTAACTGCCTGCGGGAAGTAGCATTGTAATCGCAATGGTTCACACATTGCATCAGTGTGAAACTAGGCTCAAAGCAATTACAGTACCTCCAGTGAAAATGGTGCTGAAAAATAATTAAGAATCCTCATTGCGCAGTATTTAAAACACCATACATTTTATTAAAACATTAAAAAATCCGAAGGAAATACAGTGCCTTGCAAAAGTATTCACCCCCCTTGGCATTTATCGTGTTTTGTTGCCTCACAACCTGGAATTAACATGGATTGTTTGAGGATTTGGATTTACATAACAGGCCCACAACTTTTGAAGATTTTTTTTTTTTTATTATTTATTTATTGTGAAGCAAACAACAAATAGGACAAAATAACAGAAAAAGTCAATGTGCGTAACTATTCACCCCCTAAAGTCAATACTTTATAGAGCCACCTTTTTGTGGCTATAACAGCTCCAAGTCGCTTTGGATAAGTCTCTATGAGCTTGCCACATCTTACCACTGGGATTTTTGCCCATTCCTCCTTGCAAAACTTCTCCTTCAGGTTGGATGGTTTGCACTTGTGAACAGCAATCTTTAAGTAATGTAATTAGGTAGGAGTGATGGGAGTGACGGTGGAGCCTGATGGCAAAGGGCTCTCACCAAGCTTCCTGATCTTCATGCCTTCCTGCCTGGGGGTGGGGGCTGCTGTGGTCCGGACCGTTGGTCAGGGTGGTCTTGAAAGCCTATGGAGTATGTGCCCCTGGAGTGGCAGTCCAGGGGTGCTGTACAATCACTGTGAGGGTCACTTTGATTTATGGCACCACGGTCACTGCACCATATCATGCTTTTTTAGCACCTGCCTCTTGGGCCGGGCCTTTTGGCTGGGACCAGAGGAATTTTTTTATTCCTGGCCGGAGGGCCTGGTCATTGTTTCACACAATGACCACTTCTTTCACTCTCCTCTCCACTATCCCTTCCCCCACTTTATTTAATTTATTCCTTTGTGTGTCACTTTTTGTATTTTTATGTTTTGTACACTTGTTATAGCACGTGTGATGAGTAGGGTCACAGGTCCCAGGGCCTGTCCTGAAAGTCTGGGGAGGGGGTGGACATGGCTTTCTGGCTTAGTTCGCCCTCTCTCATAGGGTTGGGGGTCTCCCTTCGGGGAGCCTCGCCTAGTATTTGGGCGGGTCTGTTTCGGCAGACCTTCCAGAGAACAGGGTCCGCCTGGTTTCGGCCAGATGGACCAAGTTTTACGTGTCCTTGTCCCTGTCTTGAGCCTAACTCCCCGGGGGATTCAGGACTAGGTCCTCTGATTTTAGAGGACTTGTGTACCCGTTGCACTTTTTTGTGTCACCTCTTTATGATGTGCACATTTTTTATGCACCTGGTGAGTTTTTGAGTGTGTTTTGCACGCCACAGGCTTTCAAAAAAATAAATAAAAAAATTAAGTCTGACCACAGATTTTCTATAGGATTGAGGTCTGGGCTTTGACTAGGCCATTCCAACACATTTACATGTTTCCCCTAAACCACTCAAGTGTTGCTTTAGCAGTGTGTTTGGGGTCATTGTCCTGCTGGCAGGTGAAGCTCCGTCCTAGCCTCAAATCACACAGAGTGGTACGGGTTTTGCTCAAGAATATCCCTGTATTTAGCACCATCCATCTTTCCCTCAACTCCGACCAGTTTCCCAGTCCCAACTGCTGAAAAACATCCCCATAGCATGATGCTGCCACCACCATGTTTCACTGTGAGGATGGTGTTCTTTGGGTGATGTGATGTGTTGGTTTTGTGCCAGACATAGCATTTTTCTTTGGCAAAAAAGTTACATTTTCGTCTTATCCGACCAGAACAATTTCCTCCATACATTTTGGGAGTCTCCCACATGCCTTTTCGCAAACTCAAAATGTGCCATTTTGTTTTTTTGCTGAAAGTAATGGCTTTCTTCTGGCCACTCCGCCATAAAGCCCAACTCTGGAGCGCACGGCTTATTCTCGTCCTATGTATGAGAGTGATAAAAATGACTCAGCGCCACTGAATTCCTTCCTACAATTGGGTTTAGATCAGAACTTGGCTTTAAGTACTTTTAAGGCACAGGTTTATACCTTCTCCTTTTTTTTCCAAAAAACACAGGCTTCTCTTGTAAAATCCTTTATTCAAGGTGTTTCTCAGATCAAACCACTATTGCAGCAGCCTGCGCTTCCTTGGGACATCAATTTGGTTATTTCTGCCCTGCAGAAACCACCAAAAGACACTGGCTTTGCTTTCTCTTGTAAAATCTTTTATCCAAGGTGTTTCTCAGATCAAACCACTATTACTGGAACCTGCACTTCTTTGGGACTTCAATTTTGGTTATTTCTGCCCTGCAGAAACCACCCTATGAACCCATCAGGGACCTCCCCTTGAATGATCTCTCCTTTTAAAGTAGCCTTCTTTGTGGCTATCATGTCTTGTCAGGTGTGTAATAAGAGAGTGGCTCTTATTATGAGCCATTCCTCCTTCACAAGGATAAAGTAGTCTTGAACCCACAACCCTCCTTTCTTCCTAAGGTGGTGTCAGCCTACCACGAAAACCTAGTTCTTTCTTTCTAAAAAAAAAAAAAGAGATCAGTTGGCAACTTTAGGACCACGTGGCAGGGTCCTGAGAGGGGTGTGCCTACGTAAGGGTTTACAGACTTTTAGTTCTGCTTAAACTACTGTAACAACTCATGTATATTATTTCATAAAGGCATACAGTATATCATTTAAGTACAGTGTGTGCAAATATCCTGTGGACTGTACACTGCTTTTTTAAACATTTTTTCCTCTTCCTCACTGGAGTTACCCAATAAACATATTTCCAAAATACACCAAGGCTGCTAAAGATAGATATGTCAATCATTAAGCTTAATAACTGTGACAAATGTTTAAGCAGAAAAATAAAAGCAAGTTTGCTGCCTTGTTTACCTAGTCAACAAAGAACCGTTTATAAAGTTCCAATTAGTACCTCAAATTGATGCCTCAAATGGGAGCAATTTGTCCTGACCAGCCCTGTGCACTCATTCCCTTGAGTCAGTTATATATAAATATTAATTCCTCAGGCAGATATTTCTTAACATTCATTTATTAGACATGGGAACTGTCAAAAAATTTGTTTCGTTTCTTTCCGATTCGTATATAAAAAAATTCGTAATTCGTGTACGAAATTCCGTTCGAATTCGTACGAAATACGAATTTCGTACGAATCGTAGAATTTTTTACGAATCGTTAGTAAAGTTACGAATAGTTAACGCGGCTAATGTATTGTCGGTTCTCGTAACACAGAGAACAATTCAAATCCAACTACAAATATCGAATTTCAACTAATATGAAAGAAATTATAATAGCGGATATAACGAATGCTTCGAGTGAATTTGAGATTCAGTATATCTAATGTAGAGAACTGTTCCTGCACAAAGTGTCATTTTTGCAGGGAAAAAAGCTATTTAAAATCACTCGCGGCAATTGAATTGTCGGCTCTGTAACACAGAGAACAGTCATTCATTGATTAAAAAAAAAAAAGCGTAGGGGTCCCCCCAAATTCAATAACCAGGCCCTTCAGGTCTGGTATGGATATTAAGGGGAACCCCGGCCAAAAAAAAAAATGGCGTGGGGTCCCCCTCAAAATCCAATACCAGACCCAAAATTCATACCAGACGAGAGCGGCCCCCCTCCCGCCTGAACCGTACCAGGCCATATGCCCTCAACATTGGGAGGGTGCTTTGTGGTCCCCCCCCCCAAAGCACCTTATCCCCATGTTTGACGAGGACAAGGGCCTCATCCCCACAACCCTGGCCGGTGGTTGTGGGGGTCTGCGGGCGAGGGGCTTATCGGAATCTGGAAGCCCCCTTTAACAAGGGGACCCCCAGATCCCGGCCCCGCCCCCTGTGTGAAATGGTAAGGGGGTACAAAAGTACCCCTACCATTTCATCAAAAAAGTGTCAAAAATGGTAAAAATGACAGGAGACGGTCTTTGACAATTCCTTTATTAAAATCTTCTTTCTTCTGGTCTTCCTTCTTCCTCTCTTCATCCTTCGGTTTCTTCATCTTCTCCTTCCGGCATCTTCTTCCATCTTCTTCCTCTGATCCGCTTCTTCTTGCTCCGGTCTTCTCGTCCTTCTCATCCGGCATCTTCTTCCATGGCGTCGGCGTCTGTTCTTCTGTCGGGCCGCTCCTCGCAATAGGAGACTCCCGCTGTGTGAGGCTTCGCTCCGGCTGACAGGTCTTTTATAACGGAGGGCACCTGGTGACCCTGCCCCCTCTGACGCACGGGGACGTCATGGGGAATTCCCTATGGCTTTCCCCCATGACGTCAGAGGGAGGCGGGGTCACCAGGTGCCCTCCGTTATAAAAGACCTGTCAGCCGGAGCGAAGCCTCACACAGCTGGAGCCTCCCATTGCGAGGAGCGATGCTGGAAGGAGAAGATGAAGAAACCGAAGGATGAAGAAAGGAAGAAGGTAGAAGACCAGAAGAAAGAAGATTTTAATAAAGGAATTGTCAAAGACCGTCTCCTGTAATTTTTACCATTTTTGACACTTTTTTTGTGAAATGGTAGGAGTACTTTTGTACCCCCTTACCATTTCACACAGGGGGGGGCGGGATCTGGGGTCCCCTTGTTAAAGGGGGCTTCCAGATTCCGATAAGCCCCCCGCCCGATGACCCCCACAACCACCGGCCAGGGTTGTGGGGAAGAGGCCCTTGTCCTCATCAACATGGGGACAAGGTGCTTTGGGGGGGACCCCAAAGCACCCTCACAATGTTAAGGGCATGTGGCCTGGTACAGTTCAGGTGGGAGGGGGGCCGCTCTCGCCCCACCCCTCTTTTCCTGCGGCCTGCCAGGTTGCTTGCTCGGATAAGGGTCTGGTATGGATTTTGAGGGGACCCCACGCCATTTTTTTTGGCTGGGTTCCCCTTAATAGCCATAGCAGGCCTGAAGGGCCTGATTATTGAATTTTGGGGGAACCCCCACGCTTTTTTTTTTTTATCAATGACTTCAATGAATGACTGTTCTCTGTGTTACGGATCCGACAATTAATTTGCCGGCAATAGCCGCGAGTGATTTTAAATAGCTTTTTTTCCTGCAAAAATGACTGTGCAGGAACAGTTCTCTATATTAGATATACTGAATCTCGAATTCACTCGAAGCATTCGTTATATCCGCTATTATAATTTCTTTCATATTAGTTGAAATTAGATATTTGGTAGTATTTGGATTCGAATTGTTCTCTGTGTTACGGGAACCGGCAATTAGCCGCGAGTGATTTTAAATAGCTTTTTTTCCTGCAAAAATGACACCTTGTACAGAGACAGTTCTAAGCACGGGAAACATGCGCCCCTTCATAGGCATACTACTCTATAGTATATATATGAAGGGGGGGGGGGCATGTTTCCCGTGCTTAGAACTGTCTCTACAATGTGTAATTTTTGCAGGAAAAAAAGCTATTTAAAATCACTCGCGGCTAATTGCCGGTTCCCGTAACACAGAGAACAATTCGAATCCAACTACTACCAAATATCGAATTTCAACTAATATGAAAGAAATTATAATAGCGGATATAACGAATGATTCGAATGAATTCGAGATTCAGTATATGTAATATTGAGAACTGTTCCTGCATAGTGTCATTTTTGCAGGAAAAAAAAGCTATTTAAAATCACTCGCGGCTATTGCCGGCAAATGAATTGTTGGATCCGTAACACAGAGAACAGTCATTCATTGAAGTCATTGATAAAAAAAAAGCGTGGGGGTCCCCCCAAATTCAATAACCAGGCCCTTCAGGTCTGCTATGGATATTAAGGGGAACCCCAGCCAAAAAAAAAAATGGCGTGGGGTCCCCTAAATATCCATACCAGACCCTTATCCGAGCACGCAACCTGGCAGGCCGCAGGAAAAGAGGGGGGGACGAGAGCGGCCCCCCTCCCACCTGAACCGTACCAGGCCACATGCCCTCAACATTGGAAGGGTGCTTTGGGGTCCCCCCCAAAGCACCTTGTCCCCATGTTGATGAGGACAAGGGCCTCATCCCCACAACCCTGGCCGGTGGTTGTGGGGGTCTGCAGGCGGGGGCTTATCGGAATCTGGAAGCCCCCTTTAACAAGTGGGCCCCCAGATCCCGCCCCCCCCTGTGTGAAATGGTAAGTGGGTACAAAAGTATCCCTACCATTTCACCAAAAAAGTGTCAAAAATTGTAAAAATGACAGGAGACGGTCTTTGACAATTCCTTTATTAAAATCTTCTTTCTTCTTTCTTCTGGTCTTCCTTTCTTCATCCTTCGGTTTCTTCATCTTCTCCTTCCAGCATCTTCTTCCTCCAATCCGCTTCTTCTTGCTCCGGTCTTCTCGTCCGGCATCTTCTTCCGTGGCGTCTGCGTCTCTTCTCGGGCCGCTCCTCGCAATGGGAGGCTCCCGCTCTGTGAGGCTTCGCTCCGGCTGACAGGTCTTTTATAACGGAGGGCACCTGGTGACCCCGCCTCCCTCTGACGTAATAGGGAAAGCCATAAGGGAATTCCCCATGACGTCCCCGTGCGTCAGAGGGGGGCGGGGTCACCAGGTGCCCTCCGTTATAAAAGACCTGTCAGCCGGAGCGAAGCCTCACACAGCGGGAGCCTCCCATTGCGAGGAGCGGCCCGAGAACAGACGCCGACGCCATGGAAGAAGATGCCGGACGAGAAGGACGAGAAGACCGGAGGAAGAAGAAGATGGAAGAAGATGCCGGAAGGAGAAGATGAAGAGAGGAAGAAGGAAGACCAGAAGAAAGAAGATTTTAATAAAGGAATTGTCAAAGACCATCTCCTGTCATTTTTACTATTTTTACCCCCTTACCATTTCACACAGGGGGGGGGGGGGGGGGGGGCGGGATCTGGGGGTCCCCTTGTTAAAGGGGGCTTCCATATTCTGATAAGCCCACCCGCCCGCAGACCCCCACAACCACCGGCCAGGGTTGTGGGGATAAGGCCCTTGTCCTCATCAACATGGGGACAAGGTGCTTTGGGGGGGACCCCAAAGCACCCTCCCAATGTTGAGGGCATGTGGCCTGGTACGGTTCAGGCGGGAGGGGGGGCCGCTCTCATCCCCCCCCCTCTTTTCCTGCGGCCTGCCAGGTTGCGTGCTCGGATAAGGGTCTGGTATTGGTATGGATTTTGAGGGGGACCCCACGCCATTATTTTTTTTTGGCCGGGGTTCCCCTTAAAATCCATCCCAGACCTGAAGGGTCTGGTATGGATATTTGGGGGGGACCCCACGCCATTTTTATTTTTTTTGGCTTGGGTTCCCCTTAATATCCATACCAGACCTGAAGGGCCTGGTTATTGAATTTGGGGGGGACCCCTACGCTTTTTTTTTTTTTTCATATCAATGAATGACTGTTCTCTGTGTTACGGAGCCGACAATTCATTTTCCGGCAATAGCCGCGAGTGATTTTAAATAGCTTTTTTCCCTGCAAAAATGACACTTTGTCATTCGAATTCATTCAAATTCATTCGTTATATACGCTATAATAATTTCTTTCGAATTAGTTGAAATTCGATATTGGTAGTTGGATTCGAATAATTTGGAGCAGAAATTCGTAAAGGGAATTTTTCCTGCAAAAATGACACTTTGTCATTCGAATCCATTCGAATTCATTTGAATCATTCGTTTTATCCGCTATAATAATTTCTTTCATATTAGTTGAAATTCGATATTTGGTAGTCGGATTCGAATAATTTCGTATTCCGTACGGAATTCGTATTAGAAAAAATTCGTACTACGGATTCGTAAATTCGTACGAATTTCGAAAAATTCGTATGAAACTAATCACACATGTTTATCATTTATATGACATTTCTGCTTCAGGCGTTTTGTATATGAGTACTGTTATTTATACCAGGTATCGAAGGTGTGCTCTTTCCGCTTTCCCCTGCAAGCTCTCTCCTCTATTTCACCTTATAAAAACGTTGTAAGATTATATATGTACCGTAGTTGCCAGTGTATAAGGCGACCCAGCATATAAGACGACCCCCTAATCTTAAAGTTTAAGGGTATTTTTCCTGTACTTACCCTATAAGAGGACCCTACTTCTGACACTTCATATCTCCTTCCTTCTTCCTGCTTTTGCTGGAGCCAATCACGGTGAGCGATGTATTCTATTAATGAATACAAAGCCTGCTTGGATTGGCAGAGGCTGTAAAAATCATCAGCCCGCGCCTCTCTGACTCTCAAAGCCAATCCGAGCAGGCTACAGAGTAGCCTGCTCGGATTGGCAGAGGTTGTTACTCCAATCCGAGCAGGCTCTGTATTCATTTGAATACATCGCTCACTGGGATTGGCTCAGCGGTATATACTGTATGTAGCCGAAGCTACATCCAGTATTACGGTGGAGACTCTTTACCACGTGATCAGCCGTGTCCAATCACGGCTGATCACAGTGTAGATAGGAAGAGCAGTTGATCGGCTTTTCCTCACTTGCGTCTGTCAGACGTGAGTAGAGCAGAGCCAATCGGCTGCTCCTCTGACAGGGGAGGGGGGGTCTGTGCTGATCGACGCCACCAGACCACCAGGGATGCCAGTCAGTGCCCACAATGGGCATCACTGATTGGCATGCATTATTGTTTGGCACTGATTGGCATCCATTAGTACAATACAATGCCGCCTATCAGTGCCCATTCATGCCACTTGTCAGTGTCCATCCATGCCGCCTATACATGCCAATCCGTGCCGCCTATCAGTGCCAATTTGTGCCACCTATCAGTGTCACTCATCAGTGCCACTTCATTGGTGCCCATCAGTGCCGCCTTATCAGTGCCCGTCAGTGCAGCCCCATCAGTGAAGGAGAAAACTTACTTATTTACAAAGTTTTAAAACTGAAACAAAAAAAAACTATTTTTTTTTTCAAAATTTCCGGTCTTTTTTTATTTGTTTAGCAAAAAATAAAAACCGTAGAGGTGATCAAATACCACCAAAATAAAGCTCTATTTGTGGGAACAAAATTATAAAAATTTAGTTTGGGTACAGTGTAGCATGACCGCGCAAATGTCATTCAAAGTGCCACAGCGCTGAAAGCTGAAAATTGGTCTGGGCAGGAAGGTGAAGGCCCTGTATTGAAGTGGTTATGTTCCAAGCAGAAAAAACAAAAGGAAAACTTTTACTTATCTTAACTCTTCCAGGACCCACAAAGTCTCTCCTAGCAGGCACTCTCCAGTTAAGCCTCTCCTTGGCTCTGCTTCGCAACGCTTGGCTCTCCTCGGTAACCCTCGGCCTGTCACACGCTCTTCAGCGACTTCCTCCGAACAGCCGAGTGCTGAAGCACAAACGTCTCCTCTTCTCTTCCTATCTCTGAGTCCCGTGACATGTCCCCGCGCTCTCCGCCTCAGGCAACAGGTAGTGAGGGAATGCATAGGGGCAAGACGATGGCTGCAGCGATGGGGACACAGATCCAGCACAGCAATCGCAACTGCTCCTCCGTCCTCCAGTACGGTAGACACACAGCAGCACACCGAGACTTTTCTTTCCTTTTTGTGAGGCAGAGATTCTAACCAGCTTTCATGAGGTTTCCATGAGGCGGAAAGGGGGGGGGGGGCGATCTCAGTAGCAATCCATTGGAGGAATCAGGTGACGAGACTGGGAGCTCCCTATAACGTGCACCTATTCGGCGCAATTACTAGGCTCCTCCCTTCATCCGCCCCCTCCAGTGAAGGGAACTCTTAAGGCGTCAGCATACCAAGACATTTTTGACAATTTCATGCTCCCAACTTTGTTGGAACAGTTTGGGGGTGGCTCCTTCCTGTTCCAACATGAGTGTGCACTAGTCAAGGTCCATAAAGACATGGATAAGGAAAGGTTGGTGTCCACCCTGTATGTGTCTAGTGTTGTAAGTCAACCCACATCCCTTTTTATAGTAGAAAGAAAACACTCTGGTAGGAGTGTATATGTTCTCAATGGGATTTTTAAGTGGGGTTGCCAACAAGATAAAGAAGTAGTTTAAAAAACAGTTTTATTTGAAAAAACGAATTCCATTTAAGATCAATCTATGTAGTAATTCTGAACAATATACACATGGTACATCATTGAAACCAACTCCATTGAGAATTTGTACAGCAATAACCCAACGTTTCGAGGTATGATATACAATGAACTTCTTCAGGGGTAGTTTGTTGGTTATGTCGATGAACAGTTCTGTAAGAAAGTAGTAAGGAACAAAAGGAAAAGGCAGAGAACGTAACAAACGAAAAGGAGAAAAGAATAAATGCAGTAAGTATATGCAATACATACACAAAAGTCAGCAGGTCAATTGGTAAAAAAGCGCAACACTACAATCATTATAATTCAACATACTTGTATGTATACTGACCCTGTGTATAAGCAAAATATTTTCATCCATGCATATTACAGCATCCAGAGGGAGACAGTCAGTCAGCCACAGCTCTATGTGTATTCCGTAACACCATTTGCAAATAAAGGGAAAATATCCCAAAATGGGCAGAATATGGAAATAGCTATATTATCATCAGTCAGCTTAATATCCAGGCTCCCAGCAGGGGTGCATAAGGGGCACTCTCATAGGACACGTCACTTTCAGATAGATGATAATTATTCTAGAAGACACTTTATAGGCTCCTAGGGGGGATAGAGAGAAAAGACTGGTGTACAATAAACATCCAACACTTTTCCTAATTGTATCTCAAAGAGCATTAGTCTTAATCAAATCACAAATGTGAGAAAGCCTACCGTTTGTCTTGCTCTGATTTGTGTATGATCACAGGGAGCGAGATGTCCATGAACATAGGGTTTGAAAAATCCCTCCAACACTACAGGGTTTTTTTTGAGCCTTCCCCTGTAATTGAGTGTCAGAAAATCTAAGGAAAGAAAGTTTTTTTTTTTTTTTTTTTAGATAATAAGCCTTGGTTCCTCAACCTTCAGAAGTCCCAGACCTTATATCAATAGGTCATTTTGTTTACTCACCCAACACAATGTTCAGGATACGATCTGCCCCTGTGATCAGCTGCAAGCAGATTGAGATGATATCAGTGCGCCTGTTAAATACAGGCGCCACTGATTATTGCATCTCACTCAGCTGTGTTGGAGGCTTCGTTGGGGAAGTGTGTCCCAGCGGAGGGGCATGCCCCCCGGGAGGGCGGCGCGCAGCGTCATCACATCGCCGCTCCATTACTGGACGGCTAAGGAGGCAGAGAGGTAACAGAACCGCCCCCATTATGCGGCTCCATAGGAGACAGAGCCACACATTCAGTGACGTCGTCCCGCGTCATCCTCCCGCGACGCCGATCCAGCTCGTCCGCTGTCATAGTAACAATGTTAACAGACTGCTGGGAATGATAAGGGGCGGCGCAGGTCATCCTGGCCCGCATCCGCCACCCCCCCCCCCCCCCAGGCGTCGAATGCAATCCTGCCTGGAAGCCATAGATAGCTATCAGGAACGAAGTACTCACCGAGGCCAAGATGCCGAGAGCGGTTGCCCTTGCGACTCAGCGCCTACCACCCCTGAAGATGGTACAGGGGACGGTTGGCACCAAGAGGCACAAGCCACCTGTTGGGTGGTGGCTAGGCGTGGATCCAGGTGTAGTTGGGTATACAGGCAGACTGGCGGAGGCTCCAACACTGATGGGTAAACAGGCAGCAGGCTGAGGATCAAACACAAGATTAATCAGGCACAAGCAGAAGGTTAACACAGGAGGACAAGTCCAGATAGAATGGTCAAACACAAGCAAGAGGTCAAGGCAGGCTGAGGGTCAAGTACTGCTTAAGCAGGCGGTGGAAGTCCGGTATACAGGCCGAGGGTCAAACACAGGAGAGAGATGGTGATCCGGGTAAACAAGCCAAAGGTCAAGGTTGGAGAAGGTAACAAGGTCAAGACAATCCGGGTCGGCAACGGGTAGGCAAGTAGATACAGCAGGCACAGGTACAAGGGACAAGGGAACAGCTGAGAGACGAACCAGCGTCTGTCTGGGTCCAAGGGCCTCTCTTTTATAGGCCGGGTGGAGGTCACATGGGACGTGCACTAGCGCGCATGCGCGCGCGCCGTTCAGCTGGGCCGCGTACGTTCGTGCGCCGCCACATCGTTCCTCTGACTCCTACTGTGCGCCGCAGCGCCGGACCTATGCGTCTGCGCACTGGGGCGCGCGGCGGACCAGGTCCCTGATAGTGCCCCCCCCCAAGGGGCGGACTCCGGACGCCCAGGCTGTCCATTAGTTCAGGATGCTCCTGCTGGAAAATCTTAATTAACCTTGGTGCATGGAAATTTCCCGATGGCTCCCAGGAATTATCCTCCAATGGGTACCCCTTCCATTTCACTAGATACTGTAGCTGACGACCCACCTTCCTGCATCCTAGAAGTGATTCCACCTCGAATTCTTCCATGCCATCGATTGTGACAGGTGGTGGCGGAGGTTCCTCCCTGTCTGGGAAGGGACTTGGAACCAAAGGTCTCAGTAAAGATGCATGGAAAACAGGATGTATCTTGTAAGTTTTTGGTAGCGAAAGCTCAAAGGCCACGGGATTCACTGCCTTTTTGACCTCAAATGGCCCAATGAATTTGGGGCCCAGTTTCCGTGAGGGGCAAGAGAGCTTGAGATGAGCCGTTGACAACCACACTTTTTCTCCAATTTTGAAATGGGGGTTCTCCCTCCTGCCTCTGTTGTGGTATCTTTCGTACCCCTCTTGAGCCTGTTGCATGGTCTCCTGGAGCTTTCGAAAGTTGTTTTGAATGGCCTCTAGACGCTCTTGTACCGCAGGAACTGGTGATTCAGGAATTGAGTTTGGCAGAAATGATGGGTGGAAGCCACAGTTTGCCCAGAAAGGAGTTTGGTTGGTAGCTGAGTGGGAAGAATTATTATATGCGAACTCCGCGTACGCCAGCAAGGAGGACCAATCATCTTGAGCAGAGGAGCAGAAGCATCGCAAATACTGCTCGAGCGTCTGGTTGGTACGCTCTGTTTGGCCATTACTTTGCGGGTGATAGGCTGAAGAAAGACAGATTTTGATTCCTAAGGTTTTGCAGAGTGCCTTCCAAAACTTCGAGGTGAATTGGGAACCTCTGTCAGAGACAATGCTCCTGGGGACCCCATGGAGCCTGACGACCTCTTTGGTAAAGATGTTGGCAGTCTCGAGAGCAGAGGGAGTACCAACCATAGGCAAGAAATGGGCCATTTTGGACAGCCGATCAACCACTACCAGAATGGTAGAAAATCCTTCTGAGGGGGGTAGTTCCACAATAAAATCCATTGAGATGTCTGCCCATGGACGTTCCGGGATGGGTAATGGCCTCAATAACCCCCAGGGTTTGGTTTTTTGACCCTTGTTTCGTTGGCACGGGACACAGGAAGAGATGTAAATACGGCAGTCCTGCCTCCAGCCTGGCCACCAAAAGGTACGAGAGATGAGTTCGGCCGTCTTCCGGTTCCCGAAGTGACCTGCCAGTTTGTGGTCATGGAGAGTCTTCAAGACCAAAGGTCTTACTTCAAGGGGTACAAAAATTTTATTCCGAGACCAGAATAGGTCTTCACGTTTCTCCAGAGTAGACACAATGGGGTCCTGGCAATGAGCTGAGGCAGTGAGGAGAGAGGTAGACAGATCTGCCGGAGTAAGAAGCAGAAAATTTTGGGGAGCCAAAATGGTACTTGGTTCCGATATTTGAGAAGATTCCGGAGAGATTCGGGAGAGGGCATCTGCTTTGCCATTCTTTGACCCTGGCCGATAGGAAATATGAAAGGTAAATCTAGAAAAAAAAAGTGCCCAGCGAGCTTGCCGAGGCCTCAACCGTTTGGCGGTACGTAAATATTCGAGATTTTTATGATCCGTAAAGATAGTAATTGGATGAGTTGCCCCCTCCAGAAGGTACCTCCATTCTTCCAAGGCGGCCTTAATGGCTAATAGCTCGCGATCCCCAACATCATAATTTTTTTCTGATGGGCTCAATTTCCGGGAGGCAAAAGCCACTGGGTGAAGGAGGGCTTTTGGCCCGTGGCGTTGTGACAGGATGGCACCTGTGGCAGATTCCGAGGCGTCAACCTCCAGTACAAAGGGAAGTAGAGGATCCGGGTGTCGTAGAATAGGAGCAGAGGTGAAGAGGGTCTTTAGTTTGGTGAAAGCATCCTGGGCTTCCTGGGACCATTGGAAACGGCCATGTTGTTGAGTTAGGCGGGTGATGGGAGCAACGATAGAGGAGAACCCGATGATGAACCTCCGATAAAAATTAGCAAACCCGATGAAACGTTGGACGGCCTTTTTGTCCTTGGGAGCTGACCATTCTATCACCGCCTTGACCTTTTGGGGATCCATTGCAGTGCCTTCGGTAGAGATGATGAACCCCAAGAACTGTACAGAAGTTTTCTCAAATTCACATTTTTCGGCCTTAAGATATAATTGGTGGGCTCTAAGGATGGCAAGTACTCTCCTAACGTGGCTCCGATGCATTTCCAAGGTGGCTGAAAAAATAAGGATATCGTCCAGGTATACAACCAAGAAGTCGTCCAGGTGCTCCCTAAAGATGTCATTCACCAGATGTTGGAAGGTAGCTGGAGCATTACACAGGCCAAAGGGCATCACCAAATACTCATAGTGGCCAAACCTGGACCTGAAGGCTGTCTTCCATTCATCACCTGCGCGGATCCTGACAAGATTATAAGCGCCCCTTAAATCAAGCTTGGAAAAAACTTTGGCCGATCGGAAACGTTGGAGGAGCTCGGGAATTAGAGGTAGCGGGTACCGGTTCTTCACCGTGATTTTATTAAGCTCCCTATAATCAATGCAAGGTCGGAGTGACCCATCTTTTTTCCCTACAAAAAAGATGCCAGCCCCAGCCGGGGAGGTAGAGGGCCGAATGAAGCCCTTTTCAAGGTTTTCGTCAATGTAGGCTTTCAATGTTTTCAACTCAGTTTCAGATAACGGGAATATACGCCCGAAAGGAATCTCAGAGCCAGACAAAAGCTCAATGGGGCAGTCATAAGCCCGGTGAGGTGGTAGATGGTCGGCCTTCTTCTTGTCAAACACATCCCTGAAGTCTTGATAGGCAGGTGGAATGTGCTGGAGGTTTTCTGGTGCTGAGATGACTGCCAGGTGACAGCTCGGAGCCGGGGAGATGCAATGTTGATGACAGTAGGGAGAAGAGAAGGAGACCTCCTTCCGGTCCCAATGGATCTGAGGGTCATGGGCCTGTAACCAAGGGAGTCCCAGGATGATGGGAAACATCGGGGAAGAAATCAAATCAAAACGTAGCAGTTCCTGGTGGCCGGAGTCTGTAGTGGTGAGGATAGGTGGGGTCTCCTGGACTACTGGTCCTGAGTGTGGAAGGGACCCATCAGCCAAGTGGACCAGTAAAGGTCTTTCTTTATTTAGACGGGGGATGTGCCATTCGCTGGCGATGGAAATGTCCAGAAAACAACTGCAGGCGCCTGAATCAATTACGGCCGGGAGCCGAATCTCCTTTCCCGCCAGCTGTAGGGAGACAGAAAGAGTCACGTAAGCCTGGACAAGGTTAATGGTTTGACAGTTGACAGTAGTTTGAGAGGGCAACTTACTGGGCCGGATGGGGCAGTTCAGTAGGTAGTGCCCAGAACCCCCGCAGTAGAGGCACAGGTTAGACCTGCGTCTGCGTTGCCTTTCTTCCTGAGAAAGCCGGGGGCGAACTAGGCCAAGTTGCATGGGCTCCCCCTCCGGAGCCGGCGTACCTGGAGAAAAGGAGGAGGCAGGGTATGTAGGCGGTGCCCTAGGGGGTACCCACACTGGTCGGGGATTCTGTAGGCGCTCGGAACGCCGTTCCCGCATGCGCCGGTCCAACTTGGTGGCCAGTTGGATTAACTCCTCCAGGGTTGTGGGGGTCTCCACCCGAGCTAACTCATCCTTCAGGACTTCGTTCAGCCCCAATCGATATTGATAACGAAGGGCTGCCTCGTTCCAGGTAGTGTCGGCTGACCATTTGCGAAACTCTGCCGTGTAGTCTTCTACTAGCCTTTTGCCCTGGGAAAGAGTATGTAGTGTGGCTTCGGCAGTGGCAGAACGCTGAGGGTCATCATAAAGTTGGCCCATTGCTTCAAAGAAAGAGTCCACAGTGTTTAACAGGGGGTTCCTCTGCTCCATGAGACCGTGGGCCCAGGTCTGGGGTTCCTCTGATAGCAATGACATGACAAATCCCACCTTTACAATTTCTGAAGAGAAAGTTCGGGGCTGTAAGGCAAGGTACAAGGTGCAGGCGTTCTTGAAAGACCTGAACTTCCTGCGATCGCCTGAAAATCGCTCAGGTACTGGGACCTTGGGTTCGGGTACAGCCATCATCATGGCGGGTGGCGCTTGGGCCTGCGGTGCAGAACTTCCACTGGCTGATCCAGGAGCTGGCCTTGTCGGGAGAGAGGCTGTTGCCAACTGTTGAAGACGGTTGTTCACCTGTACATAGCCTTCTTGTAGCTTTTGTACAGCTTCCATGAGGGCAGATACCTGTTGGCA
Source organism: Lithobates sylvaticus (assembly GCA_028564925.1). NCBI lineage: Eukaryota > Metazoa > Chordata > Amphibia > Anura > Ranidae > Lithobates > Lithobates sylvaticus. The sequence continues at coordinate 132,460,738 of CM053035.1, forward strand.
TAGCATCTCCAGAGGAGATCCCGCTCTGTTGGCCTCTGTCATGGCTGGTTCGTACTATCAGGAACGAAGTACTCACCGAGGCCAAGATGCCGAGAGCGGTTGCCCTTGCGACTCAGCGCCTACCACCCCTGAAGATGGTACAGGGGACGGTTGGCACCAAGAGGCACAAGCCACCTGTTGGGTGGTGGCTAGGCGTGGATCCAGGTGTAGTTGGGTATACAGGCAGACTGGCGGAGGCTCCAACACTGATGGGTAAACAGGCAGCAGGCTGAGGATCAAACACAAGATTAATCAGGCACAAGCAGAAGGTTAACACAGGAGGACAAGTCCAGATAGAATGGTCAAACACAAGCAAGAGGTCAAGGCAGGCTGAGGGTCAAGTACTGCTTAAGCAGGCGGTGGAAGTCCGGTATACAGGCCGAGGGTCAAACACAGGAGAGAGATGGTGATCCGGGTAAACAAGCCAAAGGTCAAGGTTGGAGAAGGTAACAAGGTCAAGACAATCCGGGTCGGCAACGGGTAGGCAAGTAGATACAGCAGGCACAGGTACAAGGGACAAGGGAACAGCTGAGAGACGAACCAGCGTCTGTCTGGGTCCAAGGGCCTCTCTTTTATAGGCCGGGTGGAGGTCACATGGGACGTGCACTAGCGCGCATGCGCGCGCGCCGTTCAGCTGGGCCGCGTACGTTCGTGCGCCGCCACATCGTTCCTCTGACTCCTACTGTGCGCCGCAGCGCCGGACCTATGCGTCTGCGCACTGGGGCGCGCGGCGGACCAGGTCCCTGATAATAGCCGACTGATATAGCAATTTCTCCCAATAAAACGTATTGTTTAGATATTTGCCTGACTTACTTACGGTTGGGTAGACTGACATATTCATACCCATGGATGAGGTTTACATAGATACCTGGAAAATTCAAGTAATAGTATTTATTAAACTTTGCATATCTATTGCGGAATCTATACCAAAGTATTGCATTAATTCATGTTGTGCAAACTGTAGTTTACAAGGGAACACACATTGCTCACAAAGGAGACATCTGATCATTATACAAAATATCCACTCTTGTGTTAAATACATCGTAAGTCTAGATTTTATTTTTGTTTCTTAACTACAACACATTGTTTTTACATATGGACTCATCTTATTGTAGGGATCTACTTGAGTATGGAAGAACGCCTATTGCATATTGATATATTCATCATGCAATTGCTCAATAGTGTAGGGATTCGACACCTCTTAGACACCCCTTATTTTCATTTGAGAGGTTCCCATTCGGAACCTCCCGATGAGAAACCCTCCAGGAATGGTCTGTACGAAATGGTTCCGTTTAGGCCTGGTGGTTTGGTCGCATTTAGATGGAATATCCACCGTTGTTCGGCTTGTAACAATGATTTGTTTATATCTCCACCTCTTATACCAGAGTGCATATGATCTAATATCAAAAAATATATTTTCGGAACAACATTATTGTGTACATTAGTTACATGTCTGCCTAAAGGGAGACTGGGGTTGTGGGTTTGTATGGATATGATGTGTCTATAGGCCCGACGCCAAAATGGTTGAATAGTTTTACCTATATAGAAACATGTACACTCACAACATAGCAGGTACACCACATCTGTTGTCTGGCAATTGGCGTAACGTTTAGGGCGATAGAGTTCGCCATTAGAGAGTATTACCCTACGTGCCGTATTCATGTAGCGACAGTAGGGGCATCCTCCACAGGTGAAAGTGCCTGGGTATTTACAAGGATCCCGTCGTCTCAGATCATTAAACTCGCTCGTTACCAAATGGTCTTTCAAGGACCTTGCCCACTTTAAAGTAAAGGACGGGTTTTTGCCAACATAGGGGCCGATCGTGGGGTCCATTGAAAGAACATGCCAATATTTACTCGTGATTTTTTTTTTCAAGGTCTCATGTTGATTTGAGAACCTTGTAATGATGGAAATGGGGTTAGTTTTTTTATTCTTGGAAATTGGATTATACAAAAGGTCTTTTCTCAGTCTTAATGTGGCTCTATTATATGCTTTTTTAAGGCATTTCCTAGAGTAACCACGTAGCAGTAACCTATCTCTAAGGGCATTGGCCTCCTGTCTAAACACTGAATCATCCGTGCAGTTCCTACGTATCCTCAGATACTGACTGTATGGAATTGATACCACTAGTGCAGGGCTTGACAAATTTGCTTGGAATCTAGGAGCCAGCCCAAAAAGTTAGGAGCCAGTTTTTTTTTTTTTTTAACTTCTTGAGATCCGCGCTGTAGCCGTCGTTCTGCTTTGCCGGGACCACGTCCTATGACGTTGTCCCCTGTACGAGCGGCCTGCGCGCGCCCCCTGCTCTGATCAGCGAGTCTGTGAGACTCGCTGGATCACCAATCCGAGTAAGGGGTCGATCCCGACCCCTTACCACGTGATCAGCTGTCAGCCAATGACAGCTGATAGCGTGACGTCAACACAGCCGGTAATCGGCTATTTTTTTTTTCCTCGCCCTGACAGCGCGAGGAGAAAAAAAGACGATCAATAACGACCGACAATGGTTAATTTTTATATTGAAAAAAAAAAGCTATCTTAAAATGTACACAGACTACAACCAAAAGCATACATACACATATTACTAATATATATATATATATATATATATATATAAAATATGTGTGTGTATTTTGGTTCTATTCGCCTGTGTAAATGGAGGCAGCAGGCAGGGCTCCATTAGCATTGCTGGATGTCATACCAACGGCCACCACTAGATGGCGCCAAGATCTTAGAAGGAAGCATAGGCTTGCAGAAGGCCGCAAAGCCGCGGCCTCGATTACCGGCCGGCGCGGCCCGACGCAATCGCGGGCCGAGGAGGGGGGTCCGCACCGAGACAGGATACCCCAGATGGGCTGCCCCGGGCGCCAGGTCACTAATTCTAGTCGCCATGGCGCCCTGGCGCCTGGGGATTGTCGAGCTCTGCACTAGTGGTTTAGGGTGAAAGCTACTGGCATGAAGAATAGTATTGCCAGATGTAGGCTTCCTGAATAGACTGCTACTAATGTTCCCTGCTAAAGACATGGATGAGCGAGTTTGGGGTGGAGGAACTTTACTGGCCTGCACAGAGTCCTGACCTCAACCCAATAGAACACCTTTGGGGTGAATTAGAGCAGAGACTGTGAGACAGGCCTTCTCATCCAACATCAGTGCCTGACCTTGAAAATGCGCTTCTGGAAGAATGGTCAAATATTCCCATAGACACACCCCTAAACTTTGTGGACAGCCTTCCCAGAAGAGTTGAAGCTGTTATAGCTGCAAAGGTTGGGCCAACTCAATATTGAACCCTACGAAATAAGGGATGCCATTAATGTTCATATGCGTGTAAATGTAAAGGCAGGTGTCCCAATACTTTTGGTAATATGATGTATATACATATCAAAAGTCCTGTCATCCATGCTATATTGTAATGGAAGCGAAATATATATATATAATTGTGTGAAAACTCAAAACATTGGCACTGAGCATCACTCAGCTGCATCAAGCTTCCTGAAAAACTACATTTCCTATCATGCTTTGCTTCTGGAGCATGCCCATTTCCTTCCTTGTTGGTTTCAGATCAGATGACAGTAACGTGACTGCTAGACTGCTGAAACAACAGTTGTGTGTGTGCAGTGTATGTCAGGACAGGCACCATGGCTGATAGAGGAGCAGACCCCAGCCTCAGGTACCACAACAAGGTGGTCATAGTGACCGGAGGGACAAAAGGCATCGGGGAAGCGATTGTCAGGGGATTCGGTAAGAACTTGGTGCTAAGTTTTCATTAGATTTGCAAACATATTCCCACTTGTCTTCATGGCAAACATCATGTGTATATTTTATATATGAAAATATTCATTATAAGTCATATCTCTTATCATTGCAGTTATTTTCTATATCATTTTCACAAAACTGTATAAGCGGGAAGAAGAAATGTCTTTTGCACTGCAGGAACAGGTGTCAGGGGGCAAACTGTACCTGAGTTTAAGAGACAACCTTTAACTGCTTGGCAACTTTCCTCCACAATGGGGCATTTACAGTTGTGCTCATAAGTTTACATACCCTGGCAGAATTTATGATTTTTTGGCCATTTTTCAGAGAATATGAATGATAACACAAAAACATTTCTTTCACTCATGGTTAGTGTTTGGCTAAAGCCATTTATTATCAATCAACTGTGTTTACTCTTTTTAAATCATAATCACAACAGAAACTACCCAAATAACCCTGATCAAAAGTTTACATACCCTGGTGACTTTGGCCTGATAACATGCACACAAGTTGACACAAAGGGGTTTGAATGGCTATTAAAGGTAACCATCCTCACCTGTGATCTGTTTGCTTGTAATTTAGTGTTTATAAAAGGTCAATGAGTTTCTGGACTCCTGACAGATCCTTGCTTCTTTCATCCAGTGCTGCACTGACATTTCTGGATTCCGAGTCATGGGGGAAAGCAAAATAATTGTCAAAGGATCTGCAGGAAAAGTTAGTTGAACTGTATAAAACAGGAAAGGGATATAAAAAGATAACCAAGGAATTGAGAATGCCAATCAGCAGTGTTCAAACTCTAATCAAGAAGTGGAAAATGAGGGGTTCTGTTGAAACCAAACCACGGTCAGGTAGACCAACTAAAATTTCAGCCACAACTGCCAGGAAAATTGTTTGGGATCAGTGGCGGAACTACCGCCATAGCGACCCACGCATTTGCTACGGGGCCCGCAGCCTAGTAGGGCCCCATCCTAGTTGACAATAAATAGGACTTTTTCCCTGCCGCCGCCGCCGCTGCTGCCGCTAGAGGTCCGCGGCCGGCGGAGATTTTGTCTCCGCCGGCCGCCATTTTGCCGAAGACCACAGGAGTTAGACAGGGAGCCTGCCTAGCTACAGTAGAAATAGAGCTGTGGCGCCGCCCACCCTCCGCCCCTGGTCTGTCTGTCATCCAAGGGGTGGGGAGTGGGCGGTGCGGCAGCTCAATTTCTATTGTAGCCGGCCGGCTCCGCCTCTATTTTGTTCCCCCCTGGGAGACACTGCAGTTGGGATATAGAAGGGCTCCAATCGGGCCAATGGGGGGTACCTGAAATGTAAGGAAGCACTCCGCTGGCTGGGGACACCTGAGATGTAAGGAAGCACTCCGCTGGCTGGGGACACCTGAGATGTAAGGAGGCACTCCGCTGGCTGGGGACACCTGAGATGTAAGGAAGCATTCCGCTGGCTGGGGACACCTGAGATGTAAGGAGGCACTCCGCTGGCTGGGGACACCTGAGATGTAAGGAAGCACTCCGCTGGCTGGGGACACCTGAGATGTAAGGAGGCACTCCGCTGGCTGGGGACACCTGAGATGTAAGGAAGCACTCCGCTGGCTGGGGACCTGAGATGTAAGGAGGCACGCCGCTGGCTGGGGACACCTGAGATGTAAGGAAGCACTCCGCTGGCTGGGGACACCTGAGATGTAAGGAGGCACTCCGCTGGCTGGGGACACCTGAGATGTAAGGAAGCACTCCGCTGGCTGGGGACACCTGAGATGTAAGGAGGCACTCCGCTGGCTGGGGACACCTGAGATGTAAGGAAGCACTCCGCTGGCTGGGGACCTGAGATGTAAGGAGGCACGCCGCTGGCTGGGGACACCTAAGATGTAAGGAGGCACTCCGCTGGCTGGGGACCTGAGATGTAAGGAGGCACTCCGCTGGCTGGGGATACCTGAGATGTAAGGAGGCACTCCGCTGGCTGGGGACACCTGAGATGTAAGGAGGCACTCCGCTGGCTGGTGACCTGAGATGTAAGGAGGAACTCTGCTGGCTGGGGACCTGAGATGTAAGGAGGCACTCCGCTGGCTGGGGACCTGAGATGTAAGGAGGAACTCTGCTGGCTGGGGACCTGAGATGTAAGGAGGAACTCTGCTGGCTGGGGACCTGAGATGTAAGGAGGCACTCCGATGGCTGGGCCCTGTGATTTCTAGTTACGCCCCTGTTTGGGATGCAAAGATGAAAGGTTCGAAGGTGGATGGCTGAGTCGCCAGAAGAAAGCCATTTTGGGGATGTGTGATCTACAAAGGCACAGGAAATTTGGTCAAAATTGTTGGCAAGATGAATGCAGTATGTTATCAAAAAATACTGGAGGAACATTTGCATTCATCAGCCAGGAAGCTGCACATGGGACGTACTTGGACATTCTAACATGACAATGATCCAAAACACAAGGATAAGTCGACCTTTCATTGGCTACAGCAGAATAAAGTGAAGGCTCTGGAGTGGCCATCTCAGTCTCCTGACCTCAATATCATTGAGCCACTCTGGGGATATCTCAAATGTGCTGTTCATGTAAGACAGCCCAAGAATTTACAGGAATTGGAGGCTTTTTGCCAAGAGGAATGGGCAGCTTTACCATCTGAGAAGATAAAGAGCCTCATCCACAAATACCACAAATTACTTCAAGCTGTCATTGATGTTAAAGGGGGGCAATACACGGCTCTTAAAAAAATAAAATAAAAAAAAGACACCCTGCAAGGCAAAGGCATAATGAGCTAGTATGCATAGCATACTAGCTCATTATGAAAGACTTACCTGAAAACGAAGCCCCCGAAGTGGTCCTCATCCACGATCTTCTGCGCCACCATCCAGGGCCGGAGTGACTTCCGGGTCTCGCCGCTCCAGCACTATCATTCGCTGGAGCAGCGATGACGTCACTCCCGTGCCTGCGCACGAGATCGGCATATCGCTGTGATCTCGGCATCCTCAGTGCGCCTGCGCGCCGCTGTCTACGGCGCATGCGCCGTAGACCGCGATGCCTTTTCATTTCTAAATATCTCCTAAACCATGTAGGTTTAGGAGATATTTATTGGACCTACAGGTACGCATTAATCTAGGCTTACCTGTAGGCCAAAGTTTACTTCCACTTTAAGAACTGGGGTATGTAAACTTTTGATCAGGGTCATTTGGGTAGTTTCTGTTGTCATTATGATTTAAAAATAGTAAAACACAGTTGATTGATAATAAATGGCTTCAGCCAAACACTAACCATGAGTGAAAAAAATGTTTTTGTGTTAGCAATCATATTCTCTGAAAAATGGCCAAGAAATCATAAATTCTGCCAGGGTATGTAAACTTATGAGCACAACTGTAATACCAGCTTCTCGTTCTGATCTATTCAGTCTATTCTCATTAGAGGAAACCCCCTTGTTAGTTTTCTATTAGTGACATTCCTAGAAAACGATATGGCACTTGATTTTCAAAAGTAAAAAGTAGGGAAATGCACCGATACCAAGCATTTGAGCGAGTATCGGTACTCGCCAAAATGCTCCTCATACTGAAACTGATATTTTGCTGTGCGATTTGCTTTAATACAAAATGAATGGGTACAAATCACACTGCACAGAATCGCATGCAATTTGAACAGAAATGCGGTGTGATTTCTCCCACTGCTCGTGTGTGTGTGTGTGTGTGTGTATAGAAAAGGGATTAAAGCACCATCTAGTGGACAGTTAAACAAATGTTAAAACTCATAGTACATATCTGGCCACATGCAAAAAAATCTACATAGGTGTCCCGGTCCCGCCAGTAGTAGCAAATCGTTACCACTGGAGAAGATGCAGCACATTTTTTTTTTTTTTTTTTTTTAAGTGCTGCAATTCTCACTGTTATATATAAATAAAAGTATCCTGTCCATTTTTTTAGTGGCAGACAGTTTTGTAAAATATCAACTCAGAATTCAGAGCATACAGTTTTGGTTAATGTTTGACAGTTTTAGGCTTTTCTGGAGTTGACTGCATTTTGTATCTCTTTGTTCAGAATCTGAAACTTGGTATGTAGTTTGTAGCACCATCAGGTATACTTAAAGCAGACCTTAAGTCATTTGTTCAAATTTCCATCTATTAAATCTTCTGCCCTTGTTGTTTTAACTTTGGATAGTAAAACATTTTTTTTTTCTGCCAGTAAATACCTTATACAGCCCATTTCCTGTTTCTTGTCTGGTTAAAAGTCTAGGCGTATGACATCATCCATCTCTCTCTCTCTCTCTCTCTCTCTCTCTCTCTCTCTCTCTCTCTCTCTCGACGAATCATAAGAGGGCCAATGAGAGCTGGAGGTGTGCCTGTGTAAATCCAGGAAGTGAACAGGCAGCAGCTTCAGCTGCCCACCAGGGGCGGATCCAGAGTCTAGTCTCGGGAGGGGCACTGCCAGAAAATAAGGTGTTGCTTACAGAACACATTTGTATTAAAATATATGTATTTAACATTTCATACAGTCATAACCTTGTTTAAAACAGTGACACTGTTTTAAAGTGTTAGATGCATCCCCATGCCAGCATCCCATTTATTTGTATTCTGACACATGGCTGCACGGACACAGCCACTATGTCCCAATATGACATGCTGGTGTGGGTCCCTGAAGGCACCCTGCAAGCATTCTGGGACCCACACACGACATATTGGGACACAATAGCTGTGTGTGTCAGTAGAAATAAATGGGATGCCAGCACAGGGATATGTGCAATACTTTATGGGACATTCCTTTCTGTCATTCCTTTTAGTATGTCCCACACTTTATCCATCCCCAAGTCAGTAAAAGACAGCCCGCATGTCTGCAGCATGCCCCCTGTGTGAATGAGGCCTAAAGATGAATTTTACTGTCATTCTATATCATCATTATCATCATGATAATCACACAATACAGGTGCTGTGGCTCATGATGATAATGATGATTGGTAATTGTAATACGCAGCATGGAGGGGGTTAATGTACTCACTGACGCATTCGTGACCAATAGCAATTAATTAACCCCTTTTTTCAACCCTATGCTGCAGCATAAAAGGGGTTAATTAACACTAATGGTGCCCCTGCCACTAATGCAGCACAAAGGGGTTAATTAGTTTCCAATGGTCAGAAATGTGTCAGTGAGTACATTAACCCCCTCCATGCTGCGTATTACAATTACCATTCTAACTGAATTAACGCCCCTCCCCTTCCCTCCAAGTGTTAACCACTTCAGCAGTTCACACAGCTAAGACACTGTTGTGTTAAGGCAGTGATCACTCACTTGCAGACAGTGCAGATGGGCTCTGGCTACAGGTCGGGACTCTGCAGCATCTTGTCTTCAATCTCGCGCTCCCGGCCTCTGAATTGTGACGTCACGCCAGCCGGGACTAGGGAGCTCCTGTCGGGTGGAGATCACTCCGCCTGACAGGGAAGTGACTGCTTAGAAAGGCAGGAGTACCCTGAGCATGCGCGCACCACTCTGCTGCAGCTCTGCAAATAATACCACACAGTGTGTAGCCGTCAGAGACTGACTGACTGACAGGAGAGCCAAGGCCGTTGATAGAAATCATGGGGCCCCGTACATCCTACCTGATGGGGCCCCCTTCAGCCCCGCCCCTGATCCTTCCTTCAGCCCCAACCCTGGCCCATCCCCAGACCCTGCCTTGAAACTTACACATTACGGCATTGGCGGCACTGTCTGCAGCACATTACGGCATTGGCGGCATGGGTGGCACTGTCTCTGCAGGCAGCACATGCGTTATAGGCCATAACGCATGTGCTACCGGCAGACACTGCCACCCATGCTGCCAATGCCATATTGTGCTGCAGACAGTGCCGCCAATGCCGTAATGTGCTGCAGACAGTGCCACCCATGATGCCAATACCACAACACATGTGCTGCCTGCCAACAGTGCCACTAATGCCGCCAATGCCATATTGTGCTGCAGACAGTGCCACCCATGCCACAAATGGCATAATGCAGGCAGCACATGTGTTATGGTATTGGCGGCATGTGTGGCACTGTCTGCAGCACATTACGGCATGGGTGGCACTGTCTGCAGGCAGAACATGCGTTATGGCCCATAACGCATTTGCTACCTGCAGACAGTGCCACCAATGCCATAAGGTATAGATGCTGCTGCAGTAGATCTTGAATCCCCCCCCCCCCCCTCCCAAGCAAGCACCCACCTGTTAGCAGGGCGCCAGCTGTCACTTCCTCCCCGATCCTGCAGTGCTCCTGACTGGCTGGACTCACTGGAGTGTCAGATGCCAGCTGCTTCTTTGTTTTCTTGAGCCAAAGCCAGCGCTCACCTCACCTGCTTCTTCTCTCAGCCGAGTGAAGAACAGAGCAGAGCGCCAAGAGCGGAGGTAGAGGAATCACTCTGCGGCGCCAGGGAAGGACATGCTGACTTGAGCCAGCATGAGGAGTGGGCGCGGAAGAAAAGAGACATCCTTCCGCGCCCGAAATACAAGAAATAGTCCCTCCCTGCTGCCACCTACACGAACACTGCAGGTATTGAGCTATCAAAGAAAAAATGTAAAAATGAATGGGGGGAGGGGGGCTGCATCTGGTTTGTGCTGGTGGCGACAATGTTCGGTCAGGGCTGTGGAAGGTTTTTTTTTTTTTTTTTTTAAACACTAAACAGCTGCTGACCGGGCCCAGGAGGTCAGGGCCAGTTGTACTGGCCTATAATCAGCGGCCCTGAGGAGAGCCCTACGTGACTCAGTGACATCCCTCATTGCTAGACGCCAGGCGGCCCAGGCGTTAGCAACGAGTGCAGGGAAGAGGCTCCACTCACCTGTTCCTCCTGCTGTCAATCGAGTCTCTCTCTCTGCGCCGCTGATCGGCTGATGTGAGAGAGACTCGGCAGACCGGGCAGAGGCAGCGGCAGCCGCAGAGCAACTGTGAGTCAGTGTTGAGCAAGTGACACACTGAGAGACAGTCATGTCAGCAAGTTCGGGGGGGGGGCAATTGCCCTGTTGCCCCCCCCTGGATCCGCCCCTGCTGCCCACAGTTAAAATAGTTGCAGCCAGACTCAGTGGAGGGAGATTTCTGCAGCATATTTGGCAAGTACAGAATCACAGTTTATATAAAATAAGGAAAGTGGTTGGAGGGAAGCTTCTAAATGACACAGATGTTTTTTTTTACAAATTATGTGAGCAGACTGCAGTTCACACAACAGTAAAATCAGTCTGTATATGTTATATTCACTGTGGAACCTAAGGGGTTAATCTTCCTCATTGTGTAAAAAGGCTGGTTTATCCTGTATGCATAGAGCCTTCCCTCCCTGCACTGTCTATCTGGGGAGGGCCAGCTAACTCAGGCAGAGTAGTAGCCAACCTGCACATGCTCAGTTGTGTCTTTTATGCTGGAGAGAACAATTACTTGTTCTCAGAGATAGCCAGGTCACATGATATTGACTCACAATATGTGTATACAGGCTGTAGTGGAAATCTCCTCCTTCCTGAACTCTCAACACTGGAGAAACTGTACAGTTTATCATGTAACCGTGGTATACAGATCATCCAAAAAGGTATATAGTAGCAGTATTTTAATGTAACAAGAAGATTTATAAGCTGTGGGCACTGTGGGGGGGACGGATGAACTATTTTTCATATTACTGGGTTTAGTAACACTTTAACCACTTTAAGACCAGCCTCGTTTTGGATTTTAGGTGTTTACATGTTTAAAACTGTTTTTTTTTGCTAGAAAAAAACTTAGAACCCCCAAACATTATATATTGTTTTTTTTCTAACACCCTAGAGAATAAAATGGCAGTCGTTGCAATACTTTTTTTCACACCGTATTTGCGCAGCGGTCTTGCAAGCGCACTTTTTTTGGAAAAAATTCACTTTTTTGAATAAAAAAATAAGACAACAGTAAAGTTAGTCCAATTTTTTTATATATTGTGAAAGATAATTTTACGCCGAGTAAATTGATACCTAACATGTCACGCTTCAAAATTGCGCCCGCTCGTGGAATGGCATCAAACTTTTACCCTCAAAAATCTCCATAGGCGACGTTTAAAAAATTCTACAGGTTGCATATTTTGGGTTACAGAGGAGGTCTAAGGCTATAATTATTGCTCTCGCTCTACCAATCGCGGCGATACCTCACATGTGTGGTTTGACCACCGCTTTCATATGCGGGCGCTACTCACGTATGCGTTCGCTTCTGCGCACGAGCTCGTCCGGACGGGGCGCTTTGAAAAATTTTTTTGGGGGTTTTTCTTATTTATTTTTCTTGATTTTATTTATTTTTACACAGTTTTTAAAAAAAAATTTAATTGGCTCACTTTTATTCCTATTACAAGGAATGTAAACATCCCTTGTAATAGAAAAAAGCATGACAGGCCCTCTTAAATATGAGATCTGGGGTCAAAAAGTCCTCAGATCTCATATTTGGACTTAAAAGCAAAAAAAAAAAAAAAAATGTCATTTAAAAAAAATGACATTTGGAAAATGTTCCTTTTAAGAGGTATGGGCGGAAGTGACGTTTTGACGTCGCTCCCGCCCTGCTATGGTATAGAGACGGGTGGCGGCCATCTTAGCCTCACTTGTCGCTATACCCAGCACGGAGGAGGACCCGATCGCTTCCGCCGCTGCCGACGGCTCCGGTAAGCGGCGGAAGGCGCGGGAGAGCGGCGGGAGGGGGGGGGCACCTCTCCCACCGCCGATAACGGTGATCTTGCGGCGATGACCACCATTATCGGAATGCTGACCGGCGCCTGAAGAGATGGATATCTCGGTTGTGGCAGCAGCTGCTGCCGTTACCGAGATATCCCTCTTCAAAAAAGGGACGTACATCGTAGTGCGCCGGTCGGAAAGTGGTTAAAGAGAAAGTAAACCCTGATGGGTTTTACTTCCTCTTTTGCTCCCTGTATAGCCTGCAAATGAAAAGCATAATGGGCTAGTATGCATCGCATACTAGCCCATTATGTACCACTTACCTGCAAAAGAATCCAGGGACGTCCCCTGTGTGGGCAGCGTCCATCTTCTTGCCATCTTCCTTCGGGGTCGCAGACTCCGGCTCTGTGATTTGCCGGAGCCGCGTGACGTCACTCCCACGCATGCGCACGGGAGCCGCGACCTGCCGCATATGCTAGGGAAGAAACATCCTTTTGTTTCTTCCCTGCGCATGCGCCATAGCAATTTCCGGCGGACTATAAGTGAAATATCTCCTAAACGGCGCACGTTTAGGAGATATTTCCATTACTTATAGGTAAGCCTAGAAAAAGTCCAAAAAGTGGGTTTACAACCACTTTAACAGTTATTCTAGAAAAAGTATAACACTTATGTAGCGCCAATAACCCCTGCGGGGCGGCTATGGTTTTCTGGGCTTACCAATTACCTCCTCTTTGTAGCTCGTCGTTCTTGTCTAGGGGTTCCCAGGGTTGATACTCAGTAATTGCAGAGACTGACACTCAAAGTCCTTTTGAGGATTTTTATTTGTGTAAAACGATAAAACAAAACACAGTCTCTCAGTTGGGAATAGAGTGTATGGGTGATAAAGCTCAGGCACTTTAAAACTGCGGACATTCAGTAAATGTCTCTCTCTAAGGCCCCTTTCACACTGGGGCGGGAGCCGCAGCGGCGGTAAAGCAGCGCTATATTTACCCCCCTATATTTAACCCCCAGAGTCAGCAGACACTCGTGGACCAGGACCCCTCACGGGGCTGGTCAGGACCGGAACCAGGAACCCCTTATCACATGACTTCAGCACCTTAATTACCCCTTCCCGGAATACACAGCGGGGCCAGACGCGCCCACTGATTGGCTCCGGGGAAAGATTAGTACCCAATGCGTCCAACCAGACTGCGTTCTCAGACTGGTGCTCACCTCGCCTATGACCAGGCAGAACCTTGATACAGCCCATTCAAACTAATGCCAAAGTATAACCTAAAACAATTAACCCCAAAACTCCATTACAGTTCTGGGCAAAAACTAAATTTACATATAGCGGGGCACTTTGAAAAAGTGCCCGCGCTACACTTACTGTTAATTAAAAATAATAAATAGTTCTAGGAACTTTCTTGGCTCTGTACAAAACCTTATTGGGGGGATATACTTGTAGAAAAAATAGTGGAGTGGGTGGTCTATATGTGGGTGGATTTTCTATATCTTCATCTGATGCATTTATCTTAATTAGTAATGTTCCTGTATTCTTGATAGTATCCTGTGTAGCACCCTGGAGTTTAGGCAGGGATGCTCCTCACATCGGCTGTCTGGGTGGCCGCGTGTCGAGTGCCCCGCGCAGGTAGGCCAGAGATTGGGCCTATCCTGGGGGCGTCTGGCTGCTAGGCTGTCTGAGGGCCTATCCAAAAGCAAGAGAGCAGCGCAGGGTTGGGATTGCAACTTGCAGTCCAAATAGAAGTGATGGTTCTGCCGGCCAGAGAAACTGTCAGTGGTCGGAGGTAGAGGGGGAGCTGTCACCACAAAGGTACCCTCCACCTTATTACCACAGACCACAGTGAGTAACTGAAGCAAGTATCAAAATAGTATTCTCACCGAATGTGCGCGGTGGAGAATCGGGAAACTTAAGATGGTGATCAAGTCAGGGACCCAGCCAGCGGAGGTGACGCTTGCAGAGCAGCCTTGTGTGTGAAGCCAGGGACCGAGCAGACCAGCAGGGGTGAAGTTTGAGAAGTATCGGAAGTGCCAAGTTTAGGGACCCAGCAGAGAGGCGGGGGTTACTCTTGAGGAAGATACCACAGTGAAGACTGGAGGAGCTCAAGGGATTCAGTGGCAGTAAATCAGAGGGTCTAGTGAGAGACCGGGAGCTCAGTGTGCTGAAGAACTACAAGGAGAAGTTGTAGTGAAGGTAAAAGAACTGTTATGCTTTGCATAGAGCAGTGGTTCTCAACCTCAGTCCTCAAGTACCCTGGGTACTTGAGGACTGAGATTGAAAACCACTGGCATAGAGGACCCTGTCAACACTATCACAATAATTACAGAGGATGTTGACAAAAACATTTAGTGAAACTCACTATGGCTTTTAATACGGATTTGTAATAAATGTCATTGAATTTTAACTGTTATGTCTGGCTAATTGATGTAGGACCTTTTAAAATCCCACTTCTATCCAATATCTATTTTTGTACTACTTCAAGTGGTTGTAAAAGCATAAGGTTTTTTATCTTAATGCATTCTATCTTATGCACCCCCTGATACCTGAGCCCCCTCTTGACCCACGATATCCACCAGTGCCTCGGCCGTCCGGGACTCTCCCTCCTGATTGTCTGAGGCACAGCAGTGGCGCCACTGGCTCCCGCTGCTGTCAATCAAAGTCAGTTAGCCAATAAGGGGAGAGAGAGGGGCAGGGCCAAACCGCGGCTCCCTGTCTGAATGGATACACGGAGCTGCGGCTCGGCTCAGGTGCCACCTTAGCTAGCTGCTTGCAGTGGGGGCACTCAATAGAAGGGAGGGGCTAGGAGCTCTAAAGAGGGACCCGAGAAGAGGAGGATCCGGGCTGCTCTGTGGAAAACCAAGTGCAACAGAGCAGGTAAGTATAACATGTTTCTTATTGTTATAGAAAAATAAATGAGACTTTACAATCAATTTAAGGGATGTGGTGCTGTTAAACCTTTTTCCTTTCACCCCCACATATATATTTTCAACATTGTAAAAAAAATAACATACACTCAACAAAATTATCACCTGTGCACTTAGTGACACTAAACTTTAAATCTGAGTATTAGGTAGGAACGTGGGCACCCTCTCTTGCTCGCTCCTGATATGGACTAGGGACTATGTCTGCGACTAACATGCAATGCTCATTCCAAAACAAACAGAAGGGAGAAAAGTAGAGGTTCAGGAGGTCACAGGGGACATTACAATGAGGCAGAAAAACACAATAGGTAATGATTGGTATGAGTATCTCACCAACTATGAATTTTTTGTTGCAGGGGATGCCTGATATCTTGCTTGTATCTTGGTGTAGACATCTGGGAAAATCAGTAAGCCATTTACACAAGCAGGAAATGATGTTTCTGAGGGGCGTTCTGTACACATTCTGTGTACAGAACGCCTCCAGGTAGCCATATTGCATTGCATTTTACAGAAAATTACAGAGCTGCAGATTGAAAAGGAAAGGTCATTTTTAATAACATGCAATTACACTGTGACTTGAGAATTGTATATGCTATATTATTTTTCTTTCCCACTAAAGTGGAGTTACCCTTTTAGAATACATACTTGAATAGAATTTCTTTTTAATTCAGAGTTCAGTGTTACTTTAATAACTGTGGCCTGATCTGGCTAATATGACAGATACAGTGGTGTGAAAAAGTGTTTGCCCCCTTCCTCATTTCCTGTTCCTTTGCATGTTTGTCACACTTAAGTGTTTCGGAACATCAAACCAATTTAAACAATAGTCAAGGACAACACAAGTAAACACAAAATGCAATTTGTAAATGAAGGTGTTTATTATTAAAGGTGAAAAAAAATCCAAACCATCATGGCCCTGTGTGAAAAAGTGATTGCCCCCCTTGTTAAGACATACTATAACTGTGGTTATAGACACCTGAGTTCAATTTCTCTAGCCACACCCAGGCCTGATTATTGCCACACCTGTTCACAATCAAGGCATCACTTAAATAGGAGCTGCTTGACACAGTAAGGTCCACCAGAAGATCCTTAAAAGCTACACATCATGCCGAGACCCAAAGAAATTCAGGAACAATTGAGAAAGAAAGTAATTGAGATCTATCAGTCTGGAAAGGGTTATAAAGCCATTTCCAAAGCTTTGGGAATCCAGCGAACCACAGTGAGAGCCATTATCCACAAATGGCGAAGACATGGAACAGTGGTGAACCTTCCCAGGAGTGGCCGGCCGCCCAAAATTACCCCAAGAGCGCAGCGACGACTCATCCAAGAGGTCACAAAAGACCCCACAACAACGTCCAAGGAACTGCAGGCCTCACTTGCCTCAGTTAAGGTCAGCGTTCATGCCTCCACCATCAGGAAAAGACTGGGCAAAAATGGCCTGCATGGCAGAGTTCCAAGGAGAAAACCACTGCTGAGCAAAAAGAACATCAAAGCTCGTCTCAATTTCTCCACAACACATCTTGATGATCCCCAAGACTTTTGGGACAACATTCTGTGGACCGATGAGACAAAAGTGGAACTCTTTGGAAGGTGTGTGTCCAAGTATATCTGGCGTAGAAGGAACACTGCATTTCAGAAAAAGAACATTATACCAACAGTAAAATATGGTGGTGGTAGTGTGATGGTCTGGGGCTGTTTTGCTGCTTCAGGACCTGGAAGACTTGCCGTGATAAAAGGAACTAGGAATTCTGCTGTCTACCAAGAGATCCTGAAGGAGAATGTCCGACCATCTGTTCGTGTACTCAAGCTGAAACGAACTTGGGTTCTGCAGCAGGACAATGATCCTAAACACACAAGCAAGTCCACCACCGAATGGCTGAAGAAAAACAAAATGAAGACTTTGGAGTGGCCTAGCCAAAGTCCTGACCTGAATCCTATTGAGATGTTGTGGTATGACCTTAAAAAGGCCGTTCATGCTCGAAAACCCTCTAATGTAACTGAATTAGGACAATTCTGCAAAGATGAGTGGGCCAAAATTCCTCCAGGACGCTGTAAAAGCCTCATTGCACGTTATCGCAAACGCTTGGTTGCAGTTGTTGCTGCTAAGGGTGGCCCAATCAGTTATTAGGTTTAGGGGGCAATCACTTTTTCACACAGGGCCATGATGGTTTGGATTTTTTTTCACCTTTAATAATAAACACCTTCATTTACAAATTGCATTTTGTGTTTACTTGTGTTGTCCTTGACTATTGTTTAAATTGGTTTGATGTTCCGAAACACTTAAGTGTGACAAACATGCAAAGGAACAGGAAATGAGGAAGGGGGCAAACACTTTTTCACACCACTGTATTAGTAAAAAGTATCCTTTATATTTTAGTAACCTGTTATTTTTATCTCTTTCTTTTTTTCCGGGATGGTATCACAGTGAAGAATGGAGCTTCAGTGGTGTTTTGTTCAAAAGGTATGATTGTAAGCTACCTTACTTACAAGATTTTCCTAAATTCACCAAAATCCGTCAGCCATGGTTCACCCATTCCTTTCTCCTGGCTTCTATTAGTCCTTGCTAGAACCTTAAGTACAGTATATCTTCTTAAAATATGCTACCTGTCCTCCCTAATACGCCAACTGGAACCCACCCCATGTCCCCTACCTTCACTCTCCCTCTCCTTTCCCTATCCACTACTGATATTCCCCTTTTTACACATCTCCGTAATGCCCCCCATATCCACCCTTGATCTTATGCACTTTTGTTATACTGTTGATCACTAACATAATGTATTACGACTCTATGTTAGCTATGTTCAGGGTTGTATTGTACTCTTTTATTATTTTGTAATCTTTATTAACCCAATTCTTCACAAACCAAAAATGTTTTCTATATTTGCTTGTATCTCTAAGCTTTTCTACTGTATCAGTTTAATTGATGCTACTATAAATAAAAAAAAAAGTATAAAGTACCCTTGTCCTAAGAATTTGAGAAAATTTGAATGGCAGATAGATTGAGGCAACTGTGGACTTTCATGGTACAGTAAGGACTGACATAGATAATGGATACAAAAATATAACAATTTATTTAGAAAAATACAAAAGACAAGAATTGTGAAAGAAACCTCTAAACGAGGTATGGACAATACATATACTACATAAATAAATCTCTATAAAGGAACCAGACAATGAGACGTATATATTAATTTTCTCCACATGGGGAAAAAAATACGAAAAAACGGTCAGAACTGCTTCAAACTCAACATGTTTTGTGGGATAACCGCTTCTTCAGGAGTATTTCACCAGAGATTTATATATAGTCACTAAAATTAAACAAAAAAACGTATAATAAGTATACAGATATATAGATAGCTGGATATGTGCTGAGTCTGCCTCATCAATCTGCCACAGAGGAAGACACAGTAAACATATTCCATATGCAATGATATTAAAATATTTATTTAGATTGGATTGCTTATCAAAAGCCGCTGACAGCACACAGCCCAAAAACCCATAACAAACAATGCTTACCAACAAGTGGTCGAACAATACGAAGGACCTCACAGTACCCCCAAGGGAAAGGGGGGGGACACTGCCCGGGCGAGTGTGGGAGCCAGGAAAGAATGATGCAGAGATAGGAACAATGTGTGCATATATTATCAAAAGGAAATTAAATATAAACAGTTTAATAATGCCAGTATATGGATGGCAATAGATCCAGCCATATATATAAATCCAGGATATATATATATATATATATATATATATATATATATATATATATATATATATATATATATATATATATATATATATATATATATATATATATTGTAAAAATAAGATCCTTAATACACACCTAAGATGACTTAAGATAAAACATACATAAAGGATTCAAAATCGTGGTGGCAAAATAGACGACACGTGATCTCCAGAGTCCCCCCCTTTCCCTTGGGGGTACCGTGTCCTTCGTATTGTTCGACCACTTGTTGGTAAGCATTGTTTGTTATGGGTTTTGGGCTGTGTGCTGTCAGCGGCTTTTGATACGCAATCCAATCTAAATAAATATTTCAATATCATTGCATATGGAATATGTTTTCTGTGTCTTTCTCTGTGGCAGATTGATGAGGCAGACTCAGCACATATCCAGCTATCTATATATATATATATATATATATATATATATATATATATATATATATATATGTGTGTGTGTATACTTATTATACGTTTTTTTGTTTAATTTTAGTGACTACATATAAATCTCTGGTGAAATACTCCTGAAGAAGCGGTTATCCCGCAAAACATGTTGAGCTCGAAGCAGTTCTGAACGTTTTTTCTTCTTTTTTTTCCCCCATGTGGAGAAATGAATATACGTCTCATTGTCTGGTTCCTTTATAGAGATTTATTTATGTAGTATATGTATTGTCCATACCTCGTTTAGAGGTTTCTTTCACAATTCTTGTCTTTTGTATTTTTCTAAATAAATTGTTTTATTTTTTTATCCATTGTCCATGTAAGTCCTTACTGTACCATGAAAGTCCACAGTTGCCTCAATCTATTTGCCATTCAAATTTTCTACTGTATCAATTTGATTAAAAAATATTGAACAAGAAAAGTCATGATTGTTACCACACATATACCCCCTTTGACTGGCAAGTAGAATGTTTCAATTATAATGATCCCTGTCCATAGTGTAAAATTCTGAGATACATACTGACTGTTTTAAATTGTACCTCCAGGAGTAGTAGGGAAGCTGCTAACGTATCCCCTTCAAGTCAAATTCCCATCTGTCCTGGGTCTACTGAGGAGGCCACACAGATTCTCCAAATCTTCTGGTCAGGTCCTGTGCATGTAAGCTGTGATCTCCATTCAGTCCTTTGGTCATTTAGTACTTTGTACTCACCATAGGACTGAATGGAAATGGTGACCAACATGCACAGGACTCAATGAAGAAGCTGTGCTGTGTTGAGGAGGTGGCACATCCAAGATTTTAGTACAATGGGGACAGATGAATGTGTGACTTGGAGGGAGGTCATACCACAAGAAGTGTAAGTGCATTTTTAACAAATACCTGTCACAAATTTGGGCCAATTCAGACTGGGAATATGATGAATGTATACATGAGCAGAGGGTTCTTTCAGTGAAAACTGGGTTTCAAAACCATCAGTAGAGCCAGAGCTATAGACAGCTGAAAATACATGCAAATGTGGACATTTCCTGTGAAAATAGAACTTGTCTTTATATTAATTTAATTTAAAAAAAAAGTAAGAAATGGTATTACACATCATTGTGCATATACAAACATATGGCATGAATTAGACTGTACATACAGCACTGGCTTTTGAGGTGAGCAAATGGCCACGGTCCCCAACATGCTGGACGGGTCCACACATTAAAACTAGACAGGGCCAATTTGGTTTGGTTGCAGACTAGCTGGTGAGTGCTGGAAATGTTATATTGTTTGTAATGTGTAAAGCCCCTTTCATGTGCCCTTTAAGCCTAGTACACATTATTAGGTTTTTTTCATTCAACCCAGCAGGGCTGAATGAAAAAAACAGACATCTCAGACTCAGAAGGAGCCGCTGTACTAGCTATCTGACATCAGTACAGCGATCTCCCCTGCTGTGCTATTGTGTTCTGACAGAGGGACAACCCCCCGCCAGAACACTCTGGTCAGCGCTCCTCAGCCACTGGCTGAGAGCGCTGATTGGGAGCCAATTGGCAGACCTTTTTCAGTCATGACCCCTTTCGGCAGCTTCTGTCGACTGCAGTACACACAGACCAAATGTCGGCCGGTTTCTATTTAAGCAGCTGATGTCGCCCGACATTCGCAAGTGTGTACTAGGCTTTACTGTAAAGACTGTTGTTTACTGTTAAAGATTGTGGTGGTTGCCACTTATCTGTAAAGCTTGTCGGCTGAAAAAGGGATACATTGGATACCTTCAGCTGCCATTGTGCTCTTGCTGGATATCCAATGTGTCCCTATGCCTTTAAGGAGGAATGGGCTACCTCCAGGCAAACCTACCCTTAATGTATCCAATGCTATATGTGCTCCAAATTGGAGACACTCAAAACTATAGAGTTAGTTAGTAGCACTCGGCGCACCATTCAGTCGCAGCAGCTTTCAGCCTCCCGTAGAGCTTC
Source organism: Lithobates sylvaticus (assembly GCA_028564925.1). Taxonomy (NCBI): domain Eukaryota; kingdom Metazoa; phylum Chordata; class Amphibia; order Anura; family Ranidae; genus Lithobates; species Lithobates sylvaticus. Next base: position 132,482,174 of record CM053035.1, read on the forward strand.
ATAGGTTGCTGTCAGTGCGCCTGTGCCTTCCACTAAACACCCGGTGTGCATAAGGCCTTAACCATGATATATACGTAAGGAAATTCAGCTGGTTCACTGGCTGAACCTCAATATATGTGTTCCCCTCTCTGTTCAACAGAAGTCAGTCTAATGACAGGCTTCTGTTGAACGATTCCACTGGAAAACCAGAATTTGATCAGATGCTGCAGTGCTGATCAGTGTATTCTGACGGGAAGAATAGGGGGGTATTATTGTGTGTTATAATGTGTGTTAATATATGTGTGTTACCTTGTGTGAACACCACTTGAGCTCCAGAAGATTTTACCCCTTTCACGACCAGGCCATTTTTTGATATTTGTCACTGTGCTACCTTAGCTGGTGATTGGGTGGTCATGCAGCACTGCACTCAAACGGAATTTTTATATTTTTTTTTTCACATAAATAAAGCTTTCTTTTGGTGGTGTATGATCAGGACATCCCTTTTTAGGTGGAGTTCCACTTTCAGTTCCTCATTAATTGTGTGGACCATGAGGAGGGGTTTGAGGGTTTAATGAGGTCCAGTCACGTGCTATGAACTTTGTCACAAAAAAACATTGAATGTACTGTTCTCCTGGTGTATATTTTTTCCCCAATATATCAGGTCATTGGTGTATGATGTATTGCTTGATAATATTTTAATTATTTTTAGGGAGACCAGGGTCTGGCAAATTCTTCCAAAACCTTCCATGCCCCAACATGGCAATGATCATTTGGTAGATGTGGACTGACCTGTTGCCAAATCGATTCAAAACCTTCCCTACTCGGTCCATAAAAAAAAAGTTTTGACTATAAATACACTTTAAATTTATAACTTATAATCATAAGAAGCTAAAGGGCCAATCCAGTTAAATTGAAGAGAGCAGTTGCGTCCTACTACAACCGATCAGAATTCTTGTTTAATGCTTCCCCGAAATAAAAAGTGAAATTTGATTGGTTACTATTAGTCACAACTCCAGTTCTCTGCTTATTTCAATTCACATTTTTAATGTAATAAAAAAGGCCCAGGATCAGACATTTTTGCATGGTGTCAGTGTTATGCTTTGCATTTATCTCTTAAGTTCTTGCGGTAAAACCAAGGAAGCTTAGACTTCTGTAGTGTATCTACTAAACAGGAAAAACTGCACATACAACTGTAGGATACACAATACAACACAATTCATAGCTTACAAAATATGCCTACAAATATAAGCATGTACAATATGTACGCATTAAGTAAACTAAACAGTTACTTAACTTAGGGGTCAAGATGTAATGTCCTTCATGGTTCCTTGCTCAGTCCAACTTAAAATGTCTCCAAAGTTATCCAGCTTCCGGCAGCCATGTGTTACTCCATCGTCCTTCCAAACACAACTGTTGTCCGAACACGTTTCTTTCAAAAGCTAAATCTCCTAAAAAAAAAGTATCCTCCCCCTAACTCCTGCTTACATCACATACTGCAAAGAACTTCCTGTCTCAGCTCCAAAACCTATCCAACTGGTTTATTTACATATTAATGGAGGGGGGGGGGGGGGGCTGGCTAACCTGGAAACATATGCTCTTAAAAATTCTATATTATTCTTAAAGTGAATACAAATGGCCATAGAAACCCAGAATCGTGTTCCTCAAGGCTTGAAGATACCACCAGGTTGCCTGTTCGTAGCCCCTAGCCTCAGAAAACCTGTACTCCTCTGGGCACATGATAGTGTGTTATCCGGTCATCCTGGTGTCACCATCACTCTTAAGACCTTGCAGCACCATGTCTGGTGGCCTCATATGAAAAAAGATGTTATTGACTATGTGGCTGCCTGTCCAACTTGTGCTGCTAATAAAGTACCCCGCACATTGCCTACTGGACTGTTACAACCACTTCTTGCACCCTGCCAGCCTTGGACCTATTTGACTATGGACTTCAGTACAGAGTTACCCAAGTCCGAGGGCATGACTGCTATATGGGTCATAGTGGATCGCTTTTCCAAAATGTCTAATTTTGTACCATTCCCTGGAATACCTACAGCGGAAGCACTGTCAACCCTCTTCCTTTCCCATATTGTGAAACATCATGGCATACCTACCAATGTCATCTCAAACTGCGGACCCCAGTTTGTTTCCCGATTCTGGAGAGTGTTCTGTAAGAAACTTGGAGTAACGCTCTCTCTCTACCTTACATCACCCTCCAACAGATGTTCAAACTGAATGCATGAACTAGACCCTGGAAACCTATCTTCGACATTATGTCAATGCGTTACACTCCAATTGGTCTGAGTATTTGCCTTTGGCTGATTTCGCCATTAACTCCCGTGTGATCAGTGCTCTTCATACCACACCATTGTATGCAGCCCTAGGCTATCACCCTCAGACTTTTCCCCTACTTCAACCTTCTTCTGGTGTACCAGCAGCAGATCAGCGGGTAAAAAATATTCTGCTACACTGGAAAAAGATTTGTTTATTACTACGGAAATTAACAGGCAAGTATGCGCTTTTCTCCAACAAACAAAGACCTCTATATGTGGTGCGGGACAGAGTTTGGCTATGAACCAAATACGTGAGACTAAAACAACCTTCTACCAACATGGGCCCTTTCATTAATCGGTCCTTACAGAATTATTGCTTGAGTCGGGCCAGTCTCCTATCAGTTAAAATTGCCCTCCACTCTCCGGATACATCCCGTATTCCATGTTTCTCTCTTCAAAGGGGCCATTTTCAATCGCTACTCCAGAACCTGAAAGCTACCTCCTCCTGTTCTTGTTGATGGACAACATGAGTTTGAAGTCTCTAAGATTCTGGATTCTAGAAGGGAGTCGTGGCCTACGGTATCTGGTTCATTGGAAGGGATATCCCGTCGTAGACCGTTCCTGGGTTCCAGCCAAAGATTTACATGCTCCTGCTCTTATTCATGACTTCCATGCCTCCTTTCTCACTAAGGTCCACTGGGGAGGGGGCCCTGTCATGTACCTGGGTGTCTTTGAACTGGGATGTTCCTGGTCCCACAGCTGCAGTCTTACCTGTTGTGCCACGGAGGAGCTCTAGAGTTACAGCAATAATCTCCCAGTTTGATGCATTGCCTTTGACTCACTAGCCCCACCTGCTGCCAGGTGCGGACAATGTACAATCAAGCAGCCCATAAATAGCAGCACTTCCTGTTAGTCAGTGCCCCTTTGTTTGGACTTTCTCCCTGGGTGTATTGATAGCGCTGTGATTTTGACTATCATGTATTGAACCTCTGCCTGAATTCTTGACCATTCTCCAGCCTGCTGATTTACTTCACCGCCAGCTTGTGTATGACCTCCGCCTGTTTGACCATTCTTTGGATTTTTGTACTGCTTTTGCCTGATCTGTTGCCGACTTGACCTGCCTGACTAGTATATCATTTCACTCCATTTGGAATTGATCAGAATATACCATTGATGGCACTTTTTTTAATTCTTAAGCCCCTCTGTACAATGTTTTCATCAAATATACAGTATCTTACAAAAGTGAGTACACCCCTCACATTTTTGTATATATTTTATATATCTTTTCATGTGACAACATTGAAGAAATTACACTTTGCTACAATGTAAAGTAGTGAGTGTACAGCTTGTATAACAGTGTAAATTTTCTGTCCCCTCAAAATAACTCAACACAGCTATTAATGTCTAAACCGCTGGCAACAAAAGTGAGTACACCCCCTAAGTGAAAATTTCCAAATTGGGTCCAAAGTGTCAATATTTTGTGTGGCCATCATTATTTTCCAGCACTGCCTTAACCCTCTTGGGCATGGAGTTCACCAGAACTTTACAGGTTGCCACTGGAGTCCTTTTCTACTCCTCCATGATGACATCACAGAGCTGGTGGATGTTAGAAACCTTACGCTCTTCCACCTTCCATTTGAGGATGTCCCATAGATTCTCAATAGGGTTTAGGTCTGGAGACATGCTTGGCCAGTCCATCGCCTTTACTCTCAGCTTCTTTAGCAAAGCAGTGGTCATCTTGGAGGTGTGTTTGGGGTCATTATCATGTTGTAATACTGCCCTGCAGCCCAGTCTCCGAAGGGAGGGGATCATGCTCTGCTTCAGTCTGTCACAGTACATGTTGGCATTCATGGTTCCCTCAATGAAGCTCCCCAGTGCCGGCAGCATCATGCAGCCCCAGACCATGACACTCCTACCACCATGCTTGACTGTAGGCAAGACATGGTGTAGACACTTGTCTTTGTACTCCTCACCTGGTTTCTGCCACACACACTTGACACCATCTGAACCAAATACATTTATCTTGGTCTCATCAGACCACAGGACATGGTTCCAGTAATCCATGTTCTTAGTCTGCTTGTCTTCAGCAAACTGTTTGCAGGCTCTCTTGTGCATTAGCTTTAGAAGAAGCTTCCTTCTGGGACGACAGCCATGCAGACCAATTTTATCCAGGGTGCGGCGTATGGTCTAAGCACTGACAGGCTGACTCCCCACTCCTTCAACCTCTGCAGCAATGAGGCAGCACTCATACGTCTATTTCCCAAAGACAACCTCTGGATATGACACTGGCCTGTTCTGAGTGGAACCTGTTCTGTTAAACTGCTGTATGGTGTTTGCCACCGTGCTGCAGCTCATTTTTAGGGTCTTGGCAATCTTCTTATAGCCTAGGCCATCTTTATGTAGAACAACAATTCTTTTTTTTTTTTGTTTAATCCTCAGAGTTCTTTGTCATGAGGTGTCATGTTGAACTTCCAGTGACCATTTTGAGAGAGTGAGAGCGATAACACCAAATGTAACCCAACCTGCTTCCAAATCACACCGGAGACCTTGTAACACTAACGAGTCACATGACATCGGGGAGGGAAAATGGCTAATTGGGCCTAATTTGGAAATTTTCACTTAGGGGTGTACTCACTTTTGTTGCCAGCGGTTTGGACCCTAATGGCTGTGTGTTGAGTTATTTTGAGGGGACAGCAAATTTACTCTGTTATACAAGCTGTACACTCACTACTTTACATTATAGCAAAGGGTCATTGCTTCAGTGTTGTCACATGAAAAGATATATAAAATATTTACAAAAATGTGAGGGGTGTACTCACTTTTGTGAGATACTGTACTTCTGCAGTCCCGTATAGTCCCACCAGAGTCTCATTTCCCTTCGTATCTGTGTCTTTAATCTCTCAAACAGATTTACATGAGGCCTCAGATGTTAGAACATTCTCATCTCTGGTAAAAAAAACTTGAGATGACTTCATACACGGATCCAGAATGGTAAGGATCGTGTGTATGGTCTCTGGCCGATTATCCCCTTCGATGGTGGCATCATGCTGTGTGCTAATGTTATGGAGGATAGTAGTATGAAGCTACACTCAAGCCCAAAACTTTATTCCCAAAATTTATTTGGCGGGAGCGGGTGTGGGGACAAAGTCAATTGAAGTGCACAGAAACTCACCCAAGCTTTACCACAATACAAGAAGGTAATGGGCTGAGTGCCGGTGCTCAGGCTGTCACATCCAATGCACATCCATAAGATCAAAAAGCCGGCAACAAATGCTTCTTCTTTACAAAACTTTATTCCAGCACTTTACAGCCATGAGAACATCTTGAAATGCTAACGCGTTTTGGCCGTAGCCTTCCTCATAGCATAAAAAAATTAAAATAGCTTATATATAATCACTCATCTCCTAATAACTAGGGGCAGTACAGGGGGTTGATAAAGCCAGAGAAAAGAGGACTATACACACCATGGAAGGTCACGAACATTTAACCATATACTGTATGTACTGAGTATAAATAAATCATTTCAGTTACTCTCCTGATCCCAGAGTCATTAGTACTCATTCAAGGGGCTCAGACTTGCTTATTAGTCTTTAGGCATCCATCTCATGATTCTCCTTTAGACGTTACAGAGACAGGAGTGCACCTGCTCCTACTGAATTCTGTACTTCTGTCCCATCTGCCTAAAGCCCTTCCCCACCAGGCTTATTTTTGGGCTCTAACACTTTTCTAAAAGGGGAGCTATCAATTGCTTATTACTTTTCCTTTTACCATACTATTTTAGAACATAAGCCACCTAGTGGCAGACAAACCAACTGCACCTGCCTATATACTTACCCTAGAGAAGATAGACTCTGCTGTTCCCACCCTGCCTGGTCTGTTTCTGTTGAATGATGTTGGGGGCTTCCGATGTGGGTTGCTAGGCTCAGGACTTTATGCAGTAGTCTTTTGGCTTATGTCCCAGGTGCCAGGGTCTATTGATACCCATGCCTTTCAGAAATATAACCTAGAAGACATCATGAGGAAGTTCTATTATCCTGGAAAAGGAGATTGATATCTTCTCATGTTCAAATATAAATATTAGTGTTTTGCAGTTCTTCCTTTGGTGTGAAAGTGTCAAGCTTGTTTTAACCCTCCTATCTCCCTATTTAGGTTACACTCACATCTGAGCGTTGCGTTCTTGTGCATTTTCCTGTGCATGTTGTCATGCAATTTTATGTGCGCTTTTGCATGTGTTGTTACAGTGTTTGAGCTTCAGCTGTTTTTATTTTAGCCTGTAGAGGACAGTACCTGTTGCTCTGTGGACATATCGGCTAAAAAAAGGTGCGATAAAATGCACTTATTGTACTTTTTTGTGCACCAATGAAATTCAATGGGACTCAAAACACACCAATCTGCCTGAATCGAGTCACAACAGTAGCTCCCAAACTGGTTTGAGCTATAGGAGTTTGACCTCAGGCATTCTGGAGTGAAGATATGAACCACCACAGGCGAGCTTTAAAATGCTCAGGCATGAATTGGGTCTTAGTGAAAATACCTATCACATCAAAGGGGCTTAGGTTGCAGTTTAGACAGGGCCAAGTTTGACTTTTATCTCTGGCTCTAATGACAGTTTTAGTATTGGTCTTTACTAAAGGTAACCTAAGTCATCATTTATTGCTCATCGTATTCTTAGTTTGAATTGCCCAGGCTAGTTGCCCTATCCTATAGATACAGTATTAGGTGGCGTTCAGCTATACTGTCAATACTGTCTATACTAATATATAATATGTCAATAACTGTCAATACTATACTGTCAATACTGTCTTACAAAATATCTTTGTTATAATTTGCAGAAGAAACAGCAAGTGACCTTCAGAATGAGCTTTCTGAATGTGGACCAGGGTCTGCTGTCTATGTGTCTTGTGATGTAACAAGAGAGGATGATATCAAGGTACCCACTTTCTATTTCTCCTATTAAATAGAGCTTTGTCTTTGCAGAAAAACTTTGCAGTGCATCCTTGAAATGCCTTGTAAATTCTTCTCGTGCCTCGGAAACTGTAGGGAAATAATAGTTTCCATTATCCAGTTTGTACTGTTGCTGTAACAGTCATAAAGCGTGGTGCTGGTAGTTTTTACCACAAGGGTCAGGGTGTGGAGAAGAACCAGTGTAAATAATGTACCTAAGCAAAATGTTAGAAAATAAAAAATGTATAAACTTTAATTAAGCACTGCCCTAACACTTAAGGTTCAATTTATAATGGATACTCTATGCAACTCACATGGCGAATATGTGCAAGACATTCATCTCTTGGTGTTTTACAGCATTTGGCTATCATTTTCAAAGAGGATTTGATGTTTGTGTAATGTGGCGGCTGATGGTGAATCTTGGTAAATTTTAACTGTGAATCTCGTTTGGAATTTGTGTGTGTGTGTGTGTGTGTGTGTGTAATACATATTGTATGCTGATGGGCAAATCCTTTTTGAAAATTATTTGTGCCTAGGGTAGGATAGGTAAATAAGGCAACAGAAAATGAGAGGTGAATAAAGTGAATCATATGAAAATAATATGTGAATAGGACGAATCCTATTGAAATAGTAGGTGAATAGGGTGAATTCTCTTTGAAAATGATAGGTGAATAAGGTGAATCCTATAAAAATGGTGGGTGTATAGGGCAAATCCTATGAAAATAATAGGTGAATAAGGTGAGGAGAAGTGGGGATCGGGTACCTGTCCAAACTAGGTACCCACTTTCCCTCCATTCCAAATATGAATTGGGGGGAAGAAGAGTTTACTCTTTTAGATGAAGTTCCACTTTAAGCTCCGACCAGGTAGGCTGTGCTACCTATATGCATCCCGAGGTCTAATTGTTAATGATGACTGGAGTGTTCCTTTAATACAGTTATATATTTATATTCTCTACTTTTTTTGCATGGCATTTTTGAGTCTGGCAGTATTGCTGAAAACAGGAATTGTCTACATTAATCATAGCAGAACATTTTTTTTTAATTGGGCACCAAAAATGTGTTAATTTTAATAGTGAATAGCAAATTTCACAAATCATAACAGGTGCACATGATGGAAACACCTTGCAACCAGGTACTTGCATACACAAGGTGTTAGCTGCTTCTCGTGATCATGTTAACACTTTGCTAACTTTTTTTTAACTCATCTGCTTGAGTTAAGAAATATTGATGTAAAGGATAAAAAAAAAAAAAACAATAATAATAAATAAAATTAACCACCAGATTCCATTTAACACAGAGGCTGATTGAAGTAGCTGTAAAAACGTTTGGACAAATAGACTGTCTGGTCAACAACGCTGGATGGCGTAAGTACTAAATGAATGTATAACCCAACAGCCAGATGTGTTTGCTAAATTAAAGAACACCTTCTTCCAAAAAAGATTTTAGTCTTCTGTGGCTAATTTCAAATTGAATCACATGCTAGCTTCTTATATTTCTCAGGCACTGCAACCCGTTCTGATCAGTACTTGCTTTGAAGGCCATATGTAAAACTGCCCACATGCATGAGCCCTAAAAAGGCTTTACCCCCCATTCATGATTTCCTCTGTTACTGCATATTTCATAACACTAATGCTGCATACACACAATCTCACATTCCGACAACAAAATCCATGTTTTTTTTCCGATGGATGTTGGCTCAAACTTGTCTTGCATATACACGGTCACACAAATCTTGTCGGAAATTCTGAACGTCACGAACGTGGGGACGTACGACGAGCCGAGAAAATTGAAGTTCAATAGCCAGTGCGGCTCTTCTGCTTGATTCCGAGCATGAGTGGAATTTTGTGCGTCGGAATTTATGTACACACAATCGGATTTTGTTGTCGGAAAATTTGAGATCCAGTTCTCAAATTTTGTTTGTCCGAAATGCCGATGGAAAAAGTCAGATGGAGCCTACACACAGTCGGAATTTCCGACAACAAGCTCCCATCGAACATTTGTTGTCGGAAATTCCGACCGTGTGTACGCGGCATAAGGCTACATTTGCATAGGCATTTTGCCACGGAGCAAATCCCAGCAGGAATATGCTTATTTCTGCTGCTGGGTTTGACAGCTGAATGTGGATAGTAGCGCTGCAAAACCTGTACACTGTAATGACAGGCAGCCATAGCTATTCATGCTTGCAGTGGTTGTGGCTGGACACTCACAACTGTCAAATTCAGCAGCAGGAATCAGTAGATTCCTGTTGCTGGAATTCACACTATGGATAAACACCCAGGTAAATGCAGTCTAAGTGCTTTCAGGTTTCCAACCAAAATGTAACATTAGATTAAAGTAGATGTAAACCTACTGTCACGTACGCCCAAATGAGGAGAGAGCGCTCCTTGTGACTATGCGCTCCAATCCCCTGAGGATGGTAACAGGGGATGCTGAGCCCAAAGAAGCAGGGATTGCCAGCTGTACTGAAGACAAGTAGTGCTGTAGCGGTGGGACCTTTGCAGATGGAAACTAGATATTGAGGACAGCTGGTCCTTCAGGTGAATACAGGATCATGCAGTCAGGCACAGTAGAGGGCAGATTACAGCAAGCAGGTCACAGCTGTCAGGGCAAGGCAGGAAACAAAGTTAAGTATGAGTGCCAGGGTCAGAACACCGTAGTCAGCAAAAGAGAGACCAGGAGCATAGTCGGGGGCTAGCACTGGTCATACACAAGAAGCATTCAGGGGCAGATCCATGAAGCAAGCCGAGTTTAGAGCCAGAAGAGAGCCCAGGTAATCCAGGAGCTAACCGAGTCGGTAGCAGGAAGTCAGAAGTATAAGCACACAGGAAACAAGGGTAACCTGGAGCTAAAGACCAGTCAGCAAAGTCTATGGGCAACTGTCCTCCTTATAAAAGCCAGAGGGCGCCAAGATCTATTGCATGTGGTGTGCATCAGTGCGCCGTGAACAAATGTTCGCTCGTCGGGCCCGACCATGCTGCATATTGGTAAGTGTGCCATATCTGAGCATATCTTAGTAAGAAGCTGTTGGTTAATTTAGCTCATTAGTGCCAGACTAAAAGCTGTAATGTTAGTTTTGCATTGTGTTGACCTTTAAGTGATCCAAAATGCAATGCTTGACTACAGTTATAAAATTGTTGCTTGACTACAATAATACAGTTGAGCCACATTGCAGGATTTTATTAAGCTTGCAAAAGTATTTTTTACTAACATTTACCAACTATTAACAGTTCAACACCCATACTGTATATTGATTTTGCAGTGTTTTCTTCCTTTTTTTCCTTTTTTGTGGATTACAATTTCTTCCCTTATACATCAGATGTGGTGACTTGCAAATATACCTGATTCACAAAGGTGCATTGCATGTGACAAAGTTCTTTGTTCATCATTTCATTTCAGATCCTCCAGAGCAGATAATTGATGACACAAGTGCACAGGAGTTTCAAAACCTTTTAAGCTTGAATCTTATTGGCTACTTCCTGACTGCAAAGGTAAATATCACATTACATGGACTAGTTGCAGTATATTAATCGCTATCTGACCACAATGATCAAGCTCTTGTTAAGTAATTGGATGTTAGAAAATACCAGTCGTTTTCAACTTTTAGCCAAAGGGTAATTACGCCTTGAGAACTCAAATATCAAGTTCTCTGGGACTGAAAATTCTTGACTATGCCATTTAAAAAAAAAAAAAAAACTGTAAACTACAGGCATACCCCAAGTACATAATGGGGTTTATTTACTAAAGCTGGTAAGTGCAAAATCAGGCTCACTTCTTCATAGAAACCAATGAGCTTCTAATCTCGGCTTGTTCAATTAAGCTTTGGTAATAAAACCTGGAAGCTCATTGGTTTCTATGCAGAAGTGAGCCTGATTTTGCACTTTACAGCTTTAGTAAATAAACCCCATTGTGTACTTAAAAGTGGGGTATGCCTGTATACATGGCGAAGACGAACACTTTGGTGCAGATTTATGGGCTCCTCTCACTATATGGGACTCATATGTATGCTTGGTAGTGCAGAGTTTAGGACGATATGTAACACCATAAAAGTCTGGGGATTGATTGTTAGCCACTTGACCCAGTCCAGTAAATGTAAAAAACTTTTACTGCTGATCATCTCTCACTGCCTTTCCAGTTACAAAACTTTGAGCTTAGTCTGTGAAATGTTATATTATTAGTGTTCTAATAAAATGTCAAGTTAGTTTAATGAAAAGGAATGAATCTGGATTTAGGAAAACTCAGCCTCTTGTTCATTCTACTGAAGGCATCATTCAGGTATTATTATACTATTGTGCAAGTGAGGCAGTAAACGATTCTGAGCATCTTACCCATGCAACATATACCTTTTTATTCTATTTATTAAAATTATGTTCCACATATACAGTATTTGAACACACTTATATTAGTGTCTCCTTCAAAAATGTACAAATATATACACTCATCTATACTTGCACCTATACCCAAAGACCTGTCTTTGACTCTTTGATGTCTTTAAACTATTCGCCTTTATGAAAAGTTATATCTTTCTACTTCTAATCCCTGAAGTTTTTGTCATTGCTCTCATTTTTGTCAGATCATTCTATTGGCCTTTCTCTTTTTTTATAGCACTTTCTATCTTTATCTCTTTCTCCCTATTTTCGAATGTTCCTAAAAATCTGAAAAATAATGTTTTTTTTAACTTACCAGAAATGGCTGTTGCTAGGCAGATCGTCCTAATCTGCCACTTCCTACACCGCGGTGATCTTCAGTCTTCTCCTCCTCACGTTGTCTTCTGGAACACAGAACACAGCTGGCCATTCACTAAGCCGACTCACGCATTCGCAGTAGGAAACGGGCAGTGAAGCCACAAGGCTCCACTGCCTGTTTCCCTTAGTTCGAATGGCGGCGCCGGGACCCGAGAGCCGAGGGACGGGTCGGCCTCGGGCGGCCGACATCGCGGGCACCCTGGACAGGTAAGTGTGCTTATTAAAAGTCAGCAGCTACAGTGTTTGTAGCTGCTGACTTTTAAAAAAATTTTTTTTTCAGCTGGCCCACCATTTTAAAGGCTTAGCTGAACAACCTGAAGTTAGATGTCGATTGACTACCATGCACAGCTGCACCAGATTCTGCATTCTATAGTTTTAGTAAATCAACCCCTATTTTGGGTGTGTGTAAAACTACGTCGGACATTATTTTAATAAATTAAATAAGACTTATATTTTAGTGTGGCATTGGTGAGATGCACAGAAAAGTGTAGTACACCACTTTGGCATAATCATACTGTAGTTCACATATAGAGACTCATCTTCATTCTGTCAAATGGATAACGCCAGAGATTATATTTTGGTCATCATTCAGGCATCTCTTATTGGATACATTCTGTGTAAATTTAGTTTGATCCATAGAGTAGTATTAGTTTGATTCCACCAAAGTATAAAAGTTCATTGTTTTTTTTTTTTTTTTTAATTGTCTTTAAATATTCAATCGTAATAAAACATTTTACTATAATTTTTGTTTTCGTGCATCTCTATTTTAGTATGCTTTGCCCCACCTAAGAAAAACACAGGGAAACATCATCAATGTCTCAAGCTTAGTTGGAATCATTGGTCAGAAACATGCCATACCCTACGTTGCCACAAAGGTAATGTGCCATATGTGCTCTGTATTTCCAAGTTACATGACAATTACTTTGGATATTAATGGGAAATAAAAGCCAACCTTCCTGCAGTCTGTGAAAACTGAGCACTTATCTAATATAAATGTATTATTTAACTGACCCACTCCCTTTGCCCTTTTTTTGAGAAACGTATTCTTTTGTGGTGGATGCCATCTTTTTTAAAAAAACATTTATCTCAGCAGGCACCGGCTGAATTTCAATCCATGTATGGACACTGTGGTTATACAGAAGTCAATCTGTCGATCAACCTCTGTACAACGGCCCATTGTAGTCTCCTTGCTGTCAGAATACAATAGCTCAGCGCAAAGGATTCCCCCCTCCCCCCTCCAACTCGAATGTGTGGATACAGGGACATTTCAATTTAAAAAAAAAAAACTTACTAATGTTTGGGCTGCTTTAGTGACTGTAATGAAATACACATTGTGCAAGAAAATTATAAAACCTTTTTTATGGAATTCAGTAATGCAAATCTGCTTCAGCAAACATATAATTATGTCAATTATACTTACTGTATATACTCGAGTATAGGCCGTCCCGAGTATAAGCCGAGGCCCCTAAATCACCACAAAAAAATGGGGAAACGTATTGACCCGTGTATAAGCCGAGGGGCAAAAATGCAGCAGCTACTGTAAGTGGAAAAAGGGTCAGCAATGTCAATCTGAATGTCCCCTGTACAGACCCCCGTGTCCCCATTGCAGCCCGTGTCCCCATTGCAGCCTACCTGTGCCGATCCGTGGGTCCGTGGGTCCGGGGTCCTGTGTCCTGTGTCCGGGGTCCTCGGTCCTCGGTCCTGGGTCCGGGGTCCGGGGTTCGGTCCCGCTCTGTCCTCCCCACAGCATGTATTACAGGCGCCATTAAAATTTAAAAGCCGCGCCTCCTCGTCCGTGATAGGAGGAACACTTTTTTCCCAGCAGTCAGTGTTCAGTGTTCCGCCTATCACGGATATCCTCTCATCCTCGTCCATGAGATGAGAATGACAGGGCATCCGTGATAGGCGGAACACTGTACTGCTGGGAAAATTAGTGTCCGCCTATCACGGACGGGCGGGAGGAGGCGGCGCGGCTTTTGAACACCGCCGTCTGTCTGCATGACAAGCTGTTCATGTAGGCAGACGGCGGTGACTCGAATATAAGCCGAGAGGTGGACTTTCAGACCTAAAAAAGGGTCTGAAAATCTCGGCTTATATTCGAGTATATACGGTAATAATAATTTGAGTTATATATTACAATAGGAACTCATATTTTTGTTTTCTGTGTCAGTTTGGGAGTTATCCCTCTAGAACAAAAGCTGAGCAATTGCAGGATAAGCCACGCGGACATTATTTTAAATCAGCCTAAGCATACTAATAAATATGCATTGGGAGTATAGAAATAATAAATAATCAATTTACAAATTACAAGTAGAGCCCCCATATGTGGTACTTGTATGGGCTGTAATGTATTTACAAATTATACATAAAAACTAATTTAAAAAGTAAAACTGTTTTACAATTTATTTTATTTTAAATGCGTATGTATGGCTAGTATTTTTATTTTTTACATGTTTCTAAATTTGGGGGGTCAGTTATGCTATTTCTAGCACCAAGTGCATGAGGATTACTTGCAAATGCTATGTAAATAAGCCAGGCCAACTTCACCATCTAGGCATTTCTGTAATACTTTTGGTATCAACCCTCTAAAAATATGCAGTGGTCACCCCATACTTAAAAAGCCCACCAAGTTTAACAACCTATGACTCATGCTCTTGCTCCCTTTTACCTCCAGACTCCTTGAATCCCTAGTCCACAGCCACCTTAGCTGCCACTTCATTGAGAACAGGGCCACCATCAAGGGGGGGACAGCTGATACAAATGTAAGGGGCCCAGGGTCCCATGGGGTTCCGGCCTCGCCAGGAGAAGGCAGGAGCAGGTGAAGGGGAGCCGTGTCTTGTACTACAGAAATAAACTCGGCAGCTTCTGTTGCTCTGTGTCATTGTGCTCAGACATCAAGCTCATTACTGCCACCTCTGGTTACTATCTGCATGTGCACCCCTCGTGTGAGCTGCTTATACAGTGTCATGTAGTGTGATCAGCTGCAGCTCCTCTGTGTCTCAGCAACATGTGTCATTTTTGTGGAAACAAGAGCTGGGACTAGGTAGGAACACCTCCTTTACAAGTAGGGGCTATGAAGGAAAGGGAGGGGAGCTGTTTGTGTAAAGGGAGGGACCAGCACTTTGTGTGTTTACAGATGTGTTATGTGGGGGGCTGACATATATACACGTGTGAGGGGGGGCTTATATATACAGGTGTGAGGGGGGCTGACATATATACAGATGTGAGGGGGGCTGACATATACAGGTGTGAGGGGGCTGACATATACAGGTGTGAGGGGGCTGACATATACAGGTGTGAGGGGGCTGACATATACAGGTGTGAGGGGGCTGACATATACAGGTGTGAGGGGGCTGACATATACATGTGTGAGGGGGGCTGACATATATACAGGTGTGTGGGGGGCTGACATATATACAGGTATATGGGGGGCTGACATAAATACAGGTGTGGGGGGAGGGGCTGATGTATATACAGGTGTGAAGGGGGCTGACATATACAGGTGTGAGGGGGGCTGACATATGTACAGGTGTGAGAGGGGGCTGACTTATACAGGTGTGAGAGGGGGCTGACTTATACAGGTGTGAGGGGGGCTGACTTATACAGGTGTGAGGGGGGGCTGACGTATGTACAGGTGTGAGGGGGCTGACATATACAGGTGTGTGAATTCAGTGGGCAGGCCCTGGGGAATGTTTGTGGTCAGGATTGGGGGACCATGCCTAAAGCTGTGTAAGGGACCCAAAAATTTCTGATGGCTGCCCTGATTGACCTCTCTGCTGCCTTTGATACAGTACAATCTTACTTATCTCACCACACCTTCAGTGTCACTTGCAACTCTACCTCCTACTCTTCCCTTCCTTTTTCTGTTGGGGTCCTAAGGTTCTGTCCTTGGACCTCTCTTATTCTCGATCTGCATCTCCTCCCTGGGTCAGCTGATAGCTTTCTATGGCTTCTATGTTGACGACACCCAAATCTATTTAGCTACCTCTCAGTTCACCCTATCAGTCTCCTCAGGCACCACTGATTTACTAACAGACATATCAATATGGATACCACTTCCTCAAACTCAGTCTATCCAAAACTGAGTTCATAATATTTCCTCCCCAACGTGCTTCTTCCCCTGACTTCTCCATCAAGATTGATGACACAACCATCCGTTAATCCCCAGCATGCCTGGGTACTCGGGGTAACCTTGAACTCTCCTTTCGGCCTCACATCAAGTCCCTGTCTAAATCTTGCCACCTCAACCTCCACAACATGTCTTTTGTTAACTAATGACACCAACAAAGCTTCTGATTTACTCCCTGGTTATATCTTGCCTCAACTAATGCAACTCCCTCCTCATTGGCTTATCTTTACATATGCTAACCCCCTTCAGTCCATCATGAATGCCACTGCCAGACTTATCCATCTTATTAACCAGTTAGGCCCCTTTCACACTGGGGCGGGAGCCGCGGTGACGTTAAAGCAGCGCTATATTTAGCGCTGCTTCACCGTCATTTTGCCCGCAGGTTTCGGCCGCTCGCGGTGCGGTTTTACCCCCGCGAGTGGCCGAAAAAGGGTTTAAAATCCCCCGCAGAGCGCCGCCGTTGCGGTTTCCCATTCAAATCAATGGGAAGGAGCAGTATAGGAGCGGTGAACACACCAATCCCGCTCCAAAGATGCTGCTAGCAGGACTTTTTTTTGCCGTCCTGCTAGCGCACTGCTCCAGTGTGAAAGCCCGCTGGCTTTCACACTGGAGTGAATGGGGCTGTTTTTTTCAGGCGGTATACAGGCGCTATTTTTAGCGCTGTACCGCCTGAAAACCGCCCCAGTGTGAAAGGGGCCTTAGTGTCTGCTATCTCTCTCTGCCGATCCCTCCATTGGCTTCCGCTCATCCAGCAAATAAAATTCAAAATACTAACAACAACTTAGAAAGCCATCCAAAACTCTGCCCTCCAGCTACATCACTAACCTAGTCTCAAAATGCCAACCAAACCATTCTCTTCAGTCCTCACAAGTTCTCCTACTCTATAGTTCTTTCATCTCCTCCAGGACTTCTCCCGAGCCTCCCCCATCCTCTGGAAAACCTTACTCCAATCTGTCCAACTATCCCCATACTTTATCCACCTTCTAATACACTGTCTTTTTTTTTACCTTACCCATCAGCTCATCTCACATGTATTACCTTTTGTATCACTTGACCCTCCCTCTTAGATTGTAAGCTCTAAGGAGCAGGGCCCTCTGATTCCTCTTGCATTGAACTGTATTGTAACAGTCATGTCTGCCTTCATTATGTAAGGTTTCTTTTATGATCATCTAAATTACGAGATGGCATTCTGTATGAAATATGTTTTGATAGGTTTTAAGAATGTCCTGGAATACTCTAGGGATGTAACGAATATACAGAAATAGAGTTCATGAACAGGAAACAGCACTGGTAGGCTTTATTTAAGGCAACACAATACAGCAGCAAAATCCTAAGGCTTTTTGCAGCTTCAGTGTGCTGATTGAATAAAGCCAACTGGTGCTTTAACCTGTTTGTGATCTCTATTTCAGTATTTGCATGGATACACAGTCTGACAAGCGGGAGGGCCAGTGAGCAGGCGGCATTGTGGTTGATGGCAAATTCCCTAGTAGCTGTGGCATCTGTTTGTGTTATAGGATAATAATTGTTTAGTAAATCCTGCTCACCTCGAAGATGGCTGGCATATCCCACTCACATAGTAAAGGAGCATTGTTCTATAGGTACATCGATTGAGTTTGTAAGCATTATACCAAGGGTATGTAAATGAATGTAGTTGAAAGCCAAAGCCCCAGGATAATACCGTTTGCCAAGGAGTAGGTGTACTGCAGTATAGGGCCTCAGATTTGTCTACATTTAAGGTATGGTCTACATTTACATACATAAGCATAGCAGAGTTGTCTATTTTTAGGTGCAGACTTGAAATCTGGTTAAAGGAGACCAATAGGTAAAGCTGATTTGGTAAGAATATCTGAGAGGTTCACTGAGGTGATCATTATATAAGTAAATTGCTTTTATTTTGTATTTCCATTACTCAACATTGATTTGGACGTATACATATGTTGCCTTATAAATATTGCTTAATGTGCGACTGCAAATGCAAGGGGGACACCCAGTCTCATTTATGGAAGGATAATTACAGCTTGGACAGGTGTCCAAAGACTTTTTAAAGTTATTAAGCAGGATTTCAGAAGTTAGAGTTATCTGAGAGCATCTAAAAAGAGCTATCAGTTCCAAATTTATGTAAGGTGAGTGTAAGCTGGTTCAAATCATGCTAGTTAGATGCTGTCCCAGATGGGAGGGTAAGGGTTAATGCCTTTCCCGGTTCTTTTAGTTTTGTTGTGTTATCTTTAGGTCCAACCCCCACTGGTCCTGTGTTTATAAAAGAGGGACAGTGGTCTGGAACAGAGAGCCCCAAGCAGAGAGGTCAAGAGCCCATGAGAGAACACCATAAGGGAGACGATTGGAAAGTCGCACCTGGGAGGGGTAATAGAATGTTGCATGCTACTGCCATAACGTAGAAGGTCCTCTGTACCTGGGGCTCCAAGATTCCAATAATAGGAAGTGTCACTAATGGATCTCCTCTTCATACATGGACTCTACCTTTGCAGATATGCCTGGGCAGTAAATTAGGATTAGTGATGGAGGAGAAATACTGTCCTTGCATGTTGGACTTTGTGATCTTCTTGCACTTTTTCAAGTAAAGCTTTTGATACTTTGTTCCCACCTGGTCTGAAGTAACTCAAGGGGTGTAATGCAAGTAACTGGCACAAATAGTCTACGGCTTGGGTCATTAAGCACATTGGGGTATGAAGACAACTCCTTAAGAATTAACACAGTGTGGAGTACAAGCATGTGGTTACCTAGGGTAGTGGAAGTTCACCAAGCAGCCTGTTAAGCGTGTACATGTGGCAGGTGAGATAGAGTCTGGCAGAGAGATGTTGTTGGCACTACTGTGACCGCGATTTCCCATAGCAATGGGAGCAGATCTGCACCTCCGGAAACCCTCCTCTTGTACACCATTATGGAAGAGAAAGAGTTAAGTGAAGTGCACACATGGAGTCTGCACTAGGTGCACAGCGGGACCCCATACTGTTATTGGGAGTGAGGTAGGGGTAGGGGTGATACACTGGACAGGTGGAGAGGGCATTGGCTCTGCGTGCCCCTCCTAAATACACAAGTGACCCTGGCGATGCTTTCAATTTTAAGATAGTTTAAAAAATCGCTCCGTCTATAGCCAGCTTATGTACCATGTTAAGTACCTGTTAACATATATTAACATATGAATATGGGTGTACAGTGCCTTGAAAAAGTATTCATACCCTTTGAAATTTTCCACATTTTGTCATGTTACAACCAAAAATGTAAATGTATTTTATTGGGACACAATGTGGCACATACATATGAAGTGGAAGGAAAATTATAAATGGTTTTTAAATTTGTTTACAAATAAATATCTGAAAAGTGTGCCGTGCATTTGTATTCATCCCCCTTGAGTCAATACTTTGTACCATCTTTCCCTGCAATTACAGCTGCAAATCTTTTTGGGAATGTCTCTACCAGCTTTGCACATCTAGGGAGTGACATTTTTGCCCATTCTTCTTTGCAAAATAACTCAAGCTCTGTCAGGTTGGATGGAGAGCGTCTGTGAACAGCAATTTTCAAGTCTTGCCACAGATTCTCAATTGGATTTAGGTCTGGACTTTGACTGGGCCATTCTAACACATGAATATGCTTTGATCTAAACCATTCCATTGTTGCTCTGGCTGAATGTTTAGTGTTGTTGTCCTGCTGGAAGGTGAACCTCTGCCTCAGTCTCAAGTCTTTTGCAGACTAACAGGTTTTCTTCTAAGCTTGCCCAATATTTGGGTCCATCCATCTTCCCATCATCTCTGACCAGCTTTCCTGTCCTTTCTGAAGAAAAGCATCCCCACAACACGATGCTGCCACCCATGGTGTATTTAGGGTCATGTGCAGTGCTAGTTTTCTGCCACACATAGAGTTTTACATTTAGGCCAAAAAGTACATTTTGGTCTCATTTGAACAGAACAGCTTCTTCCACATGTTTCCCCCACATGGCTACTCACAAACTGCAAACTGGACTTCTTATGGCTTTCTTTCAACAATGGCTTTCTTCTTGCCTCTCTTCCATAAAGGCCAGCAAAAGTCCAATGTGAGCCTTTGATCGGAAATTCAGACCATGTGTATGCTTCATCAGACTTTTGCTGGCGGAATTCCCGCCAGCAAAAGATTGAGAGCAGGTTCTCAATTTTTCGATCGGAAATTCCGATCGTCTGTACCACTTCCAACTTGCAAAATTCCTCTGCATGCTCAAACAATTTGACGCATGCTCTGAAGCATTGCACTTCCTTTTCTCGGCTCGTCGTAGTGTTGTATGTCACCGCATTCTTGACGGTCGAACGTTCAGAGAACTTTTGTGTGACCGTGTGTATGCAAGCCAAGCTTGAGCGGAATTCGGTCAGAAAAAACATCCAAGATTTTTCCGGGGGAAAATCCGCTCGTGTGTACGCAACATAATAGTTGTCCTGTGGACAGATTCTCCCACCTGAGCTGTGGATCTCTGCAGCTCCTCCAGAGTTACCATGGGCCTCTTGGCTGCTTCTCTGATTAATGCTCTCCTTGCCCGGCCTGTCAGTTTAGGTGGACGGCCATGTCTTGGTAGGTTTGCCGTTGTGCCATACTCTTTCCATTTTTTCATTTTTCAGATGATAGATTGAACAGTGCTCTGTGAGATGTTCAAAGATTGTGATATATTTTATAACCTAACCCTGCTTTAAACTTCTCCACAACTTTATCCCTGACCTGTCTGCTGTGTTCCTTGGCCTTCCTGATGCTGTTTGTTCACTAAGGTTCTCTAACAAACCTCTGAGCGCTTCACAGAACAGCTGTATTTATACTGAGATTAAATTACACACAGGTGGACTCTATTTACTAATTAGGTGACTTCTGAAGGCAATTGGTTCCACTAGATTTTAGTTGGGGGTATCAGAGTAAAGGGGGCTGAATACAAATACACACCACACTTTTCAGGTATTTATTTGTAAAACATTTTGAAAACCATTTATCCTTTTCCTTCCACTTCACAATGATGTGCCACTTTGTGTTGGTCTATAACATAAAATCCCAATAAAATAAAAAAAAAATGTTGGTTGTAACATGACAAAATGTGGAAAATGGATGAGTGAGTTTGGGGTGGAAGATCTTAACTGGCCTGCACAGAGTCCTGACCTTAACCCAATAGAACACCTTTGGGATGAATTAGAGCAGAGACTGCGAGTCAGCCCTTCTCGTCTACATCAGTGCTTGACCTCACAAAAGCCCTTCTGGAAGAATGGTCAAACATTCCCATAGACACACTCCTATACGTTATGGACAATCTTCCCAGAAGAGTTGAAGCTGTTATAGCTGCAAAGAGTGGGCCAACACAATATTGAACCCTACAGACTAAAGCCCCATACACACGGTCGGATTTTTGCATGGATTCTGTCCGATCGGACAATGTTGTTGAAAAATCAGACCGTGTGTATGCACCATCGGACAGTGTACGTCGGATTGTCCGACGGACAAAGTCCTATCTCCTGCTGGATAGATTTGCCGACAACACGGTCCGATCACACCAAATCCGATCGTGTGTACGGTTGTCCGACCGGACAAAGTGCTACGCATGCTCAGATCACATTACAAGACCAAAGCTATTGGCTACTAGCCTCTACGTAGTCCCGTCGTAGGCAACAAACGTCACCACGTTCAGAATGATCGGATTTTCCGACAACTTTGTCTGACCGTGTGTACGCAAAACCAACATCGGACAAAGTACGACGGACATGATCCGACGGACCTGGTCCTCGGATAATCCGCGCGTGTGTATGGGGCTTTAGACTGGGATGCCAATAAATGTCATGTGTGTTTCCCAATACTTTTGGCAATATAGTATATATTATAGTCTGCACAGAACTCTGTTGACCACGTGCTCAGCATGGTTCTGCATAACACCTTTACCTTGTTTCGTTACTATGGGAAGGCAGTTTTTGTAGTACAGTACCTGAAACATTCAAACATTTGAACAGAGGGGGCTTCTAATGCCTTGTGGGAACGTAACTTTTTTTCCCTGGAACAGATTTGCTCATCAATAAGATGAAGGTGGGAGGGACAACACACACAAAAATAAAAATGTATGAAAATTATTGTAGGAGTATTGTAAAAGTAAGGTTGGAGAACAAATAGTTAAACCTGTTCCCACTCCCATTCTAATGCCCCGTCGGATTTTGTCCGACACTGGTGTTGCATACACACCATCGGACTATGTTGTCGGAAAATTCGATCATTCTGAATGTGGTGACATTCGTTGCGTACGACGGAACTACGTAGAGGCTAGTAGCCAGTAACTTTGGTCTTGTAATTTGATCTGAGCATGTGTGTCCGTCGGAATTCTCGACACACGATTGGAAAAAGTCAGATCAGATTTTGTTGTCGAAAAATTTGAGATCCTGCTCTCAACCAACAACAGATGCCCTATAGTTAGCCTATGTGTGATGTCACCGCCCAGGCATTTCAGGTGTTGTTGGTGATCTCTCCTCTCCCCTGAAGTAAGCCGCTGGGGAGATCATGTGACTGGACCGCAAAGCCCTAAGAATAGGTAAGTATACACATCTTTCTTTTTTACAGAGTAATTAGAATAGGAGTTATGCCCCGTATACATGGTCGGAAATTCCGACGGAAAATGTCAGATGGAGCCCACACACGGGTGGATTTTCCGACAACATGGTCCAATCGGACATTTTCCGTCTGAATTTTCGACCGTGTGTACAGGGCATAACTCCTATTCTAATTACCCTGTGAAAGAAAGATGTGTATACTTACCTATTCTTAGGGCTTTGCGGTCCAGTCACATGATCTCCCCAGCGACTTACTTCAGGGGAGAGGAGAGATCACCAACAACAGCTGGACTGCCTGAGCGGTGACATCACACACAGGCTAACTATAGGGCATCTGTTGTTGGTTGTCCCTCCTCTCCCCTGAAGTCGCCGCTGGGAGCCGATCATGTAATTGGGCCTCAGCGCCCTCAGAATAGGTAAGTATACACATCTTCCTTTCACAGGTTATTTAGAATAGGAGTAATGCGGCGTACACACACGGTCGGAATTTCCGATGGAAACAGTCCGATGGGAGCTTTTCATCAGATTTTCCGACCGTGTGTATGCCCAAAGGTCTTTTTCTGTCGGAATTTCCGACGGACTTTGAATTGAGAACCTGTTTCCGATCGTGTGTATGCAATTCCGACACGCAAAATTCCGACGCATGCTCGGAAACAATTCGACGCATGCTCGGAAGCATTAAACTTCCCTTTTATAGTGCTGTTGAACGTGTTTTATTACGCTGTGTTATTGACAGTGTTGTAACTAACGCCGCTAAAGTAAACGGTGTTACGTAACGCCGTTACTTTAGAGGGTAACGAGTAATCTAACTGATTACTCGTCCCCTCGCGGTAACACCGTTCCCATTACTGGGGCGGCGTTACCGCAATTACCCGCCGCGATCTGCGGAGCCGTCCGCGGCCTCGGCCTTAGGAAATGCCGCGGCTTCGGCCTAGCTCCGGAGCGGCGGCCATCTTGGTGCACCCGTCGGCCGTTTACAATGTGATTGCTCCGTCAAATGATGGAGCGATCACTTGTAAACAAACCGGCGTCAAGATGACGCCGGTCTCCCCTCTGTGTACAGATCTGTACAGTGGAGGGGAGAGATCGGATGGCAGCAGCCATCCCTCCATACTCTGCAATACCTTGCCAACACCCTGCCAATACTCTGCCAATACTCTGTAACACCCTGCCAATACCCAGCCAGTACCCTGCCAATACTCGGTAATACCCTGGCAATACCCTGGCAATACTCTGCAATACCCTACCAATACTCTGCCAATACTCGGTAATACCCTGGCAATACCCTGGCAATACTCTGCAATACCCTGGCAATACTCGGCAATACCCTGGCAATACCCTGGCAATACTCTGCAATACCCTGGCCATACCCTGCCAATACCCTGCCAATACCCTGCCATACTCTGCCATACTCTGCCATACACGATAATACCCAGCCATACTCGGTGATACCCAGCCATGCTCAGCCGTACCCAGCTATACTCCAATATAAGCCAATATTACAGTGGGGGAGATTGTGGATATTACAGTGGGGGAGATTGTGGATATTACAGTGGGGGAGATTGTGGATATTACAGTGGGGGAGATTGTGGATATTACAGTGGGGGCTTTATGGTGGTGGAATTTTCAAAGGTTTTTGCAAATTCAATTATTTGCTGATCCGAAAAATGAACCGATCAGTGAATCTGATCCGAGCAACGATCCGATCCGTGAGTTTGGGGGGGACAGATTTACAGAGGGGGAACAGATATATGTGTGTGTGGGGGGGGGGGGCAGACGTGTAGTGGGGTACAGAGGGGGAACATATATGTGTGTGTGTGGGGGGGGGACAGATGTGTAGTGGGGTACAGAGGGGAAACAGATATATGTGTTGGGGGGGGGACAGATGTGCAGGGGGGTGCAGAGGGGAAATAGACGTGCAGGGGGGAACGCGCCCCTTGCTTACAGTAATACTAGACCCGCCCCTAAGAATATTTAAAAAAGTCAGTTACTTTGCTAAGTAACTAATTACTTTTCCAATGTAGTAACTGAGTTACTAACTCAATTACTTTTTTGGGAGAAGTAATTTGTAACTTAACTAATTACTTTTTTAAAGTAAGATGACCAACACTGGTTATTGACCGTCAGAATTTGGTGTGATCGTGTGTAGGCAACACAGCTTGAGCGGAATTCCGTCGGAAAAACCGTCAGAGTTTTTTCCGACGAGAATTCCGATCGTGTGTACGCGGCATTAGAGTGAGGGTGGGAGCAGGTTATAAGCTTAGTTAGGAAAAGCCTGGACTTCCACTTTAACTTTGGATTCCTATAGTCTGTCTCTAATAGATATCAGGAATCGTTTCTAGATGGTACAGGGGGCCCACAGTCCCTAAATCCTCCCCTATGATGAAGATGTAATTAAATTCCTGGTAAGCTTCTCTATATATTTTAGGAATGTCCTTTCTCTGGTGTCTTCTGGAATATGGTGAGAGATACTGCAAAAATAAATTACAGGAACACATATCGGAAAGAGTTTGGCCGATTTCCATAACGCCAATCTGCTTAAGAAAAAATATAAAAAAATCATTGACATTTTATTTGGAAAACACAGCATGGACCTGCATACTACATCTTTGGAAACAAACCAACCCGCAGCCCCTAAGCTTGTGGTCTTATAAAATCCAAAAATTGTTATAATAGAAGACCTTATCCAGTCCCTCACTACCAATGTGACAAATTTCACCACATATGGTCCTACTGAATTGAATTCCAAAACTCCCCAAATACCGTTTTCTATTGGCCAATTGAATAACCTGATTGTTATCTGTATCCCCATTAAGCACAACAACAATCTCAATACCTCTTGGGTATGTTCCAACTATAATTTATTGTATTTACCTTGTGCCTGATGGGTTGTTTCTATTCCAGGGAGCAGTAACTGCAATGACCAAGGCAATGGCGATAGATGAAAGCCAGTACAGTGTGAGAGTGAACAGGTATGCTATTGAATGTAAGCTATTAAGTGGCTCAGCAATTATGTTTGTATAATTTTAAAGATCTAGAAATCCATTAGGCCCCATTCACACTTGGTGATTTGGAATCAGTTGCATAATCACTGTTCTTTTTGTTTACATTGAAAAAGTCGTAAATCTTTGCGTTCAGCTCAAGATAAATAGGGGCAAACACAAAAGTGTTAGGTTTATAATTTTGCTCAGTGTATATATACAGTTGTAGCACTGCTCCCACAGGAACTGCTGGAATACTTGTACCCGGGCTTCCCACTGATTATCCTGCAGCCAGTTACAGGTATTATCGCACAGCCAGGTGCACACACTCTTCTGCTCGTTGTCTTCAATGACCAGTCTAGGAGATTTGTTTTTATGTTTTATTTGGAGAACTGGGATAGGAGAAGGAAATTAGTAGGATACTCCAAATTAACTATTTACAGGTGAGGACAACTCTATCTCTTTAGAACTGTGGACGCAGATTATCTGCTGAACCATACAGTGTCAGTATGGAAGAATAAGTCCCTCTGTAGCAGACGAGACTCTGTGGACTTTGCCATAAGACTTAAAGCGGGGTGCCCCTTAAAAAAAAATGTAAAAGTCAGTAGCTACAAATACAGTAGCTGCTGACTTTTAATAATCAGACACTTACCTGTCCCAGGGTCCAGCGATGCAGGGGAACGAAGCCCCGCTCGTTCCCTGCTCCGCTCGGCGGCGCCGGCATTCTTACTGTGGGCACCAGGCTGTGACTTCACAGCCGGGCACCCACTGCGCATGCACGAGCAGGGCCGCGCACCATGATACGCCGCGCAGTCATCTGGGACCTGTCACGTGTCCCAGATGACTGACTGCACCGAGGGGAAGTGATGTCACCAGCCCGGGAACTGAAGGAGGCAGACTACGAGGGACCCCCTAGCAACAGGCATTTAGAGGTGAGTTTAAAAAAAAATCCAATTGTTGTTTTTTACATTTTTTTAATGAATTTTAAGCTATTTGTTTATTTTTGGGGGAAACACCACTTTAAGTCTTCAAGACACTAGCCAATGTCTCCTTTAGCTCACACACTCAGTATGCTTATTTCTAAAACCAGAGGGGGAATTGCAGGAACACACACTCAGTCTCAATGAGCTCTTCAGGGTCTGTACTCACAAAATGTCCAGGGGCAGCTGGTAGCCTCCTTCCAAGTGACACTTTATACCAGTGATATAAGACCAGATCAACAGATTTTCTCCCTCAGTCAGCTTGCACAGGAACCCTGGGTTGTAGCTTTCAGGCTTCAGGCCCTCATGTCTGGCACCTGATGCCGAATGACCGCCTTTGCTGGGGAGAGGCAGCCCATCCTCCCCACCTGAACCTTTCTTCTTTCCAGGTGGGCTGGAATTGGAAACCTGAGCCCATGTGCTCCTCATACTTAAATACAGGCACCCAGCATTCCTTGGGGCACACCCCCTTCTAATTGGCCAGGGCTGTATCTGCATCCACGCACCCATCTACTAGGTTTCCTCCCACTGTCCAGTATGCCTTATTTCTATTGGATCAGTGTGAAACATCAAGACAACATGATCCGCACACTGAGCAGACCACACTAATCAATCACTGCTCTCTGTTAAGCAGACAGGACCTCAATTTAAGCAGAAAAGCCAAAAACAATATCCACTTTCTAGTACCTACCAAGGAGAGCGCTATACAGTATGTTCCAGAAAGCTGTTTATAGACATATGTAGATTCTATGCTTTCTGAATTTCCCTGGTATTTTAAAGTTTTCAGACTCTGCCTGATGACACTACAACTCCCCTCTTCTTTGCAAATATGAATATGCATAGCAGTTGGTATATCTACATTAGTGGCTTTCCCCCCAATTAAATAATGCTGCCACCACAGTTGAAGCTCCTTTGTATCAAATATGGGAATTGGTATATTAAGTGTTTGTCTAAAAATCTATAAGCAATGCATCTCTCTGTGCCCGAGCTCTACACGATGCATATCTGCAAACAACCTATTTGATTTAACCCAGTACTCTTGGACTTTCATTTGCAATGGGTGCAAATAGATGTGAAGTATATTCATCAATTATTTGTGCAGGATACCTTTAAAACATTCAGTACACTAACCCAACATTTTGTTTATTACCGATATATGGTATCTCCAACTACTTCAACTCGGACATGTTGCAAAAGCCCAGTTCGGGTTAATAGGAGTTCAGTTCAATAATTCTAAGTTAGAAGAACATCTTTTGCTTTGACCAATTTACTCCATATCATCTCTAGCTATTATAACACACTCTTAGAGACTGAATCTCTCATCATTACCAAGATTCAGGATAAATATCACAGAGACACCCCTGAATATTTCAGAAAAAGGAGTGGCAGAAACTCTTCAAAATGATATTTTGATACTTCCATCTCTGTCAGATAAATTATACAACTCTGATATTTTCATTGAATTTAATATACATAACTCCATCTGTTCCAAATGTATAAAAAGTTTACACCCCCTTTACAATAAAATGTCAAAAGTATCAGGGTGACCCTCTCCCTATGATTCAGACCTGTGACATCGTTGCATAGTTAGGTTGAAGAAACACACAAAGTCCATCAACCAAAAAAAAACCTATACAATTCCATATTCACAATCCTATACCCACAGTTGATCCAGAGGAAGGTGAAAAACCCCAGTAAAGCATGATCCAATTTGCTACAGCAGGGGAAATAATTCCTTCCTGATCCCCCGAGAGGCAATCGGATAGTCCCTGGATCAACTTTACCTATAAATGTCAGTACCCAGTTATATTATGTACACCTAGGAAATAATCCAGGCCTTCCAGATGAGGTCTTACTAATGATTGGTACAGGGGCAAAATGATATATCTCTCTCTCTCTGGAGTCCATACCTTAATACAAGAAAGGACTTTGCTCGCTTTGGAAACCGCAGCTTGGCATTGCATGTTATTATTAAGCTCATGATTTACCAAAACCCCCAGATCCTTCTCCACTGTGGATTAGACCATTCTTGTCCCAGATTGCTGCTTTTATTTCCTTTCATTTTGACAGTCCCAATATATCCAAAATTGTGTCTCTTGGGCATATTTGGAGATTGAGATATTCCTGCCTCTAAAAGAAACATTTTTATGCCTACTTTTGTTCTATGAAATTAAAACTGTGGCCCTCCAATGGATTTAAACAAAATTTGTGTTACCAAATCCTCCCTTTATATAAGCTAACATACGAAGCAAGAGGATGTCCCTTAGAATTGGAGGAAATTGTTGAATATTATGACACTTGTGACACTTCTACTCCATAGCCATAACTCCTGAGTCCAGAAACTTATTTAGACCTTTATTTAGTAAAAAAAATAATTATGTAATAAAACACGACACCTGGTTTCCTTTTTTTTAGACTTTTATTTTTTTATTTTATTTGTAACTTTGTAAAGAAACTACACAGTGAATATTTTGGATCTGTTCATAAATGTACTAACTTGGTTTTCACTTATCATTGATAAAGAAATTTTAACTTTTGTATCTTATTAGAGGGATTTCTTGTCATCAATACCTGGCTTGTACTGTACTGACTTGAACTATCTGTTATCCATGTACAGTATGCTTTATACGGTTGTTTCCCCCTCAATAAAATACAATTATTAAAAAAAAAAATAAAAAAAAACCATTGAAGTACATGGTTATAAATAATTACCTCAAAAGTTGGTTGTATGGAGGGATTCCAAAGAATTGAAAGGTTGTGTAAATCTTGGATTATGGGAGAGGTGTTAATGATTGGAGTCCCTTGGCTCTGATAGGGATCTTCATAGGCATGTTTAGATTCTAGGAATTCATAACTGTGTGCTGATTTGTAACTCATAACCCTACACTGTTATGAGGGTTTAACGCTTTGGTTGAATCACAACTAGCCTGTAAAATTAGTTGAGGGTACAGTGTCTGACCTCTCTGGGTTGAGGTCAGAAATTCAACAACTGTTCCTACTTTGGGGTCCAGTTGTTGATTTGGGTTTCATCCAGTCAAATCCTCCAGCCCCTGGAACAAAAGAAATTTATTTGGTAATTACTTTTTATTCCTTTATTTTTTTAAATAGTGCCTTTGTTGCTATACCCACTTGCCGACCGGCTCACGCCGATATACATCGGCAGAATGGCACAGCTGCACAAAACAATGTATGGGTACGTTGTTCCCTTTAAGATACGCTGGAGGCGCGCGCCCGCGGCATAGCGGGGGAACCGATGCGCATGGCCGGCGGGGGTGATCGTGGGCACGAGAGACAGCACGGGGATTTGTGTGTATAAACACACAAATCCCTGTTCTGTCAGGGGATAGGAGACATATCGGGTGTTCCTAAGTAGGAACAATGATATGCCTCCTCCCCCAGTCAGCCTTATCCCCATACAGTTAGAAACACTAACTAGGGAACACATTTAACCCCTTGATCGCCCCCTAGTGTTAACCCCTTCCCCCCTTTACACAGTAATCGGTGCATTTTTATAGCACCGATTGCTGTATAAATGTCAATGGTTCCAAAAATGTCAAAAGTGTCCGATCTGAAATGTCAAAAGTGTCCGTTCTGTCCACCGCAATGTTGCAGTACCGCTAAATCACAGATCGCTGCCATTACTAGTAAAAAAAATAATAATAAAAATGCCATAAATCTTTCCCATAGTTTTCAGACGCTATAACTTTTGCACAAACCAATCAATATACACTTATTGCGATTTTTTTTTTTTTTTTTTTTAACAAAAATATGATGAAGAAATTTGTTTTTTAAAAACATTTTTGGGGATTTTTATTATAGCAAAAAGTAAAAAAATGTTTTATAGCGCAAAAACTAAAAACCGCAGAGGTGATCAAATACCACCAAAAGAAAGCTCTATTTGTGGGAAAAAAGGACGCAAATTTAGTTTGGGTACAGCGTCGCATGACTGCGCAATTGTCAGTTAAAGCGAGGCTGTGCCAAATTGTAAAAAATGCTTTGGTCAGGAAGGGAAGGGGGTAAAATCTTCTGGGGCTAAAGTGGTTAAAGTGGTTTAAAGAAAAAAATACATAGCAAAAAGAAAAAGCAGCCTTTACTGCAGTGCGCACCTTCAATCCAGAGTTATCACCCTTAGCAATTCCTTATCATCATTTCACCAGTAACCTTGTAAAATCACCACTAACATTATTCAACACACATCCTCTGACCCCCCCCCCCCCCCCACTATGGGTCTGGCCTGGGCTCCTAGTACTAAATGGCACTCATATTTCTGAATGAAAAACAACTGGCCAGAAGAACCTTGAAAAAAAAGTATCTGTAGTTTTTTTGTTCTTTCTGAGGGGCTGAAGGTTTATAAGAAGTCCCACTTTAATATATGGGAGGCTAAGCATCACTTATTCCATATGCATTACAACCAAATATGAGAGCAATGCCTACTATTTATGCAAAAAAGTGATATATGGTGCTAAAGTGGCTGGGGTGCCAAATATGGGCTCTAAAGATAAGCAAGGGAAAAAATCGATACAATAAAGTCTATACAAATTCTTACAAGCATGGTCAGTTAAAATCCATAATGGCCACTGAGTTCACATGGAAACCTCACATTGTCATGGCTGCAACATCCTTGGAGAGTTATGGATATCACTCTATGGTCTGCAATATAGAAAAAACACAAGGAGTGCCGCCAACTAAGTGTAGATTATAAAGGAAAGAATAGGATAAATAAAAAAATGCACTCACATTTGTTGAACAAATAAAAAGCATAGAAATCCACTATAGCAAAAGCATAGCTTGGCAGGAAGCAGCTGGGGAGGGTATGCAGAGCAGACTGTTGAAATGCTGCTGGGGCCGCCAATTCATTCGTGGCACCCCCGCTATCAAGTGCTATCCATGTCCGAGATGGACCACGCCATTGGTTCAAGCCAGGACCAGAGCGGAGATGCAGGAACAACAGGAGGATGACATGGAAGTCGTGGGGGTGTGGTTACGCGTTTCAAGGCAACAAGGACCGTCACTTTCTAAACCATCGCCTACTATTTATATCTTTCTTGGTGTGTGTATGTGTATAGCTGGATCATATTAGTTGCTGCAATATTGCAGCAACTGAAGATATTTAAAGCCAAACCTTTCAGTTTAAATAAACTATTTACATTGCACGTCCATAAAAATTGCGCAAAATCTTACAATTCTTTTCCATTAGAAATCGGCCAAAGCTTCAGTGGAGAAGCCTGTCCCCTGCCAGCAGTTGCACAGAAGGACTCCTTCTCTCTGTATGGAGACTCTCGTCACTCTGCAGAGGTCCAGCACACCCCCTTGGTGAGCCTAGACCTATAGTTCTGAAAAGCTGTGATCATAACTAAAAAATATTGTATATGTAAGTAAAGGCCTTTTTTTGTTCGGTGGGAATGCAGGAAAATGCAGTTCCACACCTCCAGCACTGAATGTATAATGGCAAGGAGTGCTGGGGTGTGTTGGATGGTCTATCCATGCTGGCTGCTGGGGGATCTATTGTTGCTGGAGGGCATCTATTTTTGCGTGGTGGTCTATTGTTGCTGGTGGGGGATCTCTTTTTTCTGGGGGAGGTCAATTGTTGCTGGAAGAGATATACTGTTGAGGGAGGGAGTCTATTGTTGCTGGCTGCTGGAGAGTCTATTGATGCTGCTGCTGGGAGATCTGTTTTTGCTGCTGGGGTGGTATTTTGTTGTCGGAGTCCATTGTTGCTGGGGGGGGGGTCTATTGTTTTTGGATCTAGTTGGGAATCTGTTTTACTACTTTTCTTGTAACAAGTCCCATTCAAATTACTTAGCACCACAAAATGATACTTGGCTCTGTATTCTCTAAAAGAGGCGCTACTGGGAGGTGGGTAGGGGGTGGAGGCAAGTAACTGTGGGTAGGGGCGGAGAAAAGGGGTGGCTCAGTTCCTGCACTTATTCTCTGAGAGAAAAAAGCCCAGTATATATATATATATATATAATATAATGTATATGTATATGTATATGTATATATATAATGTATATGTATATAAAGAAAATGTGTATAAAAATGTGTATAAAACTAGTATACATTTTGTAAAATGCCAAATCATCCTTTAGCTGTGCATGCTTACTACCAACATCGGGATCCTTTTTGTGCCGAGATCACACAGAACCTGTGCAGAGATCTCACAGAACCAAGATCCCGATACCAAAACAAAGAGCCATGGAAAACTCTACAGTACAGAGAACTAATGGCAGATCTGAAGGTTTGGACAAGGGTGCGGCTGTGTACAATGGAAAAGAACAAATGGGTGTAACTGAGAAGATAGGAATAACATTTACTGATGTCCAGTGCCTAAGAATAGTGAACAATATTTAACAGTAAAATAGATGGTATATCTGCAATAACAACTAGTTATCCTCATTGTAAGAGAACTAATAGTTTAATTAAAAGAAAAATACATGCACAAAAGTTACTGTATTTGTTTCTTTATTGTTATGTTCTTTTACACAGTACAGTAAATATCATATTTTTACAAAGGTTTCTGCATACAGGATGCGTAGGTTGGATTTTTGGCATTGGATTTGCACTTATTTGCAAGTACAGCTTGTTGTTTCATGTTCTTGGCCATATTAGGCACTAAAGCTGGCCAAACACCCATTTCATTCGTACATGTGTATGGAAATATTTCAGTGATTACATCAGAGTATTTGATCTAGCATTCATTAGGTCAACTGATTTAAATCAAAAGCCCTTATTTGATCTGCTACTTGAATAGAATCCCAGACATCTTAAAGCGGTATTAAAGTAGTTCACCCTAAAACTAAAATCTATAAATCTACATGCATCCACAATCTAAGATCTAACCTATCCAGCCCTGTAAAGAAGAAATCGTTATACATACCTTTTTCTGAAGCCGGTCCGAACCCCATGCTGAGCTGTCAGTCGCGGCTTCACTGTGTGGGCGGGTGCAGAGGACACGTCCGACAACGGAAGCCCCCTAGTAACTCTATGGGTGACGTCACTTCCCAGGCATTTCACAGCCGTCGGCTGCCTCCTGCACAAAGCTTCTTCTGACGGAGACCAGACCGGAGCGTATACATACCTTTTCTGAAGCTGCTCCGGTGGGGTTGCCACCTCATCCCTTTAAACCCGAACACATATGAATTACACAGGTTCTGCAGCTGATTAAGGTGGTATATAAACTCACTTGGTGCCTTATCTGCATTAAATGAGCCTCAGAACCTGGGTAATTCATATGTGTTCGGGTTTTAAAGGGATGAGGTGGCAACACCACCGGAGCAGCTTCAGAAAAGGTATGTATACCGATTTCCTGTGTACAGGGCTAGATAGGTTAGTCTTATGCCGCGTACAAACGACCGGACTTTCTGTCAGAATAAACTCCGTCGGCCTTCCCGACGGAGTTCCAACGGAGTTGCGACCGAACGGACTTGCCCACACACGATCACACCAAAGTCCATTCGCTTTGAACGCGATGACGTACGACAGGACTAGAAAAGGAAGCTCAATAGCCAGTAGCCAATAGCTGCCCTTGCGTCGTATTTGGTCCGTCGGACCAGCATACAGACATACATCGGTTTTCCCGATAGAAATTGATTCCGTCGGAAAGATTTAAAGCATGTTCTATTTCTAGGTCCGTCTGAATTTTTGAAGAAAGTCAGATGAAGCCCACACACGATCAGAATATCCGACGGAATGATTCTGTCGGACCTTTTCTGCCGGAAAGTCTGATCGTGTGTACGCGGCATTAGAATGTGGCTGCCAGTAGATTTACAGATTTTAGTTTTAGGGTGAACTTCTACTATAAACCCAACACCAAAAATGTTATATATTGCAGCTTACAAATCAGTAGATGTAATGGATGCATTTGTTTTTTTATTTTTTAGGCTTTGTCCCCCTTTTATTTTCACCTGGTGATCTGGCCAGTAACACACCTCTTGTATTAGGGTGCCTACACTCTGGATGAAGGTGCAACAAAGACACCTTAGGACAGCAGCATTGTCAGTCTATGAGGAGGGGAGTGTTAGATGTACTCGCAGATTTAGATACACTAACAGATTCAAGCAAAACTCCAGCTAACACTCTTTAACCAGTTACAGACCGGAAGATTTTCCCCCTTAATGACAGGGCCATTCTTTTCGATAGGGCACTGCATCGCTTTAATTTACAATTGCGCGGTCATGCGACACTGTACCCAAACTAAATTTTTTTTCCCACAAAGAGCTTTCTTTTGGTGGTATTTGATCACCTCTGCGTTTTTTATTTTTTGCGCTATGAACAAAAAAAGAACGACCATTTTGAAAAAAAACTATATTTTTTATTTTTTGCTATACTAAATATCCCCCCCCCCAAAAAAATCTTCATCAGTTTAGGACAATAAGTATTCTTCTCCAGATTTTTGGTAAAATGTGTCATTTTTATTATTTTATTTATTTTTTACTAGTAATGGCAGCGATTTTTAGCAGGACTGCGACATTGCAGCGGACAGATCAGACACTTTTGACACTTTTTTTGGGAACATTGACATTTATACAGCGATCAGTGCTACAAAAATGCACTGATTAGTTTATAAATTTCACTGGCAGGGAAGGGGTTAACACTAGGGGGTGATCAAGGGGTTAAATGTGTTCCCTCAGAGGTGTTTCTAACTGTGGGGGGGATGGGACTGATTGGAGGAGGAGAGAGATCGTTGTTCCTAATCACTAGGAAGAGCAGATCTCTCTCTCTCTCCTCCCTGTCAGAACGGGGATCTGTCTGTTTACATTGACAAATCCCCGTTCTGGCTCTCTTTCCTGCGATTGCGGGTGGGCGCACACCACGCATCGGGTCCCCCGCCGCGCAGCGGGCACGCACACGTGCCTGCTATGGCTCTTAAAGGAGCCGACGTAAACCTACAGCGATTTGTGGGAATGAGCCGACCTGCCGCAGTATAATGACGGCGGCTGATCTGCAAGTGGTTACAGTTACTCCTTTTGAGTTAAAGTTTCACATAAATAAATAAATAAAGCTGATAATTGTACGCACCCCTGTGAGTTTTAAATGGTTTGTCTCAACTCTCTAGCGGCTACATCTGCAGGACAGCTTGTTCTTTTAAAAGGACAACAGACTAAAGCCTCATACACGCGATCAGATTGTTGGCAGGGGATTGTCTGATGACAATTGTTGTCCTAAAATCTTACCATTAGTACGCTCCTTCTGACAATTGCTGTCCAACTTTCAGCCAACAAATGTTGGGTGGCAGGCTAGTAAATTTTCGGCGGACAACGGTCTGTTGTCTGATTTTCGTATTGTCAGTACACAAATCCGTCACACAAAAGTCCAAAGTACAAACACGCATACTCGGAATCAATGCTCCCCAAACACGAAATTAGCAGAAGGGGCCCAAAGGGTGGCGCTCAAGAGCTGAAATTCCTCGTAGTACGATCATGTTTGTTGGCTGACAATTGTGTACCGTTAGCATGCAAGACACGATCCTGGCACACGACCTTTGGATAAAAATCAGATGCTTGGTTGGCCAACAATCGTGCCGTGTGTACGAGGCTTTACTGGCTAAATCACCAGGTGAAAATAATGGAAAGAAAGAGAAAACGAATACAGCCTTCACATCTAAGAATTGGTGAGCTACAATATAAATATATGCCTTTGGTTTTCATATCACTTTACACAAGTTCCTTTTGTGCCTAGAACATGCGCATAACATTATATAGATATATAGATTTATCATAAACCACATTCACAATTCGAATTTCGTTCTTTCAAGAAAAATCTTCCTTCCGGTTCCTTTTAATTTCTATCACTTTGGTTGAAAATGACTATCTTTCTGAGCCCACTAACCAGTGCCAGGACAAAGTCATCCAGGGCAAAGATTCCATAATTATGCCCCCTTTATTATGTGCGAGCTTAGGGATCCTACCCCCAGCAGTCATCCCATTGTCAAAATCACTGCACAGCTCCAGATCTGTCAATCAGGTTTTGCATGGACCTGGAAGTGCGCAGTGAGGTGGTGGGACCTCCCTGCTGTGTTCTCTGAGTCTGCTGGTCTCCTTGTGTCAGAACCAAAACAAAAGGCAGAGCTGGCTGATTCACACTACAACATTGTGATGGTGTGTGCTGAAAAAAAGTACTACTTTTTTCAGAGCAGGGCAGTGTGAGGCAATCCACTGCCATTCATTGCTCTCCGTGACATTTCAATAGTTTATTAAAAAAATAAAAATAAATGAACAGTGTGATGTGCTGCAATTGGCGCATTGGCACTGCTTTCATCCCACCACACACCAGCCGCGTTCAAATGCAGTCACTGGCGTAAATGTTCCCTAAAGATTGTAAAAGTTATTTTTATATTTTTATCTTTCCTATTTTTTTCTTTTACATTTATATATGGATTTGTGTTTGTTAGCAAATCTATTCATAATCGAGACCTCAGAAGAGAGTACAGTGGTCAGTCACCATTGTCCTCACTGCCAGATAATACAGCCAGGCAGATGACTCCACTTTCTTATTTACAGTTAGGGAACACAGTGGTGTCATCTATCCATCCCCGGCTTGCTGACTGGACAATGAAAGAGCAGCAGCAGACTGGTGAGGTCATCTCTCTGTTCACTCTGCAATCTCCTCCTTTCAGCATTTTCCTTGTCACTGTATTTGTATGCAGCAATATTTTGGCTGCTGCTTCCTCTCCCTCTTTGAGTGCTGTGCTATAGGGGATTGCAAGAGGATCTTATTAATTAAGGTACTTAGCAGCAGTTACATTTTATAATTGTACATAAACCTTCATTAATATGGGACATTTATATCTGCCTGATGTTTTGCTTTAAACCTTGGGATGTATACAGGGAGCACAGTTTACCTGGTCAGTTCCTCTGTTCTCCATCCAGGTACTGCATACCAGTCTACAAGACCCCCTGTGTCGGTAATCCAGTGATAGGATCTCTCTTTCTTGTGATGCAGGTGGGGGAGTGCACTTCAAACGACTCTGTGAGCTGCTTCCTGGACTTCGTTATATTACAAATAATTCACATTAAGGCAAACTGAATGAACATTTTGATTTTCACACAGCTGTAGTGTTTGCTGGATAGTACAGTATTATTAGCTCACTGATTACTTTCCCTTGTTGCCTTCAATTCCTCTTTACAGCTAATGGAGTTCCTGTATAGCTATATTTTGTAGATATGGATCATAGAGATTGTAACAACATCAACAGCTGGCCAGAGAAAAGTGTCCCTTTCTAAATAGAGCATTCATTTTCTAATTACCTATGTGACTATTACAATCCAGTAATAGAATTAGCTTTTATCAGAGAATTTATCAGATAATATGGTGCACACAATTAACTTTATGATATAAAATGTACATATTTTTCAGCATATCGCCAGGAAACATATGGACACCACTTTGGAAGGAACTCTCCAGTCATGCTGCTAATCCTGATGTTATGATTCTAGGAGGAAAAGATGCCCAGGTGAGGGGGTAACCAATAAAAAATCTGCAGCCCCGCCAAATAGCATTGTGGATCAGAAGCTATGAAGCCCAAAGTTTAAAAATACTTATGTCCTCTTGACTGGGAGGGATCTTACAATTATGGCCGCTATATTGGGGGCTTCTAAAAGTTATGACCCCTGCATTGGGGGGCTTCTGACAGTTATGTCCCCTTCATTGGGGGGCTTCTTACAGTGGAAAGAAGAAAGAAATGCAGAAGTTGTGTGCAACGTGTTTACGTGACCATTTGTTGGTGTATTTTGGTATTATCCTTGTGATCAATAAAAAGGCAACCGGGAGTTCTGGATGTGCAGCCATTCTTTCTTCTTTCCAAGTTTCCCATGGAGGCGGGCCGGGGCTGGCACTCCATGAGACTCCCTAGTCTCTCATCACACACCTTGAGCAGCGATTTCTTCTCTTGTATATAGGCTTCTTACAGTTATGGCTCCTGCATTGGGGGGCTTCCAACAGTTATGGCCCCTGCATTGGGGGGCTTCCAACAGTTATGGCCCCTGCATTGGGGGGGTTCCAACAGTTATTGCTCCTGCATTGGGGGGCTTCCAACAGTTGTGGCCCCTGCATTGGGAGTCTTCTGACAGTTATTTCACCTTTATTGGTAGGATTCTTACAGGTTTAGCCCCTGCATGGGGGGGGGGGGGGGGGGGGGGGGGGGGGGGGGGGATTTTATCAGTTATGGCTCCTTTGTTCTTATCTGACAAAAATGGCCCTTACATTTGTGGCTTCTGTCAGTTATGGTTCCTCCACTGGCAGCTTCTGACAGTTATGCTCATTCCATTGAGGGCTTTTGAGGAGGAAAGCCACACACACTTAGCTGGTTAAAGTGGAACAGTATACTCAACTCTACCTTCCAGTGGTTACATTCCTCACTGTCATCTTCTTCCGGGTGCCGTTTTTTTGGCTTCTTGATTGGCCAGCGGAGGAAGACATTATCCCGCACACATGCACTGGAATCCGTCATTCTGGCACAGCTAAAGTGTGCCAGAAATGCAGACTTAGCTGCACGAATAGCTCAGTGTACATTCAGTAGAAAACTGCGAGCAGGCAGGTAAGTTTTTAATTATTACAAACAAATGGCAACCACCCCATCCTATAACTGGCCTTTGCAGCAAGGAGCACATGGAAGGGTGATGCATGTCAAAAAATAACAAAGAGAAATTTCCAACTCACTTACCAGCCAGCCTTCAACAAACTGAATTGTCCTGTCTAACCATTCAGGTTAAAACCAAGGGATTTAATTTGCACACATTAGCAAATATATGCATAAGCTGCAGGGCCACTTCACAGCACCCCAGTGTACTGCAGTCCTAACTATAATTTTGAGAGTCTCCAAAGATGGAGCACATATATAATAAAGGATAGATTGACAGCAGGTATGCCTAGAGGGAACCCACCCCTCCTTAAAAGTATAGGGATGCACTGGACCCCCAGCAATAGCACAATGGCAGCGAAGATATCCAGTGCATCCCCTCACCAATTCACCAAAAGTACAAACACATTGAAACCACCCCAACCTATAAGTGGCCTTTGCAGCAAGGAGAACATGGAAGGCTAACGCTTGTCAAAAAACAACAAAGTTTGTATTATTGCAGAAGAGACGTAACGTGTCTTTTCTGCAATAAAAAAAATCCTGCTCGCAGTTATACAAATTTATACTGGGGGTGAAAAAAATAAAAAGCTTGTTTTAGTACATTTGTGCAATTTAGAGACGTTCCCCACATATATAGTCCATGTAAACTCCATTGGTGTGCCACCTAATACAAACATGGCTGTGGAATGCATTGTGTGATGACATCATGAGCTTTGACAGCTAACCACTAACCATTGTCAGCTGCATTCCACAATTCACAGCTGTAATCATATTTTTATTAGAGGGCATACAAGCATGAATAACAAGAATGATTGCTTTCAAGGCATAGAGGCATTGCAGCATTTTTGGAGTAAAGCCTAGATTTTATTGCATATTTGGTTTAGCCTGTTGAGGATACCATTGGGGCAACTGCAACCACTGCCACCCACTTAAAAAGACAACCTTGGTCTATTTGTGTGTTTTTTCACATAACCCTCAATAGGATGACATTGCCAGAGCTGTCTTCTCTGTTCTATCTTGTGACTGTTGGGCAGCTGTGCTATACAACTGTGTGTACCTATTATAATAATGGTTTTATATATTTATATTATCTTCATACAATGCCATTACAAATGAGAGTGTCTTAGAAGTAAGTTACAATAGTAAGTAGTGCATGGGCCCACTGTTCTTAAACAAAACGACTAAATCAAGAACAGATACTCTTTCCTATCTTATGTGTCCACTATTGGTCTACAAATGTAGTAGGCAGCTTCAATGGTCAACATCAAGACACATGGGACAGAAATGGGAGGCCAAGTGCTGACTTAAAGGGATTGATATTTGCATTATAAGGCACAGAGTTACTGGGCTTCTGTAGGCCTTTGAAGATAACAATGTATATGGGGGCATCTTGGGATGTCTACATTTATTTTCTGTTCTTAGGTTAGTTTAATTTTGTTTGAGCACAGTTAAACATTTTCTTTTTTCCAACCTGCACATCTGGTGTATAGCACATGTAGGGAAATCTCCCCATGATCACTAATGAAACAGCAATATTACCAGCAGAGATAATAGGACAATTAAATATAACTTTCCAACCAACTGATCAGATTATCTGATGTTAATAGTCTCTACATTTTATGAGATCATTTGTGCATAATTAATGAACCAGTAATCATCCAAACCTTTGGCATTATACAATTCTTGCCTACTGTATATACAACTTTGCACTTCTATCATGCCAACCCCAGCCACTTCCCCCAGGGCTTAGTCACCTGTCACTGATCCAGTGAGATATTATGCATTAGATTGCCCATCCACTTTTCCAAAATCTTGGATGCACTCTACAATTCCATTGATCCTGGGCCTAGTTGGATAGATTTTTGACAAGCAGCCAGGTGATCTAGCCATTGATATCTCGCTGGATTGGGAGAAGGTGATTACAGGAGTAGGAAGGGGGCTGGAGGTGCCCCTAGGGGCAAAGTATTTTTTATTAGAAAAATAATAGTCTATTATGTAGCACATATAAAAATACAAATAAAACTGTAAAAACTTTCCCTTACCCAAACTGGTGCCATTTTTGGTATTTTGGTGATATAGATTTGGGTTTTGCCAAAATTGCTTGCATACGATTGTTGCTTTTTTAATGGAAGGAAAATTATAGTCCTAAATTGCACATATACTGAAGTTCTAGATATCAGTGCCTGGAAAGGTTTAGTGAATAAAGTGCTTCCTCTTTTTTGAATAACCTATGAGGGTAGGGGATGTCCTGCTAAATTTAACACAATCTGGTGTGACTGGGGTTCTTGTTTCAATACTTGTGAACACCAGATCTATATATGATGCTCTCCCCTATGTTGATCAGATCTCGATCTCTATGGCTACAGTCATT
Source organism: Lithobates sylvaticus (assembly GCA_028564925.1). Lineage (NCBI taxonomy): Eukaryota > Metazoa > Chordata > Amphibia > Anura > Ranidae > Lithobates > Lithobates sylvaticus. The sequence continues at coordinate 132,523,698 of CM053035.1, forward strand.
GCATTTGTGACATTACCACCCTGTCCCAAAAATGACTCTCACTCTTTTACATAAAACAAAAATATTTACTTGGAAATGCAATACTCTAAGGCCCCTTTCACACTGGGGCGTTTTTTCAGGCGGTACAGCGCTAAAAATAGCGCCTGTATACTGCCTGAAAAAACCCGGCCCCATTCACTCTAGTGTGAAAGCCGGCGGGCTTTCACACTGGAGCGGTGCGCTAGCAGGACGGTAAAAAAAGTCCTGCTAGCAACATCTTTGGAGCGGTATAGGAGCGTTGTATTCACCGCTCCTATACCGCTCCTTCCCATTGTTTTGAATGGGACACCGCGGTTATACCGCGGCAATACCGCCGCGCTCTGCGGGGGGTCTTTAACTCTTTTTCGGCCGCTCGCAGGGGGTAAAACCGCACCGCGAGCGGGCGAATACTGCGGCTAAAACGACGGTAAAGCAGCGCTAAATATAGCGTTGCTTTACCGTCACCGCGGCTCCCACCCCAGTGTGAAAGCGGCCTTCCTACCAAGACCTGAGGTGTGCCTTGGTCAGTACGCCTAAAAGAGGGCATACCCTGAATGTATGAATATGAAAAATGTACGATGTGTATAAGTATATATGAAGGTTTGGGGGAAATGGGTGGGTGGGAACCCTGAAGACGAGCCGACGCAGGAATAGACAGAGGAGAAGGGATATATACCCCCCAGACTCCTACAAATACAGGCCAGCCTTCTTACTTGTAATCAGAGTCTTCACTTGGAAATGCAATAACCTAACTACCAAGACCTGAGGTTTGCCTTGGCCTAGCTGGTCAGTACGCCTAAAAGAGGGCAAAAAGACACGAAAGTAGGTGTGGTAAGAAAGCTTGATGAAGAGTAGGTAACAATCCGTCTAGTAGAGCAGCGAACACCTGGATGGCTTCCGTATACAGATCCGGTATGTATCAGCTATAATAGGAGCAATTCCTGCATCCCATGAATTGATGATAAGAAGGGACCCCCTATTTGGAACATGCGAAACTGCCCAGATCTCAAATAAATCACACACTACCAGCATTAAAAAAATTGAGAAATGGCATTATCGCATTACTGCAGTATTGTTTTTAAGCCAAACCAGAGAGCAGAGAAATTACAAGTGTGGTTGTGGTGGAACTGGGATCTTAGTGGTGGATCTCTCCACTTAGTGAACTGTAGTTCACTGTTTACTGTCTGTGTTTCAGGTTTCCACTAAAAAGAAAAATCACCAGTCTACTTTATGTAGAGATAATGCTGTTTGTGCCTATCAATCCTGGTCTTTTACAATATCAGATGACTTGTACAATAACTGCTTACCTTGATTTACCTTACACTAATCTGTGTTTGTAACTTAATATTTGTTTTCTTCTCCCAACTCTTGCGCTCCTTTGATCTTTTTTTTCTTTCAGTTACTTGGTCGTATGGGCACAGCGGAAGAGTGTGCCAAAGCTGTACTTTACCTGGCAGCAGAAGCCACATTCTGCACCGGAATTGATCTTCTCCTTACCGGTGGGGCTGAACTGAATTACGGCAGTAAGAATCAACAGAAGACCCAAAACAGCATTTACAACTGAGTGTTCATGGGACAACTGATGTATGAAAACCAAAGGCCTGGAATATAGGGTGTGACCTATAGCATCCAATCATATTCTCGCTGTACATTTTTTTGAAAGTTTACAAAATGAAAGCAAACATGTAGCTGTTTGCACTGCCACTGTTCCAATATTTCCAGTTTTGGGAGCATTTTTCTGAATATATCACAAATTGCCATCCACTGGCATCTGTGTATGCGTCTGTAACGACATATTCGGCGACCCACACTTTGCTATGGAAGTGACGTTCCGTCGCCGCCATCTTGCTACACCCCACACTCGTAAGGATTCACTAAGAAGGGGGAAAGCGGACATGTTGTTACAACCACCGGAGTTTTGCATTTTAGACGTATTTATAACAGTAAAGTCAGTTTCTCTAGTGAAATACAGTACTTAGAACTCCGTCTGACTGCTTAGATGTTGAATTTTAAAAGCAGTGAACTTCTGTCAGATTAGCAAACCTGTGAGATGAGGGTTGCCGCTGCTTTTAAAATGCAAGATCTAAGTAGTCAGACGGAGTTGTAAATACTGTATTTCATATGTATATATAAACTGACTTTACTGTTATAAATACGTCTAAAATGCAAAAAAGGTGTAACAACATGTCCGCTTTCCCCCTTCTTAGTGTATCCTTACTGTGGACGAGTGTGGGGTGTATTAAGATGGCGGAGACGGAACGTCACTTCCGTAGCAAACTGCGATGGGTCGCCCAATATGTCGTTACACCTCCTATCTAATGCTAGTTTGTGTCAGAATATAGACAATAGCACGTATGCATGGTATAATCAAATTTAATGGAAGTCTCTGTCTTTGTCAATAGGATCACATCAAGATAAGACATTAGTGGCTCTATAGTTTCAGGTCACTGAACCAGCGTTGACTGATTAAGTAGTGAAGGCAAAGGACAATCTTTGTGTAACAATACTAATGAGGAAGCACAACCTCCATATATTGTGACCCAATATAGATAACCAATTTGCAGAATTATACATGAAAACAAGTTTTATTAAACACTGGCAACACTTGATAATTTCTTGAAGCTTGTGCTATTAACACATTAAAAAAGGATACTGTTACTTTTTTTATTTTTGTTTGATAATTATAATTTCAACATGAAAAAGGGAATAAATATTTTATAAAATGTTAAATAGATTTTTATTTACTTTTTTTTTGTAAAATACCATTGTATCCTTTGTGTATTCTCTGGTTCAGGTATCTTCTTTCATGCCAGAACACAAGATCTCATTTATTCTGAATAAATTGCTTACTTCTTTTTAAGGGATCATGCTCCAAAACACTGATACTGCAGCTTGACTTGCTGTACATGTATTTTCAGGCTGGGTAGCTCAGCAATAGCTTCTCTCTGATGTGCTGAATCCTCCGTTCCGAAGCTCTTTCCAATTCATGGGGCACCCTCTGCTGTTGTGAGGCTTTAGATACTTACTGTTTTATACATTACCTGAACTATCAACCCAGGCCTATACGTACATATGAGTCCATCCATATATTGCTGTAAAGCAGGGGCCCCCAAACTTTTCAAACAATGGGCCAGTTTATTGTCCTTCAGACTTTAGGAGGGCTGGATTGTGGACAGCGTGGGCAGAAAATGTCCCGGGCCCAGCATCAGTGAGAATAAATATGGCTTTAGGGTTCATGGTCAGTAGAAGGAGGAGTAGTGCCCCTATTAGTATGAGGAATAGTATCCCATCATTGGTATCGGTGGAAGAAATAGTGCCTCCTTGTTGGTGTCAGTGGGAGGAATAGTGCATCATATCAGTGGGAGGAATAGTACCCCAAAGGCTGGATAAAGGCTAGCAAAGGGCCACAGTTTGGAGACCACTGCTGTAAAGGATACTGATTGTTCCTCTTTTACTTCTATATGTAATGCTATTGGATGGTTTGTTTAGTTTACTGGAGCACACGGTTACTTATCTTTTTCCCCATTTCAGATGTTTTACTGTTTGTTTTTTTCAGTGCTGTACTGAACTGCTGTATACTTTTATAAAAATTCAATAAAAATGTACCTTGTGAAAGGTGCAGGCTCCAGGGCGGTCATTCTAAACTTGTATACACTACCTAATGAATTACTGGTGTGGAATAAGTATGTTCACTGGCAGATTAGACCTTTAGTGGCTGTAGACTTGTTCCAGGTCACTGGCTTAGCTTTGACAGATTAAGTAGTGAAGGAAGGATCAAAATGACAGCCATGAAACCTGAACCGGTTAAAAAAAAAGTCAGCATTGCAGCTTCAGTGTTTTAGCTCTATTTAAGAAAGTAATGCAAAGCAGACGGCATATGTTTTGTTTTTTTCAGCAGCCCTAGAATGAAACTGTGTTCCAGGAGAACGTATCGGTAAAACTTAGGGTGAAGTACTATGTGCTAAAACAGGTTAATCTATTTAATAGCTTAAAGTGATACTAAGGCCCCATGCACACGAGACGCAGATGCAAACTCTGCTGAACGCGTGTTTTAAAAAGCAGAAACCTGCATTTAAAAACGCGCGTTTTGCTGTGTTTTCATGCCGCGTTTAGACGCGTTTAGACGCGTTTGCGTCTATAAGCATTTGTAAAGATAACATCATATAGACCCTCCCCAAGCTCAGAAAGCATGTATTATTAACTATTTCTGCCAATTTGATCAGAGTGAGCAGCAGCAGCAGAGAGAGCAGTTGTACACTTGCATTTGCCTCTCTTTCTGTGTTTTTTATTTGGAAATGGATCCCATATTGAATATATGTCAGGAAATGCTCCTGTTGTTGCTCTTGATGCGGCAGCAATGTCGTCGCAAATTTGCATGAGAGGTCCAGAGTCAGAGCTCGTCGATACTGGACCCATCCGTTGATGGCACAGCGAATGTCCGTTGGATATTTCACAAACATGTATGCATTTCACAAACATGTATGCATTTCACAAACATGTATGCATTAGTGAGTATATATGCTCTATGAACTATCTAAACTAATTACGACATTTTAAACAATTTTTTCTAGTATTTTTTATGGTTTACCATCATATTTCTGAGTTTTCTGCTCCAAAAAATTGGGTTCCTTTAAAAAGGCTTATAAACGCAAACGCGGCTAAACGCAGGTGCCTGCGTTTAGCCGCGTTTAGCTGCGTTTTGCGTCTGAAAAGCAGAAAAGCAAAGTGTCTGAACGCATTTTTTTGCTTCTGGAAAAACGAGGTTAAACGCAACTGCATAAAAACGGGAAAAAACTAGACTGTGTACATGGACACATAGGATAACATTGCATGCGTTCAGGTGCAGTTGAAAAAAGTGTCCAACTGCCTCTGAACGCGCGTTTAACTGCGTCTCGTGTGCATGAGGCCTAAAGGATCGTTTTTTTTTTTTATTTATTTTTTAAATAACAAACATATACTTACCTCCACTGTGCAGCTTGTTTTGCACAGACTGGCCCCCGAACATCTATTTCTGGGTTCCCTCGGCGGAGAAGCGCTCTCCCGAGGGGGCTACCTTACGGCATGCTCCCGAGTCCAGCATTCGGCGTCCTTAGAGGCCGAATACAGGACTCGGCCCCGCGCACGCGTCAATGGATTTTATTGACATCAGCGGGAGGCAATGGCTGCGCTGCTATCAATCTATCCAATCAAGAGTCGGGAACCCCGTGGAGAGAGGGACGGCGGGGACGCGCCAACGTAAATTCGGGGCTCAGGTAAGTAAAATGGGGGGGGGGGGGCTAGGGGGCTGGTGGCTGTAAATACATTTTGTTAAAATACACTTTTGGATATTGCAGTTAATGTTATATATGTACTGTGTATAATCTAAAGTTTATAAATTTTTCCTACCTATTGTATAGGAGTGCAGCAAGATTTGACCCCTGTGATCACAGGCGTCTGAGTTTACAGCAGATCATTTTGATCTCCCACATTTTAGTAATCCTTTATTGTGTCTACTGGGGGTTATTGAGGACAAGATAATGAACAATGCCATCAGAAATGTATTGATTACTTTTTTTCTATGCAGGGATCGTGTTACAATGGATATGCACTGGACCTATTAGTATATTTGGGCATGGAAAAAAATTATTATTGCTGCTATTCCATTATACAATACAGTGCATCTGGAAAGTATTCACAGTACTTCACTTTTTCCACAACTCCTCCTACAAGCTTTACCAGGCACTGGGAGAAGTCACAAGACTGCGATATACTGCTGATGAGAAAAAGTATTCAGCAGTTTATATATACTAAAATAATTGCATTTCCATGTTCTGTGTACTGTGAGAGAGCAAATATAGTGAATACAGGGTCCTGGGTTTAGTAACACTTTAATGTTTTAAACTGCAGCATCTTTTATACAGTGCATCCGGAAAGTTTTCACAGTGCTTCATTTTTTCCACATTTTGTTATGTTACAGCCTTATTCCCAAATGGATTAAATTGTATTATTTTCCTCAAAATTCTACAAAAAATACCCCATAATAACAACGTGAAAGAAGTTTGTTTGACATGTTTGCAAAGATTTTTTATTAAAAATAAAAGATGAAAAAATTACATATACATACCGTATTTATCGGCGTATAACACGCGCCGGCGTATAACACGCACCCCAAGTTTAGGAGGGAATATTAAGGAAAAAAACTTTAAGGAGGGAAGTTTAAGGAAAAAAAACTTACATTTAAATGCCCATCATTGCAGCCTTGTCCAGTGTCCATCTGCAGCCTTGTCCATCCTTGCAGCTTTGCCCAGTGCAGCCCTGTCCATCCTTGCAGCCTTGCCCAGTGCATTTGCAGCCTTGCCCAGTGCATTTGCAGCCTTGCCCAGTGCAGCCTTGTCCAGTGCTGTTGAAGCCTTGCCCAGTGCAGCCTTGCCCAGTGCTGTTGAAGCCTTGCCCAGTGCAGGCTTGCCCAGTGCCTTTGCAGCGTTGCCCAGTACATTTGGAGCGTTGCCCTGTACATTTGGAGCGTTGCCCATTTAAATTTGGCGCCGAGTGGGAGGACGAGCACCGCGTGACATTTCGAAAGCCGCGTGTATTTTCGACTATTTTCGGCTCCTCTCGCAGTTCCGCCCACCTCCACTGATTGCGAGAGGAGCCGAGCGCTGACAACATACAGGAATCCGAGTTCGGCTAGTCTCGGCTCTGTGTTATACGCCGATAAATACGGTAAGTATTCACAGCCTTTCCCATGACACTCAAAATTGAGCTCAGGTACATCCTGTTTCTACTGATCATCCTTGAGATATTTCTGCAACTTGATTGGGGTTCACCTGTGGTAAATTCAGTTCATTGGACATGATTTGGAAAGGCACATCTGTCTATATAAGGTCACACAGTTAACAGTGCATGTCAGAGCACAAACCAAGCCATGAAGTCCAAGGAATTGTCTGTAGACCTCAGAGACAGGATTGTACCAAGCACAGATCTGGGCAAGGGTACAAAAAAATGTCTGCAGTATTAAACATCCCAATGAGTACAGTGGCCTCCATCATCCATAAATGGAAGAAGTTTGGAATGATCCGAACTCTTCCTAGAGCGGGCCACCCGGCCAAACTGAGCGATCTGGGGAGAAGGGCCTTAGTCAGGGAGGTGACCAAGAACCTGATAGTTATTCTGACAGAGCTCCAGCGTTTCTTTGTGGAGAGAGGAGAACATTCCAGATAACAACCATCTCTGCAGCACTCAGGCCTGTATGGTAGAGTGGTCAGATGGCAGCCACTCCTCAGTAAAGAGCACATGACAGCCGGAGTTTTCCAAAAGGCACCTGAAGGACTCTCAGACCATAAAAAAACTAAATTCTGATGAAACAAAGATTGAACTCTTTGGCCTGAATGGCAAGCATCATGTCTGGAGGAAACCAGGCACAACTGATTGCCTGGCCAATACCATCCCTACAGTGAAGCATGGTGTCGGGGTGTTTTTCAGTGGCAGGAACTGGTAGACTAGTCAGGCTCGAGAGAAAGATGAATGTAGCAATGTACAGAGACATCCTTGATGAAGACCTGCTCCAGAATGCTCTGGACCTCAGACTGGGGCGAAGGTTCTTGTTCAACAGGACAACAACCCTAAGCACACAGCCAAGATAGCAAAGGAGTGACTACGGGACAACTCTGTAAATGTTGAGTGGCCCAGTCAGAACCCAGACTTGAACCTGATTGAACATCTCTGGAGAGATCTGAAAATGGCTATGCACATATGCTCCCGATCCAGCCTGATGGAGCTTGAGAGGTCCTGCAAAGAAGAATGGGAGAAACAGCCCAAAAATAGGTGTGCCAAGCTTGTAGTATCATACTCAAATAGACTTGAGGCTGTAATTGGTGCCAAAGGTGCTTCAACAAAGTATTAAGCAAAGGCTGTGAATACTTATGTACATATTATTTTTTTTTTTTTATTTTTTTTTAATTTTCAAACATTTAAAACAAACCTCTTTCATGTTGTCATTTTGGGTTATTGTTTGTAGAAATTTGAGGAAAATAATGAATTTTATTCATTTTGGAATAAGGCTGTAACATAACAAAATGTGGAAAAAGTGAAGCACTGTAAATACTTTCCGGGTGCACTGTATATACTGTCTATTTTTTAGTTTAATATAGAGTGGAGAGGGATTAGAACGCCTCTCAGTTTGCATTGTTGTCTGTGCCCCAGTTGGGAGATATACCCTCTCTATTTGTCCTGTTTACCATTATCATTGAGTAAAAGAAAATCCCAAATTTCTGGCGGTCCCCAGAAAAGTAATCAAGGGGAAAATCTTCCAATGGGGATACTAGTTCTGGTAACCTGGCGGTCCCCAAGAAATTCCCATAATTTGCAGGGATTTCCTCTCACTTCACACCTGTTTGGCTATGGGACAGGAAGTGAAGGGAAATCTCCCCAATGGGACACCTATGGCAAAAATAAACTTTACAAGAGTTATAACTCTCCCTTACTCTAGCCAAAATGAAAAAAATAAGTAAGTTCTATTTTGAGGATTTAAAAAATGGTTTAGAGAGATAAACTCCCATGAAACATTAGTGGACATATCAGAAGACAGTGTAATTACTTAAAGTGTTACTAAACACAGGATCCTGCATTTACTATATCTGGTCTCCCACCTTACACAGAACACGAAAATGCAATTATTTTAGTAAATATATATTGCTAAATACCTTTTCTCATCAGCAGTTAGAGCAGTCTTGTGACTTCTATCAGTGTCTGGTTAAAGCTTGTAGGAGGAGTTTTCATTCTCCCCTGATTGTCCTATGAAGCTGTAGGACCCCTGACCCTCTGTCTGGACAGTGCTGATTAGCCCTGTACTGATCACATGCACTCTTCCAAGAAAAAAAAACCTCTCTAGCAATACACACCAAACTGAGCATATGTAGCTTGTTCCTAAAGCGCTGTTCTATCAGCAGGTAGACTGGGGACCGTGGAAGAAGGGGAGGATCAGAGAAGACCGGATCATACAGCCTTTTTTACACAATGCAGAGAATTAACCCCTTAGGTTCCACAGAGAGTGTAACAAGCATGCTTTACTGCATATACAGACTGATTTTACTGTTGTGGGTTTAGTAACATTTTAAAATCAAAGATCCAGTGAGGTTCATAGTGATAAAAAGTTTGACAATATAGGTGGGCATATTGATGACACATAAATGAGAATTAGGAACGGGGGACATTGAATATTGATGAAGCTTAGATGCAAGGCACTCCAAGATGTTACTTTTAGGGGTTATTTTACGTTGTTAAATTTACTTGTAATAGTAAAAAAACATTGCTATATGATGATAAGAAAGCAATGAGTATACAATGGAATACTTGTCAAAGTACACCCATTGTTTTATGGATGCTTGTTATTATCATTTTTTTGTAATAGCTGAAACCTTATTGGGTTACTTATGTGCCTTTGTGCTATATGCTATTATATTGACAGTTACTTTTGTATGAATATGTACAGTGAAAAAAAAAATGTTTAAAATCATACATTTATCTAAACTTTTCTAAATTTGTCTCTGAAAATATGGTTGATTCCTTTTAGGAGATGCACATTGTCCCACATTTTTATTTTATTGCTGTGACTGCAGACCAATGGGTAAAAATGTCTAACATCTTTTTTCGTATAATCTTTATTTAAATCATAACTCCACTTTTGGTGAGAAAAAAATAAACCCCTCTGGGTGATCTATGTCAATTTTAAGTATTATAACAAACGTTGTTGCAGATTTCTACCTTTTTGTTATTCTGAAGAAATCCGTGTGCATTTGTCTGTGCCTCTGTACTAAGTGAGTCTAATGGGAGGGGTTTCATAATTACCTGTCAGGTGTGCAGCTGCAGGGCACTAATGAGGAAATCTGCTGGGCCTGCATCCCTTTAGATGAGTTCCTATTGAAATCATCTCTCCAAAAATTAAATTTTTGTTGCAGGGGATGCCAGAAACCTGACTTGAATCTTAGGCAGACTTCTGGGAAAATTGGTGAGCCAATCACACAAGCAGGAAATTATGTTTCTGGGGAGTAGTCAGTATACATTCTGTGTACAGAAAACTCCAGGTAGCCATGTTGCATTCTCAGAAAATTACAGTGGCTGCGGATTGAAAAGGAAAGGTCGTTTTTAATAACATTCCAATACAATATGATTAGTTTTGCAATTATATGCGCTATATTATTTTTCCTTTATATGCTAATTTTTTTCCCCACAAAAGTGGAATTACCCTTTAAGTAAAGAGCTCAGGTTTAACAATAAAATACATATAACACTGTAATGTACACAGTATCAGTAAATGGAATACATATCCAAATAATGAACAATATACCGTATTTATCTGCGTATAACACTTAAAATCAGGGGGAAATCGTGGGTGCATGTTATACGCCGATCCCCACTGTCTGTGAGGGGAAAAAGAACAAGCGCCGCCGAAAAAGACTGAGCCGAGTGCTCGGCTCCACTTGCAGTCACGCCGTCCCACCTCCCTGCTGTCTCTGAGGGGATGAGGAGCTAAGTGTACTGTGTACTCGGCTACGCTCGCAGTCATGCCCAGTCCCGCCATTGGACCTGTGTTATGTCCATCATAGGAGGCGGGCCAAGGGGCAGGACTGAGCGGGACTGCGAGAGGAGCCAAGTACATGAGAGTACACAGGCTCTGTCTATCTCAGCGGCGGCAAATTTAAACGGTTACATGCCGCAAATGACAATGAGTAAGGCTGCAAATGGCACTGGGCAAGGCTGCAAATGGACACTGATCATTCTGCAATGATGAACAAGGCTGCAGATGGACACTGATAAGGCTGCATTGATGGGCATTTAAAGGTAAGTTTTTTTCCTTAAAATTCCCTCCTAAAACTTGGTGTGTGTGTTATACGCCGATAAATAGGGTAGTTGAAATGTCACAAAAAATGTAAAATAAATAAATAAAAATGGCATATAAAATCAGTAACAGGTTTGAGGACATAGAAAGTAAAAACCAAATTCATTGTATACTTAAATAATGTAACTTAACTGCTGCAGACACCAGTTACTAAATCTGTGACTAAAAAGGTGCAATGAATAATAGAGTGATGATAAATAGCAACAAAGTGACCACACTCGTGCCAACCAAATAAATGTGAAGTAGTTAATATATAACACAATATAGTCCAAGTGCAGACACAGCAGTGTCAAATGAGGTGAAGGGATAGGTAAACCATCTCTTCCAACCAATAATTAAGGTGACTGATTCCTCGTAGTTGTTGTGACACCTCAGTGCTCTTTAGCAGCTCACCTTACTGCTGTAAAGTAACAGCATTAGATAAATGGGTCTTTCTCTTATGCCTGTTGCCCAATCCCTGGGATTGGGAACCTGGGATTGGGCGACAGGCATACAAGAAGTGACGCAGGAGGACAAGCTCGGTGCTCGTGGATTTTATATTTGTTTTCACCAATCAAATGTGACTAACAAATTAGCCGTTTTTTAATAAATCTTTTTAAAAAACGCTACTACACTATTGGTGATTTCTTCCTTATATATTAATACCGAGGATATATCAAGGAGATTACCAGCTAGGACTCCCAGGATTCCTATAGAGGAAGTTTTCCTGATCCCAGAGATCCACAGGCTGTGTGTATTACACCTCTAGAGGCGGGCGGAGATACCAGGACCCTTAGAGAAAGACCCATTTATCTAATCCTGTTGCCTTACAGCAGTAAGGTGAGCTGCTAGAGAGCACTGAGGTGTCACAACAACTATAAGGAATAGACACCAGTCACCTTATTTATTGGTTGGAAGAGATGGTTTACCAATCCCTTCACCTCATTTGACACTGCTGTGTCTGCACTTGGACTATATTGTGTTATATATTAACCACTTGACATTTATTTGGTTGGCACAAGTGTGGCACGAGTGTGGTCACTTTGCACTTTGTTGCTATTTATCTTTGCACCTATTCAATTCTATGTGTATTTATATTATATGCTATTGGATGTTTATTTATACATATTTACTTTATTCACCTTTCTTGATATATTGATACTTGACAGCGCAACATCATCACTCTTTTATTCAAAAACCAAATTCAGTTCCTTCATATTTATTCTTAAAATGTGTTAATAAAGAAAACAAAAGGGAAAAGGGGGATGTGGGGTAGGCAATAAGGGGTAAGGGGCAAGAAATTAGTGAGCAACCAGAATGTCATAAATTAACTGCTAGTTCCGAGTAATGTTTTTCTAACATCTTTTCCTGTTAGAAAAAAGACACTTAATCAGCGGCGCAGTGCTGATCTGTGTATTTTGACAGTGGGGAAGTCTCCCTGCTGTCAAAATACAAAGACACAGCAGGGAAGATTCCCCCATCCATCTCAAATCTGTGTGTGCGGGGGGGGGGGTTTGGTCAAATATTTAATTCAACCCGCTAGTTGAACGGAAAAAAACGACTCATTTATGGCCAGCAAAAGCTACAGATTGTAGTAAAACAAGTTTGGTACGGGAGATAGGAATAAATAAAGAGTGGAAATATTTCAGTAGATCTATATTAATATCGATTTTATTAATCGAATGTTATAGAACATCCAACCAGTGGTGTTTTAAAGCCATGCCAGCATGGTCAGCTCCATTATATCTGGGTTCTCAGATTCCCTTTAAAGATTTACAGGTGCTCACCTACCATGACTACTGATTGGAATGGTACCAGGTGATTGGAGAAAAGCCAATGTAGCACCAATATTTAAAAAGGGCCCAAAATACATCCCTGGGAATTACAAACCAATTAGTCTAACATCAATAGTATGCAAGCTCTTGGAGGGGATGATACGGGACTATATACAAGATTTTAGTAATGACAACGGTATAATTAGCAGTAATCAGCATGGATTAATGAAGAATCGTTCTTGCCAAACCAATCTATTAACCTTCTATGAGGAGGTGAGTTGTCATCTAGATAAATGAAGGCCCGCAGACGTGGTGTATCTGGATTTTGCAAAAGCATTTTCACACAGTTCCTCATAAACGTTAACTGTAGAAAATAAGGTCCGTTGGCATGGACCATAGGGTAGCAAATAGATTGAAAATTGGCTACAAGGGCGAGTTCAGAGGGTGGTGATAAATGGGGAGCACTCTGAATGGTCAGAGGTGGGTAATGGGGCCCCCCAGGGTTCTGTGCTGGGACCAATACTATTTATTTTGTTAAACGACCTGGAGGATGGGGTAAACAGTTCAATCTCTGTATTTGCGGACAATATTAAGCTAAGCAGGGCAATAACTTCTTTGCAGGATGTGGAAACCTTGCAAAAATATCTGAACAAATTAATGGGGTGGGCAACTACATGGCAAATGAGGTTTAATGTAGAAAAGTGTAAAATAATGCATTTGGGTGGCAAAAATATGAATGCAATCTATACACTGGGGGGAGAACCTCTGGGGGAATCTAGGATGGAAAAGGACCTGGGGGTCTTCATAGATGATAGGCTCAGCAATGGCATGTAATGCAAAGCTGCTGCTAACAAAGCAAACAGAATATTGTCACGCATTAAAAAAGCGATCAATTCCAGAGATAAAACGATAATTCTCCTGCTCTACAAGACTCTGGTCTGGCCGCACCTAGAGTATGCTATACAGTTCTGGGCACCAGTCCTCAGGAAGGATGTACTTGAAATGGAGCGAGTACAAAGAGTCTGGAGGACCTTCGTTATGAGGAAAGGTTGCGATCACTGAACTTATTCTCTCTGGAGAAGAGACGCTTGAGAGGGAATATGTTTTTAATTTATAAATTTCGTATTGGTGACCCCACAATAGGGATAAAATGTTTCTGCGGAAGGGAGTTTAACAAGACACGTGGCCACTCATTAAAATTAGAAGAAAAGAGGTTTAACCTTAAACTGCTAGAGGGTTCTTTACTGTAAGAGATCGGCAAGGATGTGGAATTCCCTTCCACAGGTGGTGGTCTCAGCGGGGAGCATCGATCGTTTCAAAAAACTATTACATAAGCACCTGAACGACCGCAACATACAGGGATATACAATGTAATACTGACATATAATCACACACATAGGTTGGACTTGATGGACTTGTGTCTTTTTTCAACTTCACCTACTATGTAACTATGTAACTAACTATGATCCCAGACTCCATGTGGCTTCTAAAATGGAGGTACTAAATGGAAGGTCACATGCCTACAGAGTTATCAACATGTTCACAGCAATCATGTGACCTCTGCGCTAATCTCACTTCCACTTTTGCAACTACAACTGGATCGGCCTGAAACAGCGGTAGTTAGATATGTATAAATAGCATGGTACATACAGTATTATCCACTTGAATACCAGCCTTTACCACTTCATTATTAAGCCACTGTTCAATTTTTTGTGCTATGGTAATTTGATTGATAATTACTCGGTCATGCAACACCCCCCAAATTAATTCTAGATCTTTGTTTTGAGACAGGTGGAGTTCTCTTTTGGTGGTATTTAGCCAATATAGCCGATAGACAGCCACAGCGCGGGTCTCCAGTTCTGGGAGGACGTACATTGGACGTCCTCCCACAAGCCCCCTGGGGCACGCATCGTGCAAGCTCTGTGACTGCTGTCTGTATTGGGCACAGCTGATCACAGATCAGGGTAAAGGGCCAATCACAGCAGCCCTTTACCATGTGATCAGCTGTGTCCAATCACAGCTGTTACAGATGTAAACACACTTTGCTGGTTATCGACTGTTATTGGCTCTTCTTTCCCCACACAGAGGCAGCGTGCGAGGAAAAAGGAGAGCCAATGTGTGAGTACAGCATTTACATTTCATGCAAGTACTTAGAAAACACCAACCAACGGGCACTGGTTAATGTATATAGTAATTGCAATATAAAAAAATTCTTAAAAAGATAGCTATACAAATATAGTAACAAATATAGTATGCATAGCATACTAGCTCATTATGAATTACTTACCTGAGATCGAACCCCCTGAAGCAGGCCGGAGTGACTTCCAGGTATCGCGGCTCCGGCGCTGTGACTTGCCGAAGCCACGATGATGTCACTCCCACGCATGCGCACTGGTGCCGCCACTAACGGCATAATCGACATTTAGAAACTGCATGCTCAGTGCGCCTGCGCCCAATGTCTACGACGCATGCGCCTTAGACATCGGTGCTGCTATTTCTGCAAATATATGCTAAACCTTTTAGGTTTGGGAGATATTTCTTGCACCTACAGGTAAGTCTTAATCTGGGCTTACCTGTAGGTTAAAGTGGTTGTAATGAGTTTACAATCACTTTAAGTGTTATTCGCCACCTGTTGCCCCACCCAACCCTGACCCCACCCCTAATTCCGCCCCTAAACACGCCCTCATAAATTATCTCATAAAATGACATTTAAAAGTTTTATGCAGAATTAAGTTACAAAAAGAAATATTAACAACTTTATCAGTGCAGCCTCACCTGTGTCCATTGACGCAGCCTCACCTGTGCCCATCAATGCAGCGTGACCTGTGCCCATCATTGCAGCGTGACCTGTGCCCATCATTGCAGCATGACCTGTGTGACGGATCCTGTACTCAAGGTGTCCGCCGTAAATGCTTCCTAAGTCCTGGAACATGAGTCCAATGGATCTGGTTATAGGAACCCCCAAGAATTAGACGGCACTAGTTCTTGGGGTAAATCAGGAATGCTTTATTTGACATTTCACACACATATATAGCCAGTTGACTCAAAGCTAACCTAATTAGCATGAGCTAATTATCTTAATCATTGCCCAGACTAGTTGACTGCCTGAAAAGGCTTTTCAGGGTCAGACTTTAAGGCTCCTAGTTAATTGGAATGACTATACATTAACATAAACAGTAACACAGGGCTAATTAGCACAACAACATTGTGTGGAATACACCTTTTTTTTTTTTAAATTATATAATCTTTATTATTTTTCTTCATACATAAAAAAAAACAGAATACATACACACATTTAATTTCCATAAGCTCCTTTTCTCACGATTTGCTAAGAAATTACCTTTAACCTGTAGTTCTTTTATACCTCCCGGCTTTCTTTCATTGCTTCTAATATATTCCCTTCCTTTCCTTTTCCATTCCCCTTACCTTTATACTCTCCCTATCCCCTCTGTTTGCCAATATGATGTTCTGTCCCATTTTAGTCTCCCTCCCCCTTATCCATTATATTGGGCATCCCTGCTTATCCATCCATGTTTTCCACATTTTTACAAATTCTTTCGTGTTTCCTCTCCTTGTGTATACCGTTCTTTCCCTCCATATTGTTTCTGTAATTAATCTCACCCATTCTCCTGCCATTGGGGGTTTTTCGGCCTGCCATCTTTGCGCTATTAGCTTTCTCGCCTGGAATAGACATCTCAACACTACTTTGGTTACGCAAGGGCCTCCTACTATTCCCTTATCCAGACCCAATATACACAGTCTGGGGTTCATTTCTAACCTCGCATCGTACACTGTATTCAGTGTGTCGAGGATTTCTGACCAGTAACGAAACAATTTCGGACATTTCCATACCATATGTGCTAGGTCCCCAGTGTCTTGACACCTAGGGCACCTGGCGTCCTTTCTCCACCCGAAATCAAAGAGTCTCTTAGGAGTGTAATATGTCCTATGCAATAGCATCAGGTATGAGACCCTTTGTGCGGGCGAGACCGACACCATGTGTCCCTTCTCAAGTATTCTCAACCATTGTTCATCTGACAAAGTTCCGAATTCCTTTTCCCACTTCCTCCTGCTCTTGAGTCGTTCTGGGCTTTCTACGCTCCCTTCGCATAGGTAAGGGTAAACTTCTGCTATGAATCCTTTAGTCTTGTCTTGGGAGCCTATTCTTTGATATACCGGAGAATTAAACCAGTTTGGTCCTTGTTGCGCAAATTGCCTATTTAAAGCATGTCTAATTTGTAAATATTTATAAAAAGAATGTTTCGGTATGTCATAGTCTGTACTTAGTGCTGTGAATGTCTTTAGTGTCTTTCCTTCATATAATTGAGCTAACTTAACTATCCCCTTTGTCTCCCACTCTTTAAACTTCCCTATCTTCTCCACTTCCTGCAGGTTCTTGTTATTCCAGAGGGGGGTGTGTTTTGTCATGCCCTCCAGCCCTTTTACTGTTTTTAATGCCTTCCAAACTTTTAACCCAAGCCTCACCATGGGGGTTCTGTGACAAAATGAGTTTGCCTCTAGAACTTCTATTATTGATCTGTGCGGAGTTCCTGCAATCATTAGATCCTTATTACCTCCTCCAACCCCTCCTATATGTTGCAGTTGGGCGGCTAGGAAGTAGCTTCGTGAGTGTGGCACTGCCATCCCGCCCTTTCATCACCACCAGCTACCAGGCACCTGAGGCGGATATAACCGAATAATTTTTAATGTCACATCCCTTCAAGACTGCCTATGCTGATGCTGAGTGACTGTCCTCTTATGTTCACTGACTATCCTCTTCCTCCTCCTCAATGATCCATGCCACCACACCAGTGCCTAAGGCACAATTTTTCAGCCCCTGTTTTAACAGGGTGTGTACTTCCAATTTTTTAAAAAAATGCTTCGCAACACGTGTGACTGCTGTGCTCCAAGTACAGTCTCTGTGAGGGGTTGCAGTGTTGTGGCACCAGCACCAGTGCCTAAGGCACAATTTTTCAGCCCCTGTTTAACAGGGGCGGGTACTTACATTTTTTAAAAAAAATGCTTCGCAACACGTGTGACTGCTGTGCTCCAAGTACAGTATCTGTGAGGGCCGGGTTGCAGTGTTGTGGCACCAGCACCAGTGCCTAAGGCACAATTTTTTCAGCCCCTGTTTAACAGGGCGGGTACTTACAATTTTTTAAAAAAATGCTTCGCAACACGTGTGACTGCTGTGCTCCAAGTACAGTATCTGTGAGGGCCGGGTTGCAGTGTTGTGGCACCAGCACCAGTGCCTAAGGCACAATTTTTCAGCCCCTGTTTAACAGGGCGGGTACTTACAATTTTTTAAAAAAATGCTTCGCAACACGTGTGACTGCTGTGCTCCAAGTACAGTATCTGTGAGGGCCGGGTTGCAGTGTTGTGGCACCAGCACCAGTGCCTAAGGCACAATTTTTCAGCCCCTGTTTAACAGGGGCGGGTACTTACAATTTTTTAAAAAAATGCTTCGCAACACGTGTGACTGCTGTGCTCCAAGTACAGTATCTGTGAGGGCCGGGTTGCAGTGTTGTGGCACTAGCACCAGTGCCTAAGGCACAATTTTTTCAGCCCCTGTTAACAGGGGCGGGTACTTACAAATTTTTAAAAAAAATGCTTCGCTAAACGTGTGACTGCTGTGCTCCAAGTACAGTATCTGTGAGGGCCGGGTTGCAGTGTTGTGGCACCAGCACCATGCCTAAGGCACAATTTTTCAGCCCCTGTTTACAGGGGCGTGTACTTCCAATTTTTTAAAAAATGCTTTGCAACACGTGTGACTGCTGTGCTCCAAGTACAGTCACTGTGAGGGGTTGCAGTGTTGTGGCACCAGCACCAGTGCCTAAGGCACAATTTTTCAGCCCCTGTTTAACAGGGGCGGGTAATTACAAATCTTGATCTAATAGTTCACAGCAGGGCCCATTCCTGCGCCCACCAAGAGTAACTATGATGGCCTGCAGTCTTGTGGCAACACCGTCCACCACCACCGCCAAAGGCCCAATTTTTCTGCCCTGTTCATCAGGTGCTTGCAATTACAAATCTTGATCTAATAACTCACAACAGGGCCCATTCCTGCGCCCACCAAGAGTAACTGTGAGGGCCTACAGTCTTGTGGCAACACCGTCCACCACCACCGCCAAAGGCCCAATTTTTCTGCCCTGTTCATCAGGTGCTTGCAATTACAAATCTTGATCTAATAAACTCACAGCAGGGCCCATTCCTGCGCCCACCAAGAGTAAACTATGAGGGCCTACAGTCTTGTGGCAACACCGTCCACCACCACCGCCAAAGGCCCAATTTTTCTGCCCTGTTCAACGGTGCATGCAATTACAAATCTTGATCTATTAACTCATAGCAGGGCCCATTCCTGTGCCCACCAGTCTGTGGCTACACCAACATCTAATAGGGCAAATTTCTGCAGAGTATATACGCCAGGCCCCTACTTTCAAACATCCAACTTACAAACGACTCCTACTTGCAAATGGAAAGAGAAAACAGGAAGTGAGAGGAAATCTACCCCTAGGAAGGAAATTCTATCCTGTTAGATTTAATTTGGAAAAAGGTATCTCCTCTCTACTGATACTTTATCACCAATCCTTGTTTCAATTAAAACCCCACTTTTCCAAAAACATTTGTCATTGGAACGGAAAGTGAGGTGACATGTTCTGAACAGATGTGCAAAGACAGCAAATGTTACAGGGGTGATAACCCCTCCCTATGTTCTCCAAAAAGCTTAAAAAAATAGATTTTTTTGGGATGGAGCTACACTTCATAATGTACCTGTTCAGATTCTACGTAAGAACAAACCTAAAGCCGCAAGTGGTTTTAAATGGCTTCTTTTGTTCCTTTACAAATGTCATTTTGTGCAAGGACAGTGTTTGTAATCCTATCCTAGGCTGGCCTCCTTTCCATATAAGTTCTCTAAACAGCATGTCGATTTTCCTGAACCATTTTTTATCTATCCATGTCGGGCAGTTATGCAACAGATATAACAGCTGTGGCTGCCACAGCATCTTAATCAGATTACATCTCCCCGCCACCGATAGAGGAAGACGTCTCCAGATTGCGATTTTGGATTTAAATTTAGCTAATAATGGTACAATGTTATCGTTGATGTAGTTATTGGGATTCTTCTTTATGTTTATACCTAAATATTTAATTTGTTCGACCACTTCCAGCTGTAAACTATCCGGTATCCTCTGGTTCCCTAAAGGGTCTATGGGCATTAGTGCAGATTTTTCCCAGTTTATAGTCAGCCCTGAAATTTTCCCGAAATCTATGAGGATGTTCATCACCTGCCTGGGGGATTGCTCCGCATCCCCCAGGAAGAGGAGGACATCATCCGCATATAATGCGATTCTCTCTTCTCCCCCCCCTCTTCGGAACCCCTGCATGTTCGTATTCGATCTAATTACGCTGGCCAGCGGTTCCATTGTGAGAGCAAAAAAGCAAGAGGGACAATGGGCACCCCTGTCTTGTCCCCCTCTCTAATTGAATTTTGTCGGAAAAATCGTTATTGACCCTAATTTTAGCACTGGGATCAGTATACAGGGTTTTAATCCATTCAATAAATGAGGGGCCAAATCCAAATTCCCTTAAAACTCGCCATAAGTATCCCCATTCTAGACTGTCAAAAGCTTTGACCACGTCTAGAGCCATAACCACCCTTGTCCCTGTGTTCTCTATTGGTATCTGCATATTTAGATACAGCCTCCTGATATTTATGCTGGTGGATCTGCAGGGGATAAATCCCGTTTGGTCCGGGTGTATAAGTCTAGAGATGATTTTGTTTAATCTGATTGCCATTACTTTCGCTAGTATTTTAGCATCCGCACAAAGCAGGGAAATAGGTCTGTATGACTTCGTCTCTAACGGATCCTTCCCCTCCTTATGCAAAACTATTATTGTTGCCTCCGTCATAGACTTTGGCAACTTCCCTTCCTCCTTCGCCCAGTTAAATACCTTAAGTAGCTCTGGTATTAGTACTTTCCCATATTGTTTGTAGGTTTCTACTGGAAGGCCATCTGGTCCTGGTGATTTCTGATTGGCCATTTCTTTCACCGCCAGTTGGATTTCCTCCAACGTTAGCGGTGCTTCCATGATCTCTCTTTCTTCATCTGTGAGAGCCGGGATATCGACGTTTCTGAAAAATGTGTCCATTTCCCCTTCCTCCGCCGTCCCACGCGATCTGTACAGTTTATCATAATATAGTCTGAAAGTTTCTGTGATTACTGACTTTTTAGATGAGATTTCACCTTTCTCAGTTTTGATCACAGGGACGCTGGAGGGAGGGGAATTGGTTCTCACTAATTGTGCTAACATTTTCCCAACTTTCTCCCCCTCTCCATAAGCTACCTGTTTCTGGAACAACCTCTTATTCTCTGATTTCTTAATAACTGTATCTTTGTATTCCTGTTGTTTAATTAGCCATATACTTTGTGTATCCGGGTTTGGGTTATTAACGTAGTCTCCCTCTGCTTTCATCAGCTCTCTCTTAATCCTACTCTCCCATTCCCTTGTAATCTTTTTAATTTTTGATACTGATTGAATAAGGATACCTCTTAAATACGCCTTCAGTGCATCCCACATTATTCCTCTTGACACCGTCCCATTATTAAATTTTATAAATTCTTCCAATTTTAATAGCACCTCATTTGGATCCCCTATTATTTCGAACCAAACTGGATTCATTTTCCATACTACAGGAGATCTTTCCCCATCTAGATTTATTGATACGACCAGTAGTGAGTGGTCAGATATTCCTCTAGGGTGGTATTCTATATCCCTTATGGTTTGGCATGCTTCTTCGTTTCCCAAGGCTAGGTCTATCCTTGAGAGCGTGGAATAGGAACTTGAGTAACATGAGAATTGCAGCACGTCTGGGTTCCGCACCCTCCACATGTCAAAGAGCCCTACTTCCTGTAAGAACCGATGTAATCGACTCTCTTCTACCTTCTGGCCCGATACACCCACTGGGAGCCTGTCTAGTTTTCTGTTGATAACCTCATTGAAGTCCCCTACTGCTATAACCGGTACCCCAGCTTTATCTATTAAAAATTCCGATAGCCTATACATTACATCAAGCTTAAACGGAGGAGGAATGTAAATATTTGCTAGAACATATTCTCGATTTTCAATTACACAATGCAAAAAAATATACCGTCCATCTCTATCTATGCTGGTCTGCCGACAGGAAAACCCCAACTCTTTCCTTACCATCACAGCCACTCCTCTTGAATAAGAGGTGTGGACTGAGTGGAATTGGCATTGATATTTCTTGCTTTGATTTAATAGCTTAGAGTCTTGAGTTAGATGCGTCTCCTGTAGGCAGATCAGACCTACCCCACTCCTCTCCAGGGTCTCTACCACTGCTGCTCTCTTTGCCGGTGTACCCAACCCCCGTACATTCCAGGAGCCAATACTCAGTATCCTAGTCTGCATACTTTAACATAGGAGAGAGAAAAAAAAAGAAAAAAGGGAAAAAGATATATACACGAAAAGAGAATACAACCCCCTAGGCGCTCTACCCCCCTGCCCTTGTTAAAGGGGAGGAAGCTGTAAGGGGGGGAGAGTTCAAGTGCAGAAGCCATTTGGTCCCATCTTATACTTATACTATGATGCTCACCCATCCTACCGCTATATAGGACCCGGAAGAGATAGAGAGAGAGAAGGAAAAAAAAAAAAAAAAACAGGAAAAATACTGGAGTATAAAAAGGCAAAGTAAAAGAACAAAGGAGAGATGAGAAGAGAGGGAAAGGTAACCCAACCTTTAATCAGAGGGAATACCCCGTGTGAACAGAAAAATCTTGCCCCTGTCTTAATATTCTCCTCTAAGTGAAAAAGTGCTAATCTTTTTTCTAAGTGTTTATCTGTCAATATTTTTAGCGTACCGCTTATTTCCGTGTAGATTAAATATTTTTCCCGTGTTTTAATTTGTTGACTCTTCACCCCCCCTCCCCCCTTATACCATTCTAGGTTATCCCTAAGGACTTCTTTTGTGACCGTTACCACACATCCCATACCTGCATACTCCCCCCCCTCCCCCCCCTACATTTATATTCCAGTCCCCTCCCACCCTCCCCCATCCTTACACACACCAACAAGTGTGTTCCAGCCCCCCCCCACCCTTTCATTCTTCACTGTTGTGCTATATAACTCCTTCCACCCTCCAATCCATGTGCATATATTTCCCCTACGACACCTCCCTTCTCATCCCTCTATATCTGTTCCTCTACCCTTAACCCCTCATCCCCCCGTTTTACTCATTAATTGATCCTTCCTGTCCTCCAACCATGTTGTCACGTTTGCTGGGGTGTCAAAAAAAAACGTCTCTCCCATTGCTACCACACGTAGCCGAGCTGGGTACAATAAAGCATAGGTAACATCAAGTTTCTGAAGTCTGCGTTTAGTTTCTATGAAGTCTGCTCTGCGCCTCTGTAAGTCGGGCGAGAAATCAGGGTACAATGAGATTTAGGCTCCCTTGTAAAAAATACTCCCCATCTCTCTAGCCCTGCGGAGAAGTGTTACTTTGTCCTTGAAATTTAAGAATTTCATTAGTATAGATCTGGGATGCCCTCCTTGAGGTGGTGGTTTAAACGGGACTCTATGTGCCCTCTCAACTGAAAACTGTTGTGAAAAAGTCTCTCTTCCAAATGTTTCAATGAGCCAATTTTCCATAAATACTATTGGATCCGGGCCTTCGCTTATTTCCGGGAGGCCTACCAGCCTCACATTGTCCCTTCGGAGTCTGTTCTCCATTTCGTCCAGTTTTCCTGCGAATTTATCCGCCTGTTCTTTTAGAGTTTTAACCTCTTGGCTTATTGGGTACATGTCATCCTCGATTTGGCTAATTCTCCCTTCTGCTGCTGTAATTCTATCGGCAGTCTTCTCCAGCTCGTGGCGCATCAAGGACAATTCCTCTTTAATATTTTTCATTTGATCGCATAGTTCCCCTAGGGACTGTTTGCATGTGTTAACTGCCGCCAATACGTCCTTTAATGTCGGCTCTCCCTCAGCCAGTGGTGCCTGGGCTAAAGCCAAATCTGGTTTTCCTGGTGGTCCTACATTTTTGTTGGCTGTGCTTTTTACTCCTCCTGTAGTGGCCCCCATAGCAACTGTCTGATTATTTGTTTGCCCTTGACTCCTTCTATCATTTAATACTTTCGCCTGGATTTGCTGTCCCCCTTTAATTGGACTATGAACTGGGGTATGGGCATACTTTTCCAACTTCGCTGCCGTTGCTGATGCCCCATTTGTTATTGAGGGCTGGGGCCCCTTATCCTTATCCTTAGCTGATCTTAATGATTGTGTCCCTACATTCTCCTGGGTGGCCTGTTCCTCCATTCTCCTCCTTGCTGACATGTTGCCACCCCCGGGCCTCTCTGGAGTCCGACCCCGTCAGATAGCAATTCTAAAATAGGTTTATAAAAAACGGTCCTCTAGTGGCCCTTTAAGACACCAAAAAAAAAAAAAAAAAAGGAAAAGAGGGGCCGCAAATCAGGACAGAAGGGACAGTCTTATGTGTGAGTCACAGCCTTATGAGCAAACCCGTACGGGCTTCCGGTAATGATTAAGGGAGAATATATATATGTGCGCAACACACAGAGCAGATCAGAGCTTATACTTGCAAAGGAGGAAAAAAAAAAAATAGAGAAGTCCACTGGTTATAAATTACAGATTAAAGGTGGCACGAATGCGCCCGCCGCAGCCTGTGTTTTTTTTTTTGGGTGAAAGGCCGCAATTTATAGTATCGAGAAAGGGCTGCACACATATGCAAGAAATAGCTGCTGGCGTTGCTGTGAGCGTTCCTGTGAGAAGAGCAAAAAAAGGGAAGGAGAAAACAAAAAAAAGGGAAAACAACCACTTGTAAGCTTCTCAGCGCAGCCTGCGTTTTTAATGAGGAGGCAGTCCTCGTCTTGCGTTTTAGCAGCAGTCCTTTAATGCGCTTTTATGCCTTTTTATGCATGTGTGTATTTTTGGCAGCGTTCCTCTATTTAAAGGCGGGCTCCGGGTACAATGCAGATACAGCACACATGGGTAAATAAAAGAGGATCTGCCGAAAACAGCTGGGGAGAAAAGAAAAAAAAAAAAAAAAACACGTATACCCAGCGCAAATGTCTTTGTTTGCAAAAAAGAGGGGTAGGGTAGTCCTCCAATTGGGATTCAGTGGGAACTGGCACAGTTGGATATTTTATCTCACAGTTTACACCCCACAGCCGCACACAAGGAAAAGAAGGGAAGCAATCCTCAAAAATTATGTCCTACAAAAGCCGAATGTATATGCACCGCACCTTATAGCGCAGTTTGTGTCTCTAACTTTCCTCGGTTGCAACAAATAAAAAACGAAGCCGCTGTGCACATTACAGTTTCGGTTTTCTGTCTCTTTTCCTCAGTCACACAGGGGAGAGAACACCAAGCCACAGATTGCAGTGGGGGGGGGGGGGGGGGGGGGGGGGGGGGTGGGGGGGTAGACTAGTAAATGTCTTCTCACCTCTCCTTGCCGTTTAAAGATGTTTTTCCAGGGCCGTCAGGGAGTCTTCTTGGGGTCCCCCCCCCCTCCTCCGGTGTCCTGTTTTCTCTCCTTTTTTTTCACCGCCGTGTGTACCGTTCAGAGAGCCCGGCTTGTGAGTTTAAATCTCCCGCCGCTCTTCCTCTCTCCTCTCTCCCAGCGCAGACAGCGAGGCAGGAGATAGCGTGTGACGTCACCTTCGGCTGTCTCCGCGTAGACCCGCTGTAGTTCTGATCCGGGTAGTTAGGCAGACCTCGGGAGTCTCCGGCTGCGTGCAGTATACGATGTGCCGCTATGAGAAGGCAGACTCGGCATTGGTAGCGTTATTCCATGGGACGGAGGGTGGAAGTGAGTATACACACGCACTCACATTCCTCTCACATCACACCGCGCCTCATGTCCGGTCACGCCCCTATACACCTTACAAGCCAGACCAGCCTCATTTACACAATAGACAGGTGGCTTGAGTTCATGACATTGAATGGGATACAAGCTGTCAGATGCTAGTCTATTTCTAATGCCAAATGCATATACAGAGAGTGTATTTTGGGGGGCCCGTAATCAGCTGGCAGGAGGCTAGCATGTAGTCCTCTCAAAAAGCCCGTATCCCGGCTAGGTCTGTCACAACCTGTGCCCATCATTGCAGCGTGACCAGTGCCCATTATTGCAGCCTCACCTGTGTCGATCGTTGTGGGTGAGTAGTGCTCATCGTTGCAGCGTGACTAGTGCCCATCGTTGCAGCGTGACCAGTGCCCATCATTGCAGCCTCACATGTGCCCATCATTTCAGCATGATCTGTGCAGAGGAAGAGAGAGGGCGGCTGGATCATCACAGGGGAAGAGAGCGTGGAGGAAGAGGAGAGCTGGCCGGATCACAGAGCAGGGATTGCCCACGGTAACAGCTTACATTTGAATTGCCTCCGCTCACGGTCACATACAGTCCCACCCAGTGATGTAAGTAACTGAGTTAAAATAAACTGAGTTACCTAACGCAGTTACTTTAGAAGGTAATGAGTAATCTAACTGATTACTTTTCCCCTCATGGTAACTCAGTTCCCATTACTTTGGCTTAGTTACCCCAATTACATCTACCGCCACTAGATGGCAGTAGTGTAATTCCGGTGTCCTGATGAAAAAGTTCCCCCGCCGGATAAGGACCCCCTGTACTGCGCAGGCGCAGGGTTTGCGCAGTACGAAGGACTACAGAGCTTCCGAAAATTGCCGAACCTAAACAGCTCTGAGTGAACTCTACATCGCGCAGGTGCAGTTAACATGTAATTGTACTCTGCAAGGGGCGTCTATCGTGTAACTAAGGGCGGGTCTAGTATTACTGTAACCAAGGGGCGCATTTATTATTATTGTTATATATCGAGCTCTGCCCATTAATTTAACATTCGCCCTCTTCTGTAGCCATCCGCCCCTTACACGATATAATAATAATAGACCCGCCACTTGCTTACACGCTATAACAGATCTGCCCCTTGGTTAGAGCAATAATAGAGCAGCCCCTTGGTTACAGGATATATAACAATAATAATAAATGCGCCCCTTGGTTACAGTAATACTAGACCAGCCCCTTAGTTACAATATTAGAATATTTAAAAAAAAAAAGTCAGTTACTTTGCTGCGTAACTAATTACTTTTCCAATGTAGTAACCGAGTTACTAACGCAATTACTTTTTGGAGAAGTAATTTGTAACTTAACTAATTACTTTTTTAAAGTAAGATGACCAACACTGGTCCCACCTCCAGACCCAGCGCCTGTGACAGACAGAACACGTCCACACCGGCATTGGACTGGTGCTGGGTCTGATAATGACCATGGCAGTTGTGCAGACACAGAAAGCATCCACCAAAAACTGAAATATGACTTTTGGATGATCTTTTTAAAAGGCACATGCTAGTTCCAGGTCAGTGACTCAATACATACTGAGTCAAGGATGAAGCTGACATTCCCAGAGCTATCATATTTAAAAACTAAAATATATATCTCCTCCGGCAACCTTTTTTAGAATTTTGCACCTTAGAGCAGGTTATGGGTGTAAAAAAAAGTGAAGTGTACTGAGATCCTAGGTCAGTTTTAAAGCAGTACCTGGCCCCATTCACAATTGCAAATGAGGATGTTTACCTGTTGGAAACTAAGCACTGATCCATGCGTAGCGCTACCCCCCATAGGAGCCGCTAGATTTTTGAGTTTCCCTTTACATGCACAGCCAGGCAACAGAACTTTTCAGCATGCACTAAGTAGACAGAAACCAGTTCAAGGGCTTTGTTTTGTTTTACATTTATTGGGAGAATAATCTGGGATGGGGATGGGATGCCCAGAATTGTATTTGAACTTGACTTGAGGACTTGAAAACAAACTGTCTCTGGCTTCTATACAGATCACAAGGATGTGCTCCTGTGGGACAAAATGAACAGCCTAACTGGTAAAAGGCAATTCCAACTTCTGAATGCAGGCAATCTATCTCCGTAGAATAATGCATGCACTTGGCTTCTCTTTAGGATTCCCAACCAAGAGGTCCAGGGAAGCTGTATGGGCTTTGATGGCTCTAAGCTGTTCCTTGTAGATGGCTAGCTGGGTATTGCACCTGGCTGCTTCTCTTCTTATAGGCTGTGGGAAGTACTGTAGAATTAAAGCTACTCACTCAGTCCCTTGTAAAGATGTATCTCATGTGGTGACTGCTGAACAAACCCCTTGCTGGACAGGTCCCAATGGCCCAAGGGTGACTCAGCTAAGCCTAGCTGAGGCTGAAAGGGTGTGAGGCTTCCTCTCTGGCTTAATACTTAAAGGAGAACTACAGTTCATTTGGCTGTTCTCCTGTGGATCACAGAAGGTCCAATTTTTTCTGCACACCTGTGACCAGTTTTCAGCAGACAGCGGGCTAAAGCCCACTTTTGGCTGACGTCACAGAGCCGGTCCAGGCTGGGGAAAGATCCCAACCATATGGTCGGGATCCACCCAGATGCCCGGACCGGCACTCGGCTCAGCCTCTCAGCAAGCCGCGGAGAGCCCGAGCCAGCCACTCCCGCTCCCTCCACAGCCCAGCACCTCAGTAAGCACAGGGGGCAGAGCAGAGAGCCGGTGAGTGACAGTCACCAGCGCTCTGCTCAGGGGGCACTGAGAACTGAGTGATAGCTCAGTTCTCAGCCTAAAGCTGGCCTTACATTATACAATTTTCTTATAAAATTTTCTTTAGATTTACCTTCAACTGTGTAGTGCAAGGGCTACCCTGATTGCATACAGAAGCAGCATCGAACCGATTTGAGTATGATTTCCCCAAAAAAACACCTAAACTTCTCTTTTAAGGCCCATCTCTCCACCTTCTGGGCTGTGCTCACCCAGAGATTGGAAGAGGCCCCATAGATATTCAGGCATAACCACTTCCCCTCCACTCTCTAAGTGGGGATTATTATTAGCAATCAGTTGTATGACACAGCGGGATCTCCCGCGGTGTCAGGTATTGTTTACAAGAACACCAAGCGCTGATGTCCCTGAGGTGGGACATCAGCGAGCGGTGTTCTTGTGTACTATACCTGACACCACAGGACATCCCTGCTGTGTCATACAACTGATTGCTAATAATAATCCCCGCTTTGCACAGAGATAGCAGGCGGGAAGGGGGGGGGGCGGCGTAAGGGCAGATTGCAGGCATGGAGGAGAAGGAGGACACCTCCATGGACTGTGAGACCCCCTCCACCCACAACATCTCTGCTTCCTCCCTGCTCAGCTTTCTGAGGACTACAAGGGTGTGTGTCAGACCGCTGGCTGAGCTGAGGAGAGGAATAGAAGCCAGTGGTCTTACAAACAGGATATCAGCAGGCAATAACGTTTTTTCAGCAAGTTCAGCAGCCTATTACAGAGGAGCTACAGAGCTCAGAAGAACATGATGGCAAACTTGGTGAAGGTAGGAGATCAGCAACAAGGACATGGAAAAAAAATTGCCTGGAGTTCTTCTTTAATTATAATTGAAATGGTGGTGCCTCAAGGTTTACTGTATGCACACATACATCTGTCAAATATGATTGATTGAATGTTGATAGCTATACATATTTTAATTTATCGACCTGTTATTATTATTATTATTATTATTCGTTTTTCTTCCTCTTAAGTACATTTAGTGGCTGGGCTAAAGGGTGTATTTTAGCACGTCTCAGCTAGGGGGTGCTACGTTCTGAAGAAGCTGGGTCTCCAGTGAAACGCGTTGACACCACATGGGTCTGTGCCAGACGTCTCCAGGCACGCCTCCCACCTTTTTCATCTGTCCCGAAAGCCGCAGTGGGACTCCTGACACCGCGGCCAGTACACAGACACATTGAGCACCTTCTGCTGACATCTCACATGGAGTGGCACTTAGCAGCTTGTCCTGATACTATGTGATTGTCTCATCGTCAGGTTTGACTTACAGATCTACAGGCAGCACACTGATGACAAGGACTATGTTTGGTTCCTGTTTTTGAGTGATCCGCTCATAGAGCGCAGAGGCTGGATGTAGACTGTGTTATTACAGGTTGCTCTACTGGCCATTCACTTTGCCTATATCCTCTGCTCCTTTCTCTAATAGGTGCTGCTTTCTACTCTGAATACCTACACGCCATCTGCTGCTTACACTATGCTTGCTACTTGAATCATCTGCTGCATAGCCCAATTTGCTATTACATGGTTTAGGATTTCTCCTCCATGTGAATATCACGACCCTCCAGAGTGGGTCATCAACCCAGTCAACTGAATATGTGTTTTGTCAGTAATGTCCAAAGGGGATCCATGCACTCGGGAATATAGTCATCATTGTTCAGCTTGTTTAGGATATCCTCCCCTGAATTGTTTTAGTGTACCCCACCTCTGTGGTGCATCCCCCACTTGGCTTTATATGCACCCGGAGACTCTTGATATTGGCACTGTGGCATCTATGGATAATTTATTAGCCCCATGCTGACTTGTTGAATGTGTCCTTGGGCCTTACTCCCTATGGTCTTGTCTTACTGCCATATCTCTGAGTCATGTCAGGTGGTCTCGTGTATACACTGTTCCTCCCAGTCTATTGCTATTGTTAGCTTTATTGGATATGTCTGAACTGTGTACATGTGAGTGTTGTGTCCGGCGCAATTTTTGTGAATATTAGACAACATTGTCTTTTTTACTAGTGATGATGGTGGGTGGTTTTCCTTTTCCATTATGTTGTTGTGATTATTTTTACCAATAAAAATTTTAAATTTTTTCTAGACAATCTTGCAGTTTCTTGCATTAGTAACCATACCCCGGTGGCTAATATTCATGGTCCTTAGGCTGCTCTGCTAGTCTGCCTTCTTTTTATGCTTGGAGCTCTGCCAACCTAACTCTCAACAAATTAACCCAGGCTTCTCTGCCTACAGCAGCAGCCCAACTAAATTTGCCTACTGTACATACATGCAATTAGGTGCTAATGCTATTTGCGGACGCTCGTATGTAATTGCTAATGAAGCAAATAACTGCTGCTGATTGGCCCTGGAGTGTCTGCGTCAGAAGTAAAATAATTATTTTAGGATCATTCTGTTTGTTTACATCTAAACTGATGAACTGTAAAAGCTTTAAATGTCTCACCTATTTTCAGTGTTAGGTATTTTTCTGCTGTTGTATATATTAACTCTTGTAATGTATTAACAAGGCCGAACTCAGAGTTAATTTTGTGTTTGTGCACCAAAATAGCTTTTTTACATAAACTATAGATATAAATATGTAGCACGGCCCCCTTGAGGACTGCTTGGATTCTGTCTGAAAAGACTACTAGTCCCCACAATCCTTTTGGTTGGGCTTACAGATATCATAACAGTTACTCAGCACTAGAAAGGTATAACTATAGATGAAGAATGATGGCATAATATTATAAGGGTAGTCCACCATCGCTAAAAATAATTTACACAAATATTGTGTGACATACAAATCAGGACCTGTTCTCTTTTTATTCTACGGGTCATCTGCTTTCAGAAAACAAAGTTTTTTCGGCACCTTTAGCAAACCTTAAAGTGGATGTAACCCTCACATGTACCCAGTGATGTGAACAGCCTCAGATGAAACACAAGGATGAAACAAATCTCCCGACATAAGTTTTACATGTATATCTGCTGTCTTCATCTTTATATACTGTTTAGAAAGTGCACATAGTGTTAGGAGATTTTCTCTTCCTGGTAAGCACTGCAGTGAAGTCTGGGCATGCAGCCAAGACAGCTGATTGGAGGAAAGACACACACCCCCCTCTCCTCATAGGTAGAGACTTTCAGCTCTGTTTGTTGAATCATTCAGGGCTCTGCTAATCTATTTATAGCATCCTCCCCAACACAAATCTCAGGCTGCTTTTATCATAAGTGACAGAGAACTTGTCAGAAGTTATCAGGCTGATAACAGAAGAACAGAGCAGGAGACAGCTACGGGACTTAGGGCTTTGAAGAGAGATAACAAAACACTACAGATATATGCGCCCAGCTCAAATTTCATGAATCGGGTTAGCATCCACTTTAACCTCCACAATGCAGATAATAATGTGTGTAAAAAAATTGAAATTAGGGATTACACAGGAGATGGAAATAGGAGCGGATAAGGATATAAGATTAATACCCAAGGTGAAACAGTTATATAGAAGATTCCTTTTGTGAACAAGGTACAGGAAGTTGACATGGGAGGTGTGGGGGCTAAAGCTTAGGGCCCCGTTTGGTCTACTGCCCAATGCCTTTTTATTCACACCTGCCTAAAACATTTGCACATTTATTTATTTTTTGCATTTTGCTTGGTACTTGTCCCCCATGACAATGCCTGACTTTCTATGCCTTCTGTTTAACAGAAGATTGGAATATGTATAGACTTCATTGGGGTTCATCCAACTCCACTCATCCCTACTGCCAGACGCCTTGGCACACTCACCCAAGTGATCACATGTCACTGCTGTTGTGCTGGTAGCATTAAAGGGGTGGAGCTATGGACAGTGACATCATCCCGCACACAGGCTGTGCTCACACCTAGCTGGTGGTGCTGGCAGCCGCATAGGACTAAGCGATCATACCTAAGTGATGGGGGGACAGCACATATATATGTGATACCATTAAAAAAATCATGCAATGCCCCCATATGAGGACTTATAAAAAATATTCCCCAGAAGACGACTATTGGTCGAAACGGACGTAGGGAGGCTGACGCACTGACGTCATCGCGTTCCGCGTTGTGAGCGGGTGTATTGCAAGCCGGCCGGCGTATTTTACTTGTCCTGCTTATATGCTTTTCGTTTTGTGTAAGTAGGATTCCTTTTTCTTTTAATAAACGTAATATTTGGTATCACACTATGGGAGCATCCCCTTTTCTTCCTGTATTCCATATTGGCTGCTGAATGACTCTGGGGTCGATGCCTTTGTTTGGAGAGTGTGTCCATTTCTGATTGATCCAAGCGGTAAAACATCATTGGAATCTCTATCCCTGGTCTAACTTGTCTGAGGAGATCCAGATTGCTGCTGATGTCCGAAGGTCCATATCTGTCCCGTTTACATCACACTACAGGCTTTTTTAAGCTTGCCTTCTGGTAAGCGCAATCTTATATTGGTGGTGGATCACGGTGTTTTCGATTTTTATTGTCACCAGAAGTCCAAGTTCACATCATCACATTTATGAACTATTTTTTTTTATTTATCACAAATTTGTTTCACTTTTTTTCATTTTATATTCATCTTTTATGTCACTGGACTTTATTGTTTGGGTGTATTGGGAAATGTGCACACATATTGTTTGATATACAATTTGTTGTTTTTCCTTTGCATTTATCACATTGTTGCTTGAGGATTTATTTTACAACAAGGTATAGGTCACCTATCACCTATTTGTTTAATTAGCGCGGCTTTATTTACTGTTTTATCTTGTTTATGTGTGTATCCACATTTTTTTGCTGCTGCTACCTATGTACACTTCATTTTATGTCACTTTTTAGCCCTAATATTTGCTGTATTGGGGCATTTCAATATTTTTGCATTTACTAGCGCGGTGTTTTGCTACATTTTTTACTGTTTAAATTATTACACCACATGTTTCACACCTCGCCCCCACCTCTATACCCTACACTTACTGACTTCTAAGCGGCAAGAAAAAAAAGCAAGTATCACACGTATTATAGATGGTCAATTCACCTCCACCACCTGTTGTTAGCGAGCCATGACACTTCTCACCACCAGAGGACAATGGACATCCAGGCCTTAGCAAGCCATAAGATTTCTCACCACTAGAGGGCAATAGTCATCCAGACCTCAGCACTAAGGAAAAGAAGCACTCGCTATATGAAAAGGTGCATATAGTGTAGTATTTTATTGGTAAAAACCGCCCAGAAAGCTCATCCACATTCAAATTGCACATACATCCAAGGGTAATTGATTCCGGGCAATAATAAAACATTAAAAGCAAACAATACTAGTAAGTGCACTCACTAAAATGGCCACCAAAACCAAAAACGTTGGCTTGACGTCAGCACATAGCTCCGCCCCTATGCATTTCGTGCAACAGTATGTCTTCGGGGGATTCTAGTGTCACTCTCTATGCTACTCCTATATGTAAGTTTGATAGTGATTTTAACAATTTTAACAATAAAAAGGATTAAATGCTGTAGCGCCCCTTTTGTTTTTCTCCTTTGGTTTACATACTAGGAGGAACAGTGGAGGTGTGGTGGAAACCCCCTTGGGTGAATAGAGTACAAATTGAGCCACATTCTACAAAGGGGCAAAATATCCGGTGAGCTTTTTGTAAGGTGAGCAGTAATGACTGGGCCTCACTGAGCAACGTCCTGGCAGTTTTCAGGTCAGGTTTTGAGATTTAGGTATATGGCCTTTACCTATAGCTAGGGCATTATTCAACTTTAGGCAGAGCTGCACAGTTTGTTTTTTTATCTATAGAAATCCCTTATCTACATAGGCAGTTTTCCTTTTTTTGTAAAAGGTGACTTAAAGTGTTACTAAACCCACAACAGTAAAATAAGTCTGAATATACAGTAAAGCATGCTTGTTCTACTCACTGTGGAACCGAAGGGCTTAATCCTCTGCATTGTGTAAAAAGGCTGTTTGGTTCTGTTCTTCTCTGAGCCTCCCCTTCTTGCTTTGTCACCATAACATGTTCGGATAAGACAGCATTAGTGGAGTCAGGCTGCACATGCTCAGTTTGTTGTGTATTGCTA
The DNA here is from genome assembly GCA_028564925.1 of Lithobates sylvaticus. Classification (NCBI taxonomy): domain Eukaryota; kingdom Metazoa; phylum Chordata; class Amphibia; order Anura; family Ranidae; genus Lithobates; species Lithobates sylvaticus. The sequence continues at coordinate 132,558,020 of CM053035.1, forward strand.
GAGTTGTTTTCTCTTTCTTGGGAGAGTGCATGTGAGCATTGTCCAGACAGGGAGTCAGGGGTCCTGCATCCTGATAGGACAGGCAGTGCAGTATGAAAACTCCTCCTACAAGCTTTAACCAGGCACTGAGAAGTCACAAGACTGCTATATACTGCTGATGAGAAATGGTATGTAGCAGTTTATTTTTACTACAATGATTGCATTTCCATGTTCTGTGTACTGTGGGAGACCAGATATAGTGAATGCAGGGTCCTGGGTTTAGTAAGACTTTAATCTTTTAGTATAATTATCACCATGTGGAGCACCAGATACTTTATTTTATGTGGAAGACTTGGGAATTTGTATTGCACTGTGCACTTTATGTTTAGATCCCGATTGTATTTATGTATAGAATAAAAAGGTTTAACCACTTGAGCTCCGGGAAGATTTTATCCCATTCATGACCAGGTCAGGGCTATTTTAACTGGTAATTGTGCAGTCATGCAACACTGTACCCAAACAGAATTGATATAATTTGTTTCACACAAATATAGCTTACTTTTGGTGGTATTTGATCACCACTGTTTTTTATAACATTTTTTTTTTTCATGTCCGGTCACGCCCCTATACACCTTACAAGCCAGACCAGCCTCATTTACACAATAGACAGGTGGCTTGAGTTCATGACATTGAATGGGATACAAGCTGTCAGATGCTAGTCTATTTCTAATGCCAAATGCATATACAGAGAGTGTATTTTGGGGGGCCCGTAATCAGCTGGCAGGAGGCTAGCATGTAGTCCTCTCAAAAAGCCCGTATCCCGGCTAGGTCTGTCACAACCTGTGCCCATCATTGCAGCGTGACCAGTGCCCATTATTGCAGCCTCACCTGTGTCGATCGTTGTGGGTGAGTAGTGCTCATCGTTGCAGCGTGACTAGTGCCCATCGTTGCAGCGTGACCAGTGCCCATCATTGCAGCCTCACATGTGCCCATCATTTCAGCATGATCTGTGCAGAGGAAGAGAGAGGGCGGCTGGATCATCACAGGGGAAGAGAGCGTGGAGGAAGAGGAGAGCTGGCCGGATCACAGAGCAGGGATTGCCCACGGTAACAGCTTACATTTGAATTGCCTCCGCTCACGGTCACATACAGTCCCACCCAGTGATGTAAGTAACTGAGTTAAAATAAACTGAGTTACCTAACGCAGTTACTTTAGAAGGTAATGAGTAATCTAACTGATTACTTTTCCCCTCATGGTAACTCAGTTCCCATTACTTTGGCTTAGTTACCCCAATTACATCTACCGCCACTAGATGGCAGTAGTGTAATTCCGGTGTCCTGATGAAAAAGTTCCCCCGCCGGATAAGGACCCCCTGTACTGCACAGGCGCAGGGTTTGCGCAGTACGAAGGACTACAGAGCTTCCGAAAATTGCCGAACCTAAACAGCTCTGAGTGAACTCTACATCGCGCAGGTGCAGTTAACATGTAATTGTACTCTGCAAGGGGCGTCTATCGTGTAACTAAGGGCGGGTCTAGTATTACTGTAACCAAGGGGCGCATTTATTATTATTGTTATATATCGAGCTCTGCCCATTAATTTAACATTCGCCCTCTTCTGTAGCCATCCGCCCCTTACACGATATAATAATAATAGACCCGCCACTTGCTTACACGCTATAACAGATCTGCCCCTTGGTTAGAGCAATAATAGAGCAGCCCCTTGGTTACAGGATATATAACAATAATAATAAATGCGCCCCTTGGTTACAGTAATACTAGACCAGCCCCTTAGTTACAATATTAGAATATTTAAAAAAAAAAAGTCAGTTACTTTGCTGCGTAACTAATTACTTTTCCAATGTAGTAACCGAGTTACTAACGCAATTACTTTTTGGGAGAAGTAATTTGTAACTTAACTAATTACTTTTTTAAAGTAAGATGACCAACACTGGTCCCACCTCCAGACCCAGCGCCTGTGACAGACAGAACACGTCCACACCGGCATTGGACTGGTGCTGGGTCTGATAATGACCATGGCAGTTGTGCAGACACAGAAAGCATCCACCAAAAACTGAAATATGACTTTTGGATGATCTTTTTAAAAGGCACATGCTAGTTCCAGGTCAGTGACTCAATACATACTGAGTCAAGGATGAAGCTGACATTCCCAGAGCTATCATATTTAAAAACTAAAATATATATCTCCTCCGGCAACCTTTTTTAGAATTTTGCACCTTAGAGCAGGTTATGGGTGTAAAAAAAAGTGAAGTGTACTGAGATCCTAGGTCAGTTTTAAAGCAGTACCTGGCCCCATTCACAATTGCAAATGAGGATGTTTACCTGTTGGAAACTAAGCACTGATCCATGCGTAGCGCTACCCCCCATAGGAGCCGCTAGATTTTTGAGTTTCCCTTTACATGCACAGCCAGGCAACAGAACTTTTCAGCATGCACTAAGTAGACAGAAACCAGTTCAAGGGCTTTGTTTTGTTTTACATTTATTGGGAGAATAATCTGGGATGGGGATGGGATGCCCAGAATTGTATTTGAACTTGACTTGAGGACTTGAAAACAAACTGTCTCTGGCTTCTATACAGATCACAAGGATGTGCTCCTGTGGGACAAAATGAACAGCCTAACTGGTAAAAGGCAATTCCAACTTCTGAATGCAGGCAATCTATCTCCGTAGAATAATGCATGCACTTGGCTTCTCTTTAGGATTCCCAACCAAGAGGTCCAGGGAAGCTGTATGGGCTTTGATGGCTCTAAGCTGTTCCTTGTAGATGGCTAGCTGGGTATTGCACCTGGCTGCTTCTCTTCTTATAGGCTGTGGGAAGTACTGTAGAATTAAAGCTACTCACTCAGTCCCTTGTAAAGATGTATCTCATGTGGTGACTGCTGAACAAACCCCTTGCTGGACAGGTCCCAATGGCCCAAGGGTGACTCAGCTAAGCCTAGCTGAGGCTGAAAGGGTGTGAGGCTTCCTCTCTGGCTTAATACTTAAAGGAGAACTACAGTTCATTTGGCTGTTCTCCTGTGGATCACAGAAGGTCCAATTTTTTCTGCACACCTGTGACCAGTTTTCAGCAGACAGCGGGCTAAAGCCCACTTTTGGCTGACGTCACAGAGCCGGTCCAGGCTGGGGAAAGATCCCAACCATATGGTCGGGATCCACCCAGATGCCCGGACCGGCACTCGGCTCAGCCTCTCAGCAAGCCGCGGAGAGCCCGAGCCAGCCACTCCCGCTCCCTCCACAGCCCAGCACCTCAGTAAGCACAGGGGGCAGAGCAGAGAGCCGGTGAGTGACAGTCACCAGCGCTCTGCTCAGGGGGCACTGAGAACTGAGTGATAGCTCAGTTCTCAGCCTAAAGCTGGCCTTACATTATACAATTTTCTTATAAAATTTTCTTTAGATTTACCTTCAACTGTGTAGTGCAAGGGCTACCCTGATTGCATACAGAAGCAGCATCGAACCGATTTGAGTATGATTTCCCCAAAAAAACACCTAAACTTCTCTTTTAAGGCCCATCTCTCCACCTTCTGGGCTGTGCTCACCCAGAGATTGGAAGAGGCCCCATAGATATTCAGGCATAACCACTTCCCCTCCACTCTCTAAGTGGGGATTATTATTAGCAATCAGTTGTATGACACAGCGGGATCTCCCGCGGTGTCAGGTATTGTTTACAAGAACACCAAGCGCTGATGTCCCTGAGGTGGGACATCAGCGAGCGGTGTTCTTGTGTACTATACCTGACACCACAGGACATCCCTGCTGTGTCATACAACTGATTGCTAATAATAATCCCCGCTTTGCACAGAGATAGCAGGCGGGAAGGGGGGGGGGCGGCGTAAGGGCAGATTGCAGGCATGGAGGAGAAGGAGGACACCTCCATGGACTGTGAGACCCCCTCCACCCACAACATCTCTGCTTCCTCCCTGCTCAGCTTTCTGAGGACTACAAGGGTGTGTGTCAGACCGCTGGCTGAGCTGAGGAGAGGAATAGAAGCCAGTGGTCTTACAAACAGGATATCAGCAGGCAATAACGTTTTTTCAGCAAGTTCAGCAGCCTATTACAGAGGAGCTACAGAGCTCAGAAGAACATGATGGCAAACTTGGTGAAGGTAGGAGATCAGCAACAAGGACATGGAAAAAAAAATTGCCTGGAGTTCTTCTTTAATTATAATTGAAATGGTGGTGCCTCAAGGTTTACTGTATGCACACATACATCTGTCAAATATGATTGATTGAATGTTGATAGCTATACATATTTTAATTTATCGACCTGTTATTATTATTATTATTATTATTCGTTTTTCTTCCTCTTAAGTACATTTAGTGGCTGGGCTAAAGGGTGTATTTTAGCACGTCTCAGCTAGGGGGTGCTACGTTCTGAAGAAGCTGGGTCTCCAGTGAAACGCGTTGACACCACATGGGTCTGTGCCAGACGTCTCCAGGCACGCCTCCCACCTTTTTCATCTGTCCCGAAAGCCGCAGTGGGACTCCTGACACCGCGGCCAGTACACAGACACATTGAGCACCTTCTGCTGACATCTCACATGGAGTGGCACTTAGCAGCTTGTCCTGATACTATGTGATTGTCTCATCGTCAGGTTTGACTTACAGATCTACAGGCAGCACACTGATGACAAGGACTATGTTTGGTTCCTGTTTTTGAGTGATCCGCTCATAGAGCGCAGAGGCTGGATGTAGACTGTGTTATTACAGGTTGCTCTACTGGCCATTCACTTTGCCTATATCCTCTGCTCCTTTCTCTAATAGGTGCTGCTTTCTACTCTGAATACCTACACGCCATCTGCTGCTTACACTATGCTTGCTACTTGAATCATCTGCTGCATAGCCCAATTTGCTATTACATGGTTTAGGATTTCTCCTCCATGTGAATATCACGACCCTCCAGAGTGGGTCATCAACCCAGTCAACTGAATATGTGTTTTGTCAGTAATGTCCAAAGGGGATCCATGCACTCGGGAATATAGTCATCATTGTTCAGCTTGTTTAGGATATCCTCCCCTGAATTGTTTTAGTGTACCCCACCTCTGTGGTGCATCCCCCACTTGGCTTTATATGCACCCGGAGACTCTTGATATTGGCACTGTGGCATCTATGGATAATTTATTAGCCCCATGCTGACTTGTTGAATGTGTCCTTGGGCCTTACTCCCTATGGTCTTGTCTTACTGCCATATCTCTGAGTCATGTCAGGTGGTCTCGTGTATACACTGTTCCTCCCAGTCTATTGCTATTGTTAGCTTTATTGGATATGTCTGAACTGTGTACATGTGAGTGTTGTGTCCGGCGCAATTTTTGTGAATATTAGACAACATTGTCTTTTTTACTAGTGATGATGGTGGGTGGTTTTCCTTTTCCATTATGTTGTTGTGATTATTTTTACCAATAAAAATTTTAAATTTTTTCTAGACAATCTTGCAGTTTCTTGCATTAGTAACCATACCCCGGTGGCTAATATTCATGGTCCTTAGGCTGCTCTGCTAGTCTGCCTTCTTTTTATGCTTGGAGCTCTGCCAACCTAACTCTCAACAAATTAACCCAGGCTTCTCTGCCTACAGCAGCAGCCCAACTAAATTTGCCTACTGTACATACATGCAATTAGGTGCTAATGCTATTTGCGGACGCTCGTATGTAATTGCTAATGAAGCAAATAACTGCTGCTGATTGGCCCTGGAGTGTCTGCGTCAGAAGTAAAATAATTATTTTAGGATCATTCTGTTTGTTTACATCTAAACTGATGAACTGTAAAAGCTTTAAATGTCTCACCTATTTTCAGTGTTAGGTATTTTTCTGCTGTTGTATATATTAACTCTTGTAATGTATTAACAAGGCCGAACTCAGAGTTAATTTTGTGTTTGTGCACCAAAATAGCTTTTTTACATAAACTATAGATATAAATATGTAGCACGGCCCCCTTGAGGACTGCTTGGATTCTGTCTGAAAAGACTACTAGTCCCCACAATCCTTTTGGTTGGGCTTACAGATATCATAACAGTTACTCAGCACTAGAAAGGTATAACTATAGATGAAGAATGATGGCATAATATTATAAGGGTAGTCCACCATCGCTAAAAATAATTTACACAAATATTGTGTGACATACAAATCAGGACCTGTTCTCTTTTTATTCTACGGGTCATCTGCTTTCAGAAAACAAAGTTTTTTCGGCACCTTTAGCAAACCTTAAAGTGGATGTAACCCTCACATGTACCCAGTGATGTGAACAGCCTCAGATGAAACACAAGGATGAAACAAATCTCCCTACATAAGTTTTACATGTATATCTGCTGTCTTCATCTTTATATACTGTTTAGAAAGTGCACATAGTGTTAGGAGATTTTCTCTTCCTGGTAAGCACTGCAGTGAAGTCTGGGCATGCAGCCAAGACAGCTGATTGGAGGAAAGACACACACCCCCCTCTCCTCATAGGTAGAGACTTTCAGCTCTGTTTGTTGAATCATTCAGGGCTCTGCTAATCTATTTATAGCATCCTCCCCAACACAAATCTCAGGCTGCTTTTATCATAAGTGACAGAGAACTTGTCAGAAGTTATCAGGCTGATAACAGAAGAACAGAGCAGGAGACAGCTACGGGACTTAGGGCTTTGAAGAGAGATAACAAAACACTACAGATATATGCGCCCAGCTCAAATTTCATGAATCGGGTTAGCATCCACTTTAACCTCCACAATGCAGATAATAATGTGTGTAAAAAAATTGAAATTAGGGATTACACAGGAGATGGAAATAGGAGCGGATAAGGATATAAGATTAATACCCAAGGTGAAACAGTTATATAGAAGATTCCTTTTGTGAACAAGGTACAGGAAGTTGACATGGGAGGTGTGGGGGCTAAAGCTTAGGGCCCCGTTTGGTCTACTGCCCAATGCCTTTTTATTCACACCTGCCTAAAACATTTGCACATTTATTTATTTTTTGCATTTTGCTTGGTACTTGTCCCCCATGACAATGCCTGACTTTCTATGCCTTCTGTTTAACAGAAGATTGGAATATGTATAGACTTCATTGGGGTTCATCCAACTCCACTCATCCCTACTGCCAGACGCCTTGGCACACTCACCCAAGTGATCACATGTCACTGCTGTTGTGCTGGTAGCATTAAAGGGGTGGAGCTATGGACAGTGACATCATCCCGCACACAGGCTGTGCTCACACCTAGCTGGTGGTGCTGGCAGCCGCATAGGACTAAGCGATCATACCTAAGTGATGGGGGGACAGCACATATATATGTGATACCATTAAAAAAATCATGCAATGCCCCCATATGAGGACTTATAAAAAATATTCCCCAGAAGACGACTATTGGTCGAAACGGACGTAGGGAGGCTGACGCACTGACGTCATCGCGTTCCGCGTTGTGAGCGGGTGTATTGCAAGCCGGCCGGCGTATTTTACTTGTCCTGCTTATATGCTTTTCGTTTTGTGTAAGTAGGATTCCTTTTTCTTTTAATAAACGTAATATTTGGTATCACACTATGGGAGCATCCCCTTTTCTTCCTGTATTCCATATTGGCTGCTGAATGACTCTGGGGTCGATGCCTTTGTTTGGAGAGTGTGTCCATTTCTGATTGATCCAAGCGGTAAAACATCATTGGAATCTCTATCCCTGGTCTAACTTGTCTGAGGAGATCCAGATTGCTGCTGATGTCCGAAGGTCCATATCTGTCCCGTTTACATCACACTACAGGCTTTTTTAAGCTTGCCTTCTGGTAAGCGCAATCTTATATTGGTGGTGGATCACGGTGTTTTCGATTTTTATTGTCACCAGAAGTCCAAGTTCACATCATCACATTTATGAACTATTTTTTTTATTTATCACAAATTTGTTTCACTTTTTTCATTTTATATTCATCTTTTATGTCACTGGACTTTATTGTTTGGGTGTATTGGGAAATGTGCACACATATTGTTTGATATACAATTTGTTGTTTTTCCTTTGCATTTATCACATTGTTGCTTGAGGATTTATTTTACAACAAGGTATAGGTCACCTATCACCTATTTGTTTAATTAGCGCGGCTTTATTTACTGTTTTATCTTGTTTATGTGTGTATCCACATTTTTTTGCTGCTGCTACCTATGTACACTTCATTTTATGTCACTTTTTAGCCCTAATATTTGCTGTATTGGGGCATTTCAATATTTTTGCATTTACTAGCGCGGTGTTTTGCTACATTTTTTACTGTTTAAATTATTACACCACATGTTTCACACCTCGCCCCCACCTCTATACCCTACACTTACTGACTTCTAAGCGGCAAGAAAAAAAAGCAAGTATCACACGTATTATAGATGGTCAATTCACCTCCACCACCTGTTGTTAGCGAGCCATGACACTTCTCACCACCAGAGGACAATGGACATCCAGGCCTTAGCAAGCCATAAGATTTCTCACCACTAGAGGGCAATAGTCATCCAGACCTCAGCACTAAGGAAAAGAAGCACTCGCTATATGAAAAGGTGCATATAGTGTAGTATTTTATTGGTAAAAACCGCCCAGAAAGCTCATCCACATTCAAATTGCACATACATCCAAGGGTAATTGATTCCGGGCAATAATAAAACATTAAAAGCAAACAATACTAGTAAGTGCACTCACTAAAATGGCCACCAAAACCAAAAACGTTGGCTTGACGTCAGCACATAGCTCCGCCCCTATGCATTTCGTGCAACAGTATGTCTTCGGGGGATTCTAGTGTCACTCTCTATGCTACTCCTATATGTAAGTTTGATAGTGATTTTAACAATTTTAACAATAAAAAGGATTAAATGCTGTAGCGCCCCTTTTGTTTTTCTCCTTTGGTTTACATACTAGGAGGAACAGTGGAGGTGTGGTGGAAACCCCCTTGGGTGAATAGAGTACAAATTGAGCCACATTCTACAAAGGGGCAAAATATCCGGTGAGCTTTTTGTAAGGTGAGCAGTAATGACTGGGCCTCACTGAGCAACGTCCTGGCAGTTTTCAGGTCAGGTTTTGAGATTTAGGTATATGGCCTTTACCTATAGCTAGGGCATTATTCAACTTTAGGCAGAGCTGCACAGTTTGTTTTTTTATCTATAGAAATCCCTTATCTACATAGGCAGTTTTCCTTTTTTTGTAAAAGGTGACTTAAAGTGTTACTAAACCCACAACAGTAAAATAAGTCTGAATATACAGTAAAGCATGCTTGTTCTACTCACTGTGGAACCGAAGGGCTTAATCCTCTGCATTGTGTAAAAAGGCTGTTTGGTTCTGTTCTTCTCTGAGCCTCCCCTTCTTGCTTTGTCACCATAACATGTTCGGATAAGACAGCATTAGTGGAGTCAGGCTGCACATGCTCAGTTTGTTGTGTATTGCTAGAGTTGTTTTCTCTTTCTTGGGAGAGTGCATGTGAGCATTGTCCAGACAGGGAGTCAGGGGTCCTGCATCCTGATAGGACAGGCAGTGCAGTATGAAAACTCCTCCTACAAGCTTTAACCAGGCACTGAGAAGTCACAAGACTGCTATATACTGCTGATGAGAAATGGTATGTAGCAGTTTATTTTTACTACAATGATTGCATTTCCATGTTCTGTGTACTGTGGGAGACCAGATATAGTGAATGCAGGGTCCTGGGTTTAGTAAGACTTTAATCTTTTAGTATAATTATCACCATGTGGAGCACCAGATACTTTATTTTATGTGGAAGACTTGGGAATTTGTATTGCACTGTGCACTTTATGTTTAGATCCCGATTGTATTTATGTATAGAATAAAAAGGTTTAACCACTTGAGCTCCGGGAAGATTTTATCCCATTCATGACCAGGTCAGGGCTATTTTAACTGGTAATTGTGCAGTCATGCAACACTGTACCCAAACAGAATTGATATAATTTGTTTCACACAAATATAGCTTACTTTTGGTGGTATTTGATCACCACTGTTTTTTATAACATTTTTTTTTTGAGATATAAACAAAAACAATAAAAAAAAAAAAAAACAATATGTTTTACTTTCGGTTACAAAACATGTCCGATAGCATTTAAGAAAAAAACTAAAATTTATTTTACTTTACAAGTCTTTGATAAAAAATAAAATCCCAATAAGTGTATATTGACTGGTTTGTGTGAAAGTTAAAGTGACAAAATATTTTTTGTGTTTGTTTTAATATAGTACTAATGGCATATGAAATGCTATTTGATAAAAAAAATTACTAAAATACCTTTGTTCTGAATCTAAATAGAGAAATTGATAAAAGTGGAGGCAAATTGATTCTCATGGTACAGTATGGACTTACACAATGAATTTAGAAAGATATAAATTTATTATACAGAAAATATTTTTAGTTAAAAACATAGACAGATGTATACTTAACACCAGGTGCTACTCGTAAGACGCACCCAATCCTCTGACGCAATCTGGGAACAGAAAGATCAAACAAATTCCGCAATATTTTCAATAAAAACAATTCTCCAGTTGCAAACTACATGTTTCGCGGTGACTCACTTCCTCAGGAGTATACTTGTCAGAGAATGATCTACAAGAAAAATATATAAAATAAACCAACATGTAAAAAATGGAAATCAGATAACGGAAATATAAACGGGTCCCCAACCAACATGGTGAGACGTCATATATCCGTGACCTCAAATGTATATAGAAATCATAGTAAACCCCCTAGGGAAACCCCCCAGTAGTATAGATAGGACCCAATAGGAATGTAATTATAGGAGCAGGAGAAAACTCACCCAAATGGCTAGTACCAAAATGCTCAAGCGTCACAAAGCCTGTAAAGGCAATCTCCTGGGCGAATGCGGGAACCAGGTGCAATAAAGACGTGTAAAACACTATTTCAAAAAGAGAGAAAGTGTGTGTATATATATATATATATATACACACACACACACACACACACACCCCATAGCTCCCAACTGTCCCTGATTTTGAGGGACTGTCCCTGATTTGGAGCAATGTCCCTCTGTCCCTCATTCCTCCTCATTTTGGTCTGATCTATATAGTTGTATATAAAATGCACTTTTTATCTTTCAAAAAGTGTTTTCCAGCACTAAACCTTTCATCTGATTTCTAAATTGCTGCATTTGTAAATTCCAAAAGCCAATATAAAGGAATAGTAGTGGTAAAAAAGCACCTTTGGGCATAACCAATTTTTGCTGATAGGTGTCCCTCATTCCCATCTCGAAAAGTTGGGAGGTATGCGCGCACACACACACACACACACACACACACACACACACACACACACACACACACACACACACACACATCCTGGGTTTAGTAACATTTTAATCTTTTAGTATAATTATCACCATGTGGAGCACCAGATACTTTATATACCATATACCATGTTTAAACTAATTCCCAAAAATTGGGTGTTTTTAGGGCAGAGGTAAGATTAACTCTCAACCACCCCCATCATAGTAATCAATAACAGAACATTTCCATATATAAAGAATAATATAAAGGTGAAAAACAAATAAAGAGAAAGGAGAATGTGTGTATACACACCTATAACATCTTTATTAAAAATTATAGAGCAAGGAGGGGAGCGAAATTTGTCCAGGAGGGCGCTGTGTTCCAGGGTAGAAGATGGTTGCCTAGGATCAGTGCAAACAAATCTGTATAGGGTAAATGACACACACCAAAGACCACGGGCTGTTACAGCTTTCATGCTAAATGTCATATACATCAGAACCACCCAATGTATGACCGCAAAAACACTTACCTTTCCACTTGCCACCCAGACCAATTCTGACATTTCTTTCCTACATGTAAAAAAAACCTCCAAACATTATATATATGTTTTTTTTAGCAAAGACCCTAGAGAATACAATAGCGGTCGTTGCAAATTTTTATCTTGCACGGTATTTGCGCAGCAATTTTTCAGACGTGTTTTTTTTTTGGAAACAAATGTTTTGTACTTAAAAAAAAACAAAACAGTAAAGTTAGCCCAATTTTTTTGCATAATGTGCAAGATGAAGTTACGCCAAGTAATTAGATACCTAACATGTCACGCTTCAACGTGGAATGGCGCCAAACTTCATACTTAAAAATCCCCATTGGCGACACTTTACAATTTTTTACTGGTTACATGTTTTAAGTTAAACTACTTTCACACTGGAGCGTTGCGGGCGATGGCGGTAAAAACCGTAATTTTAGCGGCGCTATTTGGCCGCTAGCGGGCGGTTTTAACCCCCGCTAGTGGCTGAAAAATGGGTTAAAACTGCCCACAAAGCGCCGATACAGCGGCGCTTTGCAGGCGGGTTTGCAGCGCTGCCCCATTGTTTTCAATGGGAAGGGGCGCTTTAGGAGCGGTAAATACACCGCTCCTACAGTGCTCCAAAGATGCGGCTGCCAGGAATTTTTTGACCTTCCTGCATGCGCATCGTTCCAGTGTGAAAGCCCTCGGGGCGAGATCACTTTTATCGGCGGCAGGAGAGGCCCCCCCCCCACCTTGCTCCGGTGCCCTCCGCCGCTTACCGGAGCAGTAGGCAGCAGCGGAGGCGATCGGATGTTGTTCCATGCTGGGTATGGAGATGAGTGAGGGGAAGATGGCCCCCACCCGTCTCCATACCATTGCAGGGCGGAAGTGATGTCAAAACGTCACTTCTGCCCATAGCTCTTAAAAGGGACATTTTTAAAAAAAAATAATTTAAATGACAAAATTGTTTTTTTTTTTCTATTGCATTTTAGTATAAATATGAGATGTGAGGACTTTTTTGACCCCAGATCTCATATTTAAGAGGTCTCGTCATGCTTTTTTTCTATTACAAGGGATGTTTACATTCCTTGTAATAGGAATAAAAGTGGCACAATTTAAAAAAAAAAAAAGAACAGTTTAAAAATAAAAGGTAAAATAAGAAAAAAAATTTAAACCTTCCCCCGTCCCGCAGAGCTCGCGTGCAGAAGCGAATGCATACGTGAGTAGCACCTGCATATGAAAACGTTGTTCAAACCACACATGTGAGGTATCACCGCGATCGGTAGAGTGAGAGCAATAATTCTAGCCCTAGACTTCCTCTGTAACTCAAAATATGGAACCTGTAGAATGTTTTAAACATCGCCTATGGAGATTTTTAAGGCTAAAAGTTTGTCGCCATTCCACGAGCGGGCACAATTTTGAAGCATCAGTTGGGTATCCGTTTACTCTGCGTAACATTATCTTTCACAACATGAAAAAAAAAAATTAGGCTAACTTTACTGTTGTCTTATTTTTTTTCCCAAAAACGTGCTCTTGTAAGACCGCTGCGCAAATACGATGTGACAGAAAGTATTGCAACGACCGCCATTTTTTTCTCTAGGGTTTTAGAGAAAAAAAAATTATAATGTTTGGGGGTTCTAAGTAATTTTCTAGCAAAAAAAAAACAGTTTTTAACTTGTAAACGACGAATCTCAAAAAGAGGCTTGGTCCTTTTGAGTGGTTAAATGAAAAGACAAGTATTGGTGATAAAGTTTTAGTGGAGACACCTTTTTCCCATGATAACGCTTCCGGGAGTGAATTTCCCTTCCTAGGGGGAGATTTCCTCTCACTTCCTGTTGTCTCCCTCTGTTGGTAACGATCAGTCGTATGGAAGTCAGATGTTTGTAACTCGGGGATCGCCTGTAATGACACTGCTGGGAAGGAATGAACCTCTAGGGAGATGAAGGGGTTAAATGTGTGCTGCTTTTTACTAGCGATCTCTTTGTTTCTTATCCCTACTTTGCAGATGCACACATACAGTATATATGAATGTATTATATCTCTACAGAAATGTGACAAGCCCCTGAACACCGCTTTATATCAGCTGACTTCCGGGCGGCTCCTCCAGTCAGTGAAGAATCCCCGAAGGACACGCTGTGAGGTATTCATAGACCGTGTCAGGCGGGGCCCCGCCCTCTCCTTGCACTGACATTGCACAGCACACATCGCTCTCCTCCTCCACATATAACCGCCAGTAACCCCGCCATGTGACACACTTCTCCCGCCTTATAATCCCATCAGCTGATCACCTGCACGGAGGTGTGGCAGCGGGACTCCCCGTGATTGGCTGACCTTGTATTGGTGTCATCTAACAGAGGGCGGTGGGTGTGAGATCGCGCTCTGATTGGACGGCGGTGAGAACGTGGTCGGGAGGGAGTGAGACACGTGTCTGGCTCATTGTTTTTATTGTTGGTTGCGGGGAACCAGAATAGTGTGACACCGGAACCAACCAAGCGCACCGTGGGGAACCAAAACAGTGTGACACCGGTGTGCTATGGCTTCTACTTTCCGTATAAACAAATGTCTAGACCTGTGGGCCGCACACTGAGCCCATCACACACATAAGCTGTCACAATACAATACTGCAGCGATGGAGGGTTGATGTAGATACACACAGCATGTCACTTATATACAGACATACAGGCGCTGTTCCCGTGTTCTCCCATAATCATCATGAGCTCCAATGACACACAATGCATGGCCTGTGTATTGTATGTGGCACTATTCTGGTGAATGGGGGAGGGGTGATTATATTATGTACTAGTAGAAGGCGGTACTCATGTTCTAAATCCCCATTGTGCACATCAATGGCCAGGCTCCAGCAGTCCCCAGTGTGGGGGTTTGCATGTATATAAATACAGGGTGTAGCTCTGGAATCCCCTGTATACATAGCTGGGATCTGTGCATAATGCAGGGAGGTTGTATGTAGATCTGTGTCCTGATTGGACATTTTCATCTGAATAGAGAGCCCTGAGGACATGGGGCACCATGCAATGGGCGAGGGGCTGCTTCCCTCTCTACAGAAAACCATCTATAGGAACTAGAGCTTGCCTAAATATCTTAAATGTTGGGCTCCATATTTAATAACTCCAGTCAATGAACAAGCATGCAGCAAGTGAGGTCACAACCTCTGATCTGCATGCTTGTATCTTAATGACTCAAAATATATTCAAGCCACATAATAAGCAAGGGAGGCCAGGTTAGCAACCGCAGCCATTATTCTCAGGTGTCCCTGCACAGGGTAGCTACAGGGAATCAGCAGTATGGAGAACAATTCAAGTGACCAGTTCTATAAGAATAGCAGTGTATGATATTGGAGGTATAATAATATGATATTGGGGGTAGGGTAGTGTCTGGTATTGGACATATAGTAGTGTAAGGCATTGGAGGTAAAGTAGTGTATGGCATTGGAGGTAAATTAGTGTATAATATTGGAGGTATAGTAGTGTATGGCATTGGAAGTATAGTAGTGTATGAAATTGGAGATATAGTAGTGTATGGCATTGGAAGTATAGTAGTGTATGAAATTGGAGGTATAGTAGTGTATAATATTGGAGGTATAGTAGTGTATGGCATTGGAAGTATAGTAGTGTATGAAATTGGAGGTATAGTAGTGTATAATATTGGAGGTATAGTAGTGTATGGCATTGGAAGTATAGTAGTGTATGAAATTGGAGGTATAGTAGTGTATAATATTGCAGGTATAGTAGTGTATGATATTGGAGGTATAGTAATGTATGATATTGGAGGTATAGTAGTGTATGGTATTGGAGGTATAGTAGTGAATGATATGCTGGGGCTGGTTGTAATAAAGTGTAAAAAAATTTTTTTTATATTGTGAAAGATAATGTTACGGCGAGTAAATTGATACCAAACATGTCACGCTTCAAAATTGTGCCCGCTCGTGGAATGGCGACAAACTTTTACCCTTTAAAATCTCCATAGGTGACGTTTAAAAAATTCTACAGGTTGCATGTTTTGAGTTACAGAGGAGGTCTAGGGCTAGAATTATTGTTCTCGCTCTACCGATCACGGCGATACCTCACATGTGTGGTTTGAACACCGCTTTCATATGCGGGCGCTACTCACGTATGCGCTCGGCGGGACGGGGCGCGTTTAAAATTATTATTTCTTTCACTGTTCTTTTGAAAAAAACATTGTGTCACTTTTATTCCTATTACAAGGAATGTAAACATCCCTTGTAATAGAAAAAAGCATGACAGGGCTTCTTAAATATGAGATCGGGGGGGGGGGGGGGGTCAAAAAGATCTCACATTTACACTAAAATGCAATAAAAAAAAATTGTCATTTGAAAAAAAAAAATAATAAAATGTCCCTTTTTAAGAGCTATGGGCAGAAGTGACGATTTGAAGTCGCTTCTGCCCTGCAATGACTTGGAGACGGGCGGGGGCCATCTTCCCCTCACTTGTCTCCATGTCGTTAAAAAAAAAAAAACCTGACTCCTAACTTTTTTTAGCTGGCTCCTAGATTCCAAGCAAATTTGTCAAGCCCTGATTGGAGGTATAGTAGTAAAAGGTATTGTAGGTATAGTAATGTATGATATTGGAGGTATAGTAATGTATGATATTGGAGGTATAGTAATGTATGATATTGGAGGTATAGTAGTGTATGGTATTGAAGGTATAGTAGTGTATGGTATTGAAGGTATAGTAGTAAAAGGTATTGTAGGTATAGTAATGTATGATATTGGAGGTATAGTAATGTATGATATTGGAGGTATAGTAATGTATGATATTGGAGGTATAGTAGTGTATGGTATTGAAGGTATAGTAGTGTATGGTATTGGAGGTATAGTAGTGAATGGCATTGGAGGTATAATAGTGTATGGTATTGGAGGTATAATAGTGTATGGTATTGGAGGTATAGTAGTGTATGGTATTGGAGGTATAGTAGTGTATGGTATTGGAGGTATAGTAGTGTATGGTATTGGAGGTATAGTAGTGTATGGTATTGGAGGTATAGTAGTGTATGGTATTGGAGGTATAGTAGTGTATGGTATTGGAGGTATAGTAGTGTGTGGTATTGGGGGTATAGTAGTGTATGGTATTGGAGGTATAGTAGTGTGTGGTATTGGGGGTATAGTAGTGTATGGTATTGGAGGTATAGTAGTGTGTGGTATTGGGGGTATAGTAGTGTATGGTATTGGAGGTATAGTAGTGTATGGTATTGGAGGTATAGCAGTGTAAGGTATTGGAGGTATAGTAGTGAATGATATGCTGGGGCTGGTTGTAATAAAGTGGCCAGTGAGTGTAGTAGTATAGGATACTGGAGGTAGAGTTGTGTTAGATATTGGAGGTAAGTATCTCTCATTATATAGAGAGTATGTGGCCGTAGAAGTCCAGTAGTATGTGTGTATAAACCCTGTAGGTTGGGTGTAGCAGTGAGTAGTGCTGTCTCTCCTCAGGCTCGGTGTAATGACTGAGACAGCACTACTCACTGCTTTACTAATGAGGGGGGTGAGGAGGAGATGTCGGTAGACTTGTATGGTTGGGTCGCTCAGGCTCCGCCCGCTTTCTCGCTCTCCTCTCTCAGACGGGTAGGAACCTTCGGAGCGGCGGAACTAGAAGTCATTCGGAGGGTACACACTGAGCATGGCAACCGGGGCGACTTTATCCGGGGTGAGGGTGAGTGTGCGGACCCGGGGAGGGGGGAATCCATCACCACACACTGCTGTCTGTGTATCTTCCTCTTTATCTATGGATGTATACATCTCTACTCATGTGTGTGTGTCGTCTCTATAGATGGATGGATGGATCTGTCCCTGTGTATATATGAACCTCACTTCCTCTCTCTGTCTTCTTTTTGTATATTTGTAAACTTAAAGGGACAGACCGCCCTGGAATGGTCGGAGTTCAGGTAGATTCCTCGAGGTTTATCTCTATCACCATCTCCATGTATTGGGGTTATCAGATCCTGACTGCTGTGCCAATGACAAGGTCTCCTGACTGCCTGTGGGAGGGTTACATTGTATGGTGTGTAGAATGCAGCAGGAGGAGTGAGACTGTGGCAGGGTCTGTGATGTAGAATAGGGTGCTCTGCCTTCCAGAGTCTCTGGTTGTGGAGATGATCGAGGGGTATTGTGGGGTATTTAGGATACAAGTGATCATGTGATGGACATGTCTGTACAATTGATTTCCCATGGACGGGGTGAGGAGAGGTGAGACGCTCTGTCAGTATGTTAGTCTGATGGCCCTCGTCCTCACCTGTGACCACACCTTAATCTACTTATTAGGTGTCCCCATCAGAGGTCACATCCCTTCCCAGCTGACTATTGGCAGCTGTACACACTTTTATAAATGTTTGATTTCTACTGATCAGAATAATTGATCTATAGTTGACATACAATTCTATCAGTGAATTCCACCAACAACTATGTAGTGCCCGGGTTTGCCTGATTGGATACAGATTGATTGGGTAGTTTAGGCCGGTCTGAAGTGGATTGTATAGCGATTGGTCAGTGTAATGTGTATGGTGTACCTTGGGATCATCGTACACATTGCAGTCTTTAGATTCACGAAAACTTATATTAGGGACCTATAGAAACTATCCTAGCACTCTGTATCCAATCAGGCAGGTCCTCGCTCTACATACTTGTTAGGAGATTGTACAATCAGATTGTAGTGGTGATCTTTAGAGTGAAGCTGTCCATACGCTGTAGTAGTCAGACTGTAATGTGGTGTTGGTGTACATCCTCATATATTAGAACACGTCAGCTCCACGGTAATGCCCCGTACACACGGTCGGAAATTCCGACCAAAAAATCCTTCAGATTTTGTCGGACACTGGTGTTGCGTACACATGGTCGGACAAAGTTGTCGGAAAATCCGATCATTCTGAACGTGGTGACGTTCCTTGCGTACGACGGAACTATGTAGAGGCCAGTAGCCAATAGCTTTGGTCTCGTAATTTGATCTGAGCATGCGTGTCACTTTGTCCGTCGGAATTCCCTACACAGGATCGGAAAAAGTCAGATCGGACTTTGTTGTCGGAAAATTTGAGAGCAGGAGCGCAAATTTTTTCTGTCGGAAATTCCGACGGAAAAAGTCAGATGGAGCCCACACACAGCCGGATTTTCCGACAACATGGTCCGATCGGAATTTCCGACCGTGTGTACGGGGCATAAGAGCTGTGCCCCATCCCTCTATGTACAGGTGAAAGCAACTGGCAGCCCATGTAGTCCCCTCATCACACCTGATCTGCCCCCCAACCTTCACATCAACATTGTGACTTCTGACAGTCGTACCTTGTGACCCCTCCCATGTGACTGTCTGCCTAGGCACTGATCGTTAATTGTGGGCGGAGTGTGACAGGAGAGTGCTGGTTAGGTATGCTTATTACACAGACTGCTGATTGGCTGAGGACATTTTTCTTTATACAGTATTACTTTATTAATGGTGTATATTATACTCCACCTGACACCACTGTATATGTGCACATCACATCCAGGAAAAAACTCTAAAGCCGGTCACACATGGAATAAAAATTCAGCCGGTTCGGCAGGGACTGGCCAAGATTTGATCTATGTATAGGCAGGTATAATTGTACCCAAGTCCATCCATCGATCGATTTGGGTACAACCAGCCCCAGCCAGCAGAACACAATAGCACTGCGGGAGGCATTCCCCAATTCATGAAATTTTTTTCCTTCCACCCACTGTAGCTTTAGACTGATTGGTTCCTGAATTTAAAGGAAATCTGAAGTAAAATAAAAGTTGTCACATTAACAAAAATGTTTTAAAAGTGTATTTCTACTTTTTCAGCCAGATTGGCATAACACCAATTTATGTTTGTTTTGTGCCCCCATTCACAAAGCATTATATATATATATATATATATAATATATATATATACACACACACTTTTTTTTTATTTTTATTATTGCTGCTTAGATTTTACTTGCTCTTTTCTGAGAACTGAAGTTTTCCTCTGCTATGCAGAAGGGGCTGGGGAGGTAATGTTTACCCTAACTACACCTGTCTGTACTGTGCTGGCAGATCTCATGATCATTTATCAACTGGATTTAAATACAGTCTGCCATAACAAGCGGTTAAGGCGACCATACATGTATTGAATGTCGGCTGATTAAGCAGGGACCAGACAAATTTTGATCCATGTATGGGCAGGCTGGTTGTACTACTACTACTGGTTGATCTACTGATTGACTTCTATACAACCTGCCTGTTGTTTTTTCCTGATCAGTATATTCTGATGGCAGGGAAGGCTCCCCGTGCCCTCCCCCCTGATGGTAAAACACAATAGCAGAGCGGGAGGGATTTCCCCATTAACTGATTGTGTTGATGAGGGAATCAAGTGATCTTTTTTCCTTCAACACGTGGAAGAAGGAAAGAAAATTGCATAATCTATGGGCTTCTTAACTGGTGATTTTACTCCTCCCTTATCTTTTCTCTGCGAACACACCGCAGATGATATACATTCCAGTGTAAAACTTCAGGCCACACTACCTGCCATTGTTATAAATCAAAGCTTGTCATTCTACACAGTGAGAGACTTCCCCAAGGTCACCCTCTGAGTCAGGTGATGTCACAGCTTTCAGCCAACAATGTATAGTGCTCATTGTCATGGCACTACATACTACTTACCTACCATTTGAGGGCTTGAAAGTTTGGGTGAGAGCTGATATAAGCGCAAAGGCAACCTTGACAGTCATCACTATAGACATGCCTTAAATGTGATGACCATTCACACTATCATGGCATGTTAATGCGCATTGTGTAATTTGTCAACGTGAGTTGTATCAAAAACACAAATGGTGCATTCACTATGCCTGGCACTGTACGGCGTAGCTGTGTGTTGCCCTGCACTTCTGTAGACGGGCAGTTTGGGGGGTGCGTTTCAGAAAGAATGGGACCAGTGCACATGGTGCGTGTTGCCATGCATTGCAGTAATGCACCAGTGTGAATGGCGAGTTTAGTTCTGCTTTGAGATTATTTTTAAAGGCTATCCATTGCCTTCTGAATAGATATCCTGCCCATAACGCTTTTTCAAAACTTTTCTGAATCATCAGCCTTCCTGTGTGAGCAGAACACTCAGAGAAGGATCGGCGATCGTGTGACCACTGTGACAATGGTCACATGATCGGATACCGGTCCTGCCAGATGCCCATCTTTCAAAGCTCTGGTATTGGGCTGTGAGTGCACTCTCAGCATACAGTATCTCACAAAAGTCAGTACATTTCTCATATTTTATTCTATCTTTTCATGTGACAACACGGAAGAAATGACACTTTGCTACAATGTAAAGTAGTGAGTGTACAGCTTGTATAACAGTGTAAATTTGCTGTCCCCTCAAAATAACTCAACACACAACCATTAATGTCTAAACAACTGGCAACAAATGTGAGTACACCCCTAAGTGAAAATGTCCAAATTGGGCCCAATTAGCCATTTTCCCTCATCTGTGTCATGTGACCCTTTTGTTACAAGGTCTCAGGCGTGAATGGGGTGCAGGTGTGTTAAATTTGGTATTATCGCCAAAATGGCACCTCATGGCAAAGAACTCTCTGAGGATCTAAAAAAAGAATTGTTGCTCTACATAAAGATGGCCTAGGCTATAAGAAGATTGCCAAGACCCTGAAACTGAGCTCCAGCATGGTGGCCAAGACCATATAGCAGTTTAACTGGACAGGTTTGACTCAGGCCTTGCCATGGTCCACCAAAGAAGTTGAGTGCACGTGTTCAGCATCATATCCAGAGGTTGTCTTTGGGAAATAGACATATGAGTGCTGCCAGCATTGCTGCAGAGGTTGAAGGGTGGGGGGGGTCAGCCTGTCAGTGCTCAGACCATATGTTGCACACTGCATCAAATTGGTCTGCATGGCTGTCGTACCAGAAGGAAGCCTCTTCTAAAGATGATGCACAAGAAAGCCTGCAAACTGTTTTCTAAAGACAAGCAGATTAAAGACATGGATTACTGGAACCATGTCTTGTGGTCTGATAAGACCAAGATAAACTTATTTGGTTCAGATGTGTCAAGCGTGTGGCAGGGGGGGGAGGATTACAAAAGACAAGTGTGTCTTGCCTACAGTCAAGCATGGTGGTGGGAGTGTCATTGTCTGGGGCTGCATGAGTGCTGCCGGCACTGGGGAGCTACATTTCATTGAGGGAACCATGAATGCCAACATGTACTGTGACATACCAAAGCAGAGCATGATCCCCTCCCTTCGGAGACTGGGCCGCAGGGCAGTATTCCAACATAAACACTGCTTTGCTAAAGAGGCTGAGGGTAAAGGTAATGAACTGGCCCAGCATGTCTCCAGACCTAAACCCTATTGATCATCTGTGGGGCATCATCAAATGGAAGGTGGAAGAGCGTAAGGTCTCTAACATCCCCAAGCTTCGTGATGTCATCATGGAGGAGTGGAAGAGGAACTCCAGTGGCAACCTGTGAAGATCTGGTGAACTCCATGCCCTAAGAGGGTTAAGGCAGTGCTGGAAAGTAATGGTGGCCACACAAAATATTGACACTTTGGACCCAATTTGGACATTTTCACTTAGGAGTGTACTCACTTTTGTTGCCAGCAGTTTTAGACATTAATGGCTGTGTGTTGAGTTATTTTGAGGGGACAGCTAATTTACACTGTTATACAAGCTGTACACTCACTACTTTACATTGTAGCAAAGTGTCATTTCTTTAGTGTTGTCACATGAAAAGATATAATAACATTTTTACAAAAATGTGAGGGGTGTACTCACTTTTGTGAGATACTGTAAAAAAAAATATTAGCTGCCCAGGGACTCATATGTTCAACGTATGGATGTTAAAGCCCAACCTTTTGCCACTGCACAAATGTGCTGGATGGTTGTAAAGGGGTTAAGGATCTCTCTCCCCCCCCCCCCCCCCATACATACACATTATTGTCAACGTTTCCACAGTGATAACAGGACTCATTCATACTCCATGAGCAACAACCTCAAAAGTTTTATTACTAAAATAACAACGCCACCTGACTAGTGGAGACCGCTCAAGCTTGCTGTTGGCCATGGATGGGGCGACATGCAAAGCTGTTTTTTCCAGTTCTGAAATCAAGGCTCGCTGGCTGATTTACCATAATGGGGACACTACAGAACTGAAAGAACACAAGCCCTTATAACTCCTCTACTCTTTATTATTTTAAACACATTTGTTTTTATTACTAGAGCTTATAGTAGACCACATGGCAGTAAATGTAGTGAGGATACAGGGGTTACAGATCACAATGTAACACTGAGCACATAGGAAACAAACGGTGCATGGCCAGCAGTGGGCAATCTGTTGAAATTAAAATGCCACTTTCCTGACTGTCATGCTGATCCTCTGGCTTTAGTACTTCCTGAGCTACTAACCCGGAACCAGCATTCTGAACAGGATTTTACTGATCTGCATGCTTGGTCCTGGGCAGTGACTCCACCAGATACAGCCAGGCTAAAAGCTCATTTTTTGATGGAGGTCCACAATGGTAGCCACCGTATTTCTCAGAGTTCAGGTTTCCTTTAAGTGTAATTTCACACTCTCGGGGCCATTTCACACCACAGTTAGTGCATCAAAATAGCATGGTTATATGGATTCCAATGGCATAGTTCACACCAGCGCAGTGCATTCCAGTGCTTTTCAGTTCTGGAAAAAACGTAAAACATTTTTTTTCCTGCACAGAACTTTACTGAAAAAAAAGCATCAAAAAAGCACTGGACCCCAGGACAGTGGGGGAAAAAACAGGAAAAGGAAGAGGAAAAAGGATCTGGAATGCATCCGGAAATTCATATAAAAATGCACTGGAATGCATTAAAAACGCACATGCAGAAACAATCGGGAGGACATTTTGTGGTGTGAACAGGCCCTCCGTCAACATTGACGGTTCTTAATCCTCATTAAGATTTTTTTTTTTTTTTTAGCAAATTAAAGCATGGATGGGTGCGTTTGCTTTGATTATAAAAAAATTGTTATATAGCGTGCTTGGTTTGTGGCGCTCCTGATGCAGTGTAGTGATCTCGGACATCGCAGCAGTGTGAACCTAGCCTTAAAATAAGATATGTGTGACACAAGTGACATTAATTTATTTTTTAATTGGGTTATTTAGAGAACAATTTACAGACATGTATTTGTAATTTCTGCATCTTACTTAGGTGCAAGGAGTAATATCTCTATTATATATATATATATATATATATAAATATTCTCTCCATCTCATATTTTTTTATTTTATTATAAATGCTCTTATCAGCTCATTGCTGATCATGTTGTATCGTGTTCAGCAGAGTTCTTGCCAGCTTTGTCACATACACGCTGTGTTCGTTCTACTGATGCTGGAGGCAAAACTGGAGACTAATGCAAAGAAAGAAGAGGCGTTTTCCAAACCATTCATCCAGATTGCAGGCTTCATTTTTTAATGCATGAGGAGGAATGACATCTGGTATCTTAAAATCATCAATTCATGAATAAATCTCACAGTAGAGGGGTGCTGTTATAGTAAGTTGTATAGTAGGTGCCAGGTCACCCCTTGCTGTATCCCCCTGTATATCCACTGCAAGTAATGACTTTCAGAAAGTCAACGTTTGCATATGCTTAGGCACCTGAGTGACATATCTCAGGCTTATGGTGTGTTGTCACACAGGTTTGTTAGAGTCTGCTCACCCACACAACCTTCCCATAAGGCCTGTTTCACATGGGCTTCAGCTTGCATAAGAACAGTGAGAACGGCAAGCTTTGACAAAGCAGTTGCAGAGCTTTCAGCAAGCTTTTAAAGTACCATTCAGCTCCAGTTTGTAAATGTTGAACATTCTTCAACTTCATAGGAGTGTTGCTTGCCACTTTAAACAAGCTGTTGGCAGGCTCCAGAACTTGTTGAAGCTTTTTGAAAGCACGCTAAAGCCTGCCAGCAGCTTGTTTTTAAAGTAGCAATCAACACTCCTATTAGGACAGGGCTTGACAAATTTGCTTGGAATCTAGGAGCCAGCTAAAAAAGTTAGGAGCCAGGTTCTCTTTTTTTTTTTTTTTTTAATGACATGGAGACGAGTGAGGGGAAGATGGCCCCCGCCTGTCTCCAAGTCATTGCAGGGCAGAAGCAACTTCAAATCGTCACTTCTGCCCATAGCTCTTTAAAAAAGGAACATTTTATTATTTTTTTTTCAAATGGCAATTTATTTTTTTTGCATTTTAGTGTAAATATGAGATCCAAGGTCTTTTTGACCCCAGATCTCATATTTAAGAGGTCCTGTCATGCCTTTTTCTATTACAAGGGATGTTTACATTCCTTGTAATAGGAATAAAAGTTACACAATTTTTTTTTTTTCAAAAGAACAGTGAAAAAATTAAAAGTTTAAAATAAATAAGAAAAAAAAAATAATTTTAAACGCGCCCGTCCCGCCGAGCTTGTTTGCAGAAGAGTAGCGCCCGCATATGAAAGCGGTGTTCAAACCACACATGTGAGGTATTGCCGTGATCGGTAGAGCGAGAGCAATAATTCTAGCCCTAGACATCCTCTGTAACTCAAAACATGCAACCTGTAGAATTTTTTAAACGTCACCTATGGAGATTTTAAAGGGTAAAAGTTTGTCGCCATTCCACGAGCGGGCAAAATTTTTGAAGCGAGACATGTTTGGTAACAATTTACTCGCTGTAACATTGTCTTTCACAATATAAAAAAAATTGGGCAAACTTTACTGTTGTGTTATTTTTTTAATTAAAAAAAAGTATTTTTCCCAAAAAAGTGCGCTTGTAAGTCCGCTGTGCAAATACGGTGTGACAGAAAGTATTGCCACGACCGCCATTTTATTCTCTAGGGTGTTAGAAAAATATATATAATGTTTGGGGGTTCTAAGTGAAGGAGATAGGCAGGCAGTGAAAACAAAACAAAAATCTCCATTAGCATTGCTGGGTGTCATACCAACGGCCACCACAAGAGGGCGCCAGATTCTACAAGGTACCATAGGACTGCACAAGGCCGCAAAGCCGGGGCCTCAATTACCGGCCGGCGCGGCCCTTCGCGATCGCGCGCGGCGGGGGGGTGCACTATGGAGACAGGATACCCCCAGCTGTGCTGCGCCAGGTCGCTAATTCTAGTCGCCAATGCGCCCTGGCGCCCGGTATTCGTCGTGCACTGTATTAGGATCTGTGTTCAACATTTACAAACTGGAGCTGAATGGTACTTTAAAAGCCTCAACAAAGCTTGCTGAACACTCTGCAAAAGGCTTTGTCGAAGCTTGCTGTTCCCACTGCTCTTATACAAGATGAAGACTGTGTGAAACAGGCCTTAAGGTATGTACAGTGGAACCTTGTATTACGAGCATAATCCGTTCCAGGAGAATGCTTGTAATCCAAAGCACTCGCATATCAATGTGAGCTTCCACATAGAAGTCAATGGAAATGTTGTAGCAATACCGCATGTGGCCAGAGGTGGGAGGGCGCGTGAGAGCCTCGGGAAATACTCGGAGACAGCTCGGCTGAACTCGGGAACAGAGTATTTCCAAGTGATTCCCAGTATTTCCGAACGGCTCCGAACCCTTCCGAGTGTCACCGGCGCCGCCCGCACCTCTGGCCAAATTTGGTACTGCGCACCCCATTAGCTTGAATTCTGCTCGTTTTGCGAGACAACGCTCGCAATCCGAGTCAGAATTAAAAAAAAAAAAAAAGTTGGTTGTAAACCCTTACAGACCACTTTAACCTACAGGTAACCCTAGATTAAGGCTTACCTGTAGGTCCAAGAAATATCTCCTAAACCTACACCTTTAGGAGATATTTGCAAAAAGACAGGCACCGCTGTCTACGGCGCAAGAGTGTAGACAGCGGCGCGCAGGTGCACTGAGCACGCCGCTACTAACGGCGATATGCCGCTAGTGGCAGCTCCTGTGTGGGAGTGACGTCATCGCGGCTCCGGCCAATCACCGCACCGGAGCCACAAGACCCGGAAGTCATTCCGGGATACATGGCAGCGGTGGAGATGGAGGACCGCTTCGGGGCTTTGTTCTCAGGTAAGTTATTCATAATGAGCTAGTATGCTATGCATACTAGCTCATTATGCCATTGCCTTGCAGGGTTTATTTATTTGTTGGGTTAACTTCCTCTATAACAAACCGGGAGATTTTCACAGGAAGCTGGAGGCGCCATGACTCCTGAACCCCAGGGACAGCCCATAATTAATATGGCATAGTATCAGATGAAAGGGGGCCTGAGCTCCTATCCAGTCACCTTCATGAAACGCATACCATTGTGCTGTTTGGGCCAGTCAGAGACTCCTTAATAACTGAGGAATGGAAAGAACTGGGATTAGGCCGGCCATACACGGGTTGCAGGAAAGAAATTTGCTAGATTTCCCCCCCTCAACAAAGAGTTGTTGGGGGAATCCCTCCTGCTGGGCCAGTGTTTTCTCCCAGTGGGGGAAGCCGGGATGGCCAGGGGAAGACAGCGATTATCGCTTGCAGCTATAGCAGCCACTTGCAATAATCACAAGTAAATCTGGCAGGCTGGTTGTACCCAAGTTGATCGCTCAATCAACTTGGTACATTCAGCCTGCCCATTAACAGTTCGAATCTCAGCTGGTTCCTTCTGAATCCGAACCTTGTATGTCCCACCTAAGGCTGTTGATTATTAGAATTCAGTAGAGCGGGAACAGCCGTAGATGGATTGAAATGCGTCCGGTCCCTGCTGAACTGTCAGAATTTTGATCCATCTATGGCCAGCCAAAAATGAGGTGAGGACCTGATGGGGGAGACCTGACGAGGAGACACTGGGAGGTCAGGCACATAGATGGGGGCTGAGAAGGCGATCACTGTTGATCAATTCCCTGGGATCTTTAGTATCTAATATGCTTTTTATGGGTTGCACCGATACCGTTTTTATATATATATATTTTTTAATATCAGCGAGTACACGATATTTGTACTTAAAGTGGAAGCTCCGCTTGTGTACTTCCTCCCCTCCTCTGCTGCCACATTTGGCACCTTTCCGGGGGGGAGCGCCCCACCGTCCCCACTGTTGGGTGGCCTTGCTGCGAGGATCCCTGGACAGATAAGTGTCCTAATATTAAAAGTTAGCAGCTACAGTATTTGCTGGAGCTCCGCTTTAAGTATTCGCTGATACCTGTAAATGAATGAGCTCAAAATCGCACTGCAAAGAATTGCATGTGATTTAAACAGGAATGCAGTGTGATTACATTCCGAAACGCATGCGGTTTTCCCCACTGATCCTGTGTCAACCCAGGTTGAAATCCCTAAGACAAGCACACAGGAGGGGTGTGAGAAACCACATGCGTTTCAGATGGGAATCGCACTGCATTCCTGTTCAAATTGAGTGTGATTCTTTGCAGTGCCATTTGTGCCCATTAATTTTATATGACTCAAACCGCAGAGGTATTGGTTTAGGTATCGGAGCATTTGTACAAGTACTTATGCAAATGCTCAGTATTGGCACCGATATTGGTGCAACCCTAATGCTTTTGACTGAATATCTATCCAGTATATGATGATTTGAATGTTCTTTTATTCTATAGGTATTTGTCATCTATGGCACTGGGGTATTGTTGCTGCTTTCTTTCTGTATTATTATTGTTATATGCCACTCAGGATGGTTTCTGACATTTTGTACATAATATTTTCCTACCATTACAGAGTCCTAGACTCAGGGCTGTTTTTAAGGCAGGGCAAAAGGGGCAGCTGCCCTGGGCCCTGTCATTGTTGTAGGGCCCAAAGCAGCTGCCTCATACTTGCCAACTATCCTGGTTTAAATTCCCTTGTTCCTTGACGTTTTAGTCCTGTGCTGTGTCCCAATATCTCAGTGTGAAGTGCTGCTACTAATGCTGCCCAGCTCTGTCCTATTGTTGTGTACAGATGACTCACCTGCAGACCCTGTGTTTACATGTAAATTACTGGCATTCATATGTAAATAGAGGCGGCCAGCGGCATTGATATGTATATCATTCCCCCATTAGGTCATATCCACGGTAATCTCTAGCAACCAATCAACAAGCAGAAATCATGTGCTGTAACCTCTAGCAACTAATGAGTGAGTCGTAACGTGTGCTGTAACCTCTAGCAACCAGTCAGTGAGTGGTAATGATACACTGTTACCTCTGGCAACCAATCGCAATCGCTGCCTGATCTGATTCAGTAAACTAATTTTGAGTCTAGCTGTTATTTATTGTATGTCTCAGAGCATGTGGAGAGCGAAACGACATGGAGGGGGCCCCAAGAAAAGTTTTGCCCAGGGTCCAATCAATATTAAAGACGATGGTATAGTATGTATCTCTGCGCTTGCCTGGTGAATAAATAGGGCTAATGGAATACTGCGGCAAAGCACTGATAGGAACTATCGGATCCCAAGGAATTAAGGTAAGGTAAAGAGGTAGTGCTGCGCTGTATAATAAAGCTGTAGAGACTAAGGTATATTAAATAGGTATGCACACAAGTAAGTGCTGATTATGCAGAAGATAGTGGATGATGTGAATTTTTTGCTTAAATCACATAAAATCGCATAAACGTGACATAGCTTAAAATTGCATAAAATTGCATGAAATCGCATAAAACATCATATTCAAAGGATAAATCCGTGAAAGGTGTGAATTTTTGTGCATAAATCACATAAAATCGCATAAACGTGACATAGCTTAAAATTGCATAAAATCGCATGAAATCGCATAAAACATCATATTCAAAGGATAAATCCGTGAGAGGTGTGCAGAGGTGTATCAAGTGAGAATGATGTGGGTGAATCACATAAAATCATATAAAAATGACATCTCTTAAAATTGCATAGAAACGCATAAAAATCGCATAAAGTTGCATCAAGCGTCACATTAAAATAAGGTGAATCTGTGATGGGCGTGCATAGAGTGCTGCGGTCAAGTACAAGTGGTTAAAAAATATGACACATAAAATAGTCGCAATAAAAATTGCATCGGTGCATAAAACCAACTAGGTGGATAAGGATGTGTAAAAGGTAAGCATAGCCAAAAAAATTGAATACAATCAATAAATAAGTAATGCAAAAGTGCAAGAACAGTCCGTGGGGGTGAGCCCTTTCCTAGTGTGGGCAAAGTGTGGTTTGCTATGGCGCTGGTGACAAATCCTGGTGGGGTATAACGGTATCGGTGCTGGTGGTTATTGTGACCAGTAGCTGCAGGTGGTTCCTGATCTTCCGTGGAATATAGTAATGGATGTGCCCTTACCTTACCGCTGTAAGGTAACAGCGTGTATATGTGTTAGCTGGTTCTCAATGGGGCTTCTGTGTCCTATGGCGGGCGGCTCCCTTTAAATCCAGGTGTTTGGGCGTCTCTTTTACTGGGGTGTACGCTCTAGTTCAGGTGTATGTGTCTCGCAAAAATGGATAAGGAGAGGAAGGGTCTCGATAGTGTAGTATGTTTTTAAAAGGTTTTATTCAATACAAGTAAAATACAGTAAACTCACATTTATGTTGCTCAAAATTGCATGGGATAAACGAGCATCGAGCTCGTACCTCGCTGCCGGTATCTAGTGTCCCTTTACGCGTATTCGTCACTGTCACATGACTTCTTCATGTGACAGTGACGAATACGCGTAAAGGGACACTAGATACCGGAAGCGAGGTACGAGCTCGATGCTCGTTTATCCCATGCAATTTTGAGCAACATAAATGTGAGTTTACTGTATTTTACTTGTATTGAATAAAACCTTTTAAAAACATACTACACTATCGAGACCCTTCCTCTCCTTATCCATTTTTGCGAGACACATACACCTGAACTAGAGCGTACACCCCAGTAAAAGAGACGCCCAAACACCTGGATTTAAAGGGAGCCGCCCGCCATAGGACACAGAAGCCCCATTGAGAACCAGCTAACACATATACACGCTGTTACCTTACAGCGGTAAGGTAAGGGCACATCCATTACTATATTCCACGGAAGATCAGGAACCACCTGCAGCTACTGGTCACAATAACCACCAGCACCGATACCGTTATACCCCACCAGGATTTGTCACCAGCGCCATAGCAAACCACACTTTGCCCACACTAGGAAAGGGCTCACCCCCACGGACTGTTCTTGCACTTTTGCATTACTTATTTATTGATTGTATTCAATTTTTTTGGCTATGCTTACCTTTTACACATCCTTATCCACCTAGTTGGTTTTATGCACCGATGCAATTTTTATTGCGACTATTTTATGTGTCATATTTTTTAACCACTTGTACTTGACCGCAGCACTCTATGCACGCCCATCACAGATTCACCTTATTTTAATGTGACGCTTGATGCAACTTTATGCGATTTTTATGCGTTTCTATGCAATTTTAAGAGATGTCATTTTTATATGATTTTATGTGATTCACCCACATCATTCTCACTTGATACACCTCTGCACACCTCTCACGGATTTATCCTTTGAATATGATGTTTTATGCGATTTCATGCGATTTTATGCAATTTTAAGCTATGTCACGTTTATGCGATTTTATGTGATTTATGCACAAAAATTCACACCTTTCACGGATTTATCCTTTGAATATGATGTTTTATGCGATTTCATGCAATTTTATGCAATTTTAAGCTATGTCACGTTTATGCGATTTTATGTGATTTAAGCAAAAAATTCACATCATCCACTATCTTCTGCATAATCAGCACTTACTTGTGTGCATACCTATTTAATATACCTTAGTCTCTACAGCTTTATTATACAGCGCAGCACTACCTCTTTACCAATATTAAAGACGGCTCTGCCTTAGACTGTCCATGAAGAATTCTTTACAATGTAGACTATTTTTTCCCTACAATGTGTGATGTGTATCAAAGCTGACTTGCCTATATGAAACGATGGAATTAATAATATAGATGTTATTATTTTCATCAATCTCCCCCATTTTCTTACAAAAGAACTTCAGCAGTTTCCACAGCAAAGCAACAGCTCACCCAAATGTGAACTTTTCTTTATTGGATGACCCGGCACAGTTACAGTAAATCTAATGCCAACATTTTTGTTGAGCTGGCCAAACACTGTAAGATTAGAGAATTTTCTTTTTTTTTTCAACATTTACTACCGCTTTGAGAGGAATACTTAGGCAGGGTGATGTGACGTTTTTAGAACGTTATGTAAACCACCCCGTTGGCACCTCCCACCAGCCCCGATCTGCCTGCGTTGCATAGAGAAGCACAGAGACACAGTGGTGCCACTGACTCTAAAATTAAGTATTAAATTAAAAAGGAAATGGTGTTATTTAAACATGTAATTAGCATGTTGATGAAGGGGTGAGGGAGGACCCAGGCAACATGCTTCAGACTCTGTGGGTTGGAGACCTACATGAGAGCGGGCACTATGAGGACTTCACCTGTGTAGTGAGTAAAGTGGGGGCAACATACAGAGCTGCGGAGTTTGAACAGTGGTGCCGCCTTGCTATAAAATGGCTGGTTTAATAGTGTGGCATTGTTCTAGGAGGCTTATTAAGTATTGTGAATGTGTCACATGTCAGCTCTGAGCTTTGTTTTCACCAACAGGCTTATCCTAACAATCTCCGACAGGGAAGGGTACGGAATTGGCTAATATATAAAATGGATGTGACCTACAGCACTGATCCCATCTACACTGACTGCTTCCAGTCTCCTAAAGCCGGTTTTACCAGTTTTTCTTTTCTTCTTTTTTTTTTTTTTTCCAGCAATTCTCAATCAGTAAAGGGGATCCAAGACATAGGAGTGCCTGTGTATTTATTTAAACAGAAATATATGTTTACTTAGCCTCTATAATTAACTAAAAGCTGTTTTATACTAACTTCCTTATAATAACATGGTGTATCATGAAGCCCATTGATAGTAGTAAAAAATGGTTAAGTGTGGCGCTGTGAAACTTTGTATCTGATCAATAGCTACAAGGAAGAATGCAATCTTCATTATATTGCTATCATCCAGATTTTAGTGATTAATCACCATCTGTAAAGGATGGTAGGAGAAAGTGAGTACAAACAGTCCACATCAGAACTGTTTATAAAAATAAAAAATACAAATATTATTAAAAATAGAAGTGAGCATCCAACACGAATCTATGTGAATCGCATGAGTGAACTGATTATGGTATGAGGATAAGGAAGTGTTGCTATATATAGTGAAAACACTAGGTTACCTGTCTCTGAAAAACAGGAAATCATATAATGCAATACAGTTCCTTTGTGTAACCGCCTATAATCAGAATTACAGTATGTATGAACTAAATGTAATCATAATCCAAAAACAATAACGTTCATGAAAATAAGTGAACACAATAAAAACATATATATAAAAAGTGAACCCAAATAAGTGCTATATTAACACGTGTTAGGGTGGTTTGTAATATAGATACAGGTGTCCCAAATGGAATATCACATGTGCAATAATATATCAATATTCTGATATTCCTCAGAAGTTAGATAGTGTTCATCAACGTATCATCCTCATGTGTTTTGGACGGCGTCAAGAACTTTGTAGAAATAAAGTTAGGTACTCTTACCGTCAAAGATGGACCCACTGACCTTTGGTGAGGGGTCAAACAGAGCTTGGATATGCCGATGGATGGTAACGGCAGGATGGTAAACCGGAATCAGGAGCTTGGAAGGGCACAGCTGGGCCGGTCCACAGTGTGTACTCACCGAATCTCAGATAACGGTATAAGGACTGCACTTTAAACAACTGTGCAGGAACTCGATGGTTGACCCCGAGGCAGCTCAATAGGTCAAAATCATGAAAAAGAGATAAAACAGAGGGCCTCCTCATAGGGTAAATCAATCCGATACCGGAATGGATTTATTTATAAAATTCTTGTTTGTCAGAAATAAAAACGATCAGTAAAAACAAAGACAAATCAAGAAGTAAAAAAGCAAACGCAGTGGTGATGGGTATAGCGTATCCGCCCTACGCGTTTCGTCTTACCAGACTTCTACAGGGGCATAAGCTAGTAGACCACCTCTGCGTTATATATATACCACTATACTAATACATAAAAGCTAACACCTGAGCTTGTTTGGGGGCAGTCACACTTCCGGTTGTACACTCCCATGGATCAAGGACCTATCCAATTGGTTACACACAGCCAATAGGGATAACGACTTACCCGATTAGGAGGGTCTAATATGACCATGCTGGATTGTATTGGACTGTCCAAGTGTCAAAATGGATATTACTAAGATCATAGGCTGTTATAGGCAACATGATCATGTACCGCCCTGAACGGCGTGTACATCCGAGGAGTGGGCGTTTGGGCGCGAAAATCCCATGCTGGTTTAGGCGCGAAAAACGGAAAGTGCGTCATTCAAATGGGAGGGCGCGAAAATCACATGCTGGTTTAGGCGCGAACAAAAGCAGGAAGTGCGTCACTCAAATGGGAGGACGCAACGTCACATGCAAACGAGTGGCGTGTGGTGGATGGAGAAGTACCCGCCAGACAACGCACACGCTGTGCGGCGCATGCGCAAACCGCAGAACGTGATGACGTCATCCCACAGCCAATCAACGGCCACGCTATAGACGGAGGCGAGCCCGTCCCCATCCGCAAGCGGTAAAAGCGGACGTGACGGTCCTTACAACTTCGACGTACGTCACACGCAGCGCCCACGTGATAGGAATAAGCAACTTAGTCACATGACAAAAGAGGCTTATAACCCCGATCGTACTATATAACAGGAAGGCATCCACAAATCACGTGGTAGTAGTCAGATAATATTCTGACGGGAATCTAGAAATTCAAACCAGTAATCCAATTATACTAAAAAAACAAATTATATAATAAAAGTATGTAAAAAAACTATATGGAAAAGACTAATTTGGAAACCGGAGTCTGACTGTCACCAATCACTCGACTAATAACATTGTCATAAGTGTAGATAACAGTAAACCCATATACTAGTGGTATCCATAAACATATTATGAAAGGTATTATCAGTTATTCATCATAATATTAGTTATTCAATATAGTAATAAACAACAGGAAATGGGAACAGGACATAATAACGTCAATAATACAGAAAAAAATATATGTTGGAAATGGAATAATAATAGTCGTATATTATAAACTACTCGACTTAAATAGCAACGAGCAGATGTGTGGTCACATAGTGCCCATATTGATGTTAACAGAAAACAGCAGGTACATATCATGTTAACACCCAAAAAGGATTAATTGATAAGCAATTATTTGATAAACAATAATTGATAAACAATCATTTATCATACTGGTAGTTAATCCTCCAAGTAATTACAAGGAGGAAAAACAAAACTCAACTATAATAAAGATGTTAAATTGGCTACGAAAAACATCCATATAAATGTAATCTATACAACATTAAACATTCATGGCATTACAGGACACATTTAATTAATGCTAAATAAGCTGATATTGATCATTAAACCAACTATCATGTATGTAGGTCTCTGAGTTTAAAATGAATGTATGGAATATGGAGTGCCCATAATGAAATGAATGGAAGGGAAGAGGTATCCTCAAAGAAGTGCCATGGGAAGGTATCATAAAATGGTGGGGATAAATGAAAAAGAAAAAGAAAAGGAAAAGTGGGGTATATCAGGAACGATTAATAAACGAATTGATGTCCCACTCTACATTCATCCCGTGTGGAAAGTAGCATTTAATCTGGTGTATCCAAAATGTTTCGAGTTTAGATACTCCCCTAATTTTAGATTCACCCCTCCAGTGGGCTGTGAATTTGTCTATAATCTGAAATTTTGAACCAGCTGGGTTCCTGTTATGACAGGACAAATAGTGTTTCGGTACACTGTGATTGGTGCGTCCTGCCCTTATCGCAGCAATATGTTCATTTACCCTAATGGCAAAGGTCCTAATAGTGCGTCCGATGTATTGCTTCCCGCACGGACAAGTGATAAGATACACAATGTATTTCGTGTGGCAGGTCGTGAAGCAATTCATTTCATAGGTCTTACCCGTCACATTAGACCTAAAGGAGTCACATTTCTTGCGACATGTGTTATTTAGACACACGCTGCATTTGCGACATGGATAGAACCCCTTCATATTGTGGAAAAATGTGGGTGGGCAAGGAGGGTCAATGATATTAGGGGCGATCTTGCCCCTAAGGGACATGGCACCTCTGTATATCACACCTGCTCTTTCAGGTAATAGGGGTCCTAATACTTGATCATTTTTGAGAATCTTCCAATGTTTTACCATAATTTCTTTAATTTGTCTATGTTGGACTGAAAAATTAGTCATAAAAGACCATTTGTGTTTATTTTCCTTATTTTTTGGGGGATTTTCTACTAGTAAGGTCTCACGATCGATCATGGATACTTTCCGTATTTCATCATCAATCTGAGCTGCCATATATCCCTTATCCAAAAATCTCTTTTTCAGAATGTCCGCTTGATGGAAAAAATCCGGAAGGAAAGAACAATTGCGCCTGATGCGCATAAACTGGCTTCGTGGTACTGATTTCAACCATGAGGCGTGGTGGCAACTGTCGACCGGAATATAACCATTCCGGTCTGTAGTTTTAAAGAACGTTTTTGTGGAAATACGGCCCTGGTTGGCACTAATTTCTAAGTCTAAGAAATGAATCGTAGAGGCACTAGCTTCGTATGAAAGCTCAATGCCAATGTCATTGTTGTTTAACGTCGACATGAAATCATCCAATGACTCCCTAGTGCCTTTCCATAGGAGGAGGATGTCGTCGATATATCTGGACCAAAACACAAGCTGTGGAGGGTCCAGAACATGGACGACATCCTCCTCCCATTTGCCCATAAAAATATTGGCCAGACTGGGGGCGAACTTGGCGCCCATGGCGACACCCTTAGTTTGTACAAAATAGTTACCATCGTACCAAAAATAATTGTGTTTAGTTGCGTAATGTAGTAGGTCCATTATAAATCTCTTTTGGGTAAGAGAAATGGACCTATTACGACCCAGAAAGGTGTCAACGGCTTTGAGCCCTAAATCGTGGGGAATACATGTATATAAAGAAGTGACATCAGCCGTCACCATCAAAAGGTCATTGCTATATGTGACTTTTTGTAATTTTGAGATGGTGTCCCTAGTATCCTTCAAATACGAGGGAAGAGTCTTAACAAGGGGCTGAAGGTAGAAGTCGATGTATTTACCGATCCTCGAAGTGATCGAATCGATACCACTTATGATTGGCCTGCCGGGAGGATTGGTAACATTTTTGTGTACTTTAGGTAAATAGTACATGATTGGTATTCGTGGCGCCACGGGTATGAGATAACTCTTTTCTTTTTTGTCCAAAATCCCCAGTTGAGCCCCAGTGTCCACGAGGTCAGCGAGGGTTTTTTTGTAATCAGATGTTGGATTTTTTGTTAGAGGAGAGTAAGTGTC
Source organism: Lithobates sylvaticus (assembly GCA_028564925.1). Taxonomy (NCBI): domain Eukaryota; kingdom Metazoa; phylum Chordata; class Amphibia; order Anura; family Ranidae; genus Lithobates; species Lithobates sylvaticus. Next base: position 132,595,078 of record CM053035.1, read on the forward strand.
GGAATCACTCAGAATTCTCATCATTTCTGTATGGTAGGCAATTCTGTCAAGTACGACAATCCCTCCCCCCTTATCCGCGGGGCGGATAACCAAATCCTTCCGTTCGCATAAGGATTTTAATCCTACTTTGATGTCTGAGTTGTTATGTATTCTTTTATTTGGAAGATTCTCTAGATCATTTAACACCAGGTCTCTAAAGACCTTAATAGAAGGTGCCACTGAACATGGTGGATTGAAAAGAGAAGGGTTTGCTAAACCTGAATGTACAGTGTTCGAGGGGAAATGTGGGACAGAATTATTCCTAGGATTCGAGAGTATATAGCGTTGTATATTCAATTTTCGCACGTATTTTTGAACATCAATAAAAGTCTGAAATTTATTGAGTTTTTTTGGAGGAACAAACTTAAGACCTTTGGCAAGGACTGATTGTTCCGCCTCTGATAATGCTACATTACTTAAATTGAATATTCCGCTATTAGTTATACTCGTTTCCTTTTTCCTGGAGCCCCGCCCCCCTCTGCAGCCCCGCTTTGTTCTTGTTTTCTGTTGTGGTTTTCCAACTCTCTGGGAAAACCCTGTGAGTTGGTGGGTCTCGGTAAAGTTTGATTATAGTTATATGGTGACCTATTAATTTGGCCATATTCCCTGTCATGATAAGAGTAGTGAGAGTTATAGTCCTCTCTAGGTGCCTGTCCTCTAAGGGGAGAGAACCTGTTGTGAGTATATATTGGAGTCCTAGAATTAGGTGGATTATGATAATCGTTGTAATATGAATTATCACGCCTTGGAGAATAGTCATGGCTTGGATACTCGTAGTGGGGTCCCGGGTCTTTTTTACCCCTGCCTCTTCCCTTATTACCTCTCCCTCTATTGTTTCCATTTTGTGGTGGGCCATGCCGGGGTGTTGTCGAGTAAGTAGCATTAGATTGAGACTGTCTGTTCTCATAGCTATTACGTTCTCCCCTATTTTGTGTATGTAAAGTCTCTTTTAAGAGAGAGATTCTGGATTCGGATTGATTAGAAACCTCCATGTGTGGTTCATCAGTGTTTGGAGTGGTCGACACCTGGTCCTTGGTCTGCCAGTTGAAAACCAATCCATTTTTGTAATCAGTGTTATCCCGCATATACTTTTTCTGTTTTTTTACTTTCTGTTCCCTCTCCTCCTTTTCAAGGTGGTTTTTGAGGTTCGTAGACAAAGTGGTGTATTCTATAGTGGTCTTGTGTGGGAGGAGTTTGTCTCTTATCTCTTTGATTTCCTTATCAATAGTTGTTCTTCTTAAACGTTTCTTATCAATGAGAAATCCAAGCAAGGAGATACCAGCATCATTAAAATAATTGAACCATACGTCAAATTCTATATCCCCCTTTTGGGGGTGTATATTCCACCTTAGTCCCCGAGGGACCATGCGTTCTTTGACGTATTGTTCTAAAAATGCTATATCCCATTCCAGATGGATTTCAGAAACCATTAAATTTTTAAGTCTCAAAAATGCACCGGCCAATTCTGAATCAGCTGTGGTGGGGGTAAAAACCCCATCTGTATTGAATGAGCGGTTCGTTCTATAGTCAAAAACGTCCATTTTTAACAGTGATATTCAATTTTTAGAAAAAAGACCTCTTTCTTTGATGAATCACGCGAGGTGTAATAACACCTCCAAGATGTGAATGATATAAAGAATTACCAATGTGAGTGATAATACCAATATCTATAAGCAAAAAGTGATAATACCTAAATTACCAGTGTAAGTGATAACAACGTATTAAACCTTTAAGGGGGGCTGCAGCTGAAATGTCAAAGCAAATTTAAAAGTATATATATGGATGCAGCTGCGCTTCCCTAGTGAAAAAGCAGCCAACACAACAATATGACTGATTGTGAAAGAAACTAAAAAATGGTTAAGTGTGGCGCTGTGAAACTTTGTATCTGATCAATAGCTACAAGGAAGAATGCAATCTTCATTATATTGCTATCATCCAGATTTTAGTGATTAATCACCATCTGTAAAGGATGGTAGGAGAAAGTGAGTACAAACAGTCCACATCAGAACTGTTTATAAAAATAAAAAATACAAATATTATTAAAAATAGAAGTGAGCATCCAACACGAATCTATGTGAATCGCATGAGTGAACTGATTATGGTATGAGGATAAGGAAGTGTTGCTATATATAGTGAAAACACTAGGTTACCTGTCTCTGAAAAACAGGAAATCATATAATGCAATACAGTTCCTTTGTGTAACCGCCTATAATCAGAATTACAGTATGTATGAACTAAATGTAATCATAATCCAAAAACAATAACGTTCATGAAAATAAGTGAACACAATAAAAACATATATATAAAAAGTGAACCCAAATAAGTGCTATATTAACACGTGTTAGGGTGGTTTGTAATATAGATACAGGTGTCCCAAATGGAATATCACATGTGCAATAATATATCAATATTCTGATATTCCTCAGAAGTTAGATAGTGTTCATCAACGTATCATCCTCATGTGTTTTGGACGGCGTCAAGAACTTTGTAGAAATAAAGTTAGGTACTCTTACCGTCAAAGATGGACCCACTGACCTTTGGTGAGGGGTCAAACAGAGCTTGGATATGCCGATGGATGGTAACGGCAGGATGGTAAACCGGAATCAGGAGCTTGGAAGGGCACAGCTGGGCCGGTCCACAGTGTGTACTCACCGAATCTCAGATAACGGTATAAGGACTGCACTTTAAACAACTGTGCAGGAACTCGATGGTTGACCCCGAGGCAGCTCAATAGGTCAAAATCATGAAAAAGAGATAAAACAGAGGGCCTCCTCATAGGGTAAATCAATCCGATACCGGAATGGATTTATTTATAAAATTCTTGTTTGTCAGAAATAAAAACGATCAGTAAAAACAAAGACAAATCAAGAAGTAAAAAAGCAAACGCAGTGGTGATGGGTATAGCGTATCCGCCCTACGCGTTTCGTCTTACCAGACTTCTACAGGGGCATAAGCTAGTAGACCACCTCTGCGTTATATATATACCACTATACTAATACATAAAAGCTAACACCTGAGCTTGTTTGGGGGCAGTCACACTTCCGGTTGTACACTCCCATGGATCAAGGACCTATCCAATTGGTTACACACAGCCAATAGGGATAACGACTTACCCGATTAGGAGGGTCTAATATGACCATGCTGGATTGTATTGGACTGTCCAAGTGTCAAAATGGATATTACTAAGATCATAGGCTGTTATAGGCAACATGATCATGTACCGCCCTGAACGGCGTGTACATCCGAGGAGTGGGCGTTTGGGCGCGAAAATCCCATGCTGGTTTAGGCGCGAAAAACGGAAAGTGCGTCATTCAAATGGGAGGGCGCGAAAATCACATGCTGGTTTAGGCGCGAACAAAAGCAGGAAGTGCGTCACTCAAATGGGAGGACGCAACGTCACATGCAAACGAGTGGCGTGTGGTGGATGGAGAAGTACCCGCCAGACAACGCACACGCTGTGCGGCGCATGCGCAAACCGCAGAACCGCAGAACGTGATGACTGAATGTGTCACATGTCAGCTCTGAGCTTTGTTTTCACCAACAGGCTTATCCTAACAATCTCCGACAGGGAAGGGTACGGAATTGGCTAATATATAAAATGGATGTGACCTACAGCACTGATCCCATCTACACTGACTGCTTCCAGTCTCCTAAAGCCGGTTTTACCAGTTTTTCTTTTCTTCTTTTTTTTTTTTTTCCAGCAATTCTCAATCAGTAAAGGGGATCCAAGACATAGGAGTGCCTGTGTATTTATTTAAACAGAAATATATGTTTACTTAGCCTCTATAATTAACTAAAAGCTGTTTTATACTAACTTCCTTATAATAACATGGTGTATCATGAAGCCCATTGATAGTAGTAAGCCGGCTCAGGACGGGGAGGTCTGCATAGTATTCACTCCTCCAGATAATGTGCCATTGATATGCGACCATTGATTTTGCCGTGGCTGCTTTTCTGGCTACGTGGTAATGTAGCCAAATTTGGATCACTTGGCAAACAAAAAAGTGCATATAATGGGTGTACCCTCACAGATCATTTTCTTTCTGTGCTTTGCTTACCACATGAAATACCCATTGTGTGTAGATGCGTCCACCAAGCATTAGGTGGGTATTGATGCCTTAAATTAGAATCAAAGACAGAACCCTTTTTTTTTTTTTTTTTTAAGTTTTGGATAGAGTGGAGAGGGATTAGAATACCATCTGGTTTTTATTGCTGTCTGTGCCCCCGTTTAGCAAGATTCACCTATAATAATTGTCCTGTTTACCATTACCATTGGAAGTAAAAGAGGAAGTAAACCCTTTAAAAAAAAAAAATAAAAAACCCTGCAAGTATGCATAGCATACTAGCTCATTATGTATTACTTACCTCAGATCGAAGCCCCCCGCAAGCGGCCCTCGTCTCCCCTCCGGCCGCCGACATGTTGTCCCTGAGTTACTTCCGGGTATCGCGGCTGTGTGTTGGTGAACACTGATCTCTGCTCCAATCACAGGGAGCAGAGATCAGTGTCACTTGTTGCTAGGCAGAACGGGGAGATGCTGTTTACTTCTGCATCTCCCCGTTCAGCCTCCCGTGAGACCTGTACGCCCTTATGCATGTCCGTGCCATTCTGCCAACGTACATCTGTGTGCACCGGTCGGGAAGTGGTTAAAGAAAGCAACTGACAGCTGCTTCTCCTCCTCTCCCTCCCATGACTGTCAGCTGCTTTATTGGTGCTTAGAACTGCCCCCACCACCGTACCGATCACCCCCAACTGTTCCCCATGTCCTCCGGCTCCCGGTGACGTCCTCCGGTCCCCCCTCGTCCCAGATCTGTTGAGATGGAGAGTGGAGGAAGTCATTTACCGGCTCCTTCCTTTTCTGAATGAACAGAGTTAGTGATCACTGACTGTCTATTCATAACTGAGCATCGTAAACTTTTTACAATGTTTCAGTTTATGAATGAACAGGAGCCTCTGTCTCCTGTTCATTCGTCTTCAGTGCAGCTGAGGGATTGGGGAATCTGTGTCCTCAGTCTCTTTCCCCATCTTAAAAGGGAGATGTCAGGGGTCCGTTTAGACCCCTGATATCTCAAAAAAAAAAAAAAGACTTGTAATTAAATATTTAAAGGTTAAACTGTAAAAAAAAAAAAAAAAAAAATATCTTTGAATCTGACAGTGGCCATGTTAAGGGAGAAGTATAGCTAAAGCTTGTTTGTCTGTACTTCTCCTATAGATCACAGGAGTCCAGTTCATTCTGCACTCCTGTGACCCGTTTCCAGCTGACAGCGGGCTGAAGCCACAATCCCGATCCAGGCTCGGGCAAGATCAGGGCCATGAAGGGAAATCTCCGCAGTGGGACACGGATGACAAAATTTTTTTTTTTTTACCGGTGTTATAACCCTCCCTTGCGCTATCCAAAATTTAAAAGAAATGATGTTTTGCCTATACAGTAGTTCTACTTTAATTGCACATGAACTCCAAATACGATGTCAGATATTGTCAGGCCGCGTCGCTTTTAAATACACAAATATGAATAGTATTAGTGGCTCTTTCATAGAGGCAAACTGTAAAGTGAACCTGTACTTTATCCTGTACATACTAAGTAAAGTAAGGACTCCTGCACATGGACATATCTAGGTATGGGGGGGGGGGGGAGATCCTGCATAAAAAATGCATATAATCGTCCATAAAGTGCTTTCTTTTGCAGCAATTGGGCCGCTTTCACATGGGGGATTACATGCATACACCGCATTCCAGCAGCAAGAATCAGCAGTCTTGTGGCTGGGATGTAGCCCAGGCTATATAGAGTAATGACAGGCGGAGCAGTCGCTCTTCACATATATCCACACAACACGTGGTTACATGTGGCTGGGGACAGATGTCTGAGTCTGGATGCATCTGCCCTACAACCAGGTTCACTCATTCATCCCTAACCATAAGGGATGGATGAGTGCATGTGTTTTGAGGCGTGGTGGTCTGGGGTTTTAAGGGTTAAAACAGGGGCATAGCGCTTCCCAGCCATCTGGATCACTTTTCAGAGGGGTGGCAAGGACTGCCATAAAGTAAAACCAGCCCTAAATGTCGGTAAAGCATTCACATTTGTTAAATTCTTCTTCCATTCCTCTAGCTCAGTTTTCAATATCAGTATGTATGCTTGTACTTGTAGTTACATAATGTGTGAATTATGCAAAAATATTGACCGGATGCAGAATTTTCTACTTTGCTTTTACTCAGCTGAACACCGCGTAAGATTGCTGAGCACAACACAACTGTGTGCATGAGGCTATAATATCCACTTCTGGACCAACGACGTACCCGTACATTGCTGAACTTCGGGTGGTCATACCGGAATGATGCCTGCAGCTGCTGCAGACATCCCCCCATAGCGTTTTTTAGAGCCGGCAGTTGGCACTCTTGTAAAAGCAATCCTAGCAGCTACCTAGCCGCTGGATCGCATTAATAATAAGCAGGAGGGGACTTCCCCCTCCCGCCGATTTCCGCGGCTTGCTCAGGCTCTCCTATCCCACTGGGAGACCTGAGCAACCAGCCTGCGCATTCGCCAGCTGGTCGGAAAGTGGAACAAAGCCGGAATCGGCTTATATCAGCTGTGATAACCCGGATGTCAATGGCACCATTTTAAGAAAATCAAAAGCATTCAAAAACACCGATCTTGGTGCGATCAAATGTATTTAAGGGCAGAGGAGGGATTTGGGGGTCTTATAGACCCCAGATCTCTCTATAAAGAGTACCTGTCACGTGCCTATTGCTGTCACCAGGATGTTTACGTTCCTTGTGACAGCAATAAAAGTGATAAAAAAAAAATTTAAGTGAAAATGTAAAAATGAAATAATAAAAATAAAAAGTGCAAAGGCGACCGTGCACGCATACAAACAGCGTCCAACACATGTGAGACATCACTGCGAACGTCAGATCATGGGCGATTTATTCTAGCAACAGACCTCCTCTGTACATCTAAAGTGGTAACCTGTAAAGGCTTTTTAATTGTCACCTATGGATAGTAAAATTACGTTTTGTCATCGTTGTATGGGTGTGCGCAATTTTAAAACGTGACATGTTTGGTATCTATTTAATCTGCGTAGCAACATCTTTTATATTTTACCAAAAATTGGGCTATTTTTTTTTTTTTTTTTTTTGCTGCATTAAAATTCAAAAAAGTGTATTCTTTCCTACAAAATTGTGTTTGAAAAACTGCTGCACAAATACTGTGTGACATAAAATTTTTTGCAAAACCCACCACTTTATTCTCTAGGGCCTCTGCTTATATATAAATCGTTTGGGGGTTCTAAGAATTTTTCTAGCAAAAAAATACTGAGTGTTAAACAAAAAGCGTCAGAAAAGGCCCAGTCTGGAGGTGGATATACAATACTGCAGCACTCAGTTCTGTAAAAACTATACACGGTATAGATCTGAATTCAGCGTCTTTTGTGCCGATGAGCCTGAGGAGGTTTGCTGCACAGCATACACCGTATGTCTCTCCTACAGCCAGAGCCCCTGAAATCTCACACAAGGTTTGATTCTCTGAATGTCACAATTCACTCAGCACGACCCTTCCGGCCCCATGTAGCAGCACTGAGGCCTTATGATTGTTGGCATGGAAATAGTGGGGTGGTAGGTAGGAGTGTCGCAGAGCAGGATAGATGGGGTATGTGTTTCTCTAGCAGCAAACTGGAGATGCTGGGAAGCAAACCAATTACTTTCCATAGTAAGCAGTGAGCACAGGTTTTCTTTAAGCTTACTGTCTTTTATTTTTATATTTTTTTTATAATTATCCCAATGAAGAAGATATAAGAATAAGTTAAAAAACAATAATTCCATCTATTTACCTTATTTTGCTATACTTGCATATACAAATGCAACTTCACAATAGTATCTTTGCGCTAAGTGCATTGTAAATGGTCCCAAGGGAGTTGCTGATAAGGAAAACTGCGATTTCCAGTTCTTGTGAGCCCAGGTCTCATCTCCAGTCAGTCCATTCTCTGTAAAAGCCAAAGGGAAATGGTAAGTTTCAACCAAAAAGGAAGACTGCATGTGGTGTGATTTTGCAGGCTTTCATAGGTTAAAGCAGGCATTCAGGAGGCAACATATATGTCAACTGATTCTGAAAAGCGATCCACCACGGATTGCTTGTCAGAGGGGCAGTAAACTCTACCACGCATGTACGTGAGGCCACACACAGTAATGCTGAACCAGGGAATAGTAGTATATTAGTAGTAGAATTATGCCGCATTCACACTTTGCTTGAGCGATTTGCATGCAATTCCACTTCATGGGCTGCCCTATGAGCATTTGTTGCCTGAAAAGAAGCTCCTACTTCTTTTTCTTAAAGTGTTTTTAAAAAATTTTTGCCGAGATTGCTGCGCAATGATCACAGCAGAATCGCATTTGAAACACCATTAAATAATAATGGCACTCTAAAGGGTATGATTAAACCCCAATGGGTGGGGGAAATGCAATAGAGACGGGGGTCCGGAGGAGCTCATGGCTGAGGCCGGTCACATTTCTTATCACCTGTTGAGCTAGTTGTGTGCGATGTCTCTCATCCCCTCACTGCGCTGCTTTCTGGATTAAGCCTAAGACAGCCTGTACCCTTATATTTCTGTGAGACACCGGATCTATCAGAGCACCTTGAGCGGTGCAATAAGTGGTATTAGGTATAGTGGGCACCCAGAAGGACATCATGCGTTTTTTGCTGCAATTTGGGATCGCGGGCAGAATTGTGGCCATTCTGCGATCCAAAATCACGAGATGTGAACAGGGCCTTAATCCTACAGCTCAGTCCCTTAAGCCCCATTCATATCTCCTTATTTCGGACAGAATTGCCAATTCTACCCACAATCCCAAATTATGGCAGAACACGTGATGGCTTTTTGGTGCCATCATTCTTTTATCGGCACACCAAAGGCGATGCGATGGCTGCCATGTGTGTGACGTGAAATTGCATGCAAATCGCTCAGTCAAAATCACGAGTGGGAATTCTTCTTCTCACTATGCAAATTGTGAATGCAGCCTTGGTGCTCATTCGGATGGTCGTCCACCAGTGAGAATCTGCGATTCCTGCTGGTCGAGAAACTTGGCCCAGGCTCACATTGTCTGCGCATAGCTATGTATCTCATACCAATCAATGGGCGGCGTGGCTAGTGTTCGCATGTAAACGCAGTTTCATGAGATTAGGGGCTCTGACTGCATCTGCATCCAGGACCATTTCTGGCCGCATTCAAACTAGTTACGGCTTATTGAGTGCTGCTGCGTCTAGATGCTGAGTTTAGCCACATCAGAATGCAATTGGATCCTTTATTCACCAATTTGTTACCTAGTTGGGGACCCGGATACAAGCATCCTGTATTCTGATAAGAACTATGAGGTTAGTACTTGTAATTCTAGTATTCAGTAGATTACTTCCTTTTTTTTATTTTACTTCTTTGTATACTTTGGACCGAGATGTCCAGCATAGTGTATTAAAGATATACAGTTATTAGAATTTTAATATTTTTGACATAGTGCTGTCTTAAGGCACCAGGTTGCTTATAAGTGTCCATTACCACAGCTGACATCCTGATCAGCAAGCAGGAGCCAATCAGAGTGGCTTCTGTGGGACCATTCTATCTGCTATTGTAACTCATTCCAATAATCTAAAAAGGCAATGGTAGCCAATGTCCCGTACACACCATCCGAAAATCGTTTGATAATCTGATCGTTAGTACAGAGCTTTCGAGAGCCGATCACGACAGTTCATCCAATATTATCCGATCGGACAAACACGAAAATTTTTCTCGGTATGATACCAGATCGTACGATTTTTCGTTTAATCAGTACAGTTGTCATGCGAAAATACGATAGAAATACACCACAACACATGACATCACTTCACATTTTTTATTCTGTCATATGAGAATTTTCTCAACTTTAGTAACCTCTCCGTTTTCAATATGCGACTAGCATGCAAAAAAAAAGGATGTTCTGTCGTCCGATTTTCAGATCGTGTGTACGCACTATAAGTGTTTTTCTGAATTTCGGATGCATTCGATATTAAATACTTCTGATCTATAGGCCAGAGTCCAAGGACACTCATACTTCTGTGCAGCCAGAGTGAAATTAGATCATGGGGATTTTTGTGTGGTCATTTAACATCTAAAAGCTGCAGTGCTTGGGCGCCCTCTTGTGCTTACTCTTATTATTGATTTTATTAAAGCGGAACTGAAGTTTTGCTGTAAGAAAGGGCGAGCAGGCAGACTTTTATTGCAGAAGATACAATCACTGTCTCTTCTACAGTAAAATGTCACCACCTGCCTACTTGCTGTCAGCTTACAGTGCCAGGATGAATAACTCTGTGCATGCCTAATGTCATTCCCTGCAAGCTAATGAAAAAGCCCAAGGGCTAGCACCCAGAAGTTGGCGAGGGACCGTTAGACGGGTATGGGAATCCCTTTTTTTTTTTTTTTTTGTCATAGGTGGGTGCAGCATCGTTCCCCCATCGGCTGTAAGGGCCGGTTCCCACTTGTGCGATGCCAGACATTGCATGTAATTTGCAGCGCACCGCTGTTCACATTACACGCGATGTCTGTGCAGTGCCATTTCAGCCATACAGATAGTATGGCTGATATTGCACCGCATTTGTTCCAAACACGCACAGGACCCTTTTTTCTGTTTGGACCAGAATCGGATCGCATGTGTGTTCACACATATGCGATCCGATCCATGTCTGAACTGTTCGCAGTGCGATATGCAAGCTGAAATAGGGGTGTTGTTAACATATAATGACACTTCCCAGCAGTTTGCATATGGCCGTACGTGTCGGGTGCGATGCGGGAACCAGCAGTGGATTTGCAGGGTTCTCGCATCGCACAAGTGTGAACCCAGCCTAACACTGAGAATCGAGCGATCAGACACCACCGATCAATCGGTTCACAGAGCTCCCATGACAGTCACCAGCTCTCTGCTCAGGGAGCTCTGACAATTGAACGATTGTGGATGTTTGCTTGCTCGATTCTTGGGGTTAGAGCCGTGAGGGACTGATGCTGCATCCACATAGGTAAATAGGATAAAAAAAAAAAAAAAAAGATGGGAACAGTCTAGCAGTTCTCTCCTCTGCCCTCCCACGCTCACTAAAGCGCTGGGCTGTAGAGGGGCAGCAGGAACCTCTCTTTTAAGTGTCGGTACACCTGCAAGCCCAGGTTTTCGTCCCCCTTTCTCTGGATTTGGGTAGTGGGGGAGCCTGCCCAATGGGTGTCTTGTAATTAACCCCGAGTGGATGTGATATTGTTTACAAGTAGTATATCTTCCTGATGAAGCTGTCCGCAAAACACTTTTTATATATATATATATATAGGGGATATTTATTTTTGATATTATCATCATATAAGAGCTGCAATCCACTTGCTTTATAATTTGTTTGTATCATTTGTACTGACAGTGCTTTATTTGTTTTTATGAAATGTATTTTAATATAGTGTTTAATATGCTTCTAATAATAAAATAATCACTTTTAATCTCTGTTTAGAGATCAATGGTTTTCCATACTACACTATGAGCTCTGCACTGGATCTCTGTGCTTTCCATTCATGTCTCTGGAGCTCCCCCTTCTGGCAGCATGGCCTCATAGCTAGATCTTAAAGCGGTTCGGCACACATTACATTTAGTAAATCTCTTTGCCTTCCAAATCAGGCAAAGAGTACTAAATGAAATGTGTTTTTTTTTTTTTTTTTTTACTTACCTTGTAATTGATGACTTCCTGTCTTCTGTCTCTTCGGGGTGGGCGGGGTCTGTGCGGGGATCCTTGTCACGCCGCACTGTCTCCTGGGATCTGGTGTCATTGATCCCAGGAGTCAGTGCGGGCATCTTCCGAAATCTCGCAAGATTTCGGCCACATCTTCCGAAATCTCGCGAGTTTATACTTTGTGTTGTATCGCATCACCCTAAAATGAATGCTTAGTACAGCATCTGTATGATCAGCAGCAGATTATACTAATAAACAAACAAATAGATTTTAATCCTCGGGGCACTTTCACACTGCCAGTGCCCGGGCGTCAGCTGTAAAGCGCTGCTATTTTTAGTGGCGCTTTACCGTTGTTTCATCTGCGATATTCGGCCGCTAGCAGGGCGCTTTTAACCTCCGCTAGCGGCCAAAAAAGGGTTAAAACCACCTGCAAAACGCTGCTGCAGGAGCACTTTGCTGGCGGTTTGGCGGCTCTGCCGATGATTTCAGTGGGCAAGGGTGCTTTACAGCCCTGCAAAGAAGCTGCTGGCAGGACTTTTTGTGATGCCCTGCCAGCGCAGCGCCCCAGTGTGAAGGCACTCAGGCTTTCACGCTGGGATTGCAGCTGAGGCTTTTTACAGGCGCTATTTTTAGCGAAAACGCGCATGAAAAACGCCTCAGTGTGAAAGAGGTCTTAGGTTAGTGTTGCTATTGCCAAGTAATCGGCAGTGGAAAATCAACGATTGCAGGATCTGTGGACACTGCTCTGCTGCCAGACACTGATTATAATTAATATGCCCGCAGTGAATTCTACTGTTAAACCAACATATCTAAACCCAGTTTTGTGTGTTCTGGATGTACTGCCCTAAAGTGAGAGAGCGATGGTGGTGAACTGATCTCCTACATATTGATTTCCATATTATAAACAGGGAGCACAGCCCCCCCCACTGACTGGAGGTTATTCAGTGTAAAGTATCATCTATAAATGACTTGACACACGGTGTTGTGGTTGTGACTTGTCATTGTGATGATATTTCCTAAAGAACCAGAATAATCTACCATTTCTTTAGGGTAGCAGCACACTTCTCTATAGTCAGGGGTGGGGGAGGGGAGTCTACAGTACAGTTTGTCAACGTGACTTAGTTGGGGGTATAGAAGACCCCATTATCCGGGTTCTTTAAGAAACAGATTGATTCACCCAATGGATCTATTGACTGTTAATCCGCTTCATGCGAGTTGGATCCTGTCCAGGTGATCCCATCTGCTCACCTGTATTGTAACACTTAGGCTCCATTCACACGTGTGCGACTTGTCATGCGGCTTTGGACACTTGGCCTAGGTTCACACTGGTTGCCTGGAAAACATTGCATGTGAATTGCACAGAAATCGCACCACATTTCTGTGCACATCACATGCAATGTCTGTGCGGTGCGATTTCAGACATATATTTTGTACAGCTAAAATCACATCCGCACCAAAATGGTGCAGGATCCTTTTTTTTTTTCCCCACACCTGAATTGCATTGCAATGGGTTAAAGTTGCATGCCAAGTTGCACCCCATGTTTTTTAATGACAACCGTTCAAATATTTGCGACTTTAGTATCACTTAAAGCGGTTCTGCACTGTGTTTTTATTTTTATTTTTTTTTTGGGGAATATGCCAAGGATTACGAGGTAAATTGGGGGACTCACGTGTTCCATCTTCCATCTCGATCGTAGCCGGTTTTCCTCCAATAAAATTATTTAGATTATGCTTTTCTGCTGGGGGCCATCTTGCCTGTGGGCATGTGAAACCCCACAGGCACTTTAGATGGCCCAGCATGCACTGCCATTACTGCGCCGAGCTCGCGCGTGCGCAGTAACGGCAAAGTGCAGCTCACGTTCTCCCGACATCTCGCGAGATTTCGGAAGATGTGTCCGAAATCTCGCGAGATTTCGGAAGATGCCCGCACAGACTCCTGGGATCAATGACACCAGATCCCAGGAGACAGTGCGGCCTGACTACGATCGACGCAGAGACCCCGCCCACTGCCGCAGAGACAGAGGACAGGAAGTCAGCGATTATCAAGGTAAGTGAAAAAAAAAAAAAAACACATTTCATTTAGTACTCTTTGCCTGATTTGGAAGGCAAAGAGATTTACTAAAAAAAATGTGTGCAGAACCACTTTAAGGTCTTGGGGGTGTTTTTGTTTAAAAATAACAAACATGTTATACTTACCTGCTCTGTGAAGTGGTCGGATCCTCCTCTTCTCAGGTTCCCCACCGCTGCTCCTGTCCCCTCCCTCCTGCCGGGGCACCTGGGCCGAGTTGCTGCTCTGTGTGTCCTTTCAGACACAGAGCCACGGCTTGGCCCCACCCCCTCCTCCTTCTTTTGTCAATGGCTCACTGGCTTTAAATGACAGCCTCGGGAGCCAATGGTGCCCCACTGTGGTCTCAGCCAATGAGTAGGGAGAGTGCCAGACAGCCAAGTCTCTTGTGAACATCGCTGGACCGAGATGGAGCTCAGGTAAGTATTAGAGGGGCTGGGGGGGGGGGGGGGCTACTGCACGCAGATGGCTTTTTTTATATTAATGCATAGAATGTATTAGGATAAAAATCCTTCTGCCTTTACAGTAACTTTAAAAAGATTCCTTTGCTCCGACTTTCATGTGACATCAGTGCCATAGACTGCAATGTAAACCCTCAAAAGTCTCATCTGAAAGTTATAAATGCAACAGTTGTCCATTATCACTGGTAACAGCCAAAGTCGCATTCTAAGTTGCACCCATCCAAAGTTGCATCAAAGTTGTACTCCTGAGTAGCACAAGTGTCTGGAGCCTAAATGGAATCTGTCAAGACACAGATATTTGAGCAGCCATTGCTTATATTCTAGTGTGCATGTTCCAGGGCTGTCATGCTCTTTATTAAGTGAGTAACTAAACCTGGAGCAAGCATTTGTCAGGTGTCAGGACGGGTGCTTTTAATGCGGGCAGAAATATGTAATATGTATCTAATCAATCATCTGTTTTAGGGCTCTTTCACACATGCTTGTCCATTTTCACAGACTCCGCTTGCTCAGTAGATCCCCTCTGAGCCGGCGGATGGAAGGTCCGTCTCCGCTCACTGTGCAGGGATGGTCAGAGCCCCGCTCTCCTCTATGGGGAGATCGGATGAAAACTGATCTGCCTGTCCAATTTCATCCGATCCACCAGACAGATGGAAAATAGGGTTTCTATCCGTCTGGATTTATAAGATCGGATGTCAGCGGACATGCCACCGCTGACATCCATCGCTCCATAGAGGTGCATGGAGCGTCCATTCAGGTCCGTCTGAAAAACTGACAGGCGGATCTGAACAGTCCGCATGTGTGAGAGGCCCTTAGTGCCCTTTCACATGGACTGTCTGATCAGGTCCGCCTGTCAGTTTTTCAGGTGGACCTGATCGGATCTTGCAGTCTCCCCTATGGAGCGCGGATGTCCGCTGACATCAGCCACTTTCCGATCCGATCCGGCCCACAAGATTCAGACGGATGGTGGTCCTATTTTTCATCTGTCTGGCGGATCAAATGAAAATGGACATGCGGTCCGTTTTCACCTGATTTCCTCATAGAGGAGAGCAGGACTGTGTCCCTGTCCGCTCTGCACAGCGTAGTGGACAGGACCTGTCATCCTCCTGTTCGGCGGGGATCAGCGGAGCGATCCCTACTGAGCAAGCGGAGTCCACAAAACGGAGACGCCCGTGTGAAAGAGGCCTCAAGGTGTGAAAGAGGCCTCAAGGTGTGAAAGAGGCCTCAAGGAGTTGTAAAGTCTCACGGTTTTTCAGCTTATTGCATTCAACGACCTCGTCTGTTAGTAGAGCGCCTCCATCTCCTATGAATGATCATTCCCTTTTCTCGTTGTTATCACTTTTTTGCAGTAACTTTTCATGTGAGCCTCATACATTTTCCAGCATGCTGGATACAGTCAGCAAATGGCATAGCTTGTCTATTTTTTTATGCTTCATAATTATTAGTCAAGCAATAACCTATCGGATGCTTTAAACAAAACTTGGAACTGTCCCGTAGTTAAATCCTTTAATGTAATCCAGTGTATCTGTTCTATCATTACAGATCAGTATATGGATCCCTTAATTATTGAAACCTAAGTTTACTACGACCTCCATCCCCCGGAGAACTACTGTTCACAAGAAGCCCTTTCATCTTACCATATGGCATAAAAGATCCCCCAAGTCCTGTCCATAGTTATGTAATTAGTACTCACTGTATACGTCCATAGTCAGGAGTCGGTAGACATGTCCTCTTCACTGATCATGGAGTACTTTTTTCCTTTTTCTCTTTATTATAATTCCATGTGGAGTGGTTGGATCTGTTAGGCAGACATAGCACTGTATTTAGACACAGATAGTGTTTATCTGTCAGCTCCCAGAGTTCAGAGTCCAGTATCCAGAATCGACTATAATGACAGGCTGCTAGCTGATTGGCCCAGCCCAGGGGACAGTCCCCTTCTCACCCACCTTGGGGAGGGGACTGGGTGTCAGGACTTGCTTCTCACGCCACTAATCCTGCTGAGCTGTGCACAAATGCAAATCAGGCCTTCGCCTTTTGTCCCCTGTCTGCCAGGGGGGCATTACCTCCTGAGTGCTGCCAGAATGATAATTAATGCGTTGCTGTTAATCCCTTTGTGGAAAACCAGGACAAATCCTTCTAGAAGTTAAATTGGCATCAGCGGTTAAGAGTATTGTGAGGCTCCCTGTTGCTAAGTTGTGCTGTCCTTGTACTGTTTTTAAATCTAAAGTAGAACTCCGTTTTAAATGTAAAAGAAAAATATTTGACATGGATTAGATACATTATAAGAATAGGATACTTTTCAGTTGGCCAAGTTAAAGCGGAGTTCCACTGTTTTTTTTTGTTTATTAAAAGTCAGCAGCTACAAAAAGTATAGCTGCTGACTTTTAATAAACAGACACTTACCTGTCCCACGGTCCACCGATGCGACCGCCCGAAGCCTCCGTTCTCTCCCCCTCCTCTTTGCGGCGCCGACATTGTGAGGGTGGGTGACTGGCTGTGACAGTTTGCGGCTTCACAGCCGGGCGCGCACTGTGCATGCGCCAGCTGCGCTGCGCTCCGTCAATGGCAAGGCAATGTTCTGGGACCTGTGACGTGTCCCAGAACATTGCTGGGAGGAAGGGGCCACCTAGGCAGCCAGACGTCAGGAGGGGGAAGTGGGACAGGAAGTCCCACTCCGAACCAGGTACCCACTCCCCCCCCCAAAAAAATGACATGCCATTGGGGCATGTCAGGGGGCGAGTACTTAAAGCGGAAGTTCCACTTAAAAAAAAAAAACAGAGGAAGACATAATGTTTATGTGCAACAAATTAGTGAATATCTACAAAATCATGTGCAAAACCATTACACGGAGCAGGTAAGTATAACATGTTTGTTATAGTAACCACTTTCCGTCCAGCGATGTACCCGTATGTCGCTGGACTTTCGGGGGTTATACTGGGATGATGTCTGCTACTGTAGATTTTTCAGAGCCGGCGGTTGCTCTCTAGCCACTCGATTGCTATTACAAGCAGCATATAGGTATGTAACCCCCCCCCCCCCACCCCGGTCCCCTTCCACATCTCTCTCAGGCTCTCCCGTACTGTTAATCAACCTGTTTAAAGCTTGTAAATCATTGCCTATGGATAGTAAAATTTACGTCATTAGTCGGCGCTGCACGGGTGTGCGCAATTTTAAAACGTGACATGTTTAGTATTGTATTGTGTTTTTTTTAATTAAAACTCAAAAAAGTTAATTTTTTTTTACAAAAACCGTATGACAGAAATGGCAAAATCCACTAATTTATTCTCCACTGCCTCTGCTTTAAAAAAATATATAATTTTGGGGGTTCTGAGTAATGTGCTAGCAAAAAATACTGATTGTTACATGTAAACAAAAAGTGCCGGAAAAGGTCCAAAATGGAGGTGGTTAAAAAATAAATAAATAAAATTCAAGTATCACTTGAAGGCCAGGCATGTGTACTATAGGAGATGCAAGGTGTTGTCGCAGAACTCTGACTTGTATATTATGCATGTTGATGTGCAGGCCCCAGTCCTGGGGCAATCAGGAGGATCAGAGTTGTGTGCAGGACCCGTACACAGCGCCAGCTTTGAGTTCCTTGGGTATCTTTTAGATTTGATAGTCACGACTTTAATGCAGAAGTTTTGAGCTTGCTGGGGCAATCCTGTCTGATGAACTTCTCTTTTGCGTTCATCAAGCAAGAGAAGCTTGCTCAAAGTACAAAAATCTATTCTAAATAAATTGCCACAGTGACCTTAACATTACATTTGAGAAATAATTTAACCATCTTTAACATTTTCTTTCCTAGGCTTTCGGCAGACAGCTGGTATCTGCACAGCGCAGTTGGTCTATCATCACAAGGAGAGCAGCAAGCACAACATTTAAGGTGAGCAACTTCTAGCCACGCCTTTTCCTGTTCCACTGACGGGACCAGTGTTATCAGCTCTGCCCAATTAGTCCGTTGGACCACAAAACACATTTTGCATATGTCATGGAGATGAAAAGAGTATTCCAATACAGAACATCTCCCCCACTCCTTGTCTGAAATACCAGAAGTGTTTTCAGCCCTGCCCAGTTCCATGTGGGCAGGGCTGAGAACACTGCTTGAGATTTCAGTACAGCAGAGGCACTATGTTGCCAGCTCAAAGAGAAAGTAAAAAGCACACTGGGTTTCTGGTGGATCCTTAGATGTCATGGAACAATTCGTTTTTTTTTCCTTTTATGTATGCCTGGTGATCCAGCCAGTAACACACTTCTGTCTTATATCAAGGGTTAAGCTTGCCATACATGGATCGAAGTTCAGGCAGTTCAGTGGGGACTGATCCATGTATGGGCAGACTGACTGTACCCAAGTGGATCAATCGATCAGCTTGGGTACAACCAGCATTTCTCTACATAGGGTTACTGCCAGCAGCTCTAGCTGCCAGTAACCATTGTATTCTGTCATCTGGGAATGCTTACCGCACCCCCAGCTGGCAGAATACAACAGTGCAGCAGCAGGTATTCACAGTCAGTGTTAATGGGGGAATCGAGTGAATTCCTTTTTTGCCACCTATTGTGAATGAAAGAGAATTATGTAATCCATTGCCAGCTTAAGATAGGTTAGCGGTAAGAGATATTTATGTCACGCTATACTTTCAACTGTGGCAACAGACACATACATGTGCCTAGTCTCATTACATTTCTAGTCCCTGAGTAGTTTTTGCAGTGTAGATACTAAAACAGTCAGTTCCATAGATGTCAGTTAGGTTTTCCTGGCCCAGCACACTGCTAAGCGATGCTCGGGGACCACAGATGTGCCAAGGGCCAGAGGTTTTCTGCAGATCTCTCTTCGATTTGAAAGAAAGAAATGAAGGGTCTATCATTTTTTATCATAGGTGTATTTTAAATGGTAGAGACAGAATATCAACCAAAAATCCTGAAAAAACACATAAAACAAATGCTATAAATGAAGTTGCAGTTCAGTGAGTAAAATAAGTATTTGATCCCCAAGCAAAACATGATGGAGAAACCCTTGTTGGCAAGCACAGAGGTAGGACATTTCTTGTAGTTGGTGACCAGGCTTGCACACATCTCAGGAGGGATTTTGGTCCACTCTTCTTTTACAGATCTTCTCTAAATCCTTAAGATGTCTTGGCTGTCTCTTGGCAACTAAAAATTTCAGCTCCCCTTTTTTTCATAGAATTAGGGTCTGGAAACTGACTAGGCCACTCCATGACATCTCAGGAGGGATTTCAGCTCCCTCCATAAATTTTCTATTGAATTAAGGTCTGAAAACTGACTAGGCCACTCCATGACCTTAATGCGCTTCTTCTTGAGCCACTTCTTTGTTGCCTTGGCAGTATGTTTTGGGTCATTGTCATGCTGGAAGATTCATCCATGGCCCATCTTCAGTGTACTGGCTAAGGGAAACAAGGTTATCATCCAAGATTTTACAATACTCAGCCCCGTAGATTGGCCCCTCAATGCGGCAAAGTTGGCCAGTATCATTAACAGAGAAACTGCCCCAAAGCATCATGTTTGCACCTCCGTGCTTGAATGTAGGGATGGTGTTCTTGGGTTCATAGTAAGCATTTTTCTTCTGCCAAACACGGCGAGTCGAGTTAACAACAAAGAGCTCAATTTTGGTCTCATCTGACCACAGCACTTTCTCCCAATCCTTCTCTGAATCATTTAGATGTTCCTTGGCATTACTGTACATGTGCCTTCTTGGGGAGGGGGACTTGCTGTATTTGGAGGAAGAAAAATGCTGTCCAGGGGTGGACTGACCATTCGGTCACTGACCGAGGGCCCGGGGTCATGGGGGCCCCATGAGCAGCTCAGTTTGCCCCTGGATGTGCCCACAGCTTATCATGCAAGATAGGGGAAGTTTATGCACCGCAGAGGTAGTGAGCTATGTCATCCCTGCCTGCAGTTGATGCGGCTATATGAGAGGACTCGGGTGCTGGCAGGGATTACAGAGCGATCATGGAGCAATGAGGAGGATAGCAGTGACAGGTGCTCCGGCCATCTCTCCTAATGGGGAATTCAGCAGAGGGGCGGGACCACAGTATACATACATGCCATGGGGGAAAGCCAGTTAGAGAGCTGGAGGCAGAGTGGAGTCATGTCGGAGATAGCCACCTGACCTGCCTTGTGTGCAGCAGCAGGTCAGTGTGTAGTAACAGCAGTTTACTGTGTCTATGATCACCAGCCAGGCTGACTGAGAGTTCATTATTGCCCAGTGCCCATCTACCAGTTGCTATTTCCTAGTACACTGATATCTGCACACTGAGTGCTACTCAGTGTACAGATATCAGTGTTGTGTATAAGGAATAGCTCTCAGTATACAGATATCAGTGTTGGGGGGGGGGGGGGGGGGGGGGGAGCACTCAGTGTATAGATGTCAGTTATATATAGGGAAAAGCACTTAGGGAATATCACTAAGTGCTTTTCCCTATATATAACTGACATCTATACACTGAGTGCTTTTCCCTAACACTGATATCTGTATACTGTGAGAGCTAATCCTTATATACAACACTAATATCTGTACACTTCAGCAGAAAGAACGATCAGTTAGAATAATGTTCCTTACATTGGTGGTCAGCAGAAAGGAATGTTCCTTACATTGGTGGTCAGTGAGAAGTATGCCCCTTACATTGGTGGTCAGTGAAAATTATATAAAGTAAATAAATATTATTTTAAAAATTGTAAAGCACACCCATGGCCCCCCGCACATGCTCTATATGTAGGGCGAGCACATGTATGTAAACAATACATGGTATCGTTGGGAATGTTGGAGTAAGAGCAATTCTAGGGCCATAATTTTGTAACATGCTGGACAGAGCTTTTTATTTTTTTGTATATTTTTTTTATCAAACTGTTCAGCTAAGAAGACACTTGTTATATTGTGTTTAATTTATGAAATACTTAATTTTGGAAATGTACCATTGTTGCACTTTCTTTAATGTAAGTTTATTTTTCTTTTATATTCTATTATAAACATTTTTATTTTGAATATAGTGCAGAGAAATTCTGTGACAAACGCATGTATTGTGGGCAGTGGGGATTTGTGTGGTTGTGGCTTGAGTTGTCAGTCCACCCCTGATGCTGACTACGACCCTAAGCACACCATCCCTACAGTCACGCACGGAGGAGGAAACATTATGCTTTGGGGATGTTTCTCTGCTAAATTGCACTATTCCCATATTGTGATCATGCAATAAACCACTCCTTTTGGACGCTATTTGTGTCGCTCCATGGTGTGCTGGCAAACATCTTTTTACTGTTTCTCTGCTAAAGGTGCAGACTGACTTTGCCGCATTGGGGGGCAAATTATTGGGGCCATGTATTGTCTGATCTTGGATCAGAGCCTTCTTCCCTCAGCTAGAACACTGAAGATGGGTCATGGATGGGTCTTTCAACATGACAATGACCCAAAACATACAGCCAAGGCAACACAGGAGTGGCTCAAGAAGAAGCACATTAAGGTCAAGGAGTGGTCTAGTCAGTTTAGGACCTTTAATTTTATGGAGGGAGCTGAAATCCCTCCTGAGATGTGTGTAAACCTGGCAACTAACTATGAAAAAAAAAGCCAACAAGCTCTGTGCTTGCCAACAAGGGTTTCTCTACCAAGTATTAAGTCCTGTTTCGTATGGGCATCAAATACTTATTTTACTCACTGAACTGCAACTCAATTTATAACATTTCTATCATGTGTTTATTTTATTTTTTTGGTTCATATTCTGTCTCTTATTTAAAATACACCTATGATAAAAAAATGTAGTCCCTTCATTTCCTTGTAAGTGGGAAAACTTACAAAATCTGCAGGGGATCAAATCATTATTTTTCCCACTGTAAAGGCCATGAATCATGTTATTCATTGTCAGTATGGCTCATAAATAAGGGCAGTTGTTTTGGGCATATTGGCTACCTGGATCCAGAGCTGAATTCTTATTTTTCCAATCAGCCTGGCACATATGTGGCTATTTTTTATTTTTTTTTCTGATGTACACTATCCTGGCCATGTGACTGTACATTACCATAATACCATAGTATGCCCTAGATTTGTAGACACTACAGAATCTACACCCTTGTTTTTTTCACCCACAGGCTTCAGACCTGCAAATAGAGTTGAACAAACACCCCAAAGAGAAGCCTCATGTTTCGACCTTGGTATTCGGGAAGACTTTTACTGATCATATGCTTACAATCGAATGGTCCAATGACAAGGGTTGGGGCAAGCCACACGTTAAACCATTTCAGAACCTTTCCCTGCACCCTGCCAGTTCTGCTCTGCACTACTCTATAGAGGTAAGTCTGTGTAACTGAGGGAGTAAGTCATTTTGGTTTTGAAGTGTTACAGTGCATGCGTGTGTGTGCGTGCCTGCGTGAGTGTGTGTGTGTGTGTGTGTACATACAGGCAGTCCCCAAGTTACGAACATCCGACTTGCGAATGACTCCTAATTGCGAACGGGAGGCGGCGTGACGTCTCTGCCGTTCTGCGTCGAAAAACATTGGAAAACGACGTCTGCGCATGCGCGGCTACTTGACAGAACATCGGAAATCGACGTCTCTGCCGTTCTGCGCATGTGCTCCCGACTTACGAACATATCTGACTTGAGAACAAACCGGCAGTCCCTAACTAGTTCGTAACTCAGGGACTGCCTGTATACAGTTAGGGTAATACAAGTTTTAATGCATAATATTTACTGTATATGTAGCCTGACTGCTTTCCAGTAATAAATTAGGAGGGTTGAGTTGGGGTTTAAGTTGCATATTTTAGTGCAGCTACTTGCTTGCAATACACTGCTTCTGCAGCTGGTACTAATAGATTTATGGAGAGCTTTGCTAATTATTTATATGTATCTAAAGCTGATCATACACTAGTAGCTTTTTGAATGAACATGCGTACAAAATTTTCATCAGTATATTCAATAACTTTATGAATGTTTTTTGTTTGAAAGTACCTAAAAAATGGTTTGCCTTTAAATTGATTGTGAAGGCACAATTTTTCTATTAAAATAACAAACATGTTCTACTTACCTGCTCTGTGCAGTGGTTTTGCACAGAGCAGCCCCAATACCCCTATTCAGGGGTTCCCCACTGGCACTTTGGGCTCCCGCACACGGAGTGCCCCCATAGCTAGCCATTTGCTGTGGGGGCACCTGTGCATGCTCAATCCCAAGCCGGCTCTTTGTGTCTAT
The DNA here is from genome assembly GCA_028564925.1 of Lithobates sylvaticus. Classification (NCBI taxonomy): domain Eukaryota; kingdom Metazoa; phylum Chordata; class Amphibia; order Anura; family Ranidae; genus Lithobates; species Lithobates sylvaticus. Next base: position 132,618,536 of record CM053035.1, read on the forward strand.
AAGACGCACAGAGCGCGGCCTGCCCCTGCTCCCCTACTCCCTTTTCACTGCTGTGATTGACAGCAGTGGGAGACGATGGCTCCCTTTGCTGTGTCTGAGCCAGTGAGGAGAGAGCGAGAGAGCCGAGAGATCCTCAGCTCTAGTCCACATCGTTTGATCGAGATCAGGCTCAGGTAAGAAATCCACATTCCCCGTTAGAAATGTGTTCATTGGTTGCTGAACAAGCAGCTGATGTCGGGGCGTGACATGAACAGACAAGCTGATTGAGCGTGCCGAGATCCCAGGCTCCAGCAAGACAGGCAGCAGTAGTGTGGCAGGCTCCTGACAGACAGAGATATGGTCACACTTTAAAGGTACGCGACAAACAGTGGATTCCCAAGCAATAGCAGCTGAATTCCACAGCTTCTATAGGTCTTTGTATAATATAGATCCAGTGTCTACAGGAGCTGCAAAGGATGGATGTACAGATAGAATTCAGGAATATCTTATGGCCTCAGATCTACAGTCCATCCCGTCTGCAGCCCTTGAAGAAATGGAAAGAGCAATCTCTATGGAGGAGCTGGGTGCAGTGATTGCTTCTTTGCCAATGGGTAAAAGCCCGGGACCAGATGGTTTCACAAATATGTACTATAAAAAGTTTTCCTCAATTTTACTGGCCCCTCTTTGTAGGTACCTTTTTTTTTTTTTAATTCCATTTCAGTTTCAAATCCATTGCCCCCAGAAGCATTGCTGGCCCATGTGGCAGTTCTCCCGAAACCGGGGAAGTACCCTCAGCTTTGTGCCAGCTATAGATCTGTCTCCCTCCTTAACTCTGACACTAAGCACTTGGCTAAGATTCTTGCCCTTAGATTACAAGATCATATAGTAAAACTGATTCACCCAGACCAAACAGGCTTTATGAAAGGTCGAGAGGCTAGAGATAACACTATCCGAGCCTTGCATGTATTGCACTGGATGCATAATGGACTGAATCAGACCCAGAGTGTAGTCATTTCAGTGGATGCTGAGAAAGCTTTCGATAGGGTAGGGTGGGAGTTTATGGTCAGAGTTTTGAGGGAGATGGGCCTGAGAGAACAGATGATGGGTTGGATGGAGGGTTAGCCCCCCCCCCCCATTTCCCGGTTTTTCTCTGTTTTTATTTGACCTATTTCATATTGGGTACCCTAGGCTCCTTTTTTAACGTTCTATTGGAAATCTCAACTTGATTTTAGGGTCTCTGTGCGCCTAGACACGGAGCGCATTTGGCGCAGTACAAATCCCATATCAAATCAAAATCAAATGATGCCACTATATGCGTGTCCCAGAGCAAGGGTAAAAGTTAATGGTAGATTATCAGATTATTTTGAGATACGGAACGGGACTAGGCAGTGGTGCCCACTATCTCCATTATTATTCGCTATGGCACTGGAGCCCTTTCTGTGAACGATTAGGGGAAATAGGAAGATCAGAGGGATCTGTATTGGATCAATGGAACACAAGATCTCGGCTTACGCTGATGATTTATTGTTATAGCTTTCCTCCCCTCAAGAATCCCTTACTGAATTGGTGTTGGATACAAAATCAAACTTACTTATTTCTAACTTTAAAATAAACATTGAGAAGTCGGTACTGATGCCGAGCCATGTCCCTTCAGGGATGACAGCCACTCTGCAACAATCCTTCCCTTTTTGTTTGGCGTTTTGATTCTATATCCTATTTGGGGATTTATATCTCTCTGGATGCAAAACACCTATATGACCTAAACTATGGACCCTTGGTGGTATCTATATTAAAAGACTTGCAGAGATGGAAAATATACTCTGACATGGTTCGGCAGGGTAAATGCTCTTAAAATGAATATAATTCCTAGAATTATTTACGCTTTACATACAGTACCTAAAGCACTCCCACAGATATTCTTTAAGCAGATACGAAGGGCATTTACGACGTTTGTGTGGGGAGATCAGCACCCTAGGCTGGCATATGAGATTTTGAGGAGACCTAAACGGGTGGGGGGAGTGGGGCTTCCGGATATAGTGACATACTAAAGAGCCATGTCCCTAGTGCGTATTATTATGAACTGGTGTCATGATTCTGTCAGCAAGCTTTGGGTGCCTTTTGGAACAGACACTAGCAGGTAGGAACCTGGTGGGAGCCCCATGGATCCTTGCTTCCTAAAGGGGTTTATTGGAATGGGTATCGCCATCAACAAGTACAACACTATCAATATGAGATGGAATGAATAATACTGGAAAGTTTGCCTCCCCAATATCCCCTATGACACCATTGGAGGGATTCCCCTCGTTTCCCCCAGGGGAGGAGAAGCGAAGTTTAGATCAATGGGGAATGGGTGGAAAGGGCCATTGTGCAGGAGGAGCCCCACAGGGCAAACTGTTACTTTTGACAGTAGGAGAAATTCCAATTGCCATATGGAGATACCGTCAAATGGCGGATTTGTTTAAGAAGTGAAAGCATCAGATAAGGCCAGTGAACTCGCTTACTACTTTTAAATTATGGTGTGCCAATATACCAGAGTCAGGCCACATGTTTTCCCGAATGTATAAATTAGTTATGAGTTCCCAGTGTACAACAATTCCCTACTTTATTAGAGAGGTGGGAATGAGAGATGGGCCATAATTTTACATCTGAACAAATTCAAAGATTGATTAGGGCAACACACCATACTTCAATAAATTCGCATATACAGGGGGTCCCCGGGTTACAAACGAGATGGGGACTGTAGGTTTGTTCTCAAGTTGAAAGTCGGAACAGGTAAATTTTTTAAGTGTAGCTCCAGCCAAAAAATCTATTTTTAAGCTTTTTGGATAACATAGGGAAGGGTTATCACCCCTGTAACATTTGTTTTGCTGTCTGTGCCCCTGTTCAGAAGATTTCACCTCGCCTTCTGTCCCAATGACAATTGGATTTTGAAAATTTTGGGTTGTTAGGGAAACATGGACTGGTGATAAAGCATCAGTGGAGACACCTTTTTTTTTTGAATTTCCCTTCCTAGGGGTGGATTTCCTCTCACTTCCTGTTGTCTCCCTCCGTTTGTAAGTAGGAGTCGTTTGTAAGTCGGATGTTTGTAAGTAGGGGACCCCCTGTACAGGAAATGTCATATACATTTTTGACAAGATGGTACTGTACACCAGTTAGGCTGGCGCAGATGCTAATTGCTGGAGGGGAGGTAGCCAAAGGGGTTAATTTCTTAATTTATGGTGGTTTTGCCCAAAGATTAAAGCATTCTGGGAGGCAATGGCACCATGGAAAAAAATGACCTATAGAATTCTCCCTATTACACATTCTCTTCCATGGGATACCATCATCTGCTAGGTTCTATAGGAAAAGTGTTAAATGCAGTTAAAATACTGATACCCAGATTTTGGAAACAGTCCAGATGTCCCACTATAATGGATTGGAAGAGGGATATGGAAAAAACAATGGAAACAGAGATGGGTTCATATGGTTAAAGACCAACAGAATACATTTAAAGATACATAGGCAGGATGGCTGTACTACTCCTCAGAAATAGGGGAGGATTAAACCCTACAGGGGGTAATGCTGTGCTGTGGATCGGATAGTCTAAAGGGTGCATCTGGTGACACTGGAAAGATGATTGATGTCATTAAAGGAAGAGAATAATTTATAGTAATAAATTAGGCACGGGACAGGTAACACTTAAAAGCACATAAAGAAGGGTGGATTGAAACATTGAAGTTAAAAGAAGAGATGAATAAATATTTTGTTTTAAAAAGTAGAAGTGAGAGGATACATTGAATAAAAACACTAAATATTATAGAACATGATAATATTAATTAAAAAATCAATCCTTTTTTTTTTCCTTCATTTGTTTTTTGCTTGGCACATGTAATAGGGTGCTGTAAAGCCTCCTTCCTAATTATATATTGGATAATGTGTTGCACGAATTGACTTTTGGTTATGAGTTTATGAGTAAAATATTGTAGCGGATTTCTTTTTTTTTTTTCTCTTTCTGAATATGATATGATCATGGATTCCGTGTATTCCCCGGCGCGGGGGGGGGGGGGGGGGGGGGTTATTGTGGTCTGTGTTAATGGAAAGCTTTATATCGATATTTTTGTAATGTGTATTTTTATGTTATATGATTAAATTTGTCTCAAAGGAAAAAAGAGATTATTAAAAAAAAAAAAAAAGAGAAATGTGTTCATTGGAGAAAAAATTTCCCTCCTGCTCCTACGAATTTTATGTTCTTTGAGGTCGAAAACAACCAACCAGTTTGATACTACTAACAATAGAAAATCCAACGCAAATTTGTACACTTAAAATTGTCTACTGAAATTCTACTTCCAATTTATTATGGTTGGCTTACAAAATTTCTTAAAGGAACTATGTCATTCCAAGAAAACATGCCAGCAGCAACTTCCAGAGCCTGCCCATTATGTGAAAAGTCTGGGCTGTCCTGGCAGGTAAAGATCCAACAGGTAGTGTCAGTGTGGCAACCTACAATGCTACATAGTCCTTCTGACCCAGCACAGTGAAGGCCTGCCTTACTAGCAAATAGAAATGTGCAGAAGGCAAGAAGTCGCAAGCTTTAGCACTATCTGGGCTTCAGCTTTGTGCAGATACCTTCCTAGGTGCCAGCCCAGTATACCTGGTGTATTTTTTTAATTTTTGCTCTACGAACAGTTTGCTTTAAAGTGGTTGTAAACTTCAGACATGAAATATGAACAAAGCATATCCTTCTATAGTGTGTACTTGTCTCAATTTAGAGCACTAAGTATAATTTTTGTCCATTGTCTCGTTCCTCTGCTATCTGCATTAGTCATTTCTGACTAATTTTCCTGACACCAAGAGAAAAAAGGTGACAGGGAGGGAGCAGATTGACAACTCTGTTCCTGTGTGCTGTGTGATGGGGGTGTGTTCCCTCCAATCAGCTCCCAGAGCTCTTCTCAGTGATTGTAAGTTTAGCTGCCCACCCCCTTTTCAGAGCTGAGTGATCCCATGTAAATTCTGCACTTTGAATGGATGAAGGGGAAAGACAAACGGGTACAACTTAAGTCGGATGATTTCTTTCATCTCTGTATCACCTGAGTCCAGTCACTTCACTGGGTATATGTAGGGTTTACAACCACTTTAAAGCCCCATACACACGCGCGGATTATCCGAGGACCAGGTCCGTCGGATCATGTCCGTCGTACTTTGTCCGATGTTGGTGTTGCGTACACACGGTCGGACAACGTTGTCGGAATTTCCGGTCTGCAAGAACGTCGTGAAGTAAGTCGTCTTCCACGAGACTAGAAAAGGGAAGTTCAGCACCACGTCAGGCACCCGTTGGGCTCCTTCTGCTGATCCCGTGTTTATCGCGAGTTAGTTGAAGTTTGGGGACTTACGATTCGCGCTTCTCAGTTTTGTCACTCAGATCGTTACTGCTCTTCAGTTTGTGCTTGTCGTGCGTATCTGTTTATTAGTGCGTGTAGTCAGTTCGCATTTGTTGGTCATTGTGGCCTATATCTTGATATAGGACGCTTTGATTTGCATTGCTTATTGTCTGCTCGTTTCTGGTATTCATTTCGTTCTTTCAGGCCTTGCTGTTTATCGGTGCTTTCTGTTTGTCCGTTCTGACCAGCCGACCGTTTGTGAGCGATGTTTCCCGTACGTACTCGTCGCCGAGTTCGTGCTGTACGTGGAATTGGTGTCGGGCTTTTAGCTTTGAGCCAAGACCCGTCCATGAACAGAGTGACGAGGAGTATGTGGACCAAGAATTGGTTGCTTCAGCGTGATCAGTTCTCGCACATGCCTTTGCTTCGTGAGATCCAGGAGAATAATCCTGATGATTTCAGGAACTTTCTCCGGATGACCGACCCCCGTTTTTCACCGTCTTTTGGCTTTGCTGACCCCTTTTATCAGCCGGCAGGATACCTGCATGAGACAAGCCATCACTCCGGAGCAGAGGCTTGTTGCTACGTTGAGGTACTTGGCGACAGGGAGAAGCCTTCAGGATTTGAAGTTCTCTTCAGGTATCTCTCCCCAGGCCCTGGGAATCATTATTCCAGAGACCTGTTCTGCCATCATCCAGGTCCTGCAGGAGGACTATATTAAGGTAACATTTCTACTTTACTATTCCCTTCTATGTATGCTCTGTTTGCTAATGTCTTCTATTTTTGACCTCCTTCCCTAATTACCATGATTGCAATATGATCTAATATGCTGTGCCCCTTTTCTCCTTCCTGCATTTTTCCCTTCACTTACCTCCCCAGCATGCTCTTCTGGCCCAATAGACACCTATGGCCTAGTCACTTAAGCAATGTATTTTGTCTGCTGCATAGTATTGTTTTCCCCCAAACACCCCCGAAAATATGCACAAATGTTTGCTGTGTGGTTTACTTCATGTAGAGCCCCTTTTTTTTCCCTTTTTGTTGGGGGGGGGGGGGGGGGTGCCAAATTCATTCTGAACCCCCTCCCCCAACTGCTCTGTCAGATGGTACCAATCCTCTATCTGCTGGCTTTCTCAAGGTCAATACACACTATATACCTACCTCTTTATAGTGGTCATATTTAGGGATGAATTCAGCAAAGCATGTAGTGCAAGGGGCTGGCTCAATACTTTCCATTTCCTCTTTTTTTGTGTTCTTTCCCTCCTATTAGCTTGCTAGGTAATTTCAGAATGTCCAAATGTGCATTCCTTTTTTGGGGGGGGGGGGTGGGGATTTTGAATGTTCTTTTATCTTTCCTGTGGGCTGCCAATAGTGTTAGGTAAGGAGGGTCTGGCCAAACTAGCACACATTATTGAGCCATTTGGCAATCAATGAAGTGCAGAGGGTTACCTGTCCAAACCCCCCCCCCCAAACCCCTAGTTATTGTCAATGGCCCATCAGAAGTGGGGCGATTGATGGGGGGTGAGTCATCTGCTAGGGGGACCCTCTACTTTGCGTTGCAAATACTTTCCAGCTTTAAATGTAAAAGTCTGATCTTGTTCCAAGATGTTTAGTGTCTAATCTGCTTGCAATGTTTATGTGCAAAGTGACTAATTTTTTTTTCTTGTTTCACTCCACAGTTCCCTTCCACGCCACAGGAATGGCAGACTGTGGCCTCCCACTTTGCCACCCGTTGGGACTTTCCTAACTGCGGAGGTGCAATTGATGGGAAACACGTCCGCATCGTCCCACCCCCAAACTCGGGGTCCTACTATTATAATTGCAAGGGGTTTAATAGTGTAGTGATGTTGGCGTGGTGTCGGCGACATACGAGTTTTTGTATGTGGACGTGGGGATGAACGGCCGGATCTCGGATGGTGGTGCCATTGCGCACACGGAGTTCTACTGGCATCTCCAAAGTGGCAGTCTGTGCTTGCCACCTCCAGAGGAGAATGCTGAAGGACTCCCCTTCGTCTTTGTCGCAGATGAAGCGTTTGCGTTGACTCCCCATCTGATGAGGCCCTTCCCGATGAGGACCCTCACCCCAGACCAGAGGGTCTTCAATTACAGGCTGTCGAGAGCCCGCAGAGTGGTGGAGAACACCTTCGGGATCCTGGCCAGCCGCTTCCGCCTGTTTTTGACGGCTATTAACTTGGCGGAATACAAACTCAACCACATAGTTCTTGCCTGTTGCATATTGCACAACTTTTTGAAAAGACACAACACCAACTATGTGGTGACCGTTGGGCCAGATGTTGAGGGCCCTTCCAATGCCGACCTCACAGCCCTTCAAGCGGCACGTCCAGGCTTGCCCCCTCTAAATGCCCGCGCGGTCCGCGAGCAATATATGGAGTACTTTGTGGGTAGGGGGGCCATTGCTCTGCCTGACGATGTGTGAGAGGCATTTTAAATAAATATATTTTTTTAACAAACCTATGACTTCTTGTCATTTCCGTATTATAGCTTATTTGAGATATACATTTTTGCCCTTTAGCTTCAACAGTGGGAATGCACTTTCTGGGCAAAAGGAGGTAACAGTCTCTTCTTCCCAAAAAGATTCTTCTCATGTTGTGTGTTTGATACCTAATCTTTGGGCTAGAGAAGGTTTGTAGTGCATAACTGACACCATGACAGAAATGTGTGTATTACCAAAAATGGTGTGCTACGTGTTTTCAAACAAATCACTGTGGGTGTCATTTACATAAGTCAAATCTACTATGCTCTACAAGTGCAGTGCAAAAGTGCCCTGGAAAAGAAACTTGCAGTGCAAACTGGACTTGCCTTTAGTAAATAACACCCATTGCCCCCCAAATCCTTTACATTTGCCATACATAATGCATTTTTTTTTAGAAATAAGGAAGCCACACATTTAGAAAATCAAAAAAGTTTACTTGCAACACATTCACAAGTGCATTTACAAACTTCTTGCCAAAACTGACAAGATCTTGGTTCTTGACAACATTGTTTACAAACATTCTGCATTTGGTAAAACCAGGCATGGAGCAAAACAGAACATAGGAACTAGGAAAGTTCAACTTTCTAAAGTGAAGACAAGATCAGACATGACTATATGTTCAAAGTGTGTTTGATCTTGCCTTCATCACATGGGGGGTCACCCCTGGAAAGTGGAAATTTAGAACATGCACACAATTTGGGTCTGAAAATGGTCATTAGATGGTTAAACACATGCCTAGAATCTTCAAAAGTGCAATTTTCCATCATGGGGATGAATGGACGTTTTTTGGGGGTGCAACCCCTTCACCACAACCACTTTAGTAGTTTGTAAAGTGGTTGCATCCCCAAAAAAATGTTGTCATTCATCCACCATGATGGGAGCTAGCACACGGACACAATGTGTGCATGTTCAAAATTTCACACAGTTCTTAAGTTGCAAATGTGTTCAGAAACAGCCATAAATGTGTGTTAATTACATGGTGCGTTTTCAGATTTTTCCTAAAACATCAATGATGTTCTTCAATTTTTGTTGAACATCATTGATGTTTTGCTTTATGTCATCTAGATCTCGATTGCAGACCATTATCTCCCCGATGAGGACGTGGGCACTCTCTGTGGTAAAGTGCGATTCTTCTTCCACAACATCCATGTCACCTAAAAACAACCAAAAAAAACACAAATGTGTTTTGGAAATGAGGCAGGCATACATTGATTAGCTTACCAGTAGCTGTGTTGTCCCACACTCACCTGTTGTGGTGACAAGTTCTCCAATTTCTATGATCTCTCCTTCCTCCTCCTCCTCCTCCTCCTCCTCTGCTTGTGGTCTTTCCCCTTCTTTGGGAGGTGTTGGTTTTGTGGTTTCCTCAGACGTCACGAGTTTTCGCTCCCCTATGAGAAGGTACAAAAGGAAGATTTAGCAACACAATCTATTGAGGGCATAAATAGGAAATGTCAAACATTGCTTGAAAGTGAGGGACAATCTTTTTGTTTGGCCAGTTACAAACATCAACATGAATGTAGTCACTTTGTAAAGGTGCTAAACTTACTAGCTTTTTGGTAGAAGTTTGTCTGATGGAGACCCCCCTCTAGTATCCACTGGAGCACATGTGTGGAAAAGCATAATAAAAAGGGGGTTTGGGTGTCCCAGCACTAGTGCTCTAGAGTCCAGATGGGTAATCGGCTACTGGGTGACCTCTCCTTTACATAGAATAAATTGGCTTTACATTCTTGATGACATTTCTAGTGAGAACAAACTTCCTTTCCCCAAAAAAAAACACCAAACATCGTATTATAAGTGGCCGAACGATCGAGGTTGAGTACGTTCGAATGGACACACACACACGAACATGACAGTGGCAGAAAGATCGAGGTTGAGTACGATCGAATGCACAGACCTGAAAGTGGCCATTTTAGAATGTACAACTTTGTAAAAATACAAACACATGGAGCAGTATGCAAGCCAAAAATCAAACACAAAACACTTACTTTTTTGAAGAACTCGCTTGATCTTTCTGTACTGATCGGGCTCCCTCAGTTTCAGGTCTGACCAGCGTTTCCTCAGTTGCTCCTTGGATCGTTGTACCCCAAAATGATTGTACAGCCTCCTCACAACTTTAGACATGATCCTGGCCTTGCGGACATTGGGGTTGAGGTAAGGCCCATACTTCCCATCATAGTCGCTCCTCTTTAATATGTCCACCATCTCCAACATTTCTCCAAATGACATATTGGAGGCCTTGAATTTCAGGCTCCGGGATCGGGACGTTTCTGCCTCCAGCCTTTCCTAGTCCTCCTCCTCGTTGCTGCAATATTTCGGGCGCACCTGCTGTGTCCCCGCCATGTGCTCTCCCCACTGCGCCGTAAAGAGAAGGGGTGGGGAATAGACGAGAAAGATCGCCAGGGGCGGGCGGAGTTTGACGCATGCGCACTGTATATAAAACGTCACACGCCTGTGTCGTAGCCACGATCTGTGAGACGAGGGGAGAGAAAGCTCACGCACGAGACGATCGCTATAACGAAGGTACAATTTGACGTTGGTACATAACTAGCCTAGACTGATTAGACCTTGAGGCTTCTTTATGGAGAAGATTAGGAGAGTTTAGCCTGACATAATTTATAGTGTTTTGTGTGGTGTTGTGTCTTGCAGAGATTATGGACGGCTTCATCCATGTGAGTTTTCTCCCCCTCTTCATTGATAAATATAGGGAAATGCCCCTATTATGGCAGGCGAAACACCGAGACTACAGCAACAGACCAAAGAGGTACGCAGCCATGAAGAAACTTGTGGCATTTGTAAAGCCAAGGTTCCCCCACGGCAACCGTGGAGACCTTAAGAATAAAAATTGCCAACCTGAGGAGTACCTATTTCCGGGAGCGCAATAAGGTCCTGAAGTCCCAAGCATCTGGAGCTGCAGCAGATCAGGTCCATGTCCCCACGCTCTGGTACTATGACAGGCTCCATTTTCTCAAAGACCAGGCTAATGTCAGGAAGTCACTCTCGACTCTTCCTTGCACGCGTCCTTCCATGCACGCCACCCCTGATGAGGCTTCCGAGGAGCAACCTGGGCCTTCCAGTCTGGAAGATGTGGAGGAGCCCAGCTTGTGGCAGGTATAGTAGTTTTGGAACCATTTTTGTGAATAATGAATGATGTTCACTTAATTCAGGATCCACAATTGCTTAGTTCCTAACGTGTTTGACATATCAACTGACAGTAGTGTTGGAGACAGTTGGGGCAAGAATCTAAACTGCAGGGCTGATAATTGTATGGTTTTCTATTTGTAAACATTTTGCAACAGTCACTAGATGAAGATTGTGTGTGTTTGATGACCAAATAACTCAAACTATGTCCCTTTTTCATACACAGGAAGACCTCAGCCAGGAGGTGGCTGTGGAATGTGGCAGTCAGGAGGAGGAAGGGGTTAGTGGCAGCCAAGAGGGGGGTAGGCGTAGGAGCCTGACTGTCTCCCAAGTCCCTCCCCTCCGCCTTCCCTACAGAAGGGCGAGAAGGATGGGGAAGGTGGGAGAGTCAGCGCTCCAGCTGATCAGAGAGGCTTCAGCCTCCCTATATGCCACACCCACCTACGAGGAGGCCTTTGGCTCCTTGGTTGCCAATAAAATTAAGGGTATGGAGGTGGGGCAACGCAGCATGTGTGAGGGGGTCATCCTCAAGGTCATAAATGAGGGGATGGCTGGGGAGATGACCCCACTCACACATGTTTGCGATAGGGACCTTGCTCCGCCTCCTCCTCCTCCTCCTTCTGACACCCCACCAGCACCACAGCGTGCAAGGAAGCGTGGAAGGAAGACCTGAGAGTGACGACCTGGATTCAGTCTGGTCTGAGAGAAGATGGAGCCTCTCGTAGTACCAGAGCCTGGGGACCTAGATGGCATCTGCTGCAGTTCCGGATGTTTTGGACTTCAGGACCAGATAGCACTCCCTTATTATTTAGATACGTACTCCTTAGGCCCCCAATTTTAGACGCTTCAAAAATGATGTTTGCCGTGGGGGTCCAAGGCTTTGCAAATTCCCCAAGTTTCTCCATCGCTGCGTTCCTCTTTGGTTTGTTGCTAAGACCTAAATAAAGGTATTTTGGATTTGAAATAATCATTGCCTATGTGTTTTACTTTTCTACAATGACCGTTTATTTGTGAGTAGGCAGGTACATTTCACTAATCATAAAGTAGAATTAACAAGGGGCACCAACAACAAACAAACTCCTAGTAAATGTAAGCAACAAATACAAATGTTAATAATGTTGTTTTGCTAAGTTGAGACACACAACCCCCCTCAAAAAAAAAAAAAAACATCTCCTTAAAATATGTATTCCAAAAAAAATACAAAAATGACAAATCATCCAAAAAATATAACAAAGATTCTTTTACGATCTGAGTAAAAATAAACATTAGTCCTAGAAAGCCTGAAAACTAATAAAGAACTAAGTTTGTGAGAAGTGCGGGTGAATAGGAGCAGCTAAAACATGTCATTCTTCTTGCATTGTAAAGAAAAAGAGAATGCGCTGCATTAAAGACATTTTAACATTGCAGCGTGACGAATGTGCTGTGTCGATTAGGAAAGGTAGTTTTACCTGACCGAGCGCTTCCGTCACAGAATTTCTTCTGAGCATGCGTAGCATTTTGTCCGTCGGACTACGCTACACACGATCGGATTTGGTGTGATCGGACTTTGTTGTCGGAAAATCTATCCAGCAGGAGATAGGACTTTGTCCGTCAGACAATCCGATAGAAACTGTCCGATGGTGCCTACACACGGTCGGAACTTCCGACAACATTGTCCGATAGGACAGAATCCATCGGAAAATCCGACCGTGTGTATGGGGCTTTAGTCTCCTCATGGGTGCTCAACCTGTGGCCCTCCAGCTTTTGCGGAAGTCCCGTCATGCTTGTAACTCTGCTTTGGGAATCATGCTTGTAACTGTCAGCCTTGCAATGCCTCATGGGACTTGTAGTTCTGTAAGAGCTGGAGGGCAATTGGTTGAGCACCCATGATCCAAGGCATAGGTTTTCCTTATAGTTACTTGTGATTTTATCAGCAGAGATTCACATCATTATTTATTTGCCACTGTCTTTTGGCCTTGTTGGGGAGTCTCCTTGAAAGATCTAGGAAGTGAGCATTTAGAACTGAAATTTTAGTTTTCTTTGGAGGTGACCTAAAATTTGTGGTTCTGTTGTAGTAGGAAAACCATAGCTGTCTATTCCTTCACCTTGTTTAATAATTTATTGTACAGAGTAAACTTTTTATGGGATGTAAACATTTTAGATTTAACATTTAAATTTTTTTTACGAAAAGCTTTGTGTTTAGTTTTGAGTGAATTCTGATGTGTAAATGAAGCTAGTTATATAGTAAGTAATGAAATGTTGTGAAACTAGCAGAGTGCAATGTTGCGCTTATACAGCACAAAAAGCATTCCTGCAATTAACAGTTTATATTACCTGGTCTTTTGTGTTGCAGCTCTTTGAGGGTATGAAAGCCTACAAAGGGGAAGACAATCAAGTTCGCCTTTTCCGACCAATGATGAACATGGAAAGAATGCACAGAACCGCACAGAGAGTTAGTTTGCCTGTATGTAAAATTTTTATATTAGAAAACTGTTACTATACAAATGCTAATGTTTTTAGTTTAAAGGGTAAGTTCACCTTTTTGAACATGTTACACCCGTATTTAAGGTGTAACACGTTCAGCATGCACCCCTTCTCCCCCCTTCCTTTGACAGTGGATGGGGGATCCTGTCCCTAATTTTTTCGGAGACATACAAAAATGGTGCATGCATGCTGTCATTAGAGCTGTGCACAGAATATGTTCTATAATCGTGTTGAAATAATAAGTGTACATTGATTTCAACCAAAACACAATAATTAAAAACCTAAAAAAGAAACTTAAACCCACAGTTGACCCAGAAGAAGCCACAAAACCCTTATGATGCATAGCCCAATTTGCTCTAACAGAGGGGATATTTCTTCCCAATCTCTAGTACCCCCTGGACCAACGGTATACAGTGTAATTTTTTATGAATATTAATAGGCAGTTATATTCCATGCATTTAGAAACCTATCCATCCCTTTTTTTTTTTTTTTTTTTAAGCATTCTTCTAAATTGGCTAGAACTAGTGCCCATGGAAGACTGTTCCACATTTTCACAGAACTTACTGTAAAGAACTTTTTATGTATACAGAGGTTTTTTTGGTAAGAAATTTCAGGTAACAAAAACATTCAAACCAGGTACTGTATTTAAATGCCTCCTTTTAGTGTATTTCCTTTCTATAAATTATTTTAGCGAAGGAGAATACTATAGAATTTAATTTGAGTGACAGCTCTGAGGCTGCTGAAGTCACCTCCAAGGTGGCGGCACCCAGCAGATTTTTCATAAAATAGAAAAAATGCCGATACTGTATTCTCTTATGGGAAGATTTCTGGTGGAATGAATGGTCTGTCAACAGGGTCCCTTTTTATACCAAGTGTTTATGTCCCCCAATAATCACCTCTTATTTAGAATGATTATCTTTAAGTCACTTAATTTTTCCTTATAATTGAGGTCCTCTATGCTCTTTATTTAGTAGCCCTTCTCTTCAATTCCAGGACTTTTTTTGTGAACCAGTGTCCTAAACTGTTCAGCATATTTAAGAAAAGGTCTAATGCTCTGTACAAAGGCAAAATTGTGTCCCTCTTTCGCTCTCTATCCATATTTCTCTCTTAAAGTGGATGTCTCCTAAAAGTAATTTCTTTTCAGTCTTTTGACCAGGCAGAGCTCCTCGAGTGTATGAGAAGATTCATTGACATTGACAGAGATTGGGTCCCTAAGTCTAATACTGCCAGTCTCTATGTTCGACCAACATTTATTGGCACAGAGGTAAGTTCAGATCTTATGTTTCTTTTCATAGTTTCATAGTAGGCAAGGTTGAATAAAGAAAATTTACCTGGATGGACTATCTGTGTAGGTGTATGTGTGCCAATGTCGATAATCATTCCCATATCCCTGTATGTTGTGTTCACTAGGATGCACGTCCAAGAGTCTTTTAAAAATATCAATACTCCCCGCTGACACCACCAATTGTGGAAGAGAGTTCCGCATCCTTACCGCCCTGACAGTGAAAAAACCCCTATGCAGCCTAAAGTGTTACTAAACCCACAACAGTAAAATCAGTCTGTATTTGCAGTAAAGCAGGCTCGTTATACTCGCTGTGGAAGGGTGTGTGTCTAAGGGGTTAATCCTCTCCATTGTTTAAAAGGCGCTTGATCTTGCATGCACAAATCCTCTTTTTCCACTGACTCCAGAACATGTCTGGATAAGACAGAGCCTTTGGAGTCAGACTGCACATGCTCAGTTTGGTGTGTATTGCTAGAGAGGTTTTTTTTTTCCTCTTGAGAGAGTGCATGTGATCAGCACAGGGCCAGTACTGTCCAGACAGAGGGTCAGGGGTTCTGCATTCTGATGGGACAGCTCAGTGCAGTGTGAAAACTCCTCCTACAAGCTTAATCAGGAACTGAGAGAAGTCACAAGACTGCTATATACCGCTGATGAGAAAAGGTATTTAGCAGTTTATATTTACTAAAATAATTGAATTTCCGTGTACTGTGGGAGACCAGATATAGTAAATGCAGGGTTCTGGGTTTAGTAAAACTTTAAGGTTAAACTGCTTCTCCTCCAATCTCATTGTGTGGCCCATGTCCTCTTACACTCCCTGAGACTGAAAGGTTTTTTTTTTCCTACGCTGGGATCGCCATTGATCACCATATACTGCTATCATATCTCCTCTCAAGCATATCTCCAGGGAGAATAAGTTTAGCGCTTGTAGTTGTTCCTCGTAATTGAGGTCCTCCAGTCCCCATATTCATTTAGTTGCCCTTCTCTGGACTGTCTTTGTTCCAGCACATCCTTCCAGAGCTTGACATTGCCTTCTATTGCTCAGTCTGCCTTCTACTAAGGCCTCAAGATCTTTCTCCATCCTTTATTCCCCCAGAGGTTTTCCCCCTAGTGAGTAGTTTACGTTTATATTTTTAGCCCCCAAGTGCATCAGTTTACATTTTTCAACATTAAACCCCATTTGCCATGTCTTTGCCCACCCCATTATTTTATTCAAGTGTTCCTGTAAGATTTCTATATCGTGACGTGACGTTATTGCCCTGCTTATTTTTGTGTTGTACCCAAAACTTGAGATTGTGCTATTTTATCCCATCCTCTATATCATTTATAAATAACTTAAACAGTATTGGTCCCAAGACAGAGCCTTGGGATAACCCACCTACCAATCCAGACCAGTCTGAGTACACATTATTTATCACCACTCTTTCTAAACACCCCTGTAACCAGTTTTCTATCCATGAAAAACTCTATGGTCCATGCCTGCAGACCTCTGTTTGTAGATTAAGCGTTTATAGGAAACTGTATCGAATGCTTTTGCAAAATCCAGATACACCACGTCTACGGGCCTTCTTTTATCTAGATGGCTGCTTACTTCCTCATAGAATGTTAACAATGTTCTTTTATTAGCAGAGCTGGGCTGAATTTCTTTTTTTATAATGTTTCCCTATTGTGTACTCCTTATTACATCTACTTATGTTACATTGTTTGTTTTCTCCCCTCACAGCCATCTCTCGGTGTCTCAAAAGCCAATCATGCATTATTATATGTCATTATTGGGCCAGTGGGACCATACTTTCCCAGTGGAGGATTTAACCCTATCTCACTGTTGGCTGATCCAAAATACGTGCGTGCCTGGATGGGGGGTGTAGGAAACTATAAACTAGGGGGGTAAGTTTTTACATCTTATAATGTAAAGATGTATTGCTCTAGAAGTTTTTATATGTCTACAAAATATACAGTACTGAGAAATGTGGAGATAATTTGAGTATAAATTTTTGTTTTAGTCACACACCAATGCTGGGAAACTTTAGTTCCCCGGTTATATCATTTCAAAAGTGCACCTATGTCCAGACCATCGATATTAAAATATTTACATATTCCTAACAAGCACTAGAGGGGTTTTAAAGAAGCTATCCCTGGTATTTTTACCTGGGTTTATTGTGGACTAAATCAACGGTCTCCAACCAGTGGTCCATGGACCACTGATGGTCCACGAGAACATTTTTTGGTGGTTTCCCATGTGTTCTGCCACAAATCAACATTATGGCGGATGTACAGTGGATATAAAAAGTCTGCACACCCCTAGTAAAATGTCATGTTTCTGTGATGTAAAAAAATTAGACAAAGATAAATAATTTCAGAACTTTTTCCACCTTTAATACTGTACAACTCACTACAAAAAATGTAAATCTTTTAGAGGGAAATAAAAAAACTAAAATAATGTGGTTGCATAAGTGTGCACACCCTCTTTTATAACTGGTGATGTAGCTGTGTTCAGAATTAAGCAATCACATTCAAACTCATGTTAAATAGGAGTCAGTACACACCTGCCATCATTTAAAGGGCCTCTGATTAACCCCAAATAAAGTTTAGCTGTTCTAGTAGGTCTTTCCTGACTTAGCCGCATCCTACAGCAAAAGCCATGGTCCGCAGGGAGCTTCCAAAGCATCAGCGGATCTCATTGTTAAAAGGTATCAGTCAGGAGAAGGGTACAAAAGTATTTGCAAGGCATTGGATATACCATGAAACACAGTGAAGACAGTCATCATCAAGTGGAGAAAATATGGCACAACAGTGACATTACCAAGAACTGAACATCCCTCTAAAATTGATGAAAAGACGGGAAGAAAAATGGTCAGGGAGGCCTACAGCAACATTAAAGGAGCTGCAGGAATATCTGGCAAGTACTGGCTGTACTGTAGTACATGTGACAACAATCTCCTGTATTCTTTATATGTCTGGGCTATGGGGTAGAGCGGCAAGATGGAAGCCTTTTCTTACGAAGAAAAACATCCAAGCCTGGCAAAATTTTGAAAAAACACATCTGAAGTCTCCCAAAAGCATGTGGGAAAATGTGTTATGGTCTTATAAAACCAAGGTTGAACTTTTTGGCCATAATTTCAAAAGATATGTTTAGCGCAAAAACAACACTGCACATCACCATAAGAACACCATACCCACAGTGAAGCATGGTGGTTGCAGCATCATGCTTTGGGACTGTTTTTCTTCAGCTGCAACATGGGCCTTAGTTAAGGTAGAGGGAATTATGAACAGTTCCAAATACCAGTCAATATTGACACAAAACCTTCAGGCTTCTGCTAGAAAGCTGAACATGAAGAGGAACTTCATCTTTCAGCATAACAACGACCCAAAGCATACATTCAAATCAACAAAGGAATGGCTTCACCAGAGCAGATAAAAATTTTGGAATGGCCCAGCCAGAGCCAAGACCTAAATCTGTTTGAATATCTGTGGGGTGATCCAAAGTGTAAGGTGACTTTATTCATATGATCTGGCAATGCCCAAAACTTAAACGCTTATGGGCTGACGTACTGCAGCTTATCTCTGATCTAGCCCAGGTGCCTATACATTCAACCCCTTTGGTGTGCCTTCTGGGAGCAATTGATGTCAAAATGTATATACCACGCTCACTAGGTTACTGTATCTGGCTAGAAAGCTTATAGCCCGCCACTGGATAGCATCTACCGTACATACCAAAAAACAATGGATTCCTATGTGAATTCCCTGCTTCTCAGGGAATAACTGGCCTACCATCATAGGAATGCTGCGTCAAAGTTTAATCTTATCTGGCAACCTTGGCTAGATAACTCTAGTATTGCCCCACCACAGCTAGTGATGGATAGACTTCTACGACTCTAATCCACCGAGAGTCAAAAAAGGTTCTCTTTGTTTAATGGGCACTCACTTCTTCGCATAGCTGTAAAAAAATTTTTATTTTTCCTGACTTACTATATCCCATAAACAAGTGTTGAGTTTCCTAGTTTTATGTGTAGCAAGGTCTCCGGCCTCCTCCAGTCTAATGAGGACTTTCAAGGCCAAAGATAGCTGCCATCCTTCTGTATGTGGTGGGTTGTGAGGCATAGTGGGTGCAAGATGGATAAAGTCGTTGGGTGCCAGACACTTCTTGAAGGCAAAGAGATGTTTATTTCTCTTACAATCTTTTATGGGGGAAAGAGCGTTAGGGCCAGGACACCCTTAAGTAGTTGCAAGTTCAATTGGCAGACTCCGGGACTTCAATAAGAGGACAGCTGTGCATGGTAAGGCCCCAGCAAGGTGCCACATCTGCACATGCAGGAATGCCCTCTCTTATGGCAGCAGTCTTTAACAGTTCCTAACTCAAACGTAACAGTTCCTTCAGCTTCACTATAACTTCTCCTTGTAGTTCTTCACCACTGAGCTCCCGGTCTCTCACTAGACCCTCTGATTAACTAGCTCTGAATCCCTTGAGCTCCTCTAATCTTTGCGATGGTATCTTCCTCAAGTGTCACCCCCGCTTCCCTGCTGGGCCCCTAGCTTGGCACTCCAGATACTTCTCAAGCTTCACCCCTGCTGGCCTGCTCAGTCCCTGGCTTGACTCACAAGGCTGCTCTGCAAGCGTTGCCTCCACTGGCTGGGTCCCTGACTTGATCACCGCCTGAGGTTTCCTGATTCACCACCGCGCCTGTTCAGTGAGAATGCTGCTCTGGTACTTGCTTCAGTTACTCTCTGTGGTCCCTGGTAATAAGGTGGTTGGTCCCTTAGTGGCGACAGCTTCCCTTCTACCGCCTACAACTGAAAGGTTTTCCGGCCGGCAAAACCGTCACGTCTGGTTGGACTGCAAGCTGCAATCCCAACCCTGCGCTGCTCTCTTGCTTCTGGATAGGCCCTCACACAGCCTAGTAGCCAGGTGCCCCCGGTTATAGGCCCTATATCCGGACTAGCAGCCCGGGCACACGACACACGTCCACCCAGACAGGTGGCACAGAACATAGAGCACCTGACTCCACCCGCATATATAGGCTCTCCCAGCAGGCCAAGGGATCCAAGAAAACCCCTGCCCATTGGCTAGGATACCCCATATACCCATAACCTGACCTCGAATTGTCCTTCTCATATCCAGTACCACCAAGTGCCCGGCCACCTAGTGGTAGAAGAGAAAAGTCCAAACTTAGGGAGAAATCAATGGATCTTTAACAATCAACCAGGGCCATTACTCCTGGCAAGTACATTTTGTGAGGATCATCCCTGCCTAAACCCCAGGGTGCTACATCTGTTATGTATACTGATCTCATGACAGAAAGTGTTTGGGATACTTTTTATTATGCACAACATGACTGACTACTGTTCAATCCTCATAAGTGATAGATGCATTGTATCATTTGATCTGTCCCTTATAAATGTCTGGATGTATTGTCACTTTCTGTTATAACAAATAATAAAAAATAAAAAAAAGACTGAGTGCTGTAATAACATCAAAAGATGCTTCAACAAAGTATTCGTTTAAGGGTGTGTACACTTATGCAACCATATTATTTTATTTTTACTTCCCTCCACCTAAAAAATTAAATTTTTTTTTTATTTTATAGGTAACATTTAAAGGTGGAAAAAGTTCTGAAATTATTATTTATATTTGCCTCTTTTTTTTTTTTTTTATTCATCACAGAAACCTGACATTTTAACAGTGGTGTGTAGACTTTTTATATCCACTGTATACCTCCCAGTGTTGTTCTCAATTCAAGCAATTCAGGTGTGAAGCAGATGGGGACTTGCAATGGCAGCACCGTGGGAGGGAGCAACAGAGCTTGAGCACATGGCTGGATAAGAAGGCGAGATCCAATGATGAGTCTTTGTAAGACAGCAGTGTGATCCAGAGGGAGGGGGGGACAGAGAGCCGGAGTATTGTGTGTGTGTGTGTGTATAAGGCAGCAGTGTGATCCAGGGGAAGGCGGGCAGAGAGCTGGAGCATTGTGTGTGTATAAGGCAGCAGTGTGATCCCGATGGAGGATTACAGAGAGCCGAAGTATTGTGTGTATAAGGCAGCAGTGTGATCCAGAGGGAGGGGGACATGGAGCCGGAGCATTGTGTGTATAAGGCAGCAGTGTGATCCAGATGGAGGGAGACAGAGAGACCTGGAGCATTGTGTGTATAAGACAGCAGTGTGATCCAGATGGAGGGAGACAGAGAGACCTGGAGCATTGTGTGTATAAGGCAGCAGTGTGATCCAGATGGAGGGAGACGGAGAGACCTGGAGCATTGTGTGTATAAGACAGCAGTGTGATCCAGGGGGAGGGGACAGAGAGCCGGAGTATTGTGCGTATAAGGCAGCAGTGTGATCCAGAGGGAGGGGGACATGGAGCCGGAGCATTGTGTGTATAAGGCAGCAGTGTGATCCAGAGGGAGGGGGACATGGAGCCGGAGCATTGTGTGTATAAGGCAGCAGTGTGATCCAGAGGGAGGGGGACAGAGAGCCGGAGCATTGTGTGTGTATAAGGCAGCAGTGTGATCCAGGGGGAGGCGGCAGAGAGCCGGAGCATTGTGTGTGTGTGTGTATAAGGCATGTCAAATTCATGTTGGTGGTCCACGGGATTCAAAATTGTGAGTTTAGTGGTTAGAGCCCAGTATAAGAGAAGCTGGGATTTTAATGCTTGTGTGGTGAACTTTGAAAATTAAAGCTGAAGTTTAGGTATTGGTATTTTTGCTGAGTGACATTGGTCAAGCTTGGTCCAGTATAAGTATGCATGTGCCATACCTGGCCAATCCCTGTGGAAGCTGGAAATCACTGCAGCAGGCACCGCTACTACAGTGATTGGTGCTGGCTTCCGGGTCCCTTGCCTAGCCGTTGCCCTGCTGCTCGGTGAACACGGGAGGTCCCTTACTTGGCACGGGTGCCATTCGGACAAAACCTTTCATTTTCTTAGTAAATGCAAAGTGTTCTCTAAATGCACAAGGTGGAGAGGCGAGGAGGTGACAATCACAATGTCCACGTGAATAGAAATGAATGAGGGCCTCTTTTAAACTGAATTTAAAAGAATATGTAAATACTTTAGTGTGCATGACAAAGTTCCACTTTAAGAAGTACCCCAATGCATTTCATTTACTAAGAAAAGAGACTTTCACAGCTGAATTTTAGATACTTTTTTCCTGTACATCGTTTGTCGCATTACTTATCAGTAATGAAGTATGTCCCACATTGTGCAAGCTGCTTGGATCCTGAAAAAACGGCTGGGATGCTCTGTGCTTTTGCTGCCTCTGAACTTCTGGGAATAAAATGCACAAATTCCCACCCTCACCACTATTGAGAACAGTTCTTTAATTGTTTTCACTGTCCGTAACACAGTGGGGTTGATTTATTAAAACTGGAGGGTGCAAAATCTGGTGCAGCTGTGCATACAAACCAATCAGCTTTCAGTTTTTTTTTTTTTTTTTTGTCAAAGCTTAAAGAGGTGGTCCACCTGAAAAAAAAAAAAATTAAAGTCAGCAGCTACAAATACTGCAGCTGCTGACTTTTAATAAATGGACACTTACCTGTTCCAGGTTCCAGCGGTGTCGGCAGAAGATGACGAGTGATCGCTCGTCTCTCGCTGCCCCGCCGCCATCCTCTGTCAGGGAATCAGGAAGTGAAGACGCACCGTCTTCACTGCCCGGTTCCCTACTGCGCATGCGCGAGTCACGCTGCGCGCCTCTATTGGTCCCCGCTGTGTCCTGGGAAACTGTGTTTCCCAAGACACAATGGGGCATCCTCGGATAATCCTCGGATAGAGGCGGGGATGCTAGTCCCGGAAGTGGCTGCAGATACCTGTATTATACAGGTATCTGCACCCCCCCTCCCCCTGAAAGGTGCCAATTGTGGCACCGGAGGGGGGGGAGGAATCCGATAAGCGGAAGTTCCACTTTAGGGTGGAACTCCGCTTTAAGGCTGCTTTCACACTGGAGTGGGCGGGTGCTGACGGTAAAACGCTGCTAGTTTTAGCGACGCTTACCGTCATTTTAGCGGCGCTATTCGGCCGATAGCAGGGAGCTTTTAACCCCCGCTAGCGGCCGATGAAGGAGTTAAATGCCCTGCGTAGCGCCACTGCCGAATCGCTTTGCAGGCGCTTCAGCAGCAGTGCCCATTCATTTCAATGGGCAGAAATTGATGCTGCTTGCAGGACTTTTTTTTAGGCTGCTTTCACCCTGGGGCTCTTTACAGGCGCTATAGCTCTAAAGATAGCGCCTGTAAAGAGCATCTCCTCTCACTCCACTGTAAAAGCCAGAGTACACTGGACACATTTTCACACTGGAGCGGTGCGCTTTCAGAACGGTACAAAAAGTCCTGCAAGCAGCATCTTTGCAGCGCTGTAAGAGCGGTGTATACACAGCTCTTACAGCGCCACTGTCCATTGAAATCAGAAAAGTGCCCCACTAGCGGCCGATTAGTGCCGCTAAAATGACGGTAGAGCACCACTAAAAATAGCGGCATTTTACCGCTGACGCCCGCAACGCCTCAGTGTGAAAGCATTCTTAGCGTCCTGCCAGCGCATCGCCTCAGCGTGAAAGCACTCAGGCTTTCACACTGAGACTGCAGGGGAGGTGTTTTTCAGGTGCTTTACAGGCGCTATTTTCAGCCCAAAAGCGCCTGAAAAACGCCCCAGTGTGAAAGGGGTCTAATTGAACAAGCTGAAGTTACCGTAGAATCTGATTGGCTACCATGTACAGATTTTGCACACTCCAGTTTTAGTAAATCAACTGCAGTCTGTGAATAGGCACGAGTCGCCTGAGCCACAGGATTCTCTCCCCTATTCATAGATTTTGTTAGAGGTGGTGAAAGCAATCAAATTACTTTTCTCAAAGGGGCAGCTCCTTGTGGCTAATTTTTCACAGCAGCTCTGCGCCAAGCCCAAAGCTATTAACCAGTGCAGTGCTGGAAATTCAGAGACTGGAAGAGAATAGGGCATCCCTGCAGTGAAGATTTCTCCAGGATCCAGCTGCCTGCGCAATGTGGGACATACTTCATTACAGGTAAGTTAGGTCACTAAAGCTGTGCAAGAAAAAGAAAAGGTAAACTTGAGCTAGACAACTACGGTAGTCCCAACAGCAACAGTATAACTTTTTAAAAATGCCATAACTTATTGTTAAAAAATACATGCAGCTGCATCAACATCCCCACACTGGATCTGCTTTCTCTATTCTTCCTTGCTCCAGCATGAGACTGTGTCTAGTCTGGGAGGAGGAATCTTGGATAATGATGTCATTAGTGTGCTGCAGGCAGGAGCAAGCATTTCCTTTGTTTCCTCTTCTCGGAGTTACCACTCCGACTGTAATATTGTAAACTTACAGATGAGAGGCAACATCAGGGAGGTTGATCTGTGTCAGCTGATGATTATATGCAGCCCAGAAGATAAATTCTACTGAGCAGACATGAAAATTAACATGATTCGTACATGTAGGCCTTGTTCACATGAGGTTCAGAATATTTAAGAGCAGTGTGTAGAGCAGGGATATGCAATTAGTGGACCTCCAGCTGTTGCAGAACTTCAAGTCCCATGAGGCATAGCAAGACTTTGACAGCCACAAGCATGACACCCAGAGGCAGAGGCATGATGGGACTTGTAGTTTTGCAACAGCTGGAGGTCCGCTAATTGCATATCCCTGGTGTAGAGTAAGCTTTTGCACAGATTTCGACAAGCTTTAAGCAGCTTAGAAGTACCATTCAGCTGAAGTTTTGGTATTGTTAACCCCAGATTTAATAGGAACTCTGATTGTCACATTAAACAAGCTGCCAACAGGCCTCAGTAGGCTTCAGCAATATTTGAATCTTGCTAGTTGCTTGTGTACCCACTTTTGCACACAATAAAATTTGCGTGTTTTGCTAACACCCATAAAAAAATATATATTTTATGAAAGCAGAGACCCTGTAGACCAAAATGTTAGTAGTTGCAATTTTTTATGTTGCATGATATTTGTTCAGATGCTTATAAAATGCATATTTTCAGCAAATAAAACAAATAATTGGCTGTTTGGGTAATTTTATACAATTCATCTATGTCCACACAGAAACTATGGTCCTACTATATATGTACAGAGTGAAGCATCCAAGCTAGGATGTCAGCAAGTGTTGTGGCTGTATGGAGATAACCATGAAGTGACTGAAGCTGGAACAATGAACTTTTTCATGTTCTGGACTAACGAACAAGGAGGTAAGTCAAATGGGGAAGATTTCACAATCTGACTGACGTTCTAACCCTTCCACATTATTCAAAAAGTTTAGACTAGAATCACACTTCAGTACAAGATGATTGCTAGCTATTGGTTACTGTTCATTGCTTCTTGCTTGCTATTGGTTACTGCTCATTGCTTCTTGCTTGCTATTGGTTACTGCTCATCGCCCCTTGCTTCCTATTGGTTATTGCTCATTGCTTCTTGCCTAGACACCTAAAAAATATATCTTTGTGCATCCAAAACCCACCAGAAAAGTCATAGGAACATTCCAAATTTTTAGTTATGGTTTGAGCAAGAATAGTAGAGAGGAAACCTTCCAAAGGTGACACTTGTTTGGTGAGAACTGTCTAAGATGGGATTTATCTAATTGGATATGTTTCCTTTTACTTTATGTTGTGTCTACAGGGGAGGAATTAAATGTAACAGACAAAAAACCTGGCCAGGTCATCATTATCTACTCCATTCTACTCATTCAGGCGTCTTAAGGAAGCTAAGGCGATGCCATTTTGCCTTAGCTTATATAAAGAGGCCAATTTAATACCTCCAGATCCAGAGCATTGAAAACAAAAGACAAACCCCCCCTGGAAATGCTTACTTTATGTTGTGTCTACAGAGGGAGGAATTAAATGTAACAGACAAAAAAAACCCTGACCTCATTATCTACTTCATTCAAAATGCAAAAAAGTTTTGGTTTTGGGCGCACTACTTCTATTTCTGAGGGTGGTCATGCATGGCCCAGTTAAGTCAAACAATGCATCGGTTTTAAATACTGCTTGAGATACTTGGGCTATATGGGGTTAACAGACAAGTGGTAATAACTGTCTTCTTCAGTGCCTGTTTATGGCCATCATAATTTGTAACTTATCCAGGTGTTAGTGCTCATTTTTCTCACTGTCTAATGTGTGTTCTTGCAGAGAAAGAGCTAATAACTCCCCCATTAAGTGGTTTAATCCTCCCTGGGATAACAAGACAGAGTTTATTGGATCTGGCACGGCAGTGGGTAAGCTTTAGAAAAAATTGTGTGATTGACGGTTTGTCCAGAGTTCTTATTTTATTGTTTCTTCTATAGCCAAATTAGCATTAGTGGTTGCTAGAGATCTTGACATGCCATTTTCTTGGACTTGCAATGCAGGATATGGGAGTTACACCTCAAAGTGAACCTGTGATGTGCACATGCAGAGCAAAGCAACAGGTTCACTTTACTGCAGCTCCCTTTGGC
Source organism: Lithobates sylvaticus (assembly GCA_028564925.1). NCBI lineage: Eukaryota > Metazoa > Chordata > Amphibia > Anura > Ranidae > Lithobates > Lithobates sylvaticus. The sequence continues at coordinate 132,644,659 of CM053035.1, forward strand.
TCTCTATACTTGTTTTTTTTTTTGTTTTTTTTTCACCCACTGCAAAAAAGAGGAAACCCTGTGTAAGTTCCAACTCCCTCTGGTCTAAGACTATCTACCTACTGCCACATAACAGCACAGGTTGCTGAGTCTTTCTTACACCTAGGACTGCATTGGGAAAAGTAGACAAGTGATTTGCAAGCTTTCCATAACCAGAAGTGCTGGGTATTTAAAGTCACTCTTGATGGATGAACAATGACGTTTGGGATGAGAGAACAGCTCGCCAGGGTTCCTCCAGTCTCCATAAAGTGGGTGCACCAGAAAGGTCTTGGCCGTATTGGGGACCATAAGAGAGCCTAGATGGGGGGCCGCACTTGTTAAATCTGCAGGCTGCTCCTCAAGATACCAATCCGCTTCCAGTTTTTCTTTTTTTTTTTTTTTTATCTTTTTGTCAAAGCTTAATTGAACAATCTTAAGTTAGAAGCTGACTTGCTACCAGGCATAGCTGCACCAGATTTTGCACTCCGGTTTTAGTAAACCCCATAGACTCAAGCAAATAATCCAGATTGCCAGTCTCAAACCCTTTGAGGGCTGCACTGCAGGCAGCACCATTACATTTAGTGGATTGTGAGCTGGAGGTACCTGGGACAGCAGGACTGTTCTCCATGGGTCTGGAATCCAATATTTTTCACTACATGGTAGGGACAATATATCGTTTTGGATACAAGACTACAAGCCTTGAATACTCGCCAACCAGCTGCTGGTAGCAGAAGATGTTCAGGCAGCTGGAAGTGGGCAGGCAGCAAAAACGAACAGGGACATAAAGGTGCTTCCCTGACGCTGAAGCCATGAAAGTGTGACACATGGGCACAACACTGCACCAAGCAGATGACCTCAATACTCAGTCCCTCAGCGTTAACCTCTTCCGTTCTAAACCAATGGAAAGCTAGGATTTTAAATGTTGCCCTGGGGTCCTAGTAACAAAGTAGCTCCTGGTGCTCAGCCTGCATAGCCTACCTACAAAGAGAGTCATCAGAGACGGCAGTCACGCCTGGGGCTGTGCCATGGTTCTGGACCTGAAAAAGGTATCCATGGCTAATGGCTTGCGCTCAGGTGTGGAAAGCACCACAGTGCAGAGCCAAGTGTCCTTAAAGCAGAGGTCCAGGCTAAAATGAAAGTAGCTCTAGAACAATTGAGCACCCTACCCCCCCCCCTCCCGCTGCCTTCCGGGACCTGTGTGTGTCCCAGAAGATGACAGGGCCATTCAGAAAGCACAGTACCACTCATACATGCGCAGTAGGAAACCGGCAGTGAAGCCTGAAGGTTTCACTGCCAATTTCCCTTAGATGCAATGCCGGTGCCTGCACCCAAAGCCAATGGACAAATCAGCTTGGGGGGGGGGGGGGGGGGGGGGCAACATGGTGGGATCCCTGGACAGTTAAGCAGTTAAGTGTCCTTATTTTAAAAGTCAGCAGCTACATTGTTTAAATGTTTTTGTTTAGAGGCTGGAACTCCGCATTAAGGTCACAGTGCAGGCTAGCCTCAGCAGGATCTGCGTCTGGGTTTGGCCTCCAAAGCTAGTGCTGAGGAAACGTCTTTTCCAAGAGCTGCGAATAGCCATCAGCTCAAGCAGCTTGTAGAGGAATCTTAATTGAAGAAAAAAGGTACTCTACATTGAATAAAAAAATATCTAAAACAAAAGGTTAGACTTTTCTCAGCACAGCAGAGAAAAGATGTCCATCCTCCTGGGCACCAAGTAAAATACTGAGTCATGCTAGGAATAGGAGGTTTATACCTGACTGGTCAGTTTTTTTGCTTGCTGTTGTCCAAATCTTCCTGTAGGTGGAGCTATAACCTAACAATCTCTGAATTCTTGTGTCCCCTTCAATGATTGAGAAAAATATGTCCAGGCTCACGCTTCTTTAGGTCCCAGGTAAAATCATCAATGTTATTACCCTATAATTCACAAATAAAGAAAGAGAGAGGTAGGCGAGGGATAGAATATCTATGACATTGGGTTTCTTCTTTGAGAGGTTGTGAGTAATCATTTTTATGATGGGAGCTCATATTTAAAAAGGGAGAATTGTAATTTTAGTTCTCTAAATATCACGCTCCCCCCTCCACCCAAAGTTTTATAACTCATACTTGCCCATCTCCTGCAAGCCACTGGTAGCTGCACTACCTCTTCACTGGCTGGGTTCTGCTTCTTCTATACGTTTTGTGCCATAATCTCCATTTATTCCTATGGAAAGGTCGTCTACCATTGGGATTTATAAGAGATGGCCTGTTTATAGGAAGGAATAGAGATTGTTCATGAAGCAGAGCTCTGTCGGGGGATTCCAGTTGAAGCGGCTGTGCAGATCCCAGTGGATGTTTAGAGGCGTAGAGTCATTTAAAAGACGTGAAGCATTGGGAAAGGGGTGGTGGCAGTTTCTAAATGGGGATAGTTATAGGCTAACTGTACTAAAGGTAAAGTTATCCTTTTAAAAAAATCTCTGCAATAGAATAGGAAAACGAACAGTGCCCAAAAGTTAGTTTTTGCTCCTTTTCAATGGAAGATTAATACATGACAGCAAAAAACTGTACACTAATCCCTCCACTATAGTATTCTGAAATTGAACTGGGGTTTTGTTTCTTGGTGTGGCCTGTTTAAATTGTGGAAAAAGCGCTTCCCAAAGTTCTTCTTTAAAATCAACTAATTTTGTGTTTTAATGTTTTGCAGGGAGAATTCAAAGTGACAGAGAGCACAGTTACCATGAATGATCTGATTAAAGGGCTTCAGGAAAACCGGGTATATGAGGTCTTTGGAGCAGGAACAGCCTGTGTTGTATGCCCAGTAAGCCGAATACTCTACAATGACAAGGTGAGTACTGTGTCACAACAAATCACAAACATAAAGTGAATCACCTATTGATATTAAATTGTCTGAGCAGATCAGGTGGCGATAGATTTGCAGATGCCTTCAAAAACTCCTAACCTATTATTTCTAAAAGAGGGGCTGTTAATACACTGCAGGCTCCTCATCTTTTACATTCAAACAGCCTATTAAAAATATGTAGAGCAAAGGTGTTACACAGCACAAGCTTCAGTATGTACATGCCCACTGACCATGTGAGGTGCTTTTTGGTGTCTGACTGCAGTCAATTTTTTTTTTTTTTTTAACCATGGCATTGCAAGAAAAACCTAAGGCTTGACCAACATTTGTGTTTTTTTAAAAGTTGCTGTAATGAGACAAGATACTGAGGTCAAAACCAGGCTATTGTACATCAACCACTTGCCAACCGCCCCATAGCAGATTTACTGCTACAGGGCAGCCGCGTTGTGCAGAATTGTGCCGTGTGTCTATGTATGTGTATATATAATATAGTGTGTGTGTGTGTGTGTGTGTGTGTGTGTGTATGTGTGTGATTCTGCAGTTCCAGGTTTTTGGGGAGCGTGTGCGCCGTCTCGCTCCCACTGTGATTCTACACGTTGGGAGTTGATCAGCAGGTCCCACGGACCCACCCTCGTTCATTACACTGACAGAATGCCAGTCTGTCTATGTAAACAAGGCAGACTCTCAGTACAGAAGCCATGGATCCTGTGTTTCTGTAAAGCAGAAGCACCGGTCCATGTCGTCCACTAGTAGCACCTCTCTTACTACACTGTAACATTAGCTAGGCACACAGTTAACCCTTTGATTGCCACCTTGCCTGCCAGTGTCATTAGTACAGTGACAGTGCATATTTTTTAGCACTGATCACTGTAATAATGTCACTGGTCCCCAAAAAAGTGTCAGTGTCCGATTTGTTCACCACAATATTGCAGTCCCGCTATAAGTCGATGATCGCCGCCATTACTAGTAAAAAATAAATAATAAAAATATCCCATAGTTTGTAGACGCTATCATTTTTGCACAAACCAATCAATATCCACTTATTGGGATTGTTTTTCATCAAAAATATGTAGCAGGATGCATATTGACCTTAATTGATGAAGAAAGTTTTTTTTTTTTTTACTTTTTTTTGGATATGTTTTATAGCAGAAAGTAAAAAATATTATTATTTTTATTTTTTCAAAATTGTCGATCGTTCTTTGTTTCTAGCGCAAAAAATTAAAAACGCAAAGGTAATCAAATAACACCAAAAAAAGCTCTATTTGTGGGGAAAAAAAGGACATGCATTTTATTTGGGTACAGTGTTGCACGACCGCGCAATTGTCAGTTAAAGTAACGCAGTGCCGTATCATAAAAATGGCCTTGTCGGGAAGGGGGGTAAACTTGGAGGTCAAGTGGTCAAATTTGCAAATAAAAAATGTAATTGCTGAAAAAATAAGCACCTAGGTCTACCTTATATACTGTTTTGTAGTATCGTTTTTATTATAAAATAATAGATCCACTTAAAGGGCATTTCAAAGAAACATGAAAAGCCCCTGTCAAGGATAAGAAACGTATTAAGGATGTAGGAACAAGCTCTTTATCAAGGATAGGGAATTTAAGGATGTAGTATCCGACTCTTTATTAAGGATCAAGCTCTTTATTAAGTATAGGGAACTTATTTAGGATGTAGGAACACCAGCTTTTTGTTGCTACAGTACTTGCAGACTGAGGTCCAGCAACTGAAATGCATGTGCAGCATCTCCCCAGCAGATGGTGCAAGTGAAATATGAAATCGCTATGAAAGGAGGGCTCCTCTGTCATGTCCTCCTGTTCTTTGGACTTAAATTAGGATTTAGGTTTTTGTATACAATGCTTGTGCTCTAAAAGATTTTAAAGTCACATCATCTTCAATATAAGCCTTGCACTGCAAGGAGATCTTTACTTTTGTTATTGAGCAAAGGATAGATCCTCTGTCGGGTTTTTATGTCTCTTATATTTTGCCTTATTCCTTGTTCTTTTATTGAGATAGCAGGGAAAGAGGAGTATCTCTTGAACAATGTGCACACACTACAACTACTTTTATTAACCACTTCAGCCCCGGACCATTTGGCAGCCAAAGGACCAGAGGTCTTTTTTCAATTTCGCACTGCACTGCTTTAACTGGTAATTGCGCAGTCATGCAATGTTGTACCCAAACGGAATTGGCGTCCTTTTCTTCCCACAAATAGAGCTTTATTTTGATGGTATTTGATTGCCTCTGTGATTTTTATTTTTTGCGATATAAACGGAAAAAGAGCGAAAATTTTGAAAAAAAAAAAGATATTTTCTACTTTTTGTTATAAGAAAAATCCAATAAACTCAATTTTAATCAAACATTTGGGCCAAAATGTATTTAGCCACATGTCTTTAGTAAAAAAAAATGCCAATAAGCGTATATTTATTGGTTTGCGCAAAAGTTATAGCGTCTACAAACTAGAGTACATTTTCTGGAATTTACACCGCTTTTAATTTATGACTGCCTATCTCATTTCTTGAGGTGCTAAAATGGCAGGGAAGTACAAAACCCCCCCAAATGACCCTATTTTGGAAAGTAGACACCCCAAGCTATTTGCTGAGAGGCATGTTGAGCCCATTGAATATTTTTTTTTTTTAGTCCCAAGTGATTGAATAAAGACAAAAAAAATAAAAAATATTTTCAAAAAGTTGTCACTAAATGATATATTGCTCACACATGCCATAGTTATATGTGGAATTGCACCCCAAAATACATTTAGCTGCTTCTCCTGAGTATGGGGATACCACATGTGTGGGACTTTTTGGGAGCCTAGCCGCGTACGGGGCCCCGAAACCCAAGCACCACCTTCAGGATTTCTAAGGGTGCAAATTTTTGATTTCACTCCTCACTACCTATCACAGTTTCGAAGGCCATAAAATGCCAAAATAGCACAAAACCCCCCCAAATGACCCCATTTTGGAAAGTAGACACCCTAAGCTATTTGCTGAGAGGCATGGTGAGTATTTTACAGCTCTCATTTGTTTTTGAAAATGAAGAAAGTAAAGAAAATTTTCAATTTTCAAAACTTTGTGACAAAAAGCGAGATCTGCAAAATGCTCACAATACCTCTCAGCAAATAGCTTGGGGTGTCTACTTTCCAAAATGGGGTCATTTTGGGGGGTTTTATGCCATCTGGGCATTCCATGGCCTCCGAAACTGTGATTGGCAGTGAGAAGTGAAATAAAAAAATTACACCCTTAGAAAGCCTGAAGGCGGTGCTTGGTTTTTGGGGTGACGTACGCGGCTAGGCTCCCAAAAAGTCCCACACATGTGGTATCCCCATACTCAGGAGAAGCAACAGAATGTATTTTGGGGTGTATCTCCACATATGCCCATGGCATGTTTGAGCAATATATCATTTAGTGACAACTTTTTGTAAAAAAAAATATATATATATTTTTTTTTTTCATTATTCAATCTCTTGGGACAAAAAAAAAAAAAATTTAATGGGCTCAACATTGCTCTCAGCAAATAGCTTGGGGTGTCTACTTTCCAAAATGGGGTCATTTGGGGGGGGTTTGAACTGTCCTGGCATTTTATGCACAACATTTAGAAGCCTATGTCACACGTCACCCACTCTTCTAACCACTTGTAGACAAAGCCTTTTCTGACACTTTTTGTTTACATGAAAACATATTTTTTTTTTGCAAGAAAATTACGTTGAACCCCCAAACACTATTTATATTGTTAAAGCAAAGGCCCTACAGATTAAAATGGTGGGTGTTGCATTTTTTTTTTCCACACAGTATTTGCGCAGCGATTTTTCAAACGCATTTTTGGTGGAAAAAATACACTTTTTTTTATTTTAATGCACTAAAACACACTACATTGCTCAAATTTTTGATGAAATAAAAAATATGATCTTAGGCCGAGTACATGGATACCAAACACGACATGCTTTGAAATTGCGCACAAACACGCAGTGGCGACAAACTACATACATTTTTAAAAGCCTTTAAAAGCCTTTACATGATACCACATTAGATTCACGGAGGAGGTCTACTGCTAAAATTACTGCCCTCGATCTGACCTTCGCGGTGATACCTCACATGCATGGTGCAATTGCTGTTTACGTATGACGCCAGACCAACGCTTGTGTTCGCCTTTGCGCAAGAGAGGGGGGGCAGGGGTGCTTTTTTTTTTTTTTTTTTTTTATTTATTTAGCTTTTTTATTTTATTTTAAAACTGTTCCCTCCATTTTTTTCTTTTGTTATCATTTTTATTGTTATCTCACGGAATGTAAATATCCCCTATGATAGCAATAGGCAGTGACAGGTACTCTTTTTTTGAAAAAATTGGGGTCTGTTAGACCCTAGATCTTTCCTCTGCCCTCAAAGCATCTGACCACACCAAGATCGGTGTGATAAAACGCTTTCCCAATTTCCCAATGGCGCGGTTTATATCCGGGAGGGGGGACATTCCCTCCCACTGCTTGTAAAAGCAGTCTAGAGGCTAATTACCCGCTAGAATTGCTTTTACATGAAAGCCGATCACTGGCTGAAAAGAATGATACCAAGATGATACCTAAACCTGCAGGCATCATTCTGGTATAACCATTCAAAGTCCAGCAACATACTGGACATATATTGTAATCTTTATTTTTCATGCAGCCTCTTGGCTGAACGAAAAAAAGAGATTGATTGGTGGGTATGCCCACCATTAGAATACCTCCCTTCATCCACCCACTTCTAATGATGGGCATACATGCACCATTTATATATGCCGAAGCATGGGGGCATCCTCCCACAAAAGTTATGCCGTGTACACACGGTTGCACTTTTCCACGGGGCAAGGCTCCGTCGGAATTTCGACCGTATGTACGCAGCATTAGGAGCCACTCGCTCCCCCCCCCCCCCCCTGCCCCCTGCTGCCCCCATGCTTCGGCATATATGCTCTTTTTTTAACTGTGGTGGTGAAATCACCTCCTACAGTGTTGGAGTCGCGTCTTTATGTATCGTGGGAGCAAACACTGTTGCTGTCAAGATAAATAAATCCGCGCTGCAACTGAATGGCGCACCTGAAAACAAAAAAATGGTTAACACTAAAACACAGTAAACAAAATTACATACCTGAAAAGCAAGCATGATAAAACATAATAAAACATTGCAGAATAGAATGGAGTAAAAAAAGACCAACACTAGAGAGAGAACAATAAAACGACAACTATTTTTTTTATTTTTTTGAGATTTACAGGTAAAAAAGCTCCTGACTGTTAGCGACTGAATCAAAACGCTACCACAAAAAAACTGTTAGCGATCGCAGGGATCAGGCCTGACTCTGCGAACGCTGCAATTATGTGTGCTTAGTGTTTTGTAAGTGACAGTGATCGATCGATACTGCACTTGGGTGGGCTGGGCTGGGCTGGGCGGAGGGGGAAAACGCAGGTGCTAGCAGGTATCTGGGCTGATGCCGCTAACAATGCGTTTTTTTGGAACCCTAAACTGCTGGGACGCTAGTATAGATCTGATCAGATCAGATATTGATCTGTTCAGATACTGTACCACTAAGGGAGGTGTATGCTTTGTGCGTGGGTGTTTGCGGTGCTGGCACTAACCTGGGGCGACGCAGACCTTATTTGACCCTAAAACCTAATTGATATCACCCGCCGGGCGATCAGGGGGTTAAACCGTTATTGGGTAATAAATGGCGGGTGCCCTGACAGTATAAAAAACAAACTATCTAACCAGCGTCACCCGTAACAGTTATACGGTGATCACTGGTGAAAGGGTTAACTAGGGGCAATCAGGGGGTTAAAACCTTTATTTAGGTTGTAATATGGGGGTACCTGACCTATAAACCTATTTATGAACCTATATAAACATGGCGGTTAACCTAAAAAAAAACTGGTTACCTAGCGACACTAATGCAGCGATCAGAAAAACGATCGCTTAGTGACACTGGCAAAAGGGGGTGAAAGGGTTAACTAGGGGCAATCAGGGGGTTAAAACCTTTATTAGGTAATATATGGGGGTACCTGACACTATATAAAAACCTGACGGGGAACCTAAATAACGAAATAACTAAATGGCTAACCAGCGTCACCAGTGACAGTTATACGGTGATCACTGGTGAAAGGGTTAACTCTAGGGGCAATCAGGGGGTTAAAACCTTTATTTAGGTTGTAATATGGGGGTACCTGACCTATAAACCTATTTATGAACCTATATAAACATGGCGGTTACCTAAAAAAAAAAAAATGGTTACCTAGCGACAGCAGTGACACTAATACAGCGATCAGAAAAACGATCGCTTAGTGACACTGGCAAAAGGGGGTGAAAGGGTTACCTGGGGGGCAATCAAGGGGTTAAACCTTTATTAGGGGGGGGGGGGGTAGGGGGCTACCTTGGACCTAAAACTAACTGCCCTGACAGTTATTACAGTCACACTGACACTAAATGCAGTGATCAGTAAATAAATGATCACTGCAATTAGTGACACTGTGACTGGGGGGGGAGGGGGTGATCTGGGGGGTGATCTGGGGGTGACAGGGGGGTGGAATATGTGCCTATGTGTACTGGTGTCAGTGTACTGTTGGTGCACTAACCTTTACATCTTGTCTCCTCGGCGTTCCGGTCACATAGACCGGCGCACCGAGCGTGACATCACTTCCTCTGCCTGTGTTTTGATTGACACAGACAGAGGAAGCATCTGATTCGCCAGGAGCGATCGCGAGGGGGTGGCCAGAAACCACTGGCCGTCCCCTCATCCCGGATCGCTCCTGAAGCGATCCCGACCGTCCCCGCCGGCCGGGGGGGGGTCCGATCGGACCCCCCACGCGCCTGAAGAATGGCACGTACAGGTACGGGATTCTGCCTGTACGTGCCATTCTGCCGACGTATATGTACATGGGGTGGTCGGGAAGTGGTTAATGAAGAAATTATAGCTTGTGTTAGGTTTTTGTTTTTTTTCATTGAGCCAGGAATGGAAAACTCCCCAGTGGGAGCCGAGGCCAAGAAAATATAAAATGGGTTCTAACCCTTCCACAGTATAACCAGAAATATGATTTGAGTCCTGCTGTCCTGTGTTTTTTCACTTCTGAAGGTTTTGATGTATTTTGAAAGGTTTTTGTTTAATGAGACTTAAACTCAATAGGAAAGGTGGGTAAGGGAAGTAGACTCAACATAAACTTGCCCATCGTAAGAAAAGATGAGAAGGAAGTGTCACCAGCACACCAGGATCTCCAAAATTGGGTCTAAAACTTTAATCACATAGTATCAAAAAATAAATGCAACGTTTTTGGAGCAGGACCTCTTCATCAGGCACATGCCTGATGAAGGGGTCCTGCGTGGCTCCAAAACGGTGCTTTTATTTTTTGATACTATGTGATTAAAGTTTTAGACCCAATTTTGGAGATCCTGGTGTGCTGGTGACACTTCCTTCTCATGATTGCAGTCGGTTCCAGACATTGGTAATTTCAGCACCCAATCTAAGATACAGCCGTTTGTGCAGGAACGTGTGTGTTGGGAGTATTGCATTGGAGGTTCATAAGAAAAGATGGCACAGAGCTCCAGTTCCAAGTTACATCACGCAATGCCATGACAGCCATGCCCTGGAGAGCTTCCCTCAGTAGACTCTTTAGAGACAATGAATAGAGAGAACTAAAAATAAGGATCCCTCAAGGTACAAAACCCTGCTAATGCCAGAAAGGTGTGGCTGGAGGGACCTCACAATATATGGCACCTCATCCCAAATTATAATTACAAATTTTTGACCAGGGATAGGGAAAGGGGTTTATGGCGGTGCCGAAAAAAATATCAATTTGGGTAGTTTAAGATAAAATTCGAAATTATTTTATAGTACATGAAAAAACACTAATAAAGCATCCAAAGTGTAACATTACATCACAGGCAATAATTCATTTTACAAATACAAAAAATGAAGAAATAAAAATATGGGCCTAGCTCTTATATAGGCCAGAGGTACAGGTGGTCAAAACCGACATGTTTCGCCAAAGCATTGGCTTCTTCAGGGTGTTGATGTATACCTGTGCCAAAATAAAGTTTCTAAAAAAAACGTACAAGAAAAAAAGAAACATAAATTCAAAATACAGAATACAAATTTATCAAGTTGCACATATTACAGGTTCAGAGTGCATGACATGGTCAAAGACTTCACATAAATCACAGGATCAGGTGCCTCATAGATATGTACCCCCGGGCCAAAACCCCGAACCAAAGCTGGAAGGGAGGAGCCCCAGAACAAAGTCACTGCTCTATTTACATGCATGCAATTTCTATGTTTCAAGTTATTACTGCTGCTCAGGATTGAAGATATTGTACTTTCACATTCCTCGCTATATATGTATTACTGTCACTGCATAGGGGCAAGAATGGTGGACATTGAGCTTTTATCACAGTATGATTGACACGTGGTGAATTATTCAGTTTTTATCATTGGCTATTCCATTTATGTGTTTTTTAATATGATAAATTTAGATTTTTTGTACTTGCATGGTGGGCTATGCTTTTCCTTTCCCCTTTATGTCATTGGCATCGGTTGAGCTCAATCAGCGTTTTTAATTATGAGTTTTTGATGATATGTTACCAAGAACTTCCACTCCAATCCTTTTCCCTCTCTCTCCCCTTTTTGCACTTTCAAGCATATAGGGGTGTATTTATATATTTATAGATGTATTCATAACTGGCATATGCTTTGATCCATGTATGGTCTCCCATGGACCAGGACTGTCGACCTGCCTGCACACTCTGGATATCAAATTATGGTTTGCAACAGTGAGAGGAAGGTTGCAGGGCATTGTTTTGCATTTGAATCTCTGGTGTTTCATGCCACATACATACTGTGACTGTACCTTTTTCAGTTCCATATACCTCCTCTAGACCACTGTTGACCCAGGGTGCCGTCCCTTCCCCTTTTCATATCTCAGCAATTCCCCCCCTTTTGGATACATCAAGGTATTAAGAACACTCGCCACAATATGCCAGCGTGCCTCTTTCCGAGGATGTTCTTCTGGGGGTCCATTTCTCGTTACGAGCCAACTTCGCTCCACATCCTATTCACATGCATGCAATTTCTATGTTTCAAGTACATTTTTTTTTTTTAAATGCGCGCCCCATCCCAACGAGCTTGCTCGCATACGTGAGTAGTGCCTGCATATGAAAATGGTGTTCAAACCACACATGTGGGGTATCGCTGCGATTGGTAGAGCGAGAGGAATAATTCTAGACCTCCTCTGTAACTGGAAACATGCAACCTGTAGAATTTTTTTAAACGTCGCCTATGGAGATTTTTAAGGGTAAAAGTTTGTTGCCATTCCACGAGCGGGCGCAATTTTGAAATGTGACATGTTTGGTATCAATTTACTCGGCGTAACATTATCTTTCACAATATAAATAAAAAATGGGCTAACTTTACTGTTGACTTATTTTTTAATTCAAAAAAGTGTATTTTTTCCAAAAAAAGTAAGACCGCTGCGCAAATATGGTGTGACAGAAAGTATTGCCGCCATTTTATTCTCTAGGGTGTTAGAAAAAAAAATGTATAATGTTTGGGGGTTCTAAGTAATTTTCTAGCAAAAAAAATATGTTTTTAACTTGTAAACAACAAATCTCAGAAAGAGGCTCGGTCCTTAAAGTGGTGTTTCCACCAAAAAACTAAAAAAATTGCTTAAAAATCATAAAAAAAAAAAAAAAATTGGGAAAAATATATATTTTTTTTACTCACCTCTAAATGCCCGTTGCTAGGGGGTCCCTCATAGTCTGCCACCTTCAGTGCCCGGGCACTGACATCACTTCCCCTCGCATGCGCAGTGGGTGCCGGCTGTGAAGACATCTGATTAATTTTGTTAGGGGGCACTCCTCTTTAAGTGGTTAAAAACAAAAAAAGAAGAAATTTGTAGGGGAGGGTTACGATCCACTTTAAATACTACCCATTCAAAATACACTAAAACCATTACTGAGGGAACCAAGTACAGTATCTAATGTTAACTTTAATATGTATACCTTAGTAGTCAATGTTCTGCATGTCATTTTTTGTAATAATTTGTGTATCTATTGTTTTTGTCACTTTTAGAGTTACCACATACCCACCATGGAAAATGGACCTGAGATTGCAAAACGTTTCTTGAAGGAGCTCACAGACATCCAGGTATGAAAGCTGTATTATCCATTCCAGTGATTCCAATAAGACTTAGTAATAGTCTTACTTTTACAAAACTACTGTCTTGTATTTACCCCTATATGTCCTGTATTACAATATAATCACATATGGCCCAAATAAGCCTAATTTGTTTTTTTAAAGATTTAAGGGGAAATCTGACAATGTTCCTTCATTTGGGATTCAGTTCTGGGTCTGGGATTTTAGCTTATTTGACTTTGGTCATCTCTGATGTCTTTGTAATCTTCTCGAAGACCCCTTTCACACTGGGGCGTTTTTCAGGCATTTTTCAGGCGCTTTAGTGTTTAAAAAAAGTGCCTGTAAAGTGCTTGAAAGAAGCCTCATCTGCAAACCCAATGTGAAAGCCCAAGTGCTTTAAGAGCCTTTTCACACTGCCAGTGCCCGAAAAACGCTCGTAAAGCGCTGCTTAAACTAGCGGCGCTTTACCAGCGTTTTTCGAGCGCTAGTGGGGCGCTTTTAATCCCTCCTATTGGCCAATTAAAGGGTTAAAAGCGCCCACAAAGCTTCCTGTTTCTGGGAACGAGAAGGAAGAGACACCTTCCCAAGGTGCACACAGACCATAAATCCTAACAGATTTCAGCCCTGTCTCAGCCTGTCAAAAAAAAGGCTTTGGATAAAGCTTTAAACTTTAGGAAAACAGTAGAATGCATTTAAAAGAATTCAGGATACATTGCCAACATTGGGCGAACAAAATCCACTTATATTTACTTGTTCCAATCAACATAATACTCTGTTTATTAGAAAATGGCAATCAGCTGCATTGGATAATATACAGTGGGAAAAATAATTATTTGATCCCCTGCAGATTTTGCCCACTTACAAAGAAATTAAGGGTCTATAATTGTTTTTTTTATCATAGGTGTATTTTTAATGATGGAGACAGAATATCAACCAAAAATCCAGAAAAAACACATGATACAAATGTTATAAATTGAGTTGCAGTTCAGTGAGTAAAATAAGTATTTGATCCCCTACCAACCAACAATAATTTTGGTGCCCTCAGATTGGTACAAAGATTAGTCCTGCCAATTTAAAAAGGTGCTCCTAATAACAACTTATTATGTGTATAAAAAACATCTGTCCATAGAATCTTTCTTCCATTCAAACCTCACCATCATGGGCAAGACCAAGGAGCTGTCAAAGGAAGTCAGGAACAAGATTGTAGACCTGCATAAGGCTGGAATGGGCTTCAAGACCTTCAGCAAGAAGCTTGGTTAGAAGGAGACAACTGTTGGAGCGATTATTCGCAAATGGAAGAAATACAAAATAACCATTAATCGCCCTCGGTCTGGGGCTCCATGCAAGATTTTATTTCAAGGAGTAAGGATGATCATGAGAAAAGTGAGGGATCAGCCCAGAACTACGCGGGAGGAGCTTGTGAATGATCTCAAGGCAGTTGGGACCACAGTCGCCAAACATACCATTGGTGATACAATACGCCGCCGCGGATTAAAGTTCTGCAGTTCCCGCATGGTCCCCCTCCTTAAGATGGCACATGTACAGGCCTGTCTGAAGCTTGTCAATGAACATTTAAATGATTCAGAGAAGGATTGGGAGAAAGTGCTGTGGTCAGACAAGACCAAAATTAAGTTCTTTGGCATTGAATTGACCCGCCGTGTTTGGAGGAAGAAAAATGCAGACTATGACGCTAAGAACACCATCCCTGCAGCCAAGCACGGAGGTGGAAACGTGATGCTTTGGGGCTGTTTATCTGCTAAAGGTACAGGCCGACTTTGTCGCATTGAGCTGCCAATGGACAGGGCCATGTATTGTGAAATCTTGGATGAGAACCTTCTTCCCTCAGCCAGGACACTGAAGATGGGGGTCTTGCAGAATGACAACGATCCAAAACATACCGCCAAGGCAACAAATTAGTGGCTCAAGAAGGACATTCAGGTCATAGAATGGCCTAGCCAGTCTCCAGACCTTAATCCTATAGAACATTTATGGAGGGAGCTGAAACTGAGTTGCCAAGGGACAGTCAAGAAACCTTAGGATTTAGAGAAGATCCGTAAAGAAGAGTGGACCAAAATCCCTCCTGAGATGTGTGCAATCCTGGTCACCAACTACAAGAAACATCTTACCTCTGTGCTTGCCAACGAGGGTTTCTCCACCAAGTACCAAGTACCAAGTCCTGTTTTGCTTGGGAATCAAGTACTTATTTTACTCACTGAACAGCAACTCAGTTTATAACATTTGTGGGCAAACTTACAAAATCTGCAGGAGATCAAATAAGTATTTTCCCCAGTGTAGGCCATAATTGTTTCCCCAGCGAAAGAAAAGCCAGCAACAAAGGTACTGCACCTGCCTGTACCCAGTTCAGTAGGCATAGAGAGGCCTACATAGGCATTCGGACTCTGCTTTTCTATACACACATATTCATTAAAGGAGTACTCTCCCCTTGTTGCTTGGATATACAGTATAGGTGATTGGTAGGAATCAGATTTTTATATATCTACCTATGTGTATGCTTCCTAACATTTCCATATCTTTCTCTCTACAGTATGGCCGAACTCCCAGTGAATGGGCATTCCTGGTATGAATGTAAAGTGATTTGAGTCCGGATTTCCATTCCAAAGTATCACAATCAACAATCTCTCTTGGATTTTATTAAAAGTGTTTTTACTTTACAAGGAGTGCAGTCTTAGGACTCATCATACAAAAGTAAAACAAGAGTGTCTACCTCCAATACTGCAACAGATTATTTCAGTTATTTTTTATAGTTCTCAAATAGGACAAATAAGTGGGCTCTTGTATTTTAATGTATTTAAATGGTTAATGAGATTATGATCTTAGATGGGTTAGAAGTGCAGTAGAGCTGTAGATTAGTGAAGACTGTGATTGTAGTTCTGGCTTTGTCTCCTGTAGTAATGTAGATCATTTATGTGCTTGAACGGTGCTACAGAAACTCCAACAGATCTTCCTGCCGCTGCTTTGCACAAGACTTCATGTCTTCTCAGCAATATGAAACAAAATGAGATTTCTCTCAATGACACTCCACTATTAAACTGTGTAAATCACTTTCTTTTGTGTCCAGTGTCATGCTTGTTCATGATCCTGTGTCGGCTGTGTTATCTGTGGACTCATGGATGGATAGCTGCAACATCTCAATGAACAGTAGAGGGAGCACTTGGTCAAATCATATTCCACACATCTAGTGATTTTCCTTATAATGTACAAGTTAAATGACATGGAATAAACTACATGGGTCCTGGTAATATTATGTGGCCTTCATGCAGCCTTCTGTGAAATCTAAGGAGCCCAAATCACATGAGAATGTATGCCAATTGTTTAAAAAAAAAAAAAAACAGCTGCAAATATGACTTGATGGGGAAAACAAGGACAACTTAAACACAATAGCTGTGATCGTATTGTGGGTACTTTACATTATTATTCATTGAAAACTAAAATACAGAAGTTGTGCTTAACTACCGTATTTATCGGCGTATAACACGCACCCCAAGTTTAGGAGGCATTTTAAGGAAAAAAGTTTTAGGAGGGAAGTTTAGGCAAAAAAAAACTTACATTTAAGCATCATTTGCAGCCTTGCCCAGCGCCATTTGCAGCCTTGCCCAGCGCCATTTGCAGCCTTGCCCAGCGCCATTTGCAGCCTTGCCCAGCGCCATTTGCAGCCTTGCCCAGCGCCATTTGCAGCCTTGCCCAGCGTCATTTGCAGCCTTGCCCACGTTTAAATTTCCCGCCGCCGAGACAGACAGCGCGAGCGCCGCAGAAAAAGACCGAAGTGCCACCGAAAAAGACCGAGCCGACTGTTCGGCTCCGTTCGCAGTCCCGCCTCCCTGCTGTTTTGGTAGCAAACGCAGGGAGGCGGGACTGCGAGCGGAGCCGGCTCGGTCTTTTTCGGCAGCGCTTCAGTCTTTTTCGGCGCACGACTTTCCCCCGATTTTTAAGGGGGAAAAAGTGCGTGTTATACGTCGATAAATACGGTATATAAGGACCAGCCACCGCAGTTGTACTGTGGCAGGTTGGCTCTCCTGCGCGAATCGCCATCATTGTACATCGGGCACGTACATGTCGATCTGTGGGCAAGCGCGCACGTTCCCATTCGCTAGCGGGGGAGCCAATCAGCGGGTCCGGCATACTCTTATGTCCGCTGGCAACCCACGTGATTGCTCCACAGAGAGGCAGAACGCGGATCTGCCAGTGTAAACAAACAGATCCTTATTCTGTCAGGGGAGTACAGAGTGATTGTCTGTCTGTTCCTAGTGATTAGGAACAGCAATCTCTCTCTTCTCCCTGTCAGTCCCCCCCCCCCCCACAGTTAGAAAGCACCTCCCTAGGGAATATTTAACCCTTTGATCGTCCTTTAGTGTTAACGCCTTCCCTGCCAATGTCATTTATACAGTAATCAGTGCATTTTTATAGCACTGATCGCTGGTCCCAGAAAAGTATCAAAAGTGGCTGATCTGTCTGCCACAATGTCGCAGCCCTGCTAAAAATTGCAGTTTATCATCATTACTGGTAAAAAAAAATAACAATAATAACAAATGCCATAAATCTATCCCCTATTTTCTATGTCTGTGTTTGCAGTAACTTTTGCGCAAACCAATCAATATACGCTAATCAGGATTTTTATTTACCAAAAATATGTAGAAGAATACATATTGGCCTAAACTGAGGAAGAAATTTTTTTTTTTTTTTTTAATTTTAGGATATTTACTATAGCAAAAAGTAAAAAAAAATATTTTTTTTTTTAATTGTTGATCTTCTTTTTTTTTTTTTTTTTTTTTTTATAGCACAAAAAATTTAAAACTGCAGAGGTGACCAAATACCACCAAAAGAAAGCTCTATTTGTGGGAGAAAAACTACCTCAATTTTGTTCGGGTAAAGCGCTGCACGAACACGCAATTGTCAGTTAAAGAGGCGCAGTACCGTATCACAAAAAATGGCCTGGTCATTAAGGGGGAAAATCTTCCGGTCCTTAGGTGGTAAAGGTGCATCCACACTTAATCGCAGCCAGGGTGCATTCACATGTGAGAATCCCAGCGGCGTTCCATCGATTATCTGCGAGTAGGCAGTCCCACTGAAGTTAATTATAGGCTGCCGGCTCTTGCAGCTAATCGCGCCTCCTCGCATGTAATCGTTCATGCTGCGATCAAATGCATGATTGCTCCTGGACGCAGGCTCCAGCAGCCTCCTATTGCTTTCAATTGGGATTGGTCAGCCGATTGCAGCTAATTGCGCTGTGTTTGTCACATATAATTGCAGCCAGGGTTCTTTCACAAGTGTGAATGCACCTTTAAACACAACTTCTGTATTTTAGTTTTCAATGAAGTATGATATAAAATATCCACAATAGGATGTAATACACTAAAGTTTATGTCAACCCAATTTTTTTTTATCATTTTGGATAGAGTGGGGTAGAGTTAAAACCCTTGTTGGGGTTACTGCTATCCCCAGGGCTCATTAGAAAGATTTAGGCCCCTTTCACACTGGGGCGGTTTGCAGGCGCTATTGCGCTAAAAATAGCGCCTGCAAACCGACCCGAAACAGCTGTTGCTGTGTCTTCAGTGTGAAAGCCCGAGGGCTTTCACACTGAAGCGGTGCGCTTGCAGGACGCTGAAAAATGTCCTGCAAGCCGCATCTTTGGCTCGCTGTAGGAGCGGTATATTTACCGCTCCTATAGCGCCCGTTCCCATTGAAAACAATGGGGCAGCGCTCCGAACCCGCCTGCAAAACGCCGCTGCAGCGGCGGTTTGCGGGCGGTATTAACCCTTTTTCGGCCGCAATGCGCCGCTAAAACGACGGTAAAGCGGCGCCGCTTTACCGCCAGCGCCCCCAACGCCCCAGTGTGAAACTAGCCTTACTCTCACTTCCTTTCCTGCTGACAGCCATTTCACCAGACAGTTATGGTCAATGCACACAATGTGCAGTGACAGACATTTTACTGCAACGTAACACTTTCTCACCTCAGGGACACACAGGAAACAATTGTTTCTTATGTGTCCCATTTACACTGCAATGCAGCATAGTGCTACGCTAAAAATACAGACCTGCTGCATTTTTTTGCAGCACATCGGCCCGAATTACACTGCAATGTCAGGCAGGACCATGCACCACCTGACATTGCATACGTTTTGTACACTTGACATAAAGTTTGTTTTAAAAAAAAAAAAAAAAAAAGGGAGCCGTGCAGTGCACTGGACCACCCCCCACACTGCCCCCTAGCGAGCCCACAAAGCAGAGCAGCCGGAGCAGTAAATCACTCTGACTGCTCTGCAATTTGATGTTTTTACAGTGTGACTTTGCCCTTAGGCTGGATTCACACTTATGCATTTTTAGTGCATTTTGCAGATTTGCACTACAGAATGTGTTCCATAGGAAACCATGGTAAGTGGACTGTAGTGCAAATCCAGGTATCCTCAAACTACGGCCCTCCAGCTGTTGCGGAACTACACATCCCATGAGGCATTGTAAAACTCTGACATTCACAGACATGACTAGGCATGATGGGAATTGTAGTTCCTAAACAACTGGATGGCCGTAGTTTGAAGACCCCTGCCCTAAGGCTACTTTCACACTGAGGCGTTTTTCAAGAGCTAAAGGGCTAAAAATAGCACTTTACCGCTAAGGTCCCCTGCCCCAGTGTGAAACTAGCCTAAGTGAGGGGAACTCTGCAACAGGCACACAGGCAGAAATAAAACCCTAAGACCCCTTTCGCACTGGAGGCGTTTTTCAGGTACTTAATCGCTAAAAATAGCGCCTTTAAAATGCCTCATCTGCAGTCCCAGTGTGAAAGCCCGAGTGCTTTCACACTGGGGTGCTGCGCTGGCAGGGCGTTAAAAAAAAGACCTGCAAGCAGCATCTTTGGGGCGCTTTTGGAGCGGTGTATACACCGCTCCTTGAAATCAATAGGCAGCACTGCTGAAGCCGCCTGGAAAAAGCGCCTCAGAAGTGGCGCTTTGAGGGCGCCTTTAACCCTTTATTTGGCCACTAGTTAAAAGCGCCTCTAAAACAACGGTAAAGCGCCGCTAAAACTAGCGGCGCTTTACTGCTAACGCAGCCATGCTATCAGTGGGAAAGGGCTCTTACAGGGGTTCTAGACTTCCCTACTCTGCTATAGAAAAGCATATTTATTTCAGTTAGCGTCGCTGTTGAAGTGTCCCCCTCACTTTCTGTTTGGTACAATGCTGTCAGCAGGATAGGAAGTTAGGATAAATGCAATTGAGCCTCAGATTAACCATAAAAAACACACTTTTCATTTCACATATTTCTAAAATATTTTTTTGCCTGTTAGTATTGACTGAAAATGGGCAATGGATAAATACCTTTCAAAGGAAAAACTTCGCAGTCCCATAAAGGGAGAAAATAAAAAGTGTCAGTGTGACCTTTTTTGAACTGCACTTTTTCTTGAATGGCAATGTAGCACCCTCTAGTGTGTGCTAGAAGTAAGAGTAAGAGAAAAACATTTATGGCCAGGGTTAATCCTTTGCATTGTGTATAAAGGCTGTTTGATCCCGTCTCTGATCATTATTATTTTCCAGCACTGCCTTAACCCTCTTGAGCATGGAGTTTACCAGAGCTTCACAAGTTGCCACTGGAGTCCTCTTCCACTCCTCCATGAGGAGCTGGTGGATGTTAGAGATCTTGCACTCCTCCACCTTCCATGTGAGGATGCCCCACAGATGTTCAATAGGATTTAGGTCTGGAGACATGCTTGGCCAGTCCATCACCTTTACCCTCAGCTTCTTTAGCAAGGCAGTGGTCATCTTGGAGGTGTGTTTGGGGTCGTTATGTTGGAATACTGCCCTGCGGCCCAGTCTCCAAAGGGAAGGGGATCATGCTCTGCTTCAGTATGTCACAGTACATGTTGGCATTCATGGTGTCCTCAATGAACTGTAGCTCCCCAGTGCCTGCAGCACTTATGCAGCCCCAGACCATGACACTTCCACCACCATGCTTGACTGTAGGCAAGACACACTTGTCTTTGTACTCCTCACCTGATTGCCGCCACACACGCTTGACACCATCTTAAACAAATAAGTTTATCTTGGTCTCATCAGACCACAGGACATTGTTCCAGTAATCCATGTCCTTAGTCTGCTTGTCTTCAGCAAACTGTTTGCAGGCTTTCTTGTGCATCATCTTTAGAAGAGGCTTCCTTCTGGGATGACAGCCATGCAGACCAATTTGATGTAGTGTGCGGCGTATGGTCTGAGCACTGACAGGCTGACCCCCCACCCCTTCAACCTCTGCAGCAATGCTGGCAGCACTCATACGTCTATTTCCCAAAGACAACCTCTGGATATAACGCTGAGCACATGCACTCAACGTCTTTGGTCGACCATGGTGAGGCCTGTTCTGAGTGGAACCTGTCCCGTTAAACCGCTGTATGGTCTTGGCCACCGTGCTGCAGCTCAGTTTCAGGGTCTTGGCAATCTTCTTATAGCCTAGGCCATCTTTATGTAGAGCAACAATTCTTTTTTTCAGATCCTCAGAGAGTTCTTTGCCATGAGGTGCCATGTTGAACTTCCAGTGACCAGTATGAGAGAGTGAGAGCGATAACACCAAATTTAACACACCTGCTCCCCATTCACACCTGAGACCTTATAACACTAACGAGTCACATGACACCAGGGAGGGAAAATGGCTAATTGGGCCCAATTTGGACATTTTCACTTAGGGGTGTACTCACTTTTTTTGCCAGTGGTTTAGACATCAATGGGAGTTATTTTAAGGGGACAACAAATTTACACTGTTATACAAGCTGTACACTCACTACTTTACATTGTATCAAAGTGTCATTTGTTCAGTGTTGTAACATGAAAACATATAATAAGATATTTACAAAAATGTGAGGGGTGTACTCACTTTTGTGAGATATAGTATGTATATATAGCAAGATGTCCCTGAAAGTTCTGCTGAAGTCAAGTGGGCTCCACATAACATCCCATCCCTATCCAAACTATTAACCCTCAATAAAAACAAAGTCACGGCCTGTTCTCTGACTTTGGGTTGCTGTGAAAATTTGGTGTGCCTGGCTGTGCAGGAGTGGGGGATCCAGAGATACTGATATATCCTGGAGAAAAAGCCCTGAGTCCAAAAGCCTAGGCATTTGATCACATGATCTGTAAACTTTTGATGCGTTCCTTCTACAGAGATCACGTGTGCACATTAACATTACATCACCTGTAGGTAAAAGTACACTGTAATAAAACTCGATTCAAATCGCTGAGAATTTTTTAAATCAGGTTTCCTTGTATTACTGAAAACAAAACTCATTGTATACCGGCCTTGTAAATCAAGTCAGTCATGTGAAGTATTACTAACAGGAGCCACTGCTAAATAACTCTGGATCCAATTGTAACTCAAGTCTAACTTCAGCTTTGAAGCTTATCTGTAACAAATAAAAGGTTCCAGTATGACAGACATTACTTGGGCCTGACAGTTTTTCGGGAGGCATTGGAGACTGAAGTGTTGCCTAGAAGTAGCAAAACAAATGAGTTGTGATGATTGTGCCACTTTGAGTCCTCCCGATTCTATGTAATAATTGAGTCCTGATGAAGGGGGATACTTTTGGGTCCCCAAAAGACACTGGAGGTTTTGTACTGTCCTGCTGAAGAACAACGACAAAGGTAAGCAGGGTTAAAGCAATTCAAATGAGTAGGGGTAGAACCAAGGTCATTTTAAGGCCAGACAGAATGACACGCACAAGTAATAAATATTTATATTGGAAACCAGGCTCGGTGTGGTGCCATTTTTAATCAGTAATGGCCAATCAGGATGCAGGATAGACATTGGGAATGAGTAAAACCCGTAGTGTCTTCCTTTTCCCGAAATTGTGAAATGTCTGCAACATTGTCATTTTCCAGGTATTGGAGTAAAAAAAAAAGTGAAGTTAAATTCATTTTCGTGATTTATAAGGGTACAATAGACTTTAAGGGGTTCATTTACTAAAACTGGAGAGTGCAAAATCTAGTGCAGCTGTGCATGGTAGCCAATCCGCTTCTAACTTCAGCTCCAGAAGGTTCCCCCCTTCATGACCAGGCCATTTTTTGTGATACTTTAACCACTTTTTTTCCCACAAATAGAGCTTTCTTTTGGTGGTATTTGATCACCTCTGCGGTAATGCGACAATTTAAAAAAAAAAAAAAAAACGATTTTTTACTTTTTGCTATAATAAATATCTCCAAAAAATATATAAAAAAAATGTTTTTTCCTCAGTTTAGGCCGATACGTATTCTTCTACATATTTTTGGTACAAAAAAACGCAATAAGCGTTTGATTGGTTTGCGCAAATTAATAATTTTTTTTTTTACTAGTAATGGCGGCGATCAGCGATTTTTATCGTGACTGCGACATTACGGCGGACACATCAGACATTTTTGGGACCAGTGTCATTTATACAGCAATCAGTGCTATAAAATGCATTGATTCCTGTGTAAATGACACTGGCAGTGAAGGGGTTAACCACTAGGGGGCAGTTAAGGGGTTAAGTGTGTCCTAGGGAGTGATTTTAACTGTGGGGGGCGTGGCTACGTCTGACAGGTCACTGATCACCGCTCCCGATTACAGGGAGCTGTGATCAGTGACAGTGTCACTAGGCAGAATGGGGAAATGCTTGTTTACATTAGCATTTTTCCGTTCTTTCTCTCCGTGACACAATCGCGGGTATCTACAGAAATAAAATGTATGTCCTTTTTTTTCCCCCCACAAATAGAGCCTTATTTTGGTGGTATTTGATCACCTCTGCGGTTTTTAATTTTTTGCTCTTTAAACCAAAAGGGCAGCAATTTTGAAAAAAAATTGGAATATTTTTTACTTTCTGCTATAAAACATGTCCTATGGAAAAATGAAAAAAAAAAAATCTAATTTTTTCATCAATTTGGTCCAATATGTATTCTGCTACATATCTTTGGTAGAAAAAAAAAAATCACAATAAGTGTATATTGATTAGTGTGCACAAAAGTTAAAATGTCTACAAACTATGGAATATTTGTATGGTATTTTCATTTGTTAATTATTTACTAGTAATGGTGGCAATCAGCGACTTTTAGCAAAACTGTGACATTGTGGCGGACAAATCAGACACAAAGTGACACTTTTTTGGGGACCAGTGACACCAATACACTGATCAGTGATAAAAAATATGCACTGTCACTGTACTAATGACACTAGCAGGGAAGGGGTTAACAGGGGCGATCAAAGGGTTAGACGTCTTCCCTGGGAGTGCTTTCTAACTGTGTGGGGTGTGCTTGGGGAAGACAAAGATCCGTGTTCCTGCTTAGCAGAAACACAAGGTCTCAATCTTCCCCTCTGACAGAACGGTGATCTGCCCCAGACCCAGAAAAGAAGATCATGTACAGGAATGTGATTTCACGCTGAAAGGCCGCCCTGCCGCAGTATATGTACGTGGGGCGGTCCGGAAGCGGTTAAGCTTTGACAATAAACTGTAGAGATGAACCAGATTCTGCACACTCCAATTTTAGTAAATTAACCCCTTTATTTCCAGAGGGTTTTGGAAGCTGCATTCAACTATCCTCATCCTTGACCTTTTATTTTTTGCAGAAAGACAAAAAAAAAATGAAGAAGAGAAATTAAAAAAATGTTAACCACTTGCTGACTGCCCGAAAGCAGTTTTACTGCTACAGGGTGGCAGCTGTGCGCCAGATCACGTATATATACACATGTGATCTGTCTCTTTTGGGCAGTGGGTGCCAATGTGTGCCGCCGGCGGCTGGCTCCCGCTGTGACTATACATAGCGGAAGCTGATTAGCGGGTACCGCGGCTCGATGTCTGCTGGCTCCTGCTGATCATTCTGCAGAGACAGAATGGCGGTTTGCAAACTAGGCAGGTCGCTCTTCTGTCCTCCCCTAGTAAAAGCACCTTCCACACTGTAGTAAAACACAGGCTAAGCACACAGGTAACTCCTGTGATCGCCCTGATGTTAACCCCTTCCCAGCCAGAGTCATTAGTATAGTGACAGTGCATATTTTTTTAGCACTGATCACTGTATTAGTGTCATTGGTGCCCAAAAAGTGTAAATAAGTGTCCAATCTTCTACCGCAATATCACTGATCGCCGCCATTACTAGTAAAAAAAAAAAATACATAAAAATGAATAAAAATATCCCATAGTTTGTAGACACTATAACCTTTGTGCAAAATAATCACTATACACTTATTGGGATTTTATTTACCATAAATATGTAGCAGGATACATATTGACCTAAATTTGTGAAGAGATTTGATTTAAAAAAAAAATGTATTGGATACATTTTATAGCAGAAACTAAAAAAAATATTGTTGTTTTTTTCTTTTTTTTAAATTGTCTATTTTTTTTTGTGCAAAAAATAAAAAACGCAGAGGTGATTAAATGAAAAAGAAAGCTCTATCTGTGGGAAATAAAGGACATTCATTTTATTTGATTACAGTGTCGCACAATTGTCAGGTAAAGTAACGCAGGGCCGTGAAAGTGATTAAAGTACACAATCAACTACACAAAAAAGGAAAAAATGCAAAAAAACACTAAAGGAAAAAAAGGTAAATTACCACAAATACACTCCAAAAAAATTACCACACCCTCTAAATCCCGGTTGCCCACTATGCAGTCCTTTGGTACGTGTTGTGGGCCCTCAGACCCCAGCAGTCTGTGGTGGGAGCTTTTATTAGTTAAGGGGTAATAGCAGGATCCCTACTAGCCTCATGTAACATGCCCCTAGTCTCTCACTCTTCAGCACAGTTTATCTCTCCAGTCAGACCTGTAGCATGTCCACAGTCTCTGAACATCATTTCCCTTAAGCCTGGTACATACTATGAGTTTTTTCGCTGGGTTGAATGAAAAAAAAAATGTCACCTCCAGTTGGAGCTGCTGTACTAACTATGCAAAGTTAGTATAGGATACCCCCCCCCACGCTATTGTATTCTGACAGGGGGAAGCCCTCCCCTCCAGAACCCTCAGATCAGACCTAATGATTAAGCACAATTGTACTGTGTGAGACGCATCTACAGGACTCTGTGTTGGTGTCCCTTGGTGTGATTTTGGTGACTAATAAACTGCATTTGCAATTTACCGATGTGCAGCCATTTCTTAATTTCAACACACTCAGATCAGCGCTCTTCACCATTGGCTGCAGATCGCTGATCTGGAGTTGGTCAGCTGCTGGTTTTCCAGAATGCTTGTCTGACAGACAGACACACACGGGCCGAATGGTGCCTATTTTTTTTTTTTTAACCAGCCAATGTCTCTCAACATTCGGCCTGTGTGTACGGGCTTTAGTATGTCTGCAATCTTTGACCGTCCTCTCTAGAATTTAATATACTGCACATTATAGGAACTATTATATAAATGTGCACCGCTGAAAAATTATTTAGTTTTCGTTTCATTCATTTTTTATTTTTTTTTTTTTTTTTTTTTTTTTTTCCGTTTTTCGGGTCATTTATTATGATCAAAATTCTGAAATTCGAAAATTCTGAAAAATTCTAATTCTTTATGTTTCATTCATTTAGATGCGGTAGTCGTTATTTTGATAATTTGGAAAAAAACGAAATTCGAAAATCAGAAAATAAGAACAAAAATCCAGAGATTCGAAAGAACGAAAATCCAAAATAATAACTAACTAATAATAACTAACTATTAAATTATAGGTATTGAAATTTCCTTTCAAATTTGGCTGTTAGTGAATATAACGCATACAAATTTATCAGAAGTTACAAATTATCCAAAATAACAAATGGAACGTAACAAATTAATAATAATAAATCATAATAAAAATGTTTTTTATTATTTATTATTAGGAATTTGTTATGTTCCATTCTTTTAGATGTGGCATTAGTTATTCCAGATAATTCGTAACTTGAGATAAATTCCTTTTCGTTACGTTTCCTAACAGCCAAATTTGAAAGTAAATTCCAATACCTATAATTTAATAGTTAGTAATAGTTATTATTTCGGATTTTCATATTTTCGTTCGTATTTTTGGATTTTCGTTCTTTAGTATTTTTGAATTTTCAAATTTTCAAGTTTCTCCCTTACAGCTCCTGTCCTGTTTATCCCACAAGATTGATGACACGGTAGGACAGGACATGGAGTGGCACAGGTGCCTGTAGTAAGTTCTGGCAAGCAGAAGAATTGGATCTTGCCATGAAGTAGAAGCTGAGGACCAGGAACTTATGGTCAGACAGGTAGAAGTTGACTTCAGGCAGGCAGCAGAGGCACAGATTCAGAAGACAAGAGCGTAAACAGGAGCCAGGCCAAGGTCAGCATCACATGCGTGGAAGATGAGCCGAAGGATAAGCAAGGTGAGGGGTCAAGAAGCAAGCCAGAGGTCAGGTACCAGAGGGATCGAGATCAAAGTCGTCAAAGTAGTCAAAACGCAAAACTGGGTGTAGCAGCAATGATCTTAAGTCCTGCAGTGCTTTAAATAGGCCACTGGGAGCCACAATTCAAATGTGCATGCTCACTCTAATGTACATGTACACGTGTAGATGCAGGCAGGGCCCTGGTTCTCTGCAGTTCTGTGGACCGTTCTTTGCACATGTACATTTATTTGAGCATGGGCAAAAACTCAGTTTCCTTGACAAAATATTTCCTAGGGTTGTCAGCTTCATCTAGTGGTCATAATACTGTATTTTCCTGAAGTACTGCAATCAGGAAAATGCAGCATTATAGAAGGGTTGCTGGTTCGAATCCCAACCCCGACACTACCTGCCTGGAGTTTGCATGTTCTCCCTGTACCTGCTTGGGTTTCCTCCGGTTTCCTCCCACACTCCAAAGACATGCTGGTAGGGTAATTGGATCCTGTCTAAATTGTCCCTAGTATGTATGAATGTGTGTTAGGGACCTTAGATTGTAAGCTCCTTGGGGGTAGGGACTGATGTGAATATACAATGTTTATGTAAAGCGCTGCGTAAATTTACGGCACTATATAAGTACCTGAAATAAAGAAATATTTATGGCCACTAGATAGAGCCGTTTATAAATAGGCCCCTATGTGTGGGCCTTTAGTGATATCAGGGTCCACAGTTAAGGTCTTCTATAACTCGTAAGTTGCCAGCCACTGTTTTAAATCTAAAATCAATTTGTTATCTTGACCAAAAGCCTCAATACTGTAAGTTCACATACTGGGATGTAGGATGATTCAGTGGCGAAATAGAGACCAACAGGTGTTCAAGAGGACACAATAAGCATAGGTACAGTAGGGATCATGGTATGGGGATGAAAAAGAAGATGCAGTGACACGGATAAGTGGACTGACCTGCAGCCCAACAGTCATGCTGTGAACAAATGGCAAATAAGATATATGTCATTCCTGTTCTACTATTGTACATGTGATACAATTTATAGTCACTGTCTTTAAAACATGTTCACGTTAGTAAGAACTGCTGTTGCACATAAGTAGAACTACAAAGAATACACAAGTGTTTTGCTGGGAAAAAATAATGAATCAGGGTTCAGCTACTTCCAGACACATTAATAAGGACAATGACGTCAGAGGCCTGGAAAATGGCCGAACCTTTACAGGCTGAAATGTGTCGGCGTTCTGTGAAATGTTTTCTAGATTACTGTAATATTAAGGGGCCAGTAAGCTTAATAAACTGTATAATATGCATACTCTAACAAAACAGCTGCAATGAAATAACAAGGTAAAACAGTTTTGCACTGGGAAAGCAGATACCAGATATTTAGTAACATATTAGGCCCCTTTAGACGAAGCAGATTGATCCCTCCAAGAGGATCAGCCTGCTCAGCAGGGGGATCCCTCCGCTGATCCCCACTGAGCAGGCAGATGACAGGTCCATGTCCACTCCGCTATGCAAAGTGGACACAGACACAGACGCTCACAGAGGGGTGGTAGAATGGAAACGGACTGCATGTCTGTTTCCATCCGATTGTCATCCGATCCGCCGGACGGATGTCAAACGTATCGCCATACATCTGTGTTCAGCATATTTTTTATCGCATCAGACACATGTCCGCTGACGTCCGCCGCCCCAATGGGTGTTCTGATCGGGTCCGCCTGCAAAAACAGACATGCAGACCCGATCAGTCCACTCGTGTAAAAGGGGCCTAAGTTGGAAAGATGAACAGCTTGAAGAGAGAAGTCACAAGATTCTAAAGCTCAGGTAGTATACAACCATCTTCATTTTTTTCTATAGGCTCATAATAAGCACATTGTAGCCTTTTTTCCTGGCTTCTAATTCTCCTAAAAATCACAGTAAACCAACTAATCAACCAATGAGGCGTAAGGCTAGTGTATTTTGGGAACCTAATGGTGACTAACGGGCAGAGGTGTAACTAGAATCTTCAGGGCCCCGGTGCAAGAAACCATGAAGGGCCCCCACCAGGGTCTACAAAAGATCTCGGGCTAAAGCCCATAGCAGCGGAGTAAAGTAAGTCATGCACATGTATATAATATATGTGTGTGTGTGTGTGTGTATATATATATATATATATTTGTTACATATATAGTGGGGTGCGGATCCCCCACTTACATCAGGGTCCCCAGAGAGCCTCCCTATTTACACCAGGGTCCCCAGAGAGCCTCCCCTACATCAGGGTCCCCAGAAAGCCTTCCCTTACATTAGGGTCCCCAGAGAGCCTTCCCTTACATTAGGGTCCCCAGAGAGCCTCCCCTACATCAGGGTCCCCAGAGAGCCTTCCCTTACATCAGGATCCCCAGAGAGCCTCCCCTTACATCAGGGTCCCCAGAGAGCCTTCCCTTACATCAGGATCCCCAGAGAGCCTCCCCTTACATCGGGGTCCCCAGAGAGCCTCCCTACTTACATCAGGGTCCCCACAGAGCCTCCCCTTATATCAGGGTCCCCAGAGAGCCTCCACTTACATCAGGGTCCCCAGTGAGCCTCCCTACTTACACCAGGGTCCCCAGAGAGCCTCCCCTACATCAGGGTCCCCAGAGAGCCTCACTACTTACATCAGGGTCCCCAGAGAGCCTCCCCTTACATCAGGGTCCCCAGAGAGCCTCCCCTTACATCAGGGTCCCCAGAGAGCCTCCCCTTACAACAGGGTCCACAGAGAGCCTCCCCTTACACCAGGGTCCCCAGAGAGCCTCCCTTTAAATCAAGGTCCCCAGAGAGCCCCTCCTTACATCAGAGTCCCCAGAAAGCCTCCCCTTACATCAGGGTCCCCAGAGGGCCCCTCCTTACATCAGGGTCCCCAGAGAGCCCCCCTTACATCAAGGTCCCCAGAGGGCCCCTCCTTACATCAGGGTCCCCAGAGAGCCCCCCTTACATCAAGGTCCCCAGAGAGCCCCTCCTTACATCAAGGTCCCCAAAGAGCCCCTTCTTACATCAGGGTCCCCAGAGAGCCCCCCCTTACATCAGGGTCCCCAGAGAGTCCCTCCTTACACCAGGGTCACCAGAGAGCCTCCCTACTTACATCAGGTCACCAGAGAGCCTCCCTACTTACATCAGGGTCACCAGAGAGCCTCCCTACTTACATCATGGTCACCAGAGAGCCTCCCCTTACATCAGGGTCCCCAGAGAGCCTCCCTACTTAAATTAGGGTCCCCAAAGCCCCCCTCATTACATCAGGGTCCTCAGAGAGCCCCTCCTTACATCAGGGTCCCCAGAGAGAGCCCCCCCTTACACCAAGGTCCCCAGAGAGCCCCTCTTTACATTAAGATCCGCAGAGAGCCCCTCCTTACATCAGGGTCTCCAGAGAGCCCCCCCTTACATCAAGGTCCCCAGAGAGCCCCTCCTTACAACAGGGTGCCCAGAGAGCCCCCCTTACATCAAGGTCCCCAGAGAGCCCCTCCCTACATCAGGGTCCCCAGATAGCCCCGCCTTACATCAGGATCCCCAGAGAGCCCCCCTTACATCAGGGTCCCCAGAGAGCACCCCCATTAGTGTCCACAGAGAGCCCCCCTTACATTAGTGTCCCCAGAGAGCCCCCCCTTACATTAGTGTCCCCAGAGAGGCCCCCCTTACATTAGTGTCCCCAGAGAGGCCCCCCTTACATTAGTGTCCCCAGAGAGCCCCCCCTTACATTAGTGTCCCCAGAGGCCCACCCCCTTACATTAGGGTCCCCAGACCGCCCCCCCCCTTTCCAGGGGTTCCCCGTGTACCTGGCTGGTACCTGGGCTGGGTAGTTGGGAGGTGATGATCGGCAGCTCTATAGTGTCCACGGGCGGTGGGATCTCCATGAGGCTAGTAGTTCTCTTCTTCCCCAGTGTATACAGAGGAGAGGAGCCTCTGACCTGAGCATGTATCAGTAACCGTGTACAAGCAGAGCCGACTTACTTGTACACTGAAGAGTGAAAATGATAGATGCGACTTCCCCCCCAAAGGGGGAGATAAAAAGAAAAAAGGGAGCCGGGCCTGCGGGACCAACACATCCAAGTCTGTGCGTACTAATAGACAAACGTAGATTGCACTCAAGGATGAGATACGCTCCAAACTCTTCATATACGAGCAGAGGCTTTCTATAAAGACCAAACTTATAATAACCTGCTCTGCTCCAAAGCAGAACGGGACAGATACTACATTACACAATGCAACATTAGTATTTGACACCATTATATATCCGTTAGCTGCCAAAGAAGTATTTTTTAATGCTCAAGATGTTATGTTATGCGTGTCATAATGTGAAGTTTATTTTTGTATTTGTATTGCAATAATATTATGTTGTAACCTGTTGATCCATGTGGGACCTGTTCCTGTGTGAAAAAAAAAAAAAAAAAAAAAGAAAATGATAGATGCTCGGGTCAGAGGCCCCTCCCCTGTACACTGTGTAGACTCAGGAAGAGAACTACAAGCCCCAGGGAGATCCCGCCTCCCACGTGCAACAGAGCTGCCAATCTTCACCTCCCTCCTCCCCCTCACTGCATTCTAAATGGACAGCCAGAGGTGCAGGGGGAGATGCCGGGTCTTGGGGCTGCCCAACAGCGGCAGAATGGCAGGGCCCAGTCCCAAGTGCGACTGCAGCGACCCCTATAGTTCCGCCACTGCTACCGGGGGTAGGGATGTTTGAACTACAATTACATTTCTGTGTGATTGCAGTCTGATGCTAGGAACAACCACCACAAAAATAACGCTTTGCCCCACATTGGGCGCCAGATGTAGCTCCTACCCCGATTTTCCACAAGCCTAATGGTGACTACTGGGGGTAGGGATGGCTGAACTACATTCTTAGGGTGCAGGTTTGTGGGCATGGTGGGTGATGAACAAAGAAGAAATTGGGCACCAATCACTTTTATTCTTTAAACAATAGAGAAGTTTATTTCTCAGAACAGGAAAAATGTGGGAGAGAGGGGATTAGGGCACAGGACACCCTTAAAACAATCAGCAATAGGTAGATTGGCAGACTCCTTAGATAAAAATAGGTGAGATAAGGCAGACAGCAGAGTTCTCTCTGAAGTCGTCCCAGCCACTTCATAGCCACCTGCTCATGAAGGGTCCTCTCTCTGGTGCTTCCTTAGAACTCCATCCCTCTAGAATCGTTCCAGATCTTTTGCAGGCTTTTCTCTGCATAAACTTGAACACCCGGATAGGTCTTGGTTAGGCCTAGCAGCCGGCAGTCACATGGCTAGACCTCAGACCTAGCAGCCAAGAACTGTACACTCACCATCCACCCAGGCCGAGGCCCCATAGGCCGGAAATCTGACCGTGATCAGCTGACTTCCTTCCATTAAAGCGGAAGTAAACCCTCCTATCATTTTCAGCCAAGGAAGCTGCCATCTTTGCCTCTGTTTAATCTTCAACTGCCTGCAGTGCTGCACATGTGATCCGTTATGACACCAGCCATTGGATGGTTTGACTGTTTGGTTGAGAGCACAGCCAATGTGCAGTTAGCATTCACGGCATGCCTTTTTTTTTTTAGACTGTTAAATCGATGGGTTTACTTCCGCTTTAAATAGCTTTTCCCACCATGCATTGCAGAAAATATGATTGGCTGAGAAAAATATGTTTATCCATCACTTGTATATACTGTAGCTCATCATACTAATGTCAAAGGTAACAGTGCCACCTATTGACAAACGGGAGAAGCCACAACTTAGAACAGAAGTAATTTGACACTTAAAGCGGGATTACACACAAATTTTTAACTTTATCTTACCCCAATCAGTTAATTGCATAGATGCTATTAAGCCGCTTTAAAAAAAAAATATTTCCGTACTTACCTTTTTATTTTAATATATAGTGCCACTTCCTGTCTTGACTCCCGTGGGAGTAGGCGTGTATATCTCCTTTTTCCGGTCCGCACTGTCTCCTGGGAGCTTACTGTTCGGCTTCCCAAGATCCAGTGCGGACCGACGTCATGCTCAAATCTCGAGAGATTTTGGAACCGAGTGACGCCGGTCACGTCATGTATATGTTTGGTTGCCATCACAACGGGGCGGGAACTTCCGATGATGCCGCCCATTGTGATGGCAACCTGGAATTTTACGCCGCTGCTCACTAGCAATGAGCATGCGCGGGAACGAGCGGTGAATGCTGGGAGCACAGCATTCACCGCATCCCTGAAAAAAATGCTTGTGGGTTTCAATTGCCCACAAGCAAAATGGAAACAGCCAGGATCCCATTATATAAGTTCTTCTTGAGGACGAAATCGGAATGAGGCGGCAATATTAAACCTAACTAGTGAGTATCATATTTTGTTCATCTAAGTTTATCAATGAACGTAGAAAAAAAAACCCAATAGGTCGCTGGAATCCCGCTTTAAACACTACAGATTAGCCAGGCTGACTACCATCCAGCATAACTAAATTTACCTGTAGCCCTACTAGGTTCACACCACATTTTTTAGAGCATTTTCAGAAGTGCAGGAATGCAGGACAATTGATTTAGGCTTGGTTCACACCAATGCATTTTTTTGTGTCTTTTCAGTTTTGCAGAAACAAGCTACAGTACATTTAACATGGTTTCCTATGGGTCACGTTCACATATATGCATTTTATGGAAAGGGCCAGGGACTTTTTTCTGGCTTTTGGTTCCATAAACTTTAATGGATCAAAAACGAGTATAAAAAAACGCAAAATGCACCTAGAATTTGCAAACTGCATAGGTGTGAACCAGGCCTTAATATGGTTTCTTATTGGTTCTCCTCACACCTACGCAGTTTCCTGCAGTGTGTTTTTAGAAGAGGTGCAGGGACTATTTTTCATGCAGGAAGGTGAATTTTTGGGTCCGTAGACTTTAACCGCTTCCCGACCGCCTCCTGCACATATACGTCAGCAGAATGGCACAGCCAGGCAAAACCACGTACAGGTACGTGGCCCTTTAATTGTCTGGCCGTGGGTCGCGCGCGCCCCGCCAGCGGCGCGCTCGCGGCCTGGCCGGGAGCTCCGTGACCCCGGCCGCGGGACCAGCGGACCCGATCGCCGCTGCTGTCCCGCGATCGGGTCACAGAGCTGAAGAACGGGGAGAGGTCTGTGTAAACAAACCTTTCCCCGCGCTTCCTACTCTGCCTGTCATTGATCGGCTGTTCCCTGTCATCAGAAAAGCCGATCAATGACGTCAGACGTCAGCCACGCCCCCTAATGTAAAACAACACACACACGTCACAGCCCATAACCCCTCCCCTCCCCCTAGTGGTTAACTCTTTCACTGCATGTGTCATTTATACAGGAATCAATGCATTTAAATAGCATTGATTGCTGTATAAATGACAATGGTCCCAAAAATGTGTCAAAAGTGTCCGCCATAATGTCGCAGTCACAATAAAAATCGCTGATCGCCGCCATTACTAGTAAAAAAAAAAAAATATTAATAAAAATGCTATAAAACTATCCCCTATTTTGTAAACGCTATAACTTTTGCGCAAACCAATCAATAATCGATAATTGCGATTTTTTTTTTACCAAAAATATGTAGAAGAATACGTATCGGCCTAAACTGAGGAAAAAAAATGTTTTTTTTATATATATTTTTGGGGGATATTTTTTATAGCAAAAAGCTAAAAATATTGAATTTTTTTCAAAATTGTCGCTTATTTTTGTTTATAGCGCAAAAAAATAAAAACCACAGGGGCAATCAAATACCACCAAAAGAAAGCTCTATTTGTGGGGAAAAAAAGGACGCCAATTTTGTTTGGGAGCCACGTCGCACGACCGCGCGACACAGTGCCGAATCGCAAAAAGGGGCCTGGTCCTTTGGCTGCCAATTGGTCCGGGGCTGAAGTGGTTAATGGAAGTCTGAAAAGCACATACACAGGTGTGAACCTAGCCTAGATAACAATTACATACTGTATTTAAAAACTGTGTGTACTTTATGTATCTTTTTGCTATGTGATTTTGTAAAATTATTGATGCCTGTGTTCATTGATTTTCACATGGTAGATATACTTTCATGAGCTTCCATTCATTTTTGGGTCTTGCAAATACTGTACATTGAAGCATGCTGTAAATAAAGCATTCCGTGGTACATAGCATTGAATATAGCAAGGCTTCTTCCACAAAGCCTGGTGTGTAAGTGCACACATGTGAACTGTAGACAGCAGAAAGGTTAAATGCGAGCAAAGCAAAATTTAGAGGCCTGGGCCTATGATGACTACTCTAAAAACTCAGCCAAAGAAAAGGCTGGTGAAAGAGTGTACAATATATTCGCCAGGATCTGTATCTAACAGCATTATTCAGCTTTTCTCCATAGCATATACAGTACAACCTTGTAATGGGGCACTTGTATTTAAAAATAAATAGCTTTCTTCTGTGAGTGTTGCAGCAGATTTATCATGCATAAAAGTGTTCAATAGGGGAGCCTTTTATTTACATGTCGGAGCTCCTCCTAAACTTCTAAACAGAGAATTCAAGATCACTGAGCTTTATGTAGACTTCCAGTGAGGAGTACAATGGCTCTGTTTGTTTTACGGATGATGGTCTGTATGCCTTTATTTGCATCAGCTTTGTTTACTCTTTTGACATACATCTGACTTGGTGAACTTGATGAATAGGTTATATAACATGGCTATCCTTGATAGCAAATGTCAATTAACCACTTAAGGACCGAGCCTCTTTCTGAGATTTGTTATTTACAAGTTAAAAACTGTTTTGTTTGCTAGAAAATTACATCGAACCCTCAAACATTATACATTTTTTTCTAACACCATAGAGAATAAAATGGCGGTCCATGCAATACTTTCCGTCACACTGTATTTGCGCAGCGGTTTTACAAGCACACTTTTTTTGGAAAAAATAAACTTTTTTGAATAAAAAAATAAGACAACAGTAAAGTTAGCCCAATTTTTTTTATATTGTGAAAGATAATGTTACGCAGAGTAAATTGACACCCAACATATCACGCTTCAAAATTGCGCCTGCTCGTGGAATGGTGACAAACTTTTACCCTTAAAAATCTCCATAGGCGACGTTTAAAAAATTCTACAGATTACATGTTTTGAGTTACAAAAGAGGGCTAGAATTATTGCTCTCGCTCTACCAATCGTGGTGATACCTCACATGTGTGGTTTGAATACCGCTTTCATATGTGGGCGCTACTCACGTATGTAATCGCTTCTGCACGCGAGCTCGGCGGGACGGAGAGCATTTAAAATACATTTATTTATTTTATTATTTATTTTACCTTTTATTTTATTTTTTTACACTGTTCTTTAAAAAAAAAAAAAAAATAATCTGTCACTTTTATTCCTATTACAAGGAATGTAAACATCCCTTGTAATAGAAGAATGACAGGTCCTCTTAAATATGAGATCTGGGGTCAAAAATACCTCAGATCTCATATTTACACTAAAATGCAATAAAAAAAATAAATAATTTTGTCATTTGAAAAAAATAAAAAAAATGTCCCTTCAAGAGCTATTGGGCGGAAGTGACGTTTTGACGTTGCTTCCGCCCTGCAATGGTATGGAGACGGGTGAGGGCCATCTTCCCCTCACTCGTCTCCGTACCCAGCCAGCAGAAGGACACGATCGCCTCCGCCGCTGCCAACAGCTCCAGTAAGCGGCGGAGGACACGGCGGGAGGGGGGGCACTCTCCTGCCACCGATAAAAGTGATCTTGTGGCGAATCCGCCGCAGAGACCACTATTATCGGAAACCGGACCGCCACCCGAAGAAGAGGATACCAGGGGTTATGGCAGCTAGCTGCTGCCATAATAAGGATATTCCACTTCAAAGTTAGGACGTATATCAGCGTGCGGCGGTCGTGAAGTGGTTAATAAAAACAAAAAAACGAAATCTGTTGCATTATACTACTTGAATGTCGGCCCTTCAGATCTGTTGGGGTGCATGCACATTAATGTGATATTTTTACATTAATGTGTGTAGTGTTAAAGCATCCTCTTCATGAGCTGCCACTGTACAGCAATGAGGGAAAAACTGAACCTGCACCACTTTTTATGGCATGATGCATTACACACACCCCCCACCCCCCACTGTATTTGCACATTTGGGTGCCATTCTAAATGAACAAAAGTAAAATGTGTTAGTGTGTTGCAATAATGCACAATACCACAAGACAACATAGATGTGTGTGTGTGTGTGAACACAGCTTTAGGTCAGTACCCCATCTCCACCTCCACTAACACACAGACCAGGCGCTGGCCCCGTCCATCACGGATTCCAATAAGCAAAAAATAATTCTGGTTGACTGCACGTCCAGTAAAATCATTTTTATTTTAGCAAGTCCATAAAAACATGTCCATAACCACTCAAATAGAGGGGAACAGCATCACCTGCTAACGCGTTTCATGCTTCCTTAGAGCTTAGTCATAGCTTACATACAAATGTTCACTACAGAGATACAGTATATATACATATATGCAACAATTACTTGTGATTGAAACAATCTGTGTGAAACAATTGGTTTGCAGCTGACAATAATTGGCAGATGACCGCCCCTGTTTAGGGATGCAAATGCAGAAACTCTAACATATATAAACAGGTATAAAACATCATAAGAATCATATAAAGAACAGAAAAACAGAAGAACAAATAAAAATGGAACCCGATTTTTAGAAAAAGTTAGAAAAAATGTCTATCGGGGTCACCAGTAGCAAAAATTCGAAAAAATGGCTATCGGGGTCACCAGTAACAAAAATTCGAAAAAATGGCTATCGGGGTCACCAGTAACAAAAATTCGAAAAAATGGCTATCGGGGTCACCAGTAGCAGAAGTTTGAAAAAATGGCTATCGGGGTCACCAGTAGCAAAAATCTAGGATGCACTTTATTCATTTATAAAAATGTGACACATCCCATTCATGGTCGAGCCCCACAGGTTTACGTGTACCCAGACAGAAGATCCAGAAACTTCCTTTTTACACTGAAGTCAAAACTTATCACCACCTCTCCTGGGGAGTGGGGACTATGATTTTTTTCTACACCCTGTATAGATACAGCTGGTCACCTGCATGACAATCATTGAAGTGGTTAGCTACAATGGTTGAATGTTTCTTGGTAATGTCATAAAGATGGTCATGCAGGCGATCCCTCAACCTGGTGGTACGACCAACATACTGAATTTTGCAAAGGTTGCACGTAATTTTTTTTCAATCAAATAATTTTTTTGCCGATTTTTCAACATATTACAAAAAAAAGTGAACAATTTC
Organism: Lithobates sylvaticus; assembly: GCA_028564925.1. Taxonomy (NCBI): domain Eukaryota; kingdom Metazoa; phylum Chordata; class Amphibia; order Anura; family Ranidae; genus Lithobates; species Lithobates sylvaticus. Next base: position 132,683,163 of record CM053035.1, read on the forward strand.
ATCTCATTATCCCACCCAACATTGTGTATAAACAAAAAACAAGACAAGCAATCAGACACACTATCTTACCAAACAAACCCAGAAGAGGAAAAAAAAAAATCCCCAAATTTCTCCTTTCTCTTACATTCCCTTATCTCCCCTTCTATATCTGCGTTCGTCAGTCCCTTTTTTACAGTTCCCTCCTTCACATTATTCCTATATGCTAGCTGTTATATATGTATTCATTTCCCTCCAATGTTAACTTTCTTTCCACATTTCTTAAGACATCTCATATGTTCGAAAGACAGTTCCTCTTGTCTTAAATTAAGGTTAATTGCTTTAATCTATTGATCTATCTTTGGTGGAGAGTTTGATATCCTTTTTCGCAATATGTTTCCGTGCCATGTACATAGTTCTCAGCCACATCTCTTGCACTTCATCTGGGAGAGTATCTAAGGGCATGACCCCTTACAATGCTACTTTTGGGTCAGGCTGTACCTGTGTGGAACACAAGGAGTTTAAAGTGTCAAATATATACTCCCAGTAGCGGTACAATTTGGGGCAACGCCACAACATATGCATAAGTGTACCAGTACCATCTTGGGCAATTAGATGTAGTTGCTTTACCCCAGAAATACAATTTTAACGGTGTATAGTGAGCTCTGTGAATAATAAATAATTGAGTCTTGCATTATGCGGAGGATAAGGATACCTTAAATACATTTTTCAAGGCTTTCCCCCATTCCTCATCACTAAGTGTCTCTAGGTCTTTTCGCCACCGTTCAAGGCTACCTTCTTGTGAGTTAACTCTGGTTATCGTTTTAAAAGAGGAGTATAGCTTTCCCATTAGTCCCTGTTTAGCACTTCTAGTAGTAACTGTCATAGTTAAGATTAATGAAGGATTATATTTTAATATAAATGTCTTTGCTTGGGAAGGTAAGGCATGCCGTAACTGAAGATATTGATAAAATAATTTATTGGACAAATTATATTTCTCTGCCAATTTATTGAATGATTGCAAAGCATCATTGTCATAAAGTTGGCTAAGAAACAGAATGCCTGCCTATTTCCATGACTCAAAATGTTTACGTTTCCCACTGTTGGTTATTCCATATGGGTATATGTTGTGTGTAGCCCTCATAATGAGTTTCTTGTTGAACTGTGGCCCAAATCCTATGTACCAAGTGGAATGTAGGATATCTGCATTTGTTAAAAAAATTGGTAGGAAACTATTAACTGCACTAGTGGAATTATCGGCATTTGAGAGAATATAATTTGTTGTATAGGATCTTCACAATTGCACGGAATTGCATATATCAAATACCTAGTGTTACAATTAATGAAGGAAGTAATTTCATAATTTCTGTCATTACTGGTAGAATGCATAGAGTCTCCCCTCTTAATGTGTGAACAGCAGGAGCAACCACTAATGCCACATGCAAAAGTACCTTTGAACTGAAGCCAGTGTGAAGGATTTTCCTTCCTTCTGGGAAACAAACTTGAAGACAGATATCTGCCTAATGTTGGTGCCCTGCGGGAGACTACCTTAATGCCCTTAGACAATACCTGTGTACAAATGGGATCATTATACAAAATAGGCAGATATCTTTCAAAAATATTTTTGATTTTCTTAAACTCAGCATTGTAAGGAGTGGAGAACATAGGAATATTATTAGATCTAGAAATCTTTTTCTTATTTTTTCTTTCAACAGCTCCTGACGAGATGTTTTCTTAGCACTGCTTAAAGTGGATGTAAACCCAAAAAGTCTTGAAAACGTTGTCAAAAATGCCCCCTTGCTGTGAGTGACAGGTGATTTACATACCATGCACTAGCCTGAGACAGGCACATCCTGTGTAAAAAGTTCACAATTCACATCCCCCTCCCCTCCAGCTCTTCCAGCTTTACTGTGTTTTGACTGGATGTTTCTCATCATGGGATGCAGTGAACAGTCAGCAGACTATAGACAGACAGTGATTTAGGGGACATGTATGTAGTTAGAGCTGGGCAGAGTAGAACATCCAGTGATCTGATGATAACCTGTCTCAGGCTAGTGCATGAGATATGTAAATCACCTGTCACTCACAGCAAGGGGGCGTTTTTGACAAAGTTTTCAAGACTTTGTCAAGATTTCTCTAACTGAACAATAAAAGAGGATTTCTCAGGCCTCGAGTAAATCGGTGTGGGACCCAAGACTGGGCTCAAATGAAAGGAAATCTTATTCTCTACATTATGACATAAAAAACAAAAAAACAAAAAACAAATTTGGGTTTACATCTACTTTAATGCTAAAACCGATTCAGTCTCACTACACTACACTGAAACTATCTGAGCTGTCCCTACTCTACACTAATGTATGTATGAATGACACGGTCTCCCTACACTGCAGTGAAACTATCTGAGCTGTCCCTACTCTAGCTGCACACTATGCAAAGCTGAATGATGGTCCTCCTCACTACACTCACACTACCCCTAAACTGACACTAAACTAATATTCTACACTGACAATTGAAGCAAAATAGCACAGTATAACACACTAACTAATAGCACTGAACAGAGCCCTGTTCTATCTCTCTCCATGCCGAAATCACACTGAAAATGGCTGCTATTGAAAGAATACTTTTATACTGCGGGCAGGAATGAGTCATGATTGGATAAAGTCATGATGACAGTGTCCAATCATGACTCTGACAGTGCTCTATGCCCTGATTGGCTGAAGCTTTCACTTCTTCAGCCAATCAGGGCTTGCAATGCACTGTTCAGCACCGCAATGCATTGTGGTCGGTTTGAGGGGCCAAACAAACGGTCCAACAATCCGTTTGTTTGGCTAATTGCCGAACGTCCAAACAGCGAAAGTTCGGCCCAAACATATGCCCAGGCTGAACCGTTCGCCTATCCCTAATTAAAAACAGATACTGAGAATTAAACTCTGCATACAGGATGAGAGGTGCCACTGTACAGTGTCAATAACAGATACTGAGAATTACACCCAGAATACAGGACAAGGACATTGCACAGATCCAGTGAAAGGCCAGCAGGGTGATTTCTTCAACCTCGCTTTTAGTTCACTGGTGCATGATTATTCTTGGAATTCTGACAGCCACAATCCCAGAAGTGCCCTGGGCACATTGGTGCATGAGGAGGCTCTAGTTCTGCTTCCTAAGCCAATGGAATATATATTCCATTCTCCAGCCCATCAGTATTTAGCACTCTGTCAGGCAAGACCTCCAATAGTGGACTCAAAGTGCCAGTTTCCAGGGTTGGGGGGGCACACTGTCACAGCTTGAGGGCCCAGAGGTCCTGTCCAGCTACTGTGCTCCACTGTTTCAACTTGCCAGAACTGAAAGTGGCTAAGAAGTATTGTAGGAGTTTGAGACAATCATTCAGGGTCACATTGTCAAGTTATTGATGGACAACGAGACTGCTATTTATTAATTTCAAAACAGGAGGTTTGCAGCTTCTCCATTTATTAGCAGAGATCTTTACATTACATTATTTAACACCTGGAGGGTATTTCAGCCTCTTATCTACCAGGACCACAAATTTCTCTAGCAAACTGACTGAGCCAGAGCTTTCTGTGTCATGCCGAATGGGCATTGAGCCCCACGTTTCTCAAGAGAATTTTTACTGTTTGTGGAGTCCTAGAGGTGGATCTCATGGCATCTACAGACAACAATCAGCTTTTGTTGTTCTACTGATATTGCTATTGTCTTTAAGTACTAGGCCAGGATGCCCACTGTCAGTCCTGGAGGTTCAGTCATGTGTACCCCTTCCCTCCAACAGCCCTGATATTCCAGTTATTGTTGAAGATCCAGGAAAAAGTTATTTTAGCTATAGTGTTTGCTCTGGAGCTCTGGTTTTCCTTTTCTTATCTACATGATGGTGTACCCTCCAAAGGGTCTTAGGTGTCCTTGCAACCTGCTACAACAGGGAGACCATATCCATCCCAATGTGGGCCGCCTGGTCTTGACGGCATGGAACTTGAAAGGAACTGGTTCAGAGATTTAAATTTCTCCTTCTCTGCAGTGTCTGATCTACTGTCTTCCAGGCAGTCCTTCTCAAGTTCCACATATCATCGCGTATAGAGTACATATTTAATCATTTGCCTCTTCTGGACACTTTGACTTCCAGTCTTCTACTATTGCAAAGGTAATTTTATACAGGTAGCCCTTAATGGTGATTAAAGTTATAACACTCTCCAGGTGCACTTTTCAGCGCTATTAGCTCCTACAGCTCACTTGTGGTCTAAGAAATTGCTAACTGTGCGATTCTTGAAAGCAGCCATCCATGTACACCCCCCTATCCATCCTAACTTTACTAAATAGGATCTGCCTCTTGCTTTAAAGTGATTGTAAAGGCATTTTGTTTTATTTTTCCAAAGGATCTGCTTGGTAATTTGGGTTCTCTGTTCTGCACCTCAACAGCAAGAACAACCTCAGCCCTCTGACACAGTCCGCTGGACAGAGTAATAGCTATGCCAAAGTAACTTATAATATATTGAGTTCTGTACCACTAGACTGGAAACAACACTGGAGCAAATTCAATAAACTGTGCATATAAAAGTTAACTGCAATGTGAATAATAATACTGCAACTGGGTTAGAGTGCACTCTAAGGGAATAGCTAGGGTATGGTCAAGCTTCCCCTGAGAGCTACCTCAGCACACAAGTCACAGCCCTGCACTTTCTGGTCCTCAGCACAGCAGAAAGCTTTCCAAAGGCTCAGTCAACTCTGAGAAGGTTCCACCAACCCAGTCCTCTCACTCTCCCCGCACTGCACTGCCCTCTCCAGAAGAAATTTCATGGGAAAGTTCTCTGTTCTCCTCCTCTCCTAAGCAGGGCTCTGGCAAGAGAAGGGGGAGAAGGAGGGCAAGCAGTTAACACACAGCCCCTAGCCACCTCCCAATCACTGCCACTGTAGACACTCTGATGAGGGGGGGGGGGGGGGGGGGTTGGAACATGCACACAGCTGCTCTGCACCTGGCAACAAAAACATGTTATACTTACCTATTCGGGGGTCCCCAGCTGGTACTCTCAGCTTCTCGTTTTCTCCCTGTGCCACCATAGGAAGCCACTTGTTATGGTGACACATCTGTGGGCTTACTCCTGAGCTGGGCTGTGTGCGTCCACAAACACACATGGCTCTGCCCCACCCTTGCCCCTGCTCCCTCTTCACAGGATTTGAGTGACAGTGATGGTTTGACAGCCAGTGGCCCCCTGCTGCTCTCAATGAATCCTGTGAGGATAGGAAAAGAGAGCAGCACTTAGGCACAGCGCTGGATCGACATAAGACTCAAGTATGTATAAGGCGGGTGAGGGGGCGATACAACCACTGGGACATTTTGTTACCATGATGCAGGGAATGCATTAAGGAAAAAAATGTTATGACTTTACAACCACTTTAGGGAGACTAATGGACCCTCCTTTCTTTCCTGGCATGAAACATTACATCTGGCATCTCACTCTGAAAGTGTGGTTGCTCACAGTATCAGTTAGGCAAGTTTCAGGTAAGAAATGTTTTTAAAAAACAAAGCTTTACAATCACTTTAAAGCAGAGCTCCACCCAAAAGGGAAAGCTCCACCCAAAAGGGAATGCTCCACTTGTTTGCACCCCCCCCCTCCACTGCCACATTTGGCACTTTTTGGCGGGGAGCAGGTACCTGTTTTGACAGGTACCCGCTCCCACTTCCTAGTAAGATCGCCACAAGGCAATCTGACTAATTTCCGGCCCCTCTTCCTCCCCCCCCGCTACCTTCTACAGATGCTGGCGCCTGCACCCAAAGTCGATTAAGGAATCGGCTAGGGGTGCTGACATTGGGGGATCCCTGGACAGGTAAGTGTCCTTATATTAAGCCTGGGTTCACTCATATGCGAACACAGACATCGCATGTGATTCGCACACGCACTGCTGTGCCTATCACATGCAATGTCTGTTCAATGCAAGTTCAGCCATACAGTTTGTTCCTTACCATTGGCTATCCAGTGCTGGGGTTCTCTTAGGTCCTTTTGTTGTAATGATGTCATGACAAGAGAGTCAGGTGGGCACATATTCCAGCACTGGATCATCAGTCCCCCCACTAAAAATTAAAAATGGGTGGAAATAGAAGAATTAATTAGAGGGGAGGGTTTAGTTACTTTGCACAGATATAGACTATAAATACCGGCCCTTTAAGAGATGATGTCATCGATCTGGGTATTTCCCCTGCAAGATTTATACAGGAGCAATACAAAATGTTATGACATTCTCCAGTAGAAATTTCCTTTTGTCATCACAGCGTTTCCTCCATTACTCCCACTTGTCACACTGACAATCTGTCTGATAAACAGCTGGGAAACTACAGTACAAAGTACTTGTAAAAGTTGTTTGTTTCTAAAATATTTAGATAATTTTAAATAGCTTATTTAGCAATGCATCTTACAAATGGGATTACTCAACAGGAAGTAAGAAATGACTTGAGGATAAGATACGTGTTTTATCACGTGTGCCTTTACAGGACAAGTATCAGTTTTCCTTCATTCTTTTGCAACTTTTTCACAAATATGGTTTATTTTGCAACTTTATGCTGGCACTAATTGCAGATTAGTTCCTAAATTACACATAAATTAGCTAATTCTTTTTTCACCTGGTAAGGCTTAAATTAAAAATGATTACATCCCCCTAGGTTTTTTTAAAACTATTTGAAGTAGAAGAGTAGTGTAGCACCTGCCTAGATTAGGGAAATTTAGTTCTGGCTCACTGTAATCAATGTAGCTGTGTTTGATTGTTCTGGCCTGTTCTATGTTCCAGTGGCTGCAGAATTGACTGCTTCCCCCAGGCTGGTCCAGAAATATTCTGGGAGTTAGTGGGCAGAAAGGGTCTAATCAGCAGCTGAAGATTAATTCAGCCCTGGCCAGTCCCTGGGGAGAGGTGCCCTGATGGTGACTGGGAGGCTGTATAAATCATAAACCATAAATGCAGCGCTAAAATAATATAAGTGAAACATACATGCGATATATGACACAAAAAATATACAGATCAGTGTGCATCACAATATGTACAAAATTCCACATAAAAAAATGAAAAGAGACCAAAATAAGAAAGAAATGGCTGAAAACTAGTAGTCCTCCACTCATGGGAAAAAAGGATTAGTGTAGATATCCAAACACCACCAACTTGACCTGAAGCTGTAGAGAGCTGTATAATACTCTTGGACAGAGAGCGGCCGGGTGTTTTACCCTGAGGAGGAGATCACAACCTTGGGGGGCTGCTAGCACCATAAGCCTTGCTGCCATGTGCCTGTGGGATGTCAAGGCAAACTGTTGAGATGTTTGGCAAACTGAGGACCTAAGCAACTGAGAGTTGTTGAAACTGACTGAGGGACTGTCACCTGAGGCTCTAGCCTGGTACCACAGGAAAGAATGTGTCTTAGGGATATTGGAAGGAGGCAACCAATTTTCCCAGGACATTTGTCAGTACAGACTGATAAGAGAGATTCTAGAGACTGTGTGCAGTTTCCATTCCTCTTGTGGTCAGCGGGTGTAAAGGGGACAATTTTTTTGGGGGGTGCAAACAAACTGAAAAAAACCCCATCAATTGCAGCCTCACTGTACCATCAAAGGCAGCCACTGTGCCCATATATTGCCGCCGCTGTGACCATCAAACGCAGCCACTGTGCCATCAAATGCCACCACTGTGCCTATTAAACGCAGCCACTGTGCCATCAAATGCTCCCACTGTGCCATCAAATGCTTCCACTGTGCCCATCAAATGCTTCCACTGTGCCCATCAAATGCTCCCACTGTGCCATCAAATGCTGCCACTGTTCCATCAAATGCTCCCACTGTGCCATTAAATGTTGCCACTGTGCCATCAAATGCTCCCACTGTGCCCATCAAATGCTGCCACTGTGCCCCCCGCCTGCCGTTTGCCCGGCACTTACCCTGTCTCGGTGGGGCAGCGGGTGATGGCCGCGAGCGGTTTCCTCCTTGTCCTCAATGTCTTCTCTCATCCGCTCCTCTATCATAAATCTATCTATTGGTGATAGAGGGGTGGCTGGAGAGAGGGGGCAGCACCTGTGCGCCCTTATGGATGCCCTGTCACAGGGACATTGTGTCCTGTGTCCTGAAGATCCTTAGTAAAAGAACTTAGGCTCGATTCACACTAATGCGTTTTTTGATGAATTTTGCAGAAATGCAGGGAATTTTTTTAACATGAGTTCCTATGAAAAACGTTCACATCAATGCATTTTTGTGCCTCTGCATTTTTGGAAAGGGTCGGGGACTTTTTTCCTGCAAAATGCAGCGTTTTGCATGTAATAGACTTCAATGGACCGCGATTTTGCCACAATTTGCGTTTTGCGATTTCTCATTTTTTTTAGCTGTACGTTCACTGTATATAACTGGTTGCTAAGGAGGGGGCCTACATGAGTTTGGCATCTTCCAAACGCATGCAGGGATCTGCTGCCCTCTACTGTCAGCTGCTAGTATTACACTGCAATGCATGATTATGTATGTCACTTCCTGACTTGGGGGTTGTTGGGAAAAGATCTTGGAAGGAGCAAGTGGAGAGAGAGAGAAGGTCTAAGTCACATGTCCTTTCCATGCTACTAATATCAGATCAGAAGAGACAATGAGAGTGATATGCAAGTATTTCTGTGTTCTAATAGTTTACCAACAGCTGCCAATAGCTTCTTGAGTGTATTGCTGATTCCTTATGACAAACAGAGTATCTCTGTCTTGTTACTATCTTGCATTCACAGTGGCAGATAGAGTAACTAGGACTGTGGTCTAGGCTGGTTGGTTAATGGGTGAAGGGTCTCCCCATCACAGCAGATCTTGTCTTCAGGTCTTCAACACAAGGACAGATGCCACATCATCCTCAGGGGCCCTTGCAACAGGACTTTGCTGCAACATTCATTTGGGAGTATCTCTATAAATAACTATATATACCACAATTCCCCCATATATGGGACCCTTTGCTGATAATATCTGTTCGTTCATTGAATGTATGTGCTGTTATTAAACTTTTTTTTAAATACAAAGCTTGTATTAGTTCTATACTAGTGTGCATCTATAAGCTTATCAGTATTGTTATATGCTGACTGCAGTAATTACTTTGATTAGATAACTGATTCATTTCCCAGGAAGGTAATCCCCTCCATTTTATATTTACCAACAGGTTTAGTGCAATAACCAGTTTTTTTTTCTTTTTTGGGGGGGGGGGGGGGGGCATTTCTCATAGCCCTCACTCCTAAAAGAGCGCTACACACATGTTGGAGGGCATATGGGAAAATTGCTTCCTTTAGCCACATTTGGTGGTTTTGCTCTGTGATCTATACATACTAGAGCCATACATTAAAGGCTAGCACCACCCCCGCCCCATTTTTTTATTTCCTAATTTTTCTATGTTTCTGTATTGCCCCAAATTTCTTGTTTTTTCTTTTTATTAAATTGGATTGGTTCATTAAATTGGTTGAAGACAATGGCGCTTTAACTGTTAGGATGAGCCAGTGATTTCGCAATTCTACGCTCTGTGATCTGCCATAATAGTTGTTGTTTACATTTCCTTGAACTAAATAAAATCAGTGCCTGTACATTGGTACATCAGCTATGTTCTAGAGCAGGGGTCTCCAAACTTTCTAAACAAAGTTGGCCAGTTTTCTGTCCTTCAGGCTTTGGACTGTGGCCAATATAAAAATGCTCTGGCATCAGTGGGCATAAGCAATGCCCCATCGTTTAGTATCAATAGTGCCATTAATATTGTCAGCGGGTACACCATCATTGGTGGAATACTGCCCCAAGGGCTAGGTAAAGGCAAGAAAAGGGCCACATCTGGCCCCCGGGCCACAAATTGGAGAGCATCCTGGGAGTCCTAAAATCTCAGTCACATATAGCAGACCCTGTGCTATGCCCTCTCACACTTCCCTTACTTGATGGTATGGGTCACAGTTCCGAGCCTGAAGGTGGTAGGTATTTGCATAATACAGCACTGAGGGTTTTTAGGGCTCCAGGCAAATTTACAATATAGCTGAACTACCATGCAGGCACTTGGGGAACATGGAATTGGCTGTTTAACAATTTTTTTTTTGCGACTACAGGTTTGCTTTAAAGCAGCAGGGGTGCTGATATATTTTTTACAGCCTTGCAATCAAAACTTAATTATTTACAAAGGTTGTTGTGGGGTCAGGGTTATAACAAGAACCAAATTTTGATGGTGACACACATATTTGCCCAAACACATCCACACAATAATGAATCTGCACTTGGGGCTTTCATAAGTGCACTTTGTGGCTGTCATGTGATCTGTGATGTCACATCCTTAGCCAGAGGGGAGGGAAGATCAGTGATGGGACAAGTGTTAGCCAACAAAGATGTTTCTTAATGCAGTGCGACATAGAGCTTTTCCCACTGCGTTGTCAATGATCTTAAACTAGGCGATGGGGGGGGGGGGCGTGTCCAAGATGGCGACGGGAGCGGACGTCTTTTAACACCGCTCCGCCGTCCGGACCAAATATCCGCCGATCCAGCGGTGCCAGACGACCTTAACGGTGCCCACTCGATCTGTCGGGACCCCTGCAGTCCCCCGCTCATGCCCGGGTATAAAAAGGGCGGATCAGCGCGCCGACAGAGCCTACGGAGGACCGGGCCCACGCCGCCGCGTGCTGGGGAGAAGGCCGCAGCAGCACATACACCCACGATGGCAGAGCAAGCAGGGGAGGTGAGTCCAGGGGTAGTGGCAGACCCCCAGGCCCCCCCGGAGCATGCAGCGCTCTTGGAAGCCATAAATGGCTGCAGAACGGCCCTCACTGAAAAGATTGATCATGTGCACATTGAGGTGGGCCTGATTAGGAGAGACATTGATGCTTTTAAAGGCAGAGTGACAGAAGTTGAGCAGCGTGTGTCTTTGACGGAGGATATTCAGAGAGATCACTCGGCTGACATTCAATCCCTGAAGATCAGAGTCAAGCATCTAGAGTCGCGTGCTGAAGATGCAGAAAATCGCAACAGACGCAGCAATCTGCGCATCATTGGCCTGCCTGAGGGAGCGGAGGGGAATGATACCCCCCAGTTCACAGAACAACTGCTGCGCACCCTTCTACCCAGGGCCTCATTTTCCTCCCACTTTGTTGTGGAACGTGCCCACAGGATCCCTGCAACAAGGGGACCGCAGGGAGCACCCCCGCGCACCTTTATTTTTAAGCTGCTGAACTACCGTGACCGTGACGTAATCCTGAGGGAAGCAAGGAACGTGGGGGAGCTCAAGTATGAGAATGCCAAACTCCTCATATTCCCAGATTACTCCATTGAAACCCAGCGGCAGAGGAAGTCATTTGACCACGTGAGATCCCAGCTTCGCGCCAAGAACCTCAAATACAGTATGCTGTTTCCCGCCAGACTGCGAGTCCAGGACGGAGAGAGGGTGCGATTCTTCACATCGCCGGCCGAAGCATCCTCCTGGCTGGATACGGTCCGCACTGGATGAGCAAGTATACATCTCTCTGATCCCTGTGTTTTTACTACCCTTTGCAGCTGTGTACCTGAATTTGGGGGTGGGGGGGTCCTAATAGCGGCTACTGCAGCCCCCATGCACCCCTTAGACACTGAGACTATGAGCGGGTGATGCCTGTTGTCTGCACGCGGACGAGGCACCCCCTCCCCCCCCCCCTGCTGATTTCCACTTCTCAGGATGGACTCCCCCCCCTGCCTATTGTTTACTGCTTTTGTCCCCTGTCTTTCTGAGAAGACCTCGGCCATCCTTATCTACACCCCTATGTTTTGGTTTCTACTGCTCCTCCTTTTTCTATTGCTGCTGCACAGGCTGGTAACGGATACTCTGCCACTTGCCTCAAGAACCATACCCCCAGCTTGCTGGGAGACTGGCACCACATTTTATATCCGGGCGACCCCAGTTTGGAGGGGTCGATGGACATATGTCTAAAATGCCTCTTGCACACGTTACCCCCATGACATGGCGACTTGCCGTGTGGTTTTTGGGAAGGAAAGCCACCCATAGTTCTACATGGGCTGGCAGGGAGGGGGGGGGGGGGTTGTTGTTTTTTTGTTTTAGTTATTGGTTTTATTACTACTATTATTTGACAAATCTAAAAGTGCTTATATGCTTGACACAGTCACTAGGGCCTCTGACACCGAAGCTCCTTGGGAGCTGCTCTCTATGTACAACTGAATTGTGGGTTTATGCTCTGTCCGGGTCGGGTGAAAGCCTCGGGCCTGCCCCGCTATTGATTATTTCCGGCATGCTATGTCGTCACTAACGATTGTTTCCTGGAACACCAGGGGCTTGAACTCCCCAGTTAAGCGGTCCCTGGTGTTTCAATTTTTGAAAACCCACAACCCTCATATCTGTGTGTTCCAGGAAACACATCTAGTGGGCAAGAAAACCCTTAGTCTAAAAAAGCCCTGGGTGGGACACCAATATAACTCGACGTATTCCAATTTTGCAAGAGGGGTCACCATTCTGGTACGCAAATCACTTACATTTAAACTCCTGGGGCTGGACCTTGACCCGGACGGCAGATATATAGTGTTGCATGCTATGATTGAAACATTAGAACTGGTGCTTGTGGGCATCTACATCCCCCCCCCCTGCCTCGGTCAAACTGCTTCATAAATTAAGTCACCTCCTGGCAAACTATGGGACTGACAATCTCCTGCTTATGGGAGATTTTAATATGACACCAAATCCGGGGCTGGACCGCCTCAACTCATCTGGGGGCCCCACCTCGGATCTCTCGAACTGGGCTGACACTTATGGGCTGACGGATCTCTGGAGATGGAGGAATCCCTCTGAGAAATCCTACACATGCCACTCAGCCACGTACAGAGCTCTCTCACGCATAGATCTGGTATACGCAGGGGCACCTCTCCTACCCAGGGTACAGGAAATCTCCATTCTTCCACGGGGGATCTCTGATCACACCCCACTTCTCCTCCGGCTGTCCCTGGAGGGATCTCCTGGGGACAGGCTGTGGAGACTATCCAGATTCTGGATATCCGACCCTAGGGTGGACTCCGAGTTCCGCTACCAGATGGAAACATACTGGATGCTCAACCCGGGTACAGCCTCCCCAGCGGTGGTCTGGGATGCCTTTAAGGCCTCCTCTAGGGGGCACTACCAGAAGATCATAGGGAAAATTAGAAAACAGCTGAAGGCGGACATTCTGGAAGCGGAAGGTAGGGCACTCAACCTAGAACAGCAGTTTGTGTTAACGGGGGACCCGGAGGTTCACGACAGGCTCCAAAACAGCACCAGGGAAGTCATGTTAATGCGTACCTCACTCACTAAGAAAAAAATGCTCCAACAGTCGCAGAGAATCTTTGAGGAGGGTGAAAGGGGAGGCAGGCTACTGGCATGGTTGGCCAGGGAACAGACAGGGACCATGAGTGTACCCTCGCTGATAGACGGAGCTGGGGTCAGAATGACCTCCTCCAGGGAGATCAGCGAGAGCTTCACGACCTACTATGCAGACTTATATTCCACACGAGTGAACTACTCCATGGAAGACCTACATATCTACCTCTCTGATGTTGACTTCCCAGTGCTGACTGACACATACAGATCCCAACTAGACTCGCCCATTACCATACTAGAAGTCCAACAAGCCATAGCCTCACTCCAAGCGGGGAAAACCCCGGGACCGGACGGATTCCCCACAGAGTTCTACAGAACATATGCTGAAGAACTGGCCCCTAGACTACACTCCATGCTCCTCGCGGCACTGGGGGAGGGTGCACTCCCGGAATCTATGTCCGAGGCGGTAATAGTAGTCATTCCCAAGCCAGGGAAAGACCCAGAACTCTGTAAATCATACCGCCCAATCTCACTGATAGACGTAGACGCCAAGCTGCTGGCCAAGATCCTGGCAACTAGACTGAACGGGGTGATTACGGCACTGGTCCACCCAGACCAGTCGGGCTTTATGCCAGGCAGGGGGACCGACATTAATATCCGCAGGTTGTTTACCCACATAGACATGGCAAAGGAGGGGGACAGAGGTTTGGTTGCAGCTCTGGACGCCGAAAAGGCATTCGACTCTGTCGAGTGGCTCTTCCTATGGGATGTCCTGGAATGCTTCGGATTTGGCCCCAGGTTTATCTCCTGGATCCAACTCCTGTATAAAAATCCCACTGCCCGGGTTAGGGTCAATGGCCTGCTGTCTCCTCCCTTCAGCCTGCACAGAGGAACGAGACAGGGATGCCCCCTGTCTCCAGGGCTTTTCGCATTGGCGATTGAACCCCTAGCGATATTGATACGCCAAGACCACAGAGTGAGGGGCATAGAGGTTGGCGTGCTGCAGGAGAAAATATCCCTGTATGCCGACGACACCCTGCTTTATCTAGCGGACGCAGAAGCATCACTCCAGACCGCACTAGGAATAATAGAACAGTTTGGGAAATTCTCTGGCATACGAGTGAATTGGGATAAATCGGTCCTCTTCCCCCTTAGTGACACTAACCCCAAAAATCCCACCAACACGCCCCTTCAGTGGGTAGATGACTTCAAATATCTGGGTGTGATAGTTAAGAGCTCCCCTCGGGCATACATAGGAGACAATCTCTCCCCCCTGCTTACGCAGTTTGCCACTAGGTGCCAGACATGGAAAACGCTGCCACTGTCCCCGGTGGGTAGGGTGAACCTCCTAAAAATGGTATACCTTCCGAAGTTCGTCTACTTCTTTAGGAACACCCCCTGCCTGATCCCCAAAGCTTTCTTCCAGAAGATTGACACCATTATCTCCTCCTTCGTATGGGCTGGGAAGACCCCCAGACTAGCAAAGAAAACGCTCCAACTCCCCCTGTCTCAGGGGGGCTTGGCGCTGCCACACTTTCAATTGTACTACTGGGCGGCAGTACTGGTTACGGCCCGGTGGTGGTTCTCCCAGCCCAAACAAAACCCGGCAGTTACTCTGGAGGCGGCGATCCTGGGGTCCTACGCTGCATTGTCTAACTTGCCCTATAGGGGGCCCAGGGCCCACCCCCAGGCTACGACCCTGATGCGCACCACTGTACAGGTATGGCAGAAGTCGAGGGAGATATATAGGGAGGATGCGACCGTCTCGCCCCACACCCCCTTGTGGGGTAATCCTACCCTGCCGCACCTCTTTGGGGTTCCTGAACCCCAGATGTGGGCGGGGAGGGGCATAATCACTCTCAGGCAGGTCTTTAAGGGTAGCTCCTTCCGCTCATTCGAAGATCTGCAGGCCCAGTACGCACTACCGAACACCATGAGGTTTAGATACTATCAGTTCAGACATGCAATACTAGCCCAATTCCCAAACCCCCTGACACTCCAAACGGACGCAGTGGAAAGACTGCTTATTGCAAAACTGCTGGACAAACCGCTATCCTCCCTCTACTTTTACCTCTCAGCTGCGCATATTACCCCCCCGACTAAGACATATGACAAGTGGAGGGCCGACATACCTGAGCTGACCGAGGAGATGTGGGAGGATGTTGTATCAGACTACACCACAAAAATGATCTCGGCAAAAGACCGCTTTATCCAGCTTAAGATGCTACATAGGGCATATTACACACCTGCTAGGCTGGCCAGGATATACCCGGGGGCGAGTGAACTTTGTTCAAGATGTGGAACCTCTGTGGGAACCTTTCTCCACGTGATGTGGTCCTGCCCTGTGCTGCGCCCCTACTGGGGAGCCGTTGTTGAGGTACTGAACTCCTTTGGAGACTGGGCCCTACGTGCGGACCCAGCCCTGGCACTCCTGGGAAGTATGGAGGACATTGAGGCCTCAAGACATGAAAAATTGTTCCTGTTCTACGCCCTGTATTATGCCAGGAGGGAAATCCTCCTGAAATGGAAGCAGGCCACCCCCCCTACACTGAGCATGTGGAAAGCCACAATAAACTCGGTCCTACCCCTCTATAAACTCACATACGAGAGCAGAAACTGTCCCAAAAAGTTTGACAAAGTATGGTCCCAATGGGTCGATGCACATGGCTGTTGAATGAAACGTGTCAACTGTATTATATGTTGTACCACCATGGTTATAACGAAAGTGATAATGTTGTTCCGGATATTGACTCCTTCTCCCCCCCCCCCCCCCAGCCCCCGTCCCCATCCCCCCCCCCCTCCCCCCCCTGTCCCTACTCTCCAGTTTTTCCTCCTGCTTAGAAGATGCCTGGAACAACGACTTTGTTATTGTGCCTTATATTTTAGTGATAGGGAAACTGTGATTCTGCGTTAATCTTTATCAACACGCACTGTTTATGATGTATAGACCATGCTGACTGTATATACCATTGGACAATGTGAACTGTGTCATTGTTAATTGTTGCAACTATTTTTTTCAATAAAAAAACCTTTCTGTTAAAAAAAAAAAAAACTAGGCGATGGGGGGGAGGGTCCAGAAATAGGAATAGTCAGCGTGGAACATATTCCAGAGGGTAATATTAGGGGCATTAGTGGTAGGGTAACTAAAGCACATAAACCCAAGGTAAGCATAGTAGCAAGTCCTAGTTGCAATCTCGGAGCACCCAAGAGGATAGTATGTGACTGGTCAAAATATAGTAATGCATTAAAGTGTTTGTTCACCAATGCCAGAAGTCTGCCAAGCAAGATAGGTGAGTTGGAAGCTCTGGTGCATCAGGAGAGCTATGATGTAATCGGTATTGCTGAAACTTGGCTGCAGTCCTCACACGACTGGGCTATAAATATTCCTGGCTTTGCACTCTTTCGGAAAGACAGAGTTAAAAGGAAAGGTGGAGGGGTCTGTCTGTATGTGAGAAGTGATCTCAAAGCGAGTGTGAAAGAGGACCTGGGGGATGGAGAGTGTGATGAGTCTGAAGCATTATGGGTGGAACTGCATACAGATGTGAGTAGTTTAAAGTTAATCATTGGAGTTTGTTATAGACCACCCAATGTTAATGAGGAGGTGGATACTCAGCTCCTTGCACAAATAGAAAGGGCTGCAAGGGCTGGGACAGTGATAATAATGGGTGATTTTAACTACCCAAAAATTGACTGGAATAATGGCACTGCTGGGACAGTTAAAGGACAACAATTTATAAACCTATTACAGGACAATTTTATGGTCCAGTTTATTGAGGCCCCAACCAGGAATGATGCTCTGCTGGATCTGGTAATCTCAAACCATGCAGAGCATATTACTAATGTTCAGATAAAGGAGCATCTGGATAGCAGTGACCATAACATGATTTCATTTGATGTTAGCTGTAAGCAAAAATCACATACAGGAAAGATAAAAACACTTAATTTCAAGAGGGCAAATTTTCCAAGGATGAGGGCTGCTCTCCAGAACTTAGACTGGGAGAGAATATTGGCAACAATGGGCACAGAACAGAAATGGGGATTCTTCAAAAAGACTGTTTGTGAACTCACTGCAAAGTATATTCCCATGGGCAATACATTTAAAAGGCTAAAAATAAAACCTATGTGGCTCACGGCCAAAGTTAAAAAAGCTATAAACTATAAGAAAAGAGCTTTTAAAAAATATAAAAATGAAGGATCACTAGTGTCATTTAAATGTTACAAAGAACATAACAGAATATGTAAAAAGGAAATCAAGGATGCAAAAATTCAAAACGAAAGACAGATTGCAAAAGATAGTAGGACAAACCCCAAAAAATTCTTCAAATATATTAATAGTAAAAAGGTCAAGTCTGAGCATGTAGGCCCTTTACAAAATAATCTAGAGTGGGTAACTGGGGACAAAGAGAAGGCTAATTTATTAAATACTTTCTTCAGCTCTGTGTATACAAAGGAGCATGGGGGAGCTCATGTCCACAATGGGGGTGGTAGTGACACAGCCCCAAATCCACAATGGCTCAAAAGTGATATGGTCCTGAAATATTTAGACAGAATAAAGGTGGATAAAGCACCTGGACCTGATGGCATCCACCCACGGATCCTAAAAGAATTGAGCTCTGTAATTTCAAAGCCATTGTATCTAATTTTTAGGGACTCATTAATGACAGGAATAGTACCACTGGATTGGCACAGGGCGAACGTGGTGCCTATATTTAAAAAGGGAACAAAGTCTTTACAAAGTAACTATAGACCTGTTAGTTTAACTTCTATAGTTGGGAAGATACTGGAGAGATTAATAAAAGACCCCATAGACGAGTTCTTGCAGGAAAAAAATATTTTAAGCAACAGACAGCATGGATTCATGAAAGGTGGTAAGTAAAACCTTGGACAGAGGCATGGCTGTGGACGTGGTATACTTGGATTTTGCAAAAGCGTTCGATACAGTTCCCCACACACGGCTCATGTGTAAGGTAAGGTCTACAGGTTTGGAAATATCGGTTTGTAAATGGATAGAAAACTGTCTAAAAGACAGAATTCAGAGAGTCGTGGTTAATGATTCTTACTCTGAATGGTCTAAGGTTATCAATGGTGTACCCCAAGGTTCAGTGCTGGGACCCTTACTTTTTAATATCTTTATAAATGATATTGGGTCTGGGATCAAAAGTAACATTTCTGTCTTTGCAGATGACACCAAGCTATGCAGTGGAATAACGTCCTTACAGGAGGTCTCCAATTTACAAGCCGACCTCAATGCTCTGTCTAATTGGGCGACTATGTGGCAGATGAGGTTTAATGTTGATAAATGTAAAGTTATGCACTTGGGGGCTAAGAATATGCATGCATCATACATGCTAGGGGGGAGTACAACTGGGGGAATCCGTAGTGGAGAAGGATCTGGGGGTTTTGGTAGATCATAAGCTCAATAATAGCATGCAATGCCAAGCTGCGGTTTCCAAAGCGAGCAAAGTACTTTCTTGTATTAAGAGAGGTATGGACTCGAGAGAGAGAGATATCATTTTGCCCCTGTTCAAATCATTAGTAAGACCTCATCTGGAATATGCAGTTCAGTTTTGGGCACCAGTTCTCAAAAAGGATATTGGGGAACTGGAGAAAGTGCAGAGAAGGGCAACCAAACTGATAAGAGGCATGGAGGAGCTCAGCTATGAGGAAAGATTAGAGGAACTGAATTTATTCACCCTTGATTAGAGGAGATTAAGGGGGGATATGATCAACATGTATAAATATATAAGGGGTCCATATTGTGAACTTGGTGTTGAGTTATTCACTTTACGGTCAACACAGAGGACAAGGGGGGCACTCTTTACGTCTAGAGGAAAAGAGATTTCATCTCCAAATACGGAAAGGTTTCTTCACAGTAAGAGCTGTGAAAATGTGGAATAGACTCCCTGCAGAGGTGGTTCTGGCCAGCTCAGTAGATTGCTTTAAGAAAGGCCTGGATACTTTCCTAAATGTACATAATATAACTGGGTACTGACATTTATAGGTAAAGTTGATCCAGGGAAAATCCGATTGCCTCTCGGGGGATCAGGAAGGAATTTTTTCCCCTGCTTTAGCAAATTGGAGCATGCTCTGCTGGTTTGTTTTTTGCCTTCCTCTGGATCAACTGTGGGTGTAGAATGAGGTATATGGGATTGTATGATATATGTATATATAGCTATATATATATATTTTTTGTGGTTGAACTGGATGGACTTGTGTCTTTTTTCAACCTAACTAACTATGTAACTATGTAACTATGTAACTATCTGCACAAATAACATTGGGGGGGGGGGGGTTAAAGAGCATAACTGCACCCTAGAACAGCTGCCTGATCTGCTACTGCAGTTGGTGTTTTTTTTTGTTATCATGCAGTTGATGAATGCATGAGTGGCCTTTTTGCTTTATTATTAAGATAAGGAAACAGACAATAAAACTCACTATAAATCGATATATCTATCAATATTTTCAAAATAATAATGTACTTAGTTGACAATCAGCACTACAGCCTGGAATAAGGATACACAATGAGAAACAACTAAACATTGGGGCTTTATAAGTGCTGAAACCTCCTCCTAGAATGATAAATCTTACAATTGATAAATCTTACAATTGTTAAAATTGTGTCAATACCAAATAATATACATTAGTTTACAGTGTAACTCCAATAGATTAAACAAACTCCCCCCTCTCCAAAGTATAGTAAATCCTCTATAGACAAATGTAATAGGCAGTCATGGATAACCATGGCAAACAATATTTCACATATATGAGGAGATGCATAATCCAACACGTTTCCGCATTGTCAGCTTCTTCAGGGGTTTATTTGGAGGGGAATGAATGTAGTAGGGTTGCTGTAAAAGAAACAAATGGATTCAGATAATATACATTCACAGATATGTCTAAATTCATATATGTGAAATATTGTTTGCCATGGTTATCCATGACTGCAAATTACATTTGTCTATAGAGGATTTACTATACTTTGGAGAGGGGGTGTTTGTTTAATCTATTAGAGTTACGCTGTATAACTCTTGTTTTTCTAATATGTCTATTATTTGGTATAGACACAATTTTAACAAATTATAATAAAATAAAATTTTAATATCACGTTGTAAGATTTATCATTCTAGGAGGAGGTTTCAGCACCTATCTTGTTGTATATCTATCAATATTCTTTATAATGTATGCTGGTTTTTTGTTGTTTCTCATAATTTGTATGGTTGTTGCTATGCCAAGGACTGCATCCCATAAGAGGGAAGGACTGAAGGTAGGTATTCTATCAATATTCTTTACATTACAGTTGCTTGAAAAAGTATTCATACCCCTTGAAATCTTTCACATTTTGTCATGTTACAACCAAAAACTTAAATGTATTTTATTGGGATTTTATGTGATAGACCAATACAAAGTGGCACATAATTGTGAAGTGAAAGAAAAATGATAAATGGTTTTCAACATGTTTTACAAGTATCTGAAAATTGTGACGTGCATTTGTATTCAACCTCCCTGAATCAATACTTTGTAGAACCACCTTTCACTGCAATTACACCTGCAAGTCTTTTTGGGGATGTCTCTACCAGTTTTGCACATCTAGAGAGTGACATTTTTGCCCATTCTTCTTTGCAAAATAACTCAAGCTCTGTCAGATTGGATAGAGAGCATCTCTGAACAGCAATTTTAAAGTCTTACCACATATTCTCACTTGAATTTAGGTTTGGAATTTGACTGGGCAATTTTAACACATGAATATACTTTAAACCATTCCATTGTAGCTCTGGCTGTATGTTTAAGTTTGTTGTCCTGCTGGAAGGTGAACCTCCGAATATACTTTAAACCATTCCATTGTAGCTCTGGCTGTATGTTTAAGTTTGTTGTCCTGCTGGAAGGTGAACCTCCGCCCCAGTCTCAAGTATTTTGCAGACTCTAATGCTCTGTACACACGATAGGATTTTCCGATGGAAATGTGTGATAGGACCTTGTTGTCGGACCGTGTGTACCCATTTTAGACGCACGAAGTGCCAGGCATGCTCGGAATCAAGCAGAAGAGCAGCACTGGCTATTGAACTTAATTTTTATCAGCTCATCATATGTGTTGTACGTCACTGCGTTCTTGATGTTTGGAATTTCCGACCAACTTTGTGTGACCGTGTGTATACAAGACAAGTTTGAGCCAACATCCGTTGGAAAAAATCCCATGGATTTTGTTGTTGGAAAATCCTATTGTGTGTACGCGGCATAACAAGTTTTCTTCTAAGATTTCCCTATATTTGGCTCCATCCATCTTCGCATCAACTCTGACAAGTTTCCCTATCCCTGCTGAAGAAAAGCATCCCCACAACATGATGCTGCCACCACCATGTTTCACGGTGGGGATGGTGTGTTCAGGATGATGTGGAGTGTTTGTTTTCCGCCACACATAGCGTTTTGCTTTTAGGCCATACAGTTCAATTTTGGTCTTATCTGACCAGAGCACCTTCTTCCACATGCTTACTATGTCCCCCACATGGCTTCTCGCAAACTGCAAATGGGACTTCTTATGTCTTTATTTCAACACTGACTTTCTTCTTGCCACTTTTCATTAAGGCCAGATTTGTGAAGTCCACAACTAATAGTTGTTCTATGGACATATTCTCCCACCTGAGCTGTAGATCACTGCAGCTCCTCCAGAGTTTCCATGAGCCTCTTGGCTGCTTCTCTGATTAATGCTCTCCTTGCCTGTTTAGGTGGACGGCCATGTCTTGGTAGGTTTGCAGTTGGGCCAAACTCTTTTAATTTTTGGATGATGGATTTAACAGTGCTCCATGAGATGTTCAAATATTCAGATATTTTTGGTATAACCTAACCCTGCTTTAAACTTCTCTGCAACTTTATCCCTGACTTGTATGGTGTGTTCCTTGGCCTTCATGATGCTGTTTGTTCACTAAGGTTCTCTAACAAACCTCCGATGGCTTAACTGAACCGCTGTTTTTATACTGAGATTTAATTACACACAGGTGGAATCTATTTACTAATTAGGTGGCTTCTGAATGCAATTGGTTCCACAAAATTTTAGTTAGGGTTATCAGAGTAAAGGAGGCTGAAAACAAATGCACACAGCATTTTTCAGATATTTATTTGTAAAGAATTTTGAAAAACATTTATCAGTTCCCTTTCCACTTCACAATTATGTGCCACTTTGTGTTGGTCTATCACATAAAATCCCAATAAAATACATTTACGCTTTTGGTTGTAACATGACAAAATGTGGAACATTTCAAGGGATGTGAATACTTTTTCAAGGCACTGTATATGCTATTTTTTTGTTGTTTCTCATACTTTGTATGGTTGTTGTTATGCTGAGGACTGCATACCATAAGAGGGTGGGAGTGTAGGCGGGTTTTGGGCTGCAGTATATCCAATAACCTGTAGGTGGCACTGTGCCATTTCTTCCGGCTGGCAGGAGACCAATGAGAACTAATGTGTCCCCTACTATGGGATCCAAACAGCCATCTTGGGAAGGACGGCATATCCAGCTTGACACAGAAGTCTTAAAATAGTTGATTCTGCACCATTCAGTGTCCCACAGTGTGGGAGTAGGGGACAGATCCCTCACTTGATACAGGGAAAGAGACATTCGGGGATCGCGTTGTAACATCACAACCCCTTCCCTGGTATCCGGGGATCTGTAGGTGTGTATTACACTGCTGAAAAACTTGCTGATAAATAGTACTTTCTCCGCTAACTGTATGATTTGAAGCATATGTAATTTTGTGTGGTAATTCCTCTCAATCTTTGGGTACACCGATTAGGCCCCAGGTACACTATCTATCTATCTATCTATCTATCTATCTATCTATCTATCTAGCTATCTATCTACCTACTGTATCCATTTTTTCCGTCTGTCTTTCCATCTTACAGTTTTTGCATATACTGTATGTGTATTGTGAATGGAAATATGAAAACCTTGCATTCTATCATTAGGTCAACAAGCTTTATCAATAATATGTTACTCAAGAAAGACACATTGCTAACATTCACTGAACCAAAAAAAGACTGGGCGTCTCCTAAAACAAGCCATTCATTCTATCCAGAATAACTTTATTCATAAACATGCAATACCTACACAAGGTTGCATCAGTATTTAATTGTAAGCAATCAAAGTGACAGTTGGAAAATATAGCTTTAAGGCACTATGGTAAAAATACCTTTTGCTTGAATAACTGGAAACACAAATACAATTCTGTGTGTGAAATATGGACAGTTTAATCTCTTTGCTGATGCAACCCATGGAGGATCAACAACAGAATTAATACTAATCATAATGCGTGACTGAAAACATACATTTTACGTGTCTGGCATGCAATACAATTTTAAAGGTGAAATTCCCGGACTTTTGAAAGTATATTTAGAGACATTACCTCCATTGCAATGCATCTGATATGCGATCATTGGATTTTAATTTTGTAGGTATTAAAAGTCAAGTAAATTCAAAAATTATGTTTTGGATTTCTTTACCTTGGTTGGTTGCAGAAAAACTGAAAGACATGTAAGGCTGGCATGGCTGACCTGGCATGGCTGTAATGTTCACCCTCTTGGCTTTAATACTTTCAGTTGCTAATTGAGAACAAGCATGCTAATAAAGACCTTTGACTTTGCTGCTTTGTATATTGTAAAGTCAGATAACATAACCACCAGGAAACTAGTATGAAGTCAACAGTAGTAGCCCCTGTATTTATCTCATGACAAATTAACTTAGTATGGTACAGTATATGTATTGTCTATATGCATAGTGAAGTATACAGATAGTCACATACCCCTGTCACTTTTTGCTGTCTGTATTACTTTGCCAAAGTTTCCCTTTAATTTATTTCCCGAAAACACAGCTGGAAGTGTAGAGAAATCTGCTCAAAGTTAGGAGTAATCCCCTCTTAGACAGTCATACACACCTAAATAGCCAAATGAACATGTCTTTTACAACAGATTTAATATAACTTTCCTTGTGACAAAGTTCTCTAGGGCAAATAGAAATAGTTAATCTAAGGCTAATAATGGTGTAAAAGGCACAACTTATTATAAATGTGTAGACTGAAGCTCTGGATCCAAAGGCATATGCAAACTTTTTATTGTTAAAAAATAAAAATAATGATAATGTCATAGTCTGGAATGGACAGGGATCATGAGACAAGAGTACACACGAGCTAGATTACCAGTCATGGCATAGATGGCTCTCATGCTGGGAGAGACTCCAGATGGTTTAACGAATCTATTTATTTATCTTGTTTTTCAATACTATAATATTCCCCATGTCTCCTCTACACCCTCGGCAATGATACCTGTTGCCAACTTTATATTATCCGTTTATCTATTACAAATTCATTTGTTCACGTACAATAAGGGTATTAGCCAGTGCATCCCAATGGGAAATAAATTTAAAAGATCTAATAAAAGTCCTGGGTGGCTTAACTCCAGCGTAAGAATGCATATAAAAGCAAAGGAGAAGGCCTTCAAAAAATACAAGGCTGAGGGATCATCATCAGCATTCCAACTTTACAAAGAATGCAACAAGAAATGGGTGCAATCAGGGTGGCTAAGATAGAATGGGAAAGGCACATAGTGGAGGAGAGTAAAAAAAATCCCAGGAAATTCTTTAAGTACATAAATAGTAAGAAAGGGAGATCATATTGGTCCCATAAAAAATGATGAAGGGAATCTGGTTACTAAGGATGGAGAGATGGCGAAGGTATTAAATTTATTCTTCTCCTTGGTCTTCACGAGGGAGACGGGGGGCTCTAGTAACCAAAACTGCAATGTTTATCCTCATGACACATCACAGGAAGCACCCTCATGGCTAACAGGCGACAGAATTAGAAATAGACTTGAAAAACGTAACATTAATAAGTCAGACAGCTTGTACCCGGGGGTCCTTAAGGAACTCAGTCAAGTAATTGCCAGACCATTGTTCCTAATTTTTATGAACAGTCTACTGACTGGAATGGTACCAGCTGATTGGAGAAAAGCCAATGTAGCACCAATATTTAAAAAAGGGCCAAGATACATTCCTGGGAATTATAGACCAGTTAGCCTAAAATCAATTGTATGTAAGCTCTTGGAGGGGAGGATAAGGGACTATATACAAGATTTTAGTAATGACAACAATATCATTAGCAATAATCAGTACAGGGGCGGATCCAGAGTCTAGTCTCGGGAGGGGCACTGCCAGAAAATAAGGTGTTGCTTACAGAACACATTTGTATTAAAATATATGTATTTAACATTTCATACAGTCATAACCTTGTTTAAAACAGTGACACTGTTTTAAAGTGTTAGATGCATCCCCATGCCGGCATCCCATTTATTTGTATTCTGACACATGGCTGCACAGACACAGCCGCTATGTCCCAATATGACATGCTGGTGTGGGTCCCTGAAGGCACCCTGCAAGCATTCTGGGACCCACACACAACATATTGGGACACAATAGCTGTGTGTGTCAGTAGAAATAAATGGGATGCCAGCACAGGGATATGTGCAATACTTTATGGAACATTCCTTTCTGTCATTCCTTTTAGTATGTCCCACACTTTATCCATCCCCAAGTCAGTAAAAGACAGCCCGCATGTCTGCAGCATGCCCCCTGTGTGAATGAGGCCTAAAGATGAATTTTACTGTCATTCTATATCATCATTATCATCATGATAATCACACAATACAGGTGCTGTGGCTCATGATGATAATGATGATTGGTAATTGTAATACGCAGCATGGAGGGGGTAATGTACTCACTGACGCATTCGTGACCAATGGCAATTAATTAACCCCTTTTTTCAACCCCTTCATGCTGCAGCATAAAAGGGGTTAATTAACACTGATGGTGCCCCTGCCACTAATGCAGCACAAAGGGGTTAATTAGTTGCCAATGGTCACAAATGCGTCAGTGAGTACATTAACCCCCTCCATGCTGCGTATTACAATTACCATTCTAACTGAATTAACGCCCCTCCCCCTTCCCTCCAAATGTTAACCACTTCAGCAGTTCACACAGCTAAGACACTGTTGTGTTAAGGCAGTGATCACTCACTTGCAGACAGTGCAGATGGGCTCTGGCTACAGGTCGGGACTCGGCAGCATCTTGTCTTCAATCTCGCGCTCCCGGCCTCTGAATTGTGACGTCACGCCAGCCGGGACTAGGGAGCTCCTGTCGGGTGGAGATCACTCCGCCTGACAGGGAAGTGACTGCTTAGAAAGGCAGGAGTACCCTGAGCACGCGCGCACCGCTCTGCTGCAGCTCTGCAAATAATACCACAGATGTGTAGCCGTCAGAGACTGACTGACTGACAGGAGAGCCAAGGCCGCTGATAGAAATCATGGGGCCCCGTACATCCTACCTGATGGGGCCCCCTTCAGCCCCACCCCTGGTCCCGCCCCTGATCCCTCCTTCAGCCCCAACCCTGGCCCATCCCCAGACCCCGCCTTGAAACTGTCTCTGCAGCACATTACGGCATTGGTGGCATGGGTGGCACTGTCTCTGCAGGCAGCACATGCGTTATGGGCCATAACGCATGTGCTACCTGCAGACACTGACACCCATGCTGCCAATGCCATATTGTGCTGCAGACAGTGCCACCAATGCCGTAATGTGCTGCAGACAGTGCCACCCATGATGCCAATACCACAACACATGTGCTGCCTGCCAACAGTGCCACTAATGCCGCCAATGCCATATTGTGCTGCAGACAGTGCCACCCATGCCACAAATGGCATAATGCCATTGGCAGCATGGGTGGCACTGTCTCTGCAGGCAGCACATGTGTTATAGTATTGGCTGCATGTGTGGCACTGTCTGCAGCACATTACGGCATGGGTGGCACTGTCTGCAGGCAGCACATGCGTTATGGCCCATAACGCATTTGCTACCTGCAGACAGTGCCACCCATGCCATAAGGTATAGATGCTGCTGCAGTAGATCTTGAATCCCCCCCCCCCCCCAAGCAAGCACCCACCTGTTAGCAGGGCCCCAGCTGTCACTTCCTCCCCGATCCTGCAGTGCTCCTGACTGGACTCACTGGAGTGTCAGATACCAGCTGCTTCTTTGTTTTCTTCAGCCAAAGCCGCCGCTCATCTCACCTGCTTCTTCTCTCAGCCGAGTGAAGAACAGAGCAGAGCGCCAAGAGCGGAGGGAGAGGAATCACTCGGCGGCGCCAGGGAAGGACACGCTGACTTGAGCCAGCATGAGGAGCGGGCGCGGAAGAGAAGAGACATCTCCTTCCGCGCCCGAAATACAAGAAATAGTCCCTCCCTGCTGCCACCTACATGAACACTGCAGTTATTGAGCGATCAAAGAAAAAAAATTAAAAACGAATGGGGGGGGGGGGGGGGGGGGCTGTGCGTCTGGTTTGTGCTGGTGGCGACGATGTTCGGTCAGGGCTGTGGAAGTTTTTTTTTTTTTTTAACACCAAACAGCTCTTTGCAGGTTCTTTGCCTATCAGCGGCCCTGAGGAGAGCCCTACGTGACTCGGTGACGTCACTCGTTGCTAGACGCCAGGCGGCCCAGGCGTTAGCAACGAGTGCACACTGCAGGGAAGAGGCTCCACCCACCTGTTCCTCCTGCTATCAATCGAGTCTCTCTCTCTGCGCCGCTGATCGGCTGATGTGAGAGAGACTCGGCAGACCGGGCAGAGGCAGCCGCAGAGCAACTGTGAGTCAGTGTTGAGCAAGTGACACACTGAGAGACAGTCATGTCAGCAAGTTCGGGGGGGGCAATTGCCCTGTTGCCCCCCCCCTGGATCCGCCCCTGAATCAGTATGGATTCATGAAGAATCGTTCTTGCCAAACCAATCTATTAACCTTCTATGAGGAGGTGAGCTGCCATCTAGATAAAGGAAGGCCCATAGACGTGGTGTATCTGGCTTTTGCAAAAGCATTTGATACAGTTCCCCATAAACGTTTACTGTACAAACTAAGGTCCGTTGGCATGGACCATAGGGTGAGTAAATGGATTGAAAACTGGCTACAGGGGCGAGTTCAAATGGTAGTGATAAATGGGGAGTACTTCGAATGGTCCGGGGTGGAAAGTGGGGTCCCCCAGGGTTCTGCCCTGGGACCAATCCTATTTAATTTATTCATAAACGACCTGGAGTATGGGATAAACAGCTCAATCTCTGTATTTGTGGACTATACTAAGCTAAGCAGGGCAATAATTTCTCTGCAGGATGTGGAAACCTTGCAAGAAGATCTAAACAAATTAATGGGGTGGGCAACTACGTAGCAAATGAGGTTCAATGTAGAAAAATGTAAAATAATGCATTTGGGTGGCAAAAATATGAATGCAATCTACTCACTGGGGGGGAGAACCTCTGGGGAATGGATAGGATAGAAAAGGACCTGGGGGTCCTAGTAGATGACAGGCTCAGCAATGGCATGCAATTTCAAGCTGCTGCAAGCAAAGCAAACAGAATATTGGCATGCATTAAAAAGGGAATTAACTCCAAAGATAAAATGATTATTCTCCCACTCTACAAGACTCTGGTCCGGCCACACCTGGAGTATGCCGTCCAGTTCTGGGCACCAGTCCTCAGGAAGGATGTGCTGGAACTGAAGAGAGTCCAGAGAAGGTCAACAAAACTAATGAAGGGACTGGAGGACATTAGTTATGAGGAAATGTTACAATCACTGAACTTATTCTCTCTGTAAACATATGATTTCAATGTACAAATACCGTACTGGTGACCCCACAATAGGGATAAAACTTTTAAAGGGAATTTAATAAGACATGTGGTCATTCACTAAAATTAGAAGAAAAGCGGTTTAACCTTAAACTGCATAGAGGGTTCTTTAGTGTAAAGCCCCATACACACGGTCGGATTTTTGCATGGATTCTGTCCGATCGGACAATGTTGTTGAAAAATCAGACCGTGTGTATGCACCATCGGACAGTGTATGTCGGATTGTCCGACGGACAAAGTCCTATCTCCTGCTGGATAGATTTGCCGACAAGACGGTCCGATCACACCAAATCCGATCGTGTGTACGGTTGTCCGACCGGACAAAGTGCTACGCATGCTCAGATCACATTACAAGACCAAAGCTATTGGCTACTAGCCTCTACGTAGTCCCGTCGTAGGCAACAAACGTCACCACGTTCAGAATGATCGGATTTTCCGACAACTTTGTCCGACCGTGTGTACGCAAAACCAACATCAGACAAAGTATGACGGACATGGTCCGACGGACCTGGTCCTCGGATAATCCGCGCGTGTGTATGGGGCTTAAGAGTGGTAAGGATGTGGAATTCTCTTCCACAGGCGGTGGTTTCAGCGGGGAGCATCGATAATTTAAAAAAAACTATTAGATAAGCACCTGCACGACCACAACATACAGGGATATACAATGTAATACCGACATAAAATCACACACATAGGTTGGACATGATGGACTTGTGTCTTTTTTTCAACCTTGCCTACTATGTAACTAATTTTCACCACTTGCATATTTTGGGGTTGTGTCCGCATTCACTTTAGCCAAAAATTTTGTTTTAATCCTCATTGTAGGGCCACAGAAGAGCTGCTCATGCCAACACATTTACTTAAACCAAACATTAGAGCTTCCAGATCCCAAATGAACCAATGTTTTCTGTATCAGAAATGTATCAACAAATCATTCCTAAAAAAATTGTCAGCCAAGTTACTGCCCCAAGAGAGAACAAACAGCAGAGCGCAGGATGCTGGTGTCCCATGATGGCTGTGCAGATGCCCTGTCCAGGTGTACAGTTGACCCCGACTCTCACTACCATCTTCCCTCTCCATCCAGTCCCATCCCTGATTTAAGATTTCTATCACCTTGGACTTTTTTGCCCCCCCTTGGAGCCCACAGGTTTTTGAACTTTTATCCATATTCCATCAGTACACAGGCTAGCACTGCGGCTTATTATAAACTCGATTTACTGACCTAATGAAGCATTTTTAAAGAAAATATATTTGCAAATCTTGTCTGTGATGTTGGCTGAACCATTTCATTACCATAATGAATTGGTAGTGGCAGTTGGCTGTTTTTCTTGTCAGTGACATGCATAAATATGATTATTTACAATCTAAAATGATCTTTTTTTATGGAACAAGTGTGTTCAAAGAAACCAATACTGTCTGTAGATATTTATATGTGTTTTTTCAATTTGACAAAAAACAAAATATTTAAACTAGCCTCTTTAGATATTTGGTTATTGACCCCATCCCTGTATTTCTTCAGCTTGTGCTTTGCATCTGGATTGGCAGGCTCCCCACCTGGAGCGAATTACATTCTAAAATGTATGATTGCCACTGTGAGGGAGATTTACTAAAACTGGAGCACTCAGAATCTGGTGCAGCTGTGCATCGTAGCCAATCAGCTTCTAACTTCAGCTTGTTTAATTAAGCTTTGACAATAAAACCTGGACGCTGATTAGTTTCTATGCAGAGGTGCACCAGATTTTGCACTCCAGTTTTCCTAAGTTTCAGCACTCTTTGATTTGAAATGCTAATGAGTCCAAAGAAACCCTTTACAAGTTTACTTCAGAGGAAGTGGGTAGGTTCTTTAACCACTTGCCAACCGTCCGCAGTACATATACTGCGGCTGGTCGGCTCTATTGCGCAAAACAACATACCTGCACGTAATTTCGTGCAATAGACAGCAGGGGCGTGAGCAGGAACATGGATCTCTGTGTACATTCAGTGAGTCCATCCCCCACACAGTTAGCAAGCGCACCCTAGGGACACACTTAAGCCTTTGATTGCCCCTGGTGTTAACCCCTTCCCTGCCAGTGTCATTAGTACAGTGAGTGACGGTGCATATTTTTAGCACTGTTCGCTGTAATAATGTCCACTGGTTCTCAAAAAAGTGTCCGTTAGGTGTCCGATTTGTCCGCCGCAATGTCGTAGTCCCGTTACAAATCGCCAATCGCCGCCATTACTATTAAAAAAGAAATAAAAATGCCATAAATATTTCCCATAGTTTGTAGACATGATAACTTTTGCACAAACTAATCAATATACACTTATTGGGATTTTTTTTACCAAAAATATATAGCAGAATACATATTGGCCTAAATTGATGAAGAAATTAGATTTTTTTTTACTTTTTTATTGGATATGTTTTATGGCAGAAAGTAAAAAATATATATATATATTTTTTTAAATTGCCAGTCTTTTTTTGTTTAATAAAAATAAAAACCGCAGAGGTGATGAAATACGACCAAAAGAAAGCTCTATTTGTGGGGAAAAAAAGGACATCAGTTCGATTTGGGTACAGCATCTTACAACCAAATTGTCAGTTAAAGTATTGCAAAAAATAGCCTGGTCAGGGGGTAAAATCTTCAGGGGCTGAAGTGGTTAAAATGGCCACAAATATTTAACCCTGGAAAACAGCTTGCATTGGCAAATCAGCAACATATTTGGCAGAGTGAATTTTATTTTAATAGTCTCTAGAAATTCATTTCAACAAATTATACATAACCCTGGGCTATAATTTATCATATCGCTATTATTATTTATTATTATACAGGATTTATATAGCGCCAACAGTTTGCGCAGTGCTTAACACAATTAAGACAGACATTAGTTACATTACAATTTGGTACAAGAGGAATCAGAGGGCCCCACTCGTTAGAGCTTACAATCTAAGAATTATAACCTGATCTATAATTATTATTTCTGAGGAGGATAAGGGGCAAATGTACAAAACCCGACTACATGTTACAAGATAATTACACAATCTGTTATAAATCTACCATCAGTTGATAGTGTATGCGTCTACCCGGTTAAAAGTAGACATGTGCATTCGTTTTCGTCCAAATGCATTTTCGTCCGAATTTCAGGTATTTTCGTTATCGTTTTAACAAACGATAACGAAAGTGCAGAATCCGAAAAACGAAAGATCTGACAAAAACAAATTCTTTATTTTTGTTGTGACAACAGTTCGATACAGATAGGAGATTCGACGCTGACAATAACAATCTGTGTCCATTGAACCTGTGGTCGAATGTGCCTAACCTTAACTCTATTAGTCCAAGATTATTCTACATAGAGAGAAAAGATTCGACGTAGAGAGGAAAGATTCGACGTAGAGAGGAAAGATTCGACGTAGAGAGGAAAGATTTGACGTAGAGAGGAAAGATTCGACGTAGAGAGGAAAGATTGCTGCTGGAATTGGGTGGAATTGCAGCTAAACTATACAGAGTCATACAGTTTAGTTGCTCCGTCGAATCTTCTTTGAACTTTCGACAGACACCATAAGCCTTCATGACAGATTCGACCTTAATGCATTTGGATTTTCGGACGAATGCAATTTTTAACGAAAAATGAAATAAATAAAAACGAATTTCGGGAGTAACTAAATAAATTTATTTTTCGGACGAAAACGAAATTCCGAAACAAAATATTTCAGTGTTCACATGTCTAGTTAAAAGGTAAATTGAATGGAATTAGGGATCCCCTATGTAAAGTATGACAATAATGAGGTCCCATGAACCCCAACCTAACTAAGTAAAGATCTGGGAAGTCATACTGAGAACAGTGTTACATTCATTTTTCCAAAATTCATAAGTCAGTGACAAATCTTCAGCTTGAATGGTCAGTTCAAGACATAAAGCAAGCCATCATAAATTCTGTTTAGCTAGAGTCTACACTTTTAATGAAGTTGTTGTTTAACATTTCCCCTCACCCCCCTCAGTGAATATCATGTAGTAATACTTAGCTTCATCCCTGTTCCTGGGCTCTTTACTGTAAAAACCCTATCCAGCATTACGCAATTTTTGCAGCAAAATCTCCTGGCCCTATCCAGCTTATACTGTGCATGTGTGCTGCTCACTATATTCATTCCTATGTCTGGTTCATGCATATTGCATTCCCATAGGCGTGCCCACAGGGTGTGCTGGGTGTGCCTGGGCACACCATAATCACCCTGTGCGATGCCAATTTCCCCTGCTTTCTGGCAACCCCTGTATCTCCCCTGTAGTGCTGCCAATTTCCCTCCTCTCCTGCTGGCTGCTGCGGGGAATGTTTCAGGATGGATGAATGAATGTACACCGTAAGGGATCTGTACCGATCGCTCCTGTGCTCATTTTTAACTGAAGCATAGTAACTATGTTTACTTGCTTCAGTTTGTTAATGAACAGAAGGCTACAGAGAAAGGGACTGTGGAAGTTCTGTCCTCAGTACCATTCTCTCTGTTTAGACCCTTATTTCACCAAAGCCCCCAACAGAGCTCCTAAAAAAATTAAATAAATAAAAATATTATAAAAAATAATAAAAATAAAAACTACTGACAGTGGATGCCCTACTGACACCAATCTCTGCTCTACTGACACCATCCACTGCTCTGCTGATGTGTGTTTGTGTTCTGGGGTGCACACCAATGTGCATTCCCCAGCCACCCAGAGGAGAAGGGACTGGACACAACCTGGAGAATTGACTTCAAAGTCTGTGCGATATAGGGCAGGGATGCACAATGAAGATCTCTGGAGCAGGGATGAAGATAATATTTTACTATCTGGGCTTCATTGAGAGAAATAGGGGCAAATGTTAGAGTAGATGGAAACTGAATCACAATATGAAAGCACTGCATAAATTCTAAGTCCCTCTAATAATTACATATTCACTACATTCTCATATATTTTTTAACATTAATGTAATTACAAAAGCCTTTTTAATTTTTTTAATCTGCAGCATTCATTAAAAAAGCACCAAATTTTCTTTAGAAAATCAGACATTTTGTGCATTTTTGTGATCCAATGAAGCCACCTTTGATTTCGAAATTTGACCAACCAAGCCTTCAATTTCACCTCATGTTGCTACAAAAAATAATTTTGTGTGTTTTGTGATCCAATGATGGCACCTTTGATTTTGAAATTTGACCAACCAAGCCTTCAATTTCACCTCATGTTGCTAAAGAAAATAATTTTTGTGGACAGAAATCTTCTTTTCCTTCCAGGTCACAGCTCTTCCCCTTTCCTTTATCGATTATATTTCTCTTTTTCCAAAAAGTTCAAACATGGCTGATCAGTCAAATTTGATGGCCGCATAAAAATCAGCCATTGCTGCAGCCCACTAATGGTGCAAAATTAGAAAAAAAATTCTTAGTTACGATTTTTGTAAGAAAATTTTCGGGATTCGATCCATGTAAGACCTTCTTAAGTGGCTTCACTGATGCCCCCTCTGTGGCATTCTCCACTGTTGTCCCTATCAAGAAGCCTGCTCTAAGGCTGCCTTAACACTACAGTGTTTTGAATCCAGATTTGCCGCGGATCTGCCGGCGATTTGACAGCACCAAGGTGCGAGTGACAAAAATGCAGGACTCGCATTTGAGATGTCATTCATTTGAATGCCACCTCAATAAAATGCCCTGCAATCATGGCAACCAGCATGTTGCCCCAAAGTAGCTCCTGAACTATTTTTGGACGACATGCGTCCTGCGATATACTATTGTATAGTAATTTAGCAAATTAAATGTTATCCTTGTTAGGGTCTAGATCAACTTTAAAAGAATGTTAAATTGTCCTATAAGAATGACATAACCATATCCTGCAGATTAAATCTAACTAGCACAACAGTACTTTCAATTTGTCTATCATGATTATTTAAAATATACATGTATACATTTAAATTACAAATAGATTATAAATGTGCTTATTTTTAAATATATTTACCGATACTTTACCTGTTTTAAGCTGTTTGGTTAAGTGACAGTTTAATGACTTGACACAATTATGCTGCAGAATGTAAGGCGGTCTAACATGCAACTGTCTAGCTGTCTTGCATAAGCAGCCAGGTGTGTGCAGACGTGCTTACAGTATAAATACAAAACTTTTATGTACTTTGTGAATACAATGGAAACATTTTCTAAGGATTTGAAAGGAAAGTATTGAAACATTTTAATACTTCCAACTGTAAATTTATCTAATATAATTTTATAATAATTATTAGAAAAAGTATTAAAAATCACTACAAAATCGTAAATTTTTTAGAATATAGTTAACCCTCTCTAGCATATCTTAAACATATCAGTCGTACTAAGTGTTACTGATCCCAGTGCTCAAAAAGATAGAAAATAGATGCACTATAGCTGCTATTATATAGAGTAAAAATGATAAAAATACGCAAAGATAAAAATAATCCCAGCATTAACAGCACTTCCAGAATATCTAAGCGTATTCAGTGCAATTAATGGCATTCAATGAACAATAAAATTGCACACAGACATTGGTCGGTGAGTGGAATTAAAGTCCTTATAATGTGTGTAGTGTTCGGTATCCCATCAGAACCATAGGAGAAGTCCCTCAGTTCCTGAATACCATCACTGATACACCACGTGCACATAAAATACCCTTTGGTAATGCACTCACCACAAGTAAGGGTCAAATAAGCCTGATATCTCCACACAATACTGGATGAACTCCTGTCCTTGGATCATAAAAGTTCCTTCATGGAACGGCTCAAAAGTGCATCATACAAAAAGGGATACTCTGCATAGCGTAATACTGTAATTTTATTAGGAAATATCCCCCACGAACAATATATGCTTACAGGATAAATGAACAAAAACAGTGTCTAATCATTAGCCTGTGCAACACAACCTATGTCCTCTCACCACTTCCTTGGATGGCTGGCCGCGATGAGACCCGGGATGACACACACAGTGATTGACAAGAGAGCCGCGTGGTCATGTTCTAAAGTGTTTCGTCATCACGTTTTCTTTGGAGGGCATGGCCACATGGCACGGCTCCCCTGTTAAATACCCAAGGATGGAGGGTAGTTAACACTACATGTAATGAGGCACAAACAACATCACTGACATCACCGCGGCCGGTAGCTGTAGCATACACAATGTCATATATATGCAACAGCGTGTGAACTGAATGTAACATAATCACACCTCGTACCTAATACCTCATATATCGCCCACACTCAACAAAATATTGGAGTGTATTCACAGCTGTACCTAACCTTATAAAATCAATTTACAAGCAATATAGTAAAAACTTGGAAAAAGGCTGATGCCAACACGTCCTGACATGTGTCAAAAAACGTCACCCAGTGTATTGGCACAACAACATCCCCATACCAATGCAGTGACAACACCGGCATCAGCAGGGGGCGGAACCAATATTGTCACATAGTTTAAATGCTATTGTAAATCCTCATGTATACATTAATAAAATAAAATATTAACATTACATATAAAATTATGACACAAAAATGCAGTCTCATAGATAATGGGACTGCAAATTGACTGTCAGAACGGTATCTTAATGGTAAACCCTTATAATAGAATACATAATTAAAATGAACTGCATAATAACCCAGATATTTAATAATTAAATAAATTGATAATCAAAAAAGCCATTCAAATATGTAAAGCAGGTCCTAAAACAGAGGGACTAGTAGTCACTAATAAAGCAATTTAAGTCCAAATCAATGTTCGTTCCGTTCGGACTGAGTGTATTGGTTAAAAAAATCCAATGGGTTTGTCATTTGGACAACTCGCGAACAAGGTTGGCACCCCTCCACATGGGGTGTATCTTGCCTATTCCCCAAAACTTCAGTCCAGCTGGATTCCTGCCATGTTTTTGTCTAAAATGTAGTGAAACACTGTGATCCTTATAAACAATTAAACCCTTTTGCCCAGTGTTCTTTTGGTCCTGCCAATATACATTAGGCCACAAGGGCACTCTAGAGCATACACAACATTAATGGATAGAAAGGAAATACATTCCTTAACCTCAAACTCCCTACCATTGGCCGTAAATCTGAATTTACTTAGACCTCTGATGTGGGTGTTAACTTGCTGGCACGCCTTACACTTCCTACAGGCATAAAAGCCAGCTCGGTCCCAAAACATTTGAGGTCTGGTGGGAGGATTCAAAACCTTTTTGACCACTCTGTCACCAAAAGAGGCTGTCCTTCTATATATAAAGGGAGGAACCTCTGGAAGGGCTTTACTCAAAGTCTTATCCATTCTCAAAATACTCCAGTGTCTCTTAAAAATGAATTCAACATCTCTAAATTGTGCATGGAAGTTACTAATAAATCCCCATTCATGGGGCTTTGTCTTAACCTCCAGACAAGAATCCTGTGTAACAGCACCCACTTCATGGATTACCTTGTCCAGATGTAACCTTTTTCCACAAAACGATTCCTAATCTGCTGTGCTTGTACGGCATAGTCTGCATCCAAAGAGCAATTCCTGCGAATCCGCATGAACTGACCCTTTGGAATGTTAAGTAGCCATAGTGGATGTCCACTGTTGATAGGAATATAACTATTGCGGTCAGTAGGTTTGAAATATGCTTTGGTGAGCATTAAGTTTTGACTTTTCATAATGGTTACATCCAGGTAATTGATTTGTTCGTTACTCCAACTAAACTCCAATTTAATGTTGTTGGTATTAGTGTTTAACCATTCTGAAAACTCAATCAGTTAGGCCTCTGATCCCTGCCAAATAAAAATCAGGTCGTCAATGTAGCGTTGGTAAAAAATAAGTTCTTTCCTCTTTATACCATAAATGCGTTTGTCTTCCCACTCACTCATAAATAAGTTAACGCAAATTTAGCGCCCATCGATACACCTCTCCTTTGGCTATAGAATTTACCATCATACCAAAAATAATTGTGCATAAGGCAAAATTCGAAAACCATCCTTAAAACCTTTTTTCTGAAAATAAGAGATGTCGTCCCTTTGGCAAAAAGCCCAATTTAGGGCCAGTAATGCATCTTCGTGCTGGATTGTTGTGTATAACGATGAAACATCCGCCATTACCAAATACATCTCAGCTTTCACAGGGAAGACAACATCTTTCAGAAGTTGTAAACATTTTGTGGTATCTTCAAGATAAGCCTTTGTGTGCACCACACTCATCTGAACAAAGTGGTCAAGATATTGACCAATCCTAATTGTAACAGAACCAATCCCATTTATGATGGGTCTTGCTGGTGGATTTACTGGATCCTTGTGAATTTTTGGTAAAGTATATATTGTGGGGATGCAAATGCAAATCTTTTCTTGTTTGGTTAAAACTCTCATATAGAAACCATAATCAACCAAATTGTACAAATCCATCCTGTAATTATTGGTTGGATCCTTATCCAATTTGAGATATGTGTCACCATTTCAGAGCATAACTGACATTTGGGAGTGGTAAAAACTTTTGTAATATATTACCACCCCCCCTCCCTTGTCAGCAGGGCGGATGATTACATTCTTTCTGTTCTCGAATGCTTTAATTCCCTCCTGGATATATTTGGGGTGCACATTCTTTTTAGGAACTAATCCAAGTCTTTTAAAACCAATTGCTTAAACACCTCAACATGATGGTTTGAAGGTTGTGGTGGGTTAAAAAGGGATCTATTCTTTAAGCCACTATCAATGGCCACCGTGTCTGCTCCTTTCCTATTTCTTAAATTGAAGTTATTAGTCAGGAAATATTTTTTCATGTTCAGTTTCAACATATTTGTGTATATCAATATATACGTTAAACATATTTATTGGCTTTTTAGATGTGCATTTTAGTCCTGCATTTCAAATATTAATTTCCTTCTGGGTTAGCTCAACTAACCCAAGTTGAGCTAATCCAGAAAGAAAATTAATATCTTAAATGCAGGACTGAAATGCACATCTAAGAACATTTTTTTTTTTCTTTTCACATCTAAAAACCCGATAAAAGTATATATTGATATACACAAATATAATATAATAATAATTATAAATACCGATTAATCTATTTCCTTTCGTCTTTTTTTGTTGGACCCTGCGTCCTGCTCTACAACCTGCGCATTGTCCTTGGAAATCTGGTTGGGCTGAATGGTTTCTCCCACCCTGGAGGGTTCCACCATTCCTGTGTAGTGGGTGGAAAATAAGGTTGCGACAGACGGCCTCGCCAGAGACGGTTCCCTCGACCACGTCCATTTGCGGTCCCATTATCTATGAGACTGCATTTTGGTGTCATCATTTTATATGTAATGTTAATATTTTATTTTATTAATGTATACATGATGATTTACTATAGAATTTATACTATGTAACAATATTGGCACCACCCCCTGCCGATGCAGGTGTTGTCAGTGCATCGGTACGGGGATGTTGTTGTGCCAATCCACTGGGTGACAGCTTTTTACACATGAGGACGTGTTGGCATCAGCCTTTTTCCAAGTTTTTACTATATTGCTTGTAAATTGTTTTTATAAGGTTAGTTACAGCTGTGAATACTCTCCAACATTTTGTTGAGTGTGGGCGATATATGAGGTATGAGGTACGAGGTGTGATTATGTTACATTCACACGCTGTTGCATATATATGACATTGTGTATGCTGCAGCTTGTTATCGGGCATTGTCGGCCGTGGTGATGTTCATGATGTTGTTTGTGCCTCATTACATGTAGGGTTTACTATCCACCCTCCTTGAGTATTTAACATGCGAACTGTGCCCTGTGGCTATGCCCTCCGAAGAAGACGTGATGACGAAACGCGTTAGGGCGTGACCATGCAGCTCTCTTGTCAATCACAGAGTGTGTCATCCCGGGTCTCATGACGGACAGCCATCCAGGGAAGCGGTGAGTGGACATACGTTGTGTTGCACAGGCTGATGATTACACACTGTTTTTTTTTGTTTATCCTGTAAGCATATATTGTTCGTGAGGGATATTTCCTAATAAAATGACAGTATTACGCTATGCAGAGTATCCCTTTGTTTTTTGCATGATGCACTTTTGAGCCGTTCCATGAAGGAACTTTTATGATCCAAGGACAGGAGTTCATCCTGTATTGTGTGGAGATATCAGGCTTATTTGACCCTTACTTTTGGTGAGTGCATTACCAAAGGGGATTTTATGTGCACGTGGTGTATCGGTATTCAGGAACTGAGTGACTTCTCCTATGGTTCTGATGGGATACGGAACACTACACACATTATAAGGAATTTTCTATGGACTTTAATTCCACTCACTGACCAATGGCTGTGTGCAATTTTATTGTTCATTGAATGCCATTAATTGCACTGAATTTACTTAGATATTCTGGAAGCGCTATTAATGCT
The DNA here is from genome assembly GCA_028564925.1 of Lithobates sylvaticus. Lineage (NCBI taxonomy): Eukaryota > Metazoa > Chordata > Amphibia > Anura > Ranidae > Lithobates > Lithobates sylvaticus. Next base: position 132,723,456 of record CM053035.1, read on the forward strand.
GGGATTATTTTTATCTGTGCATATTTTTATCCTCTCTATCATATGATGTTCTGTAGTAATTATTGATGTTATATGGTATACATACATTTTATATTGGGTAAAACATTCTGAACTGGTTCAGACTGCCCTCTTTGTCTCTCTTATTTCTTATCTATTTTGAAAAATGTCTGTTTATGATAAATCTGATGAAAAGAATGAAAAAAAGCCTACTTGATAAATAAAATATTTACTAGATTGGTATACTGTGGAAAATTGCAAAATGTGCAATCTGATCCTAAAATAGAATAATTTAATAATTCTAAGATTCATGAATTGTGTTAGATAAACCAAATGTAAAGAAACCCTGTCACCAACTAAGTAATTGCAGGAAAAAAGCACATACAATTAATTATTTTGATGGATGAGTAAGTAGATGTGTGTAACACACCTGTGTATTCCTGCGCTAAATGTGTGACTTCAAATAGAGATAAGTGACAAATGAATGAAGTGTGAATATTAACTAAGTGGGTTGCTGCCCTCAGAGTGCATGTGCCTTTAAATATGTGATCAGAATAAGAGCACTACCTCATGCTGTGCTAATAGATCATTAATCTAAAAAAACATGATAAAATGAACATGACCATAATCAATGTACAATAATAGTGGTGATAATAAAGTCCGTAAAAATTCAAAATAAAGTTTGTGAACTTCAAAAAACTTTGCAGTGCTACCTTAAATTATTCAAATGTGCAAATGAAAGTGGCAAGTGCTGTGCAATCCGTGCTCCCTTCTGTGTGCCCTTTCACTCACCAGAAATCCACGACTCCCATGACAGAAGTCATAAACGATTGAGAGGGTGGCTGGACTCTGTAGTCCCACGTGCTGTGTTTCCAATTGCAGCGTGCGTTGCCCTCAGTAAACCATCAGAGATCCAAGATTCCCATAGGAAAGCACACAAACATTCAAAAGACAGTTGGGCTCTGTGGCCAACAGCTTGCATCACACCGGTTGGAAATTACGTTACCACACCACACGTGGTCACATGGCGTGTTTTGTCCCACCCACGAGACATTTTCAGAACGTATGAGGTATGGACCTGGCAGCGAAAGGGTTAAGAGCATGTGGGCTGATATGGTCCAGAAAGGGGCTTCACAGTCATTGCCACTCCCATTCCTGGACAGCCAGAATGTTTGCTTGGATAAGGGCCTGGTATGAAGTTTTTGGGGGAGACCTTACTTTTATTTATTTTTTAGCATATATGGTCAATGAGGTAACCCGGGGGTTCCCAGTAATTTTATTGGTGGCTGGTCATTTGAGCTGTCATTTAGCAGCAGTGTTTTTTTAATTTCTATATGTCTTTATTGCTTTAGTACATCCTACAGGTGCACCTCTTCTGGGGCAGGTTTAAAACATCCCTCAAGCATGTTGTTTAAAGAAATTGTAAATTTCCAATGATTCAGTGTTCAGTGTAAACGTTATTAAAATTCCCACCCCTCGCTGTACTGTATTTAAAGAATATTTTTTTTTGCATTGAAGCATGCCACCGGCAGTGCCACGCTCCCTATGCCACCGGCAGTGCCACGCTCCCTATGCCACCGGCAGTGCCACGCTCCCCACGCCACCAGCAGTGCCACGCTCCCCACGCCACTGGCAGTGCCACGCTCCCCACGCCAACGGTAGTGCCACGCTCCCTATGCCACTGGCAGTGCTAAGCTCCCTATGACCTTTGTTTGACAACCCCTTGCCTATTATCCTTGAAAATGGCCAAAATTGATTTTCAGGATTCACTTCATATTGAGTTTTATACGGTTTGCAACAGGGTTACATTTTCAATTAGAATTTTACGATGAGTTCAGTGAACGCCTTGCAAATCAAACCCAAGCACGTTCGCCTATCACTAATTAGCACCACCATTTCCATACACATGGCTCTATAGTGCCTCCAAAGAAAAAATGCAATTATTTCTCCAGTGGGCATAATGAACCATTTAGTGGCATCAGTTAGTGAAGAGTATTTAAAATGTGGTTGTAATTCCATGTCCAAAACTAAAACACTTGTGATTGGAGTTGGGCTTTAAATGACAAAGTTACTAAATTAGAAAGTTCCCCCAGTAAAGAAAACACATATACTTACTGTCCCATTGCCCATGCTACCAATCTTTGCTATCTTTAAGAGCTAGAGTGCTTGGAGAATCTTCTTCATCTGACCCACTTCCTGGAGTGTCAGATGCCCAGTCTCCAAGATGTCTTGTCCCTTGCTAAGCATTATGGTTCTTCCTGTTGGCCCTCACATCATTACAACACAGGGGAGTATAATGTCTCTTCTTTACAGGGGGGCCTTTTCTAACAATCTACTTTGATGCTGTGTCACTTTAAGGATTTTTAATAAATATAAAGCTGGAATAAATGTGGTTCTTTTTTACTTCTAATTGTGCCTCAACTTGTAGCTTCAGACACCAATGTTAAAAATAATAGTAATAAGTTAAATTAAGTCATCATTTCCCATTGTTAGTATTGTGAACTCTTGCAAAGTTAATAAACTTTATAGGCGACATGAATCTGGAATGTCTAAGGATGACTAAGGCTAATGTTTTACTAAAGTGACATAACGTCACTTTCTGAGCACGAGGCTTACACAAGCAAAAGATTTACAATTGTTCAAATATGCTGCTGTATGTCGGGTCAGTTTTGTAATTATACAGACTAATAGGGCATGTAAGGGCTTGTTCATAAGAGTTGGTAATAATTTCCTTGTATAATTATAATTTTCATTGGTATCTCTAGGATTTTGAATCAAGTTATTAAAGCACCTATAATGCATATCTCCTGTTTATATGGGCCATAACAATGCGCTGATTACATATTGAATATATTGTATGTACTGAATATAGAGCTGCATAATCCATTTTTTATTTAGTTTTGGATAGTGTGGAAAGGGATTAGAACACCTATCAGATTTTTACTGCTGTCTGTGCCCCCATTAGGGAGATTCTATTTCTCCTATTCTATATTCTATCCTATACTGTGATCACCAATAAAGAAAATGAAAGAAAATCCCAAATTCTGAGTTGTCACCAGAACAGGAATAGAGGCGAAAATCTTCCATTGGGGACACTAGTCAGATGTAAACACGTCAGTGTTTACATTTGCAGAGGCCAAATGTGGCATCATGATGTCGCACCCGGCCTCCAGGGATCATAGAGACAGCCAGGGGCAATCTGGTCTGTGATATTCTGTATGGTAAATGCCCGCCACCAGCTGATTCATTCTCCTTCATTCTTCCTTCCCTTCTAAGGAGAAGTGGTTAAAGTTGACCACCACTGGTCTAAAGTAACCCACGGTTTGTTTAGTGTGCCTCTCAGGCTTGATCACTATGGGGAGTAGTGTGGGTGATGCTGCATTCACTGCAGGAGTGCCAGCAAGAGATGGAGCTCGTCACAGCTCCTGTAGTCACTGCAAGGAAGAGAGAAAAGATACCTGGTGCCGCACATCCTCTGAGTCCTATGGTGGTATGAGAGAGACCACCTCAGCCTGGGCTCCAGCCAGGCCACGCCCCCAACTCGTTTCACTCCGCCCTCTGGAGCTTAGTCATTATTATTATTATTATTATTATACAGGATTTATATAGCGCCAACAGTTTGCGCAGCGCTTTACACATGAGGGCAGACAGTACACTTACAATACAAATCAATACAGGAGGGATCAGAGGGCCCTGCTCGTTAGAGCTTACAATCTAGAAGGGAGGGTCAAGTTGAAACAAAAGGTAATACTGTGGGGGATGAGCTGATGGAGAAAATGAAAATACAGTTGTTAGGTGTGGGTAGGTTAGGCTTCTCTGAAGAAAAGGGTTTTCAGGGATCGTCTAAAAGCTAAAAAAGTAGGAGATAGGTGGACAGATTGGGGTAGGGCACCCCATAGGATTGGAGAGGCTCTGGAAAAGTCCTGGAGGCGAGCATGGGAGGAGGTGATGAGGGAGCTAGAGAGCAGGAGGTTTTGAGAGGAACGAAGAGAACGAGTAGGTTGGTATTTAGAGACTAAGCTAGTGATGTAGCCGGGGGCTAAATTGTGGATGGCTTTGTACGTAGTTGTTAGTATTTTGAATTTAATTCTTTGGCCGAGCGGAAGCCAGTGGAGGGATTGACAAAGAGGAGTGGCAGACACGGAGCGATTGGTAAGGTGGATGAGTCTGGCAGCAGCATTCATGATGGATTGAAGAGGTGATAGACTATGTAGAGGTAAGCCAATGAGATGGAAGTTGCAGTAGTCGAGGCGAGAGATGACGAGCGAGTGAATTAAGAGCTTTGTTGTGTCATTGGTTAGAAAGGGACGTATTTTGGAGATGTTGCGGAGGTTGAGGCTGCAGGATTTGGACAGTGATTGCATGTGTTGCTTGAAGGAGAGTCCAGGACTACACCTAGAACCTTTGCATGAGGGGATGGGCTTATGGTTGTGTCATTGATTTTGACAGAGAGATCAGAGAAGGGGCATATGGGGGAGGAAATATTAAAAGTTTGGTTTTGGATAGATTGAGTTTGAGGAAGTGGACATCCAGACGGATATATCTGATAGTAGATTAGTGATACGTGAGGAGACAGAGGGAGTGAGCTGAGGGGTAGAGAAATAGATTTGGGTGTCATCAGCGTAGAGGTGGTATTGGAAGCCATGGGAGGCTATCAGTTGACCCAGGAAGGAGGCGTAGATTGAGAATAGAAGAGGTACAAGAACAGAACCTTGGGGGACCCCAACAGAGAAAGGAAGAGGAGAGGAGGAAGTAGAGTTGTAAGAAACGCTAAAGGTGTAGTTGGATAAGTAGGAAGAGAACCAGCGAAGAGTACAGTCACGGAGACCAAAGGTGTGGAGTTTTTTGAGGAGGAGAGGGTGGTCAACCGTATCAAAGGCAGCAGAGAGGTCCAGGAGTAGGAGTACAGAATAATGTCGATTGGTTTTGGCCATTAGTAGATCATTTGTTAGTCATGTTTTTTAGGGTTTTTTTCCCTTTATTTTATTTTACTCATCCAGCCATAAGTCTGATATTTCTCAACAGAACAAGCTGTTCTGAAAATGTAGCAGTAGCAGTTAGAGTGTTGGAAACAAACCATTTACCATTCACAGGGGCTTTTGTATCTTCATGTAAAACAAAAACAAAAGACAAAAAAAAAAACTGTTGCTGTAACGTCTTGTGTAACTGCAGTGCAGTTGGAGTTTGGCTTCAATTTGTTAGTGTATCTAAAGCTGCTAGTACATCTAACACTCCGCTCCCCCCAGACTGACAATGCTGATGTCCAAAGGTGTCCCTGTGCTCCTCCATCTAGAGTGGGGCACCCTAATACAGAAGGTGTGTTACTGGCCAGATCACCAGGTGATAACCCCTGACAGCATTGTAGCAGCCTTACTGGAGTAAAGCAAACCTGAATTTTTCCCATGCTGAGGAAAGCAGCAGGTTCACATGGATGCCCCTTTCCCTAGCAACATGTGCTTATCTTTATCTTCATTCCCCCATCACTCCAATCTGTTGAGCTTCTATTTTTCTAATTTCTAATGTGACGGTGTTGGTACCTTGTGATTGGCCCAGTCAGAAGAGAGCACTGTGCTGGTGGAGGAGGGCAATTGGGAGGAAAAGTGGGTGTAATTTCTAGTTGTAAGGTGGTCAGCACTTTGTATATACCGCACCCCGGAACTCTGTACATACCGCACCCCTTAACTCTGCAATCTGTACATACCGCACCCCTAAAAGTTGCACTCTGTACATAACGCACCCCTGAACTCTGCACTCTGTACACCCCTGAACTCTGCACCCCTGAACTCTGCATTCTGTACATACTGCACCCCTGAACTCCACACTCTGTACATAAAGCACCCCTTAACTCTGCCCTTTGTACATACCACACTCCTGCACACTGCACTCTGTACATACCGCACCCGTGAACTTTGCACTCTGTACATATTACACCTCTGAACTCTGCACTTTGTATATACCGCACCCCTGCATGCTGCACTCTGTACATACCGTACCCCTGCACGTTGCACTCTGTACATACCACACCCCTGAACTCTACGCTCTATACATACCACACCCCTGAACCCAGCAATCTATATAAAGGAGTTGATTTACTAAAACTGGAGAGTGCAAAATCATGTTTTATTGTCAAAGCTTAATTGAACAAGCTGTAATTAGAAGCTGATTAGCAACCATGCACAGCTGCGCCAAATTTTGCACTCTCCAGTTTTCGTAAATCAACCCCATAGTGCTCCCCTGAACTCTGAACTCTGTACATACCATACCCCTGAACCCTGCAATCAGTACATAACGCATCCCTGAACTCAGCACTCTGTACGTACCACACCTCTGTACATAGCTTGTACTGTATTTTTTCAGGTTATCAGTAAAAAATGTGCTCTGTCAGTAAAATGTCCATGTTTTGCCAGTAAAAAAAGTTACGGGAGGTTAGCAACCATGTTATCTAGAAATACAAGAAATTGCTTATGGGTCAAACTAGAAACTTGTGAAAATTGTTACATTAAAGCCTTGTACACACAATTCGATTGTTGGCAGACAGAGCGTCAGACTTTTGTCCGAATGGCGTGTGCCTGGATTTTGTCTTGCATACTAACGTCACACAATTGTCGGCCAACAAACACGAACGTAGTGACGTACTAGACGTACTACGTGGAATTTTAGCTCTTGAGCGCCACCCTTTGGGCACCTTCTGCTAATGTCGTGTTTGGTGAGCACTTATTCCAAGCATGCGTGTTTGTACTTTGGACTTTTGTCTGCCGACTTGTGTACACACCATACGAAAATCTGACAACAGACCGTTGTCCTCCGAAAATTTATTAGTATGCTATCCAACATTTGTTGGCGGAAAGTTGGACACAATTGTCTGATGGAGCGTACTAACGGTCAGATTTTTGGCAAACACTCTGTCATCACACAATTCCCTGCCGAAAATCCAATCGTGTGTACGAGGCTTTAGTCTTATTCTGTAGCTGATTTATAGATATATGTTTAAATATTTTGCATAGTTTACTATCAAATAATATTTCACAATGGGGAAGCTTTTACCTTTAGAGACATTGAGATAGCATCTAGGTCAGTTCCTCAAGAATCACTGGTGGTACAGACAATTATCTGATTTTGTTAAAAAAATCACTACCCAATTTGAGATCTGTAGACAATATTGCTACCTTTGAATCTCTGTGTGCAACACCTCCAGTCCCTAATGTATAAACATTTATTGTCCACTCATTCCAGGCAGATCTAATGTTTTATGAGAGAATGGGAAGTACTGGAAACATATTATAAATTCCTTTCTATATGGTACAAAGCTCCCTCTCGACTGGCCAATATATTTCCAGACACCACTTCCAGGTGCTGGAAGATGCATACAGGATGTTAGATCCTAAAAATAAACAGTTTTGGGAGTCTATCTCCATACCTGTTTCGTGAAAAACGCTCTTCTGTTAAAGTGTAACTAAAGGCAAACCATCTTTTTTTTAGTTTTGGATAGAGTGCAGAGGGGTTAGAACACCTGGCAGTTTTTATTGCTGTCTGTGCCTCCTATAAGGAGAGTCATCCTCTCTATTTTTCCTATTTACCATTATCATCAAAAGTGAAAGTAAAAGAAAAATCCCACATTTTGGGTTGACATCAGAACACTAATAGAGGGGAAATCTTCCAATGGGGACACAAGTTCTGGTGACACACCTGGGCCCCCTCACTTTGGAGGGATTTCCTCTCACTTCCCTGTTTTAGCTATGGGACAGGAAGTAAAGGTAACTCTCCCTCCATAGATGACAAAAAAATCTGGCAGAGGTCCCTTACTCTATCCAAAATGAAAGAAAAAAAATTTTTTGTTACACTTTAAATCCTATAAATGTCACTTCCCACCCATTAAATGCAGGAAATTTTTAATTCCCAGTATTTGGAAACAAGAAAGATGCCCAACTATTTTAGACTGGAAAACTGAAGTAAATAAGATAATAGAAGTGAAAAATTGTCAATTCACAGAACAAATAGGATAAACTTTGTAATGTTTGGTCCAGTTGGATTTTATTATTCTTATTAAATTAGTAGCAAATCATAGTAATCATTTTCAGATATAGAAATGATATGTGGGTAGCAGGGCTAGTGATTCATAATTCACAACAGAGACAAAGGGGTTGATTTACTAAAGGTAAATAGACTGTGCACTTTGCAAGTGCAGTTATGCTCATTTTTCCCAGAGCTTAGTTAACATAGGGAAGCTCACTTTGTAAAGAATACCTAATCAGGTACAAGGAAAAAAATTAGAATTTTTGCTTGCACATGATTGGATGAAGCAAATCACCTTTCCAATTCTCTGGGGAAATGAGTGCAACTGCAGTTGCAAAGTGCACAGTCTATTTGCCTTTAGTAAATCAACCTTACAGACTGCCATTAGGTTGAATATTGGAATATGTTTGGAAGTGTTAATGGAGGAAAACCCTTTGGGAAAATAACTATGTACCTTCCATTGCTATACCCTCTACAGGTACCAAGGAACAAGGATTTTTTTCCTGTTTTGTTTCTCTATTTTTCTCACATTCTTTCTTATCCAATCTATCTTCTCTTATAGGATCTTCTAGCATCATTTTGTTGCATATACACTCCTTATGGATCTTTTCTTACTCATAATATCACCATAAAGACTAAGCATGATGAAGATATCCATTTATATTGTGACATAAGGGTGTATAACAAAAAGAAAAAGTGCCTATGTATGATTATATATTGTATCACCTTATATTTATATGATTATATGTATTATATTTAAAGATTTATATATTCTTTATGCAAATACTGTGATATGATACTTCTACTTATATGCTTTTGTAACATTTGTTACAAATAATAAAAACAGTAAAAAAAAAAAAAAATTCATATTAACATGAATAATTTCTTATACACTTTCTCTTTTTCCCCTCTCTCCCTCTGACGGCCTATCTTCCACATAGCACATCCTCCCATAGTTGCTCCCCACACTCAGTTTCTCATTACAGATCAGTAAATTCTGTAGCATTAACACTACTAGTGTCAATCATTGGTCAAAACTGTGGCCCTCCAGTTGTTCAGAAACTACAATTCCCATCATGCCTAGTGCTGTCTGAATGTCAGAATTTTACAATGCCTCATGGGACGTGAAGTTCCGCAACAGCTGGAGGGCCGTAGTTTGGAGACCTCTGCTCTAGAGTGAAAGATTACAGTATTACACCATAGCAAAAATGCCTCTGGTCATGGACTTCAGCTCCAATGTTTGCTAGTCCTCATGTATATGGGAGTAATGTGAGCTGGTGGTTCCAAGTCAGGGGCAACTAGCAGTATGAGTTAGTCACCTTGGGTGACAGAGATTTTCCAGATTGCAGAACAATAAATGCCAGCAGATCGAGAGTGGATGTCACTGGAGCAGATTGACTTCAAAGTTAAACCTTAACAGGTGCAAACAGTAGTTGCCACCATATGTTGTAATGGTAACATACACCATTCGCAGCATCTGCTGGAGCAACTATGATCTTTAAAAAATTTCTATATTGCTTGCTGCCACTTCCAGACAGGATGTTTTAGAATCCAGTAGGTCTCACAAAGACAAGGGTTTGTTAAGTTCTGATTTAAAGCATTCAGAGATTCAGCTTAATGATTTAAAATATATTTTTAATGAAAAGAAAAAGAGGTGCCAGAGTCACTTCTCATAAATTACTCTTAGCATTCATTTATAGTTTTGATGGAGATGAAAGCAACTGAGCTAGAAATTGCAGTCATCTTTTCAAGCACCTGGAGAGCATGTTTAAAGAATCAACAAAACCAGTAAGAGGGGTGTTCTGAAGGGGATGGAGAGAATTGTATGATGCTCAGCAGACACACCCTTAATGCCAACTTTTCTAACTATACCTATATTGCCATATGACATGGTTTTACAATCCAATAACCAACATATTATTGCCTAAAATTAAATTATGCTTTGATATAGACATAACTATGAAATAAATTGTTTATATATATAATATATATATATATATATATATATATATATAATATATATATATATCTTAGGAGATTTAACGTGTTCCACTCACCTGCTGGATATTGTAGTATAGGCGTGTTTGGTAAATTGGGCTTTAAAATGTGCTATATATCCAGCACAGACATATGATTTAAATATATTTTTACAACTAACTTGGAAATTTTGTTCAGTATGACTTCCTCATTCTCCCCATTCAGTTTGGAGTTCAAGAGAACTCATTATTGTCACACCAGGGACTAGCGAAGTCCCAGCATGGGGCCATTCACACTATTAGTCTTGTTTTTAGTGGGGCATGTAAAGTTATGTTCCTACCACATTTTTATGCTCATCCACACAGCTGTACTGAGGGACAAATATGGTTTGAAGTCAATGAATGTAACACTGTGGAAGTAAAATGAGCCGTTCCAAGAATACCCAAGCAAACAAAGAACTTACAAACTGCATGGGGAAGAGTGTCCCTGGTATAAGTTATTGATACTAACTTAAAGCTTTTGTTACCCCAAAACTTTACATTCCTGATATGCGCCTGCTGTACCATGTTCTTGTATGAGGAAGTATCCTGTTCTCTTTGTATTGCTTCCTTTATGTGAAATCCCTGGTGTTCCTGCCAGTCCCTCTACTTTCCTATTAAAAACCACACTAAGCAGGAGAGCACACAGTGGTCAGTTCTCTAGCTATGCTGGGAACTCAGCCTGTTCTCCTCCAATGATCCGACCTGTCCTCACAACCCCCCCCCCCCCACACACACTGCACAGCCATTTACTGTCAGCGTGCTGCTGCTGCTTCTCCCCCCCCCCCCCAGCTCTTATGCAGCTGAGAACAGAGGGAATGTGATCGCTTATAAAAAAGGGAAAAAAAGGTATTTAGAATGTTTTTTATAAAAAAAAAAAATGTTTTTACAAAACAAAAATGTTTTGCGTTTCATTTCTATTTTAAACTGAATGGGTTGTTTTACACACTTTAAACACTTTAATTACCCTTGTCATTTTGAGAACATTTGAGTCAATAGAGCTTTTTTTGATAAATCACTGTACATTTTTATTTAAATAAATAGTAGTGCAACTGTACAACAATAATAAATACACATGTTAAAAAACAGACAGTGGCAAATGCAAATAAATAAATATTACAAATAAATAAATAAAACATATAATAATAAAACTTTGAAAGTCGTTTCACCTTTTATAGTAGTGACACACTGGGGTTCATTTACTAAAGTTGTTCACTTTGTAAGGGAATTTTCTATTAGCTTAGTGATTGTGGTGAAAGCTCACTTTGCTAAGAATACCCCATTGCATGCAAGGAATATTAAAAAAAAAAAAGAAAACATTTTTGATTGTACACGATTGGATGCTAGATGTCAGCAAAGCTTCACCCCATTTCCTTAGGGAAAATCCCCTTGCAAAGTGAAAATTCCCTTGCAAAGCGAACAGCGTATTTGCTATTAGTAAATCAACACCATTGTATTCTCCTTCTGCAGTTGAAGCTTACACAGCTAACCCAAATAATTACACACAACTATTTACAATTTCAGTTGTCGCTAAATTTTGTTGTCTGGAGTGGTAGTTATACAGGCCTATTCAATATAGGACCCTTTCATTAGTTTATTTAGGAGAATAAGGTTCACTGTGCTTTGCAGATTGTCAGTTTTGCTTATGAAATAAGTTATTCAGTGGACATGTTGCATTTTTGTCTAATATAGAGTTATATATGTAAAACTTTATACAATTTTTATTTATTTTTTGCTTCTAAGTTCCCTAGGTAGTTGTATGAAGAAAGATACTGTTGTTTCAACAGAACCAACCATACAACAGTTACACCGAGTAAGGTGTGTAAATAACTGCACTAGGAGATTATGTTTGTCAGATAATAAGGTTATCTGAAAAATAAGATCCTTTTATGTATGACTATCTTTAGGAGTGCTATAAAACATGCTCTGAGTCTGTTCAGCCCAGGAATTATCCCACTTCTGTGCTGTCAGAATACCCGAACATTGACTACAGCTGATTGACTTTTTTCAACCAACTCAAACTGATTTCTCAAAGTTTTATTAGCTGGTGATGTCAGCAAGGCTCAAACTTCAAGCCATCCATGGCCAGCTTTCATTAAAGCACAGCTCCAGCCAAAACATTTTAGTAAAGTGGAGACAATTTTAAACTATCCCAGGTTTTTACTGCTGTCTGTGTCCCCACTTTTGGTTTCCCCTCACTTCATGTCCTGTTGAGGGGGGGGGGGGGGGGGAGGGTGCATTAATCAAATTTCAATTAAAGTACAACTATAGGCAAAACTTATTCTTTTAATTTTGGATAGAATAAGGGAGGGTTATAACCCCTGTCACATCCCCCCCCCCCAATCTGTGTCCCATCGGGGAGATTTCCCTTCACTTTCTGTCCCATAGCCAAACAGGAAGTGAGAGGAAATCCCTGCAAATTAAGGGGATTCTTGGGGACCCCCAGGTCACTGGAACTAATGTCCCCAGATTTCCCCACTATTACTTTTCTGGGGACCACCCAAAATTTGGTCTTTTCTCTTACTTTCCCTTTCAATGATAATGACAAACAGGGGCACAAATAGCCAATCAGTCTCCACTCCATCCAAAACTAGAAATAAAGTTTTACCTTTAGTTGCACTTTAATGGTAATTCTTCCAGAATCCCTTTGAACATTTATAATCCTTTCAGTTTTGGCACATTAGATATGCAGATTGGTTAACTCAGATACCTGCATAACCATATTCAAGCCCTTTCAAGTCAAACTGCATACACAAAAAATACTTTTTAATCACATTTGTCACTGTGATCTCTAATTTACTATTATGTCTACCCTACATTATATAAAGTATTAGACATGCCCATATTAACTAACCACTATTACCTCTACAACCCTATATAAATAATAAGTATGGGCATGCACATACAAAGGATTATGTCTAAGAAAAGAATAAGAATATGATTAGCATGGTGCAGAAAAAACAGCTAAGGCTGGCCATACATGGTCGAATTTCGAAAGAATTTCCTTTTGAAAATCAGACATTTCTAGCATTTTGTGATCTTATGGTGCCACCATTGATTTCAAAATTCGTCCAACCAAGCCTTCAATTTCCCCTTCTGTTGCTACAGAAAATAATTTTCATGGCTGGGAATCTTCTTTTCTTTCTGGGAATTTTCTTTTCTTTCACATGTGCTTTTTTTTTTTTTTTCGATTACATTTCTCGCACGATTCTCCTTTCATTGAATAGAAAATAGTTTGTTTTTCAAAAAAATTCCAACATGCCGATTACTTAAATTCTATGGCAACACGAAAATCGGCTGTTGCTGCAGCCCACTAATGGTGCGAAATTCGAACGAAAATTCTGAGATAAGATTTTCTAAAGAACATTCTTTCGAAATTCGACCCATGTATGGCCTTCCTTAGCCATGAAATTATTATTTCACTTTGGTCCAGTACTGAGTAGTCACATGAAACAATGTAACTTGGGTGGAATTTGCAGAGATTGCCTCCAGTGTATAATAAGTGCTCTAAACATCTAACCAAAATGTGTTTTCATATATTAATGGTCTTTGTGTACTTTGACATTTCATTTGTTTTCCAGTTACAATGCTGAGTCTTTCTTGACCTTTGAAGTTTTGACCTGTTTTGTACAATTAAGTTCTTTACTACTGCCTATAAATAGCAGGTTGTAATCTATTAAATATTTTACATGTGCATGTATACATAGTATGCTGCTGTAGAATGCGGATGTCCTTTCTTCACATAAAGGCCCTTAATAATTACACCAATTCCCCCGAAAATAGTTAGGAAAGCTGCTAAGTCATGAAGCTTTGCTTTGCCCATGAACCGAAGCTAAAAACAGTCTCAAATAAATACACCTCTCTATACAGTACATGTCTATCTTTTTGAGTCCAGGCTTGGGCTGAAGATGTTGGATTGATCGATCATACCAAAAGGATCTTCATCTAAGTAGCTTCCTGGTTGGCGTTCATAGGAATGGTCTACAGCATGGAGGTTCTCCAAGGGTATTGTGTTTTTAAGTGGCATAAATCGTGCCATCTGTCCTCCTGAAGGGTGGCCTTCTCTGGGAGGTGAAAGAGTAAGCTGAGCAGGATATTTCTCAGAGAAATAGAAATTATATCCGTCTGCTAACGGCACTTCTCGGAAGTTACATTCATCTTCTTTATAAATGGTCTATGGAAACAGAAAACACAGTCATTAGGGGAATGGTATATGAATACTTATAACTTGCTTATTAGAATTTATGTATTTAATACTATAATAAAAGTACACACATTCCTTAAATGGTAAAAGTCAACTTATCGCTATTAGTGATGTTCAGGTTCACAGTGGGTATCCAATAAACTTTATTGTAATCAAGGTTAGAAAAACATGCCAAGTCACATGAACAAAACAAGCACTAAGGTGTTAAATAAACATCCTATGCAGTGCCATTATTACACATACTATACAGCTTAAGATTTACAGTAACATCCCATAATGTCATGAGTCAAACACTGAGGGTTGCCAGTTTCAAAGATCACTGTTGATAAAAAGAGACTTTCCTTTATCTTAATGGGTTTAATACCACTTTAAAGTAAAAAAACAAGTTCAATGACCTCATGATTTTCAAGGCTTAAAATGGTAGTAAACCACGGCCAGTTAAAAGGAAAAAAAAAAAAAACACCTTTAAGGCAATTGCATAATGTGCTAGTATGCATCACATATGACTGTGCTGCCTTTATGGAGATTTGCATGTTTTTGTGATCAAATCCTTTTAAAAAGAGTTTGAAGGTGGCTAAAAATTGGTGTGTGTGGCCAGTTAGAATGGAGTTATCTTAATGAACTTTACTCTTTTTTCTGTCATAATTACTATATTACTGTGCAATTTACCATTGGACCGGATAAAGCCTCCAAAATTACAGGTTTAAAGTCTCCATCACTTAAAGTGGTTGTAAACTCCATTCATGAAATCTGACCTGGGTACATATACAGTATCTGTAGTGTTTACTTATGTCTCACCAAAGCTCTGAGTCCCGTGTCTTTCTGCTGCTCCGTTCCTCTGTTATCAGCATGATAACTTCCCACAAGCACTCCGGCACACAAGGTAAAAGCAGCTGTAAATTTGTGGTGGTGAGGGAACTTAGAGCTAGATAGGCAGAGAGCTTGTCTATTCACAGTACAGCTCTGCAAGTTTCTTCGTTCCTCTGCCTATGTGGAGGTGGGGGGGGTGCTTTTCCTCCAATCCGCTCATAGACAGTGTAAGCCCATACTCCCCTCCCACTGCTGAGACAGGAATAAATAATTGTAGCACGATGTACAATTTCTAAAGAGTGTAGAAAGGGAAAGACTGCAGATATACATGTAAAACTTATGTAGGGAGATTTGTTTCATCTCTGTGTATCATCTGAGGCTGTTCACTTCACTGGGTATAGGAGAGGGTTTACATCCACTTTAATAATAATACAGCAATGCTGGCAAATTAAATACAATCACACTTCTTGGGGGTCAGGAAGGAATATTTGCTCTTTCCTGGATCAACAATGAATCTGTGAAAGGCTGAATTTAATAATTCCGCTCATTTTCACTAGCATCAATTTTCAGAAATAAATTAATAATCTTTAGTAATGAACTTTGCAAAATGTCACAGAAGGTACAATGCTGAGCAGAGAAGAGCAGAGAAAAGCAGACTAAACTAGATAATTGATGCCAGGCTCCAATGTCAATTTTTCATTTGAAATCTTCTGCAGTCTTTGCCAAGACATGTTGGCACTCAGTTGTAGCTGCATCACTGTTCTTAATGCCTGATATATAATGTATTGATCAAAATCATGCCAACTTTAAATGTACAGTATGTATTATTAGACACTTACAGATCCATATAAATGGTGCCTGGAGTCCATGCAAAGGTAGCGAGTGCTTTTCATTCCCCGAATCACCAAGATGCTTGGCTTCACTGCCTTGATTTCCAGTAGGCCTGAAATGTATCATTATTATTATTATTATGCAGTCTTTTCCACCAGCACTAAAAACTATAACTGTCTAATTGTAAGCTGTAGAATCAGAAGCTATTAAAGTTTACCTCAAGTCAACACATTTTTTTACTTCTGAAAAATTAAAAAAAATAATTAAAACCCCTGTCAGGTTATTTTTTATTTTTTTGCTGTCCGTGACTCATTAGAAAGATTCCCCCTCATAATTTTTTTCTGAGGACTATTGTCACCAAAACAGAAAGTAATGGCAAATCCAACATTTAATGGCTATCACCAGAACAGGAGATGATGGGGACATCTCTCCCCATCGGGGAGACAAATATCTAGGCATTTCAACCATTCCCTATGTTACACAAAATATAGAGAAAACGTATTATATAGCTATTGTTACACTTTGACATTGCTTCCTACGCTGAAAATAATTATTTTAGACTGCCCACACTGACTGTAATATTACATTGATACATTAAAGGGAGTTGTTACGCTATGACTGGGAGCCATTATTTCCAACCTGGTTTTAAAAGTTGGAAGCACTTGTGCTGTCATCTTTACCACTTGACGCCAGTCGCACGCAAATATGTGGCCTCTCGGTGCCTAGTGCTTGGCGCCGTGGAGTGGCATATTTGCGTGAATTGCTGTCAAAACAGCTGTGCCGAGAGCGTGCATCACTGGCGCCTAACCGCAGGTTGGTAGGTTGCCGGCATGAAAAGGTTAACATTGCTTCAGTGCTTAGTGAGGACAAACATGCAGGTACAGAGTCCTAACTTCACTGGCTGCATACTTGTTTTTGGTCAGCAGACCACTAGAACTGGAATAGCAGTTCCAGAAAATGCAGCTTTAAAAACCAAGTTGGAAATGGCAGCTCCCAAATTCCTACCCTTTAAGTTTCCCTCTAGCAGGTACGCTGACAAACTCACTAAAACATCACTAGATTAATGAACCATTGCACAATCAAGTATTTTTTTCTAGGTAATAAACTGTCCTAAAACGAGCGAAGACTTGTTGAAAATTAAATAATTTCACCAATGAGCATTTTAAATCAAGGAAATAAATATACTGAATTTTGGAGTAATAAGTACTCAAAATATCAAATATCAAATATCAAAATCATACCATACATCTTAGCTTTGCATTAGTGTTTTCATGTAAATGCTCTTTTATTAGCACCTGTAAAGCATTATGTAATGTCTCATGATGCAATGCTGTAGAACTGCTGATAATGTGGGTAAGTGCTTTCATAAATGCAATTGTTGTGTATAAGGTACACTCTTGCAGATAACCAGTGACCTTCAAAGTTATATTTTCTCCTACCTCCCCATGAGCTGTTTTCTTTTTAGCTTTATCAGCACATTTGAAATATTCATACGACTATTTACCATGCAATCATGAATCTGTATTCAAATTTAGGAATCTCGGATATGCTAAAAGCTTAAAGGGGAGTTCCAGGCATTTTAAAAGTCAGCAGCTACAAAAAGTGTAGTTGCTCACTTTTAATAAACAGACACTTACCTGTTCCACGGTCCAGCGATGTGGCCGAACGGGGTGTCGCTCCTCTCCCCCTCCTCTTCGCCGGCACCTCCATTGCCACTCAGGGCACCCGGCCGTGAGAGCTTTCGTCTTCACGGCCGGGCACGCACGGCGCATGCGCGAGTCGCGCTGCGCTCCCGGAGAGGATAGGCAATCTCCTGGGACCTGTCACATGTCCCAGGAGATCGCTTAGAGGGAGGAGTCGCCTAGGCGGTTCCTGGGCGGAAGGAGGAAGTGGGACAGGAAGTCCCCCTCCTAATGAAGCCCCCACCCCCCCCCCCCCAAAAAAAATGACATGCCAAATGTGGCATGTAAGGGGGTGAGGAGTGCTTAAAGCGGAAGTTACATTTTTGGGTGGAACTCTGCTTTAACTGCAAATTATGGATGAAAAGGCAATTATCAAGTTTTGAGCTGACCATAGTAGATCATGTGCAAATTGCAGTGACCCGTACAAATCAGAAAAGCAGAATTTCATGGATCTTCTTGGTGTGGCCAATTTTACAATTTATGACTATTTTTTTAGGGTGACTGTTTTTTCTTTTTTTCTTTTTTTGGAATCAACTGTTCTTTAAATAGTAGCAGATATCTTTTACAGGAAAACAGTTACTCATTGCCGATTCATGGTGGACTTTTCTCTCCATAAGACTATAGTCCACCAAATAGTCTCAGAGACATTTTTGTTTTAAGCATTTTATATAGAATTCTGCTTTGATGTGTGCAGACCTAACTACTACTAGCAAATAAATTCCATCTCTGAGAAATACAAAATGATGCAATTATGGAGTATATGGTACTCCAAGGTCCATGCACTTGACGATGCGTTTTTTGCTCACAACTAATTTGTATTTCATGCTTTTGTAACATCTGTCTAAAGGTTCTATTTGGGAGGAAATCATTTTCTACAAAGACCACTTTGGGTCATGAATTTTATTTATTTTTTGTCAAAGATGAAGAGAAATCATCCAATAGGGTCAACGGTTTCAGTGGGAATTTTCCCTCAACTGTGAAAGATTTCTTCTCACGTCCTGTTGGGGTTGATTTACTAAAACTTGAGAGTGCAAAGTCTACTACAGCTGTACATGGTAGCCAATCAGCTTCTTACTTCAGGTTGTTCAAGTGGGCTTTGACAAACAGCTGAACCAGATTTTACACTCTCCTGCCTTAGTAAATCAACCCCATTGCGTCTAAAGAACAGGAAGAAAAGGGAGATCTTCTCAATGGCATACAAACAGAAAAATTGATTTGTTAAATTATTCCCAAAATGAAAAAAGTTTGGGCTACAGATACACTTTACCCAACATGAAGCTACAAATCAGAATGCTCCTAATGATCTGGTATTGCTAAAATTAGGTCTCAGTGGTTGCTACTACAATCTATTTTTATATGGCTAGGGTTATTATTGGATAGAAATACATTAACCAATGACAATTTATATTCCATGGTGCTCATCAGACAGATCCATAATGGACAAGCATTATTGTTTAGCTTCAGCCTTTCATAGGGAAATATATATATTTTAATTACAACAACTAGTTAGTTATTGGTGCAAATATGTTTATATTTGTAGGTAATTATATATGATCTGCTACAAAAGTAGGCTAGAATACATAAGCCATCATGCTTGGGGTTATAACTAGGCTGGGAGTGAAGCAGGTCTGCTGATAATCAGTTTTGTGTTCTTTTTTTAAACTTTGTTAATGTATTACAGTTTTTTTTTGGCACTGACAAGGGCTACAACTGAGAGCTTAATTCACAGAAAAATGTTAATACCATGAATGCACTGTCATCATGAATAACAGAAGTCCGAATACAGACCAACACTTTAGTTGTTTTTCTTTTTCTTACTTAACAATCACTGCAAAATGTTTAATGTCAGTCCACCCCAAAGTTGAAATTGCAGTTATAAGTGGATACTTGTGAATTGAATCACCCATCAACTTTTTAGGGGAGATTTACTAAAACTGGTGCACACAGAACAGCTTGTTCAAATAAACTTTGACAATAAACCTAGAAGCTGATTGGTTACTATGCACAGATGCACCAAATTCTGTGTGCACCAGTAAATCCGCCCCCCCCCCCAATGCATACTCTAGCAGCAATAGTTCCTTCTGGTGTTTGCAACTACCCCTCCATCCCAGTGGAGCCTCACTGCTTAGGCTGCACCTGTTGTAATGAAATAAAATGAAACATGGAGAAATGCAATCATAATGGCTGTAACAAGTGGACCTTGGAGGTCAGGTGCAGAGGTGATGCAGTTCTCCATCAACCCAAGGTGAAAGTCATAGTAACCAGAGCAGGGACTGGAAGAAATTTGCTTGGTGGCTACAAAGATTGCAGCAAACACCTTATGAGGGAACTAACCATTTCCCACCTTATCCAAAACAGCAAAAGATTTACCTGGAGTTCCACTTTTTTTTTTACATTCCTTTTAGCTTGCCCCATGTCTATTTTTTGATTTTGTAATTCAACCCATATTGCAATGGTAATTACTATCCAAACTACAATATATATATATATATATATATATATATATATATATATATATATATATATATATATATATATATATATATATATATATATATATTTTAATTCAATGTCCTCTTTAATGGCATTTAAAAACTGAACAAAATAAATCAGTTTTGGTTTACCACACAAGCTGCAAATTCATAGGAAATTATTAACATTACCATCCTGTCCAAACTCCTGATATTTTGTATAACTTTTAGAAAATAAATTGGATATTAGAGAACAATTGACCTCATATACAATTATTTGTTATACTAGATCAAGATCAGAAGATTATTAAACTGAAATGTGTGTAGGCATCTTCTATTGATAAGGTAGCACAATGAGAAATGATGTGCAGGAACCCAGATTAGCTACACAGATTTCAGTTTTGATTGGAGAAGACAGAATAAGGGTCATATCATATAGATTAATAGAAATAATAATATTAATAATAATAATAATAATAATAACAGTTGAATTTGAGTATACTTACTGTATACATTTTTGTCCTTGGTTCCGCTGACTTCTCCCTCTGAAGTGATCTGAAGATGTTGGTAAGTGTGCTCATTATCTGTATAGAGATGTCTTAGTCGTACCTGGTCTGAGTACCCCAAAAGGGGATTATTATCTCTAATAGGACTGGCTAGCACCCTATCAGAA
Organism: Lithobates sylvaticus; assembly: GCA_028564925.1. Classification (NCBI taxonomy): domain Eukaryota; kingdom Metazoa; phylum Chordata; class Amphibia; order Anura; family Ranidae; genus Lithobates; species Lithobates sylvaticus. The sequence continues at coordinate 132,744,152 of CM053035.1, forward strand.
CTACATAGTGCCAGGACCAATAAGCACAGTCTTACTCCTGCAGACCTCTGGGTAAAAATATTAGACTGTCTTCTTAGCATCTTCTTTGCAATAAAAAGTTTTTGCTGTGAAATAATGTTTCCCGAATAAATAAAATATTTAGATAAATAGTTCAAATTGCTAAATGTATTATTCCAGTTATTAAAAAAAAAAATATTTCTTAATTTAAAAAAATAAATAAAAGTTCTGATTAATATAAGTCACCTATCTAGTAGTGGAAGATCCTGTGCTCAGAAGCTACCTGGTTCTTAGTTCAGACTTATGTTTCTAATGACAAAATGAAGAAGAGGAGACGAATTTATACTCTTTGGTCTTTAACCCTTAACACCACTGAGTAATAACTTTTTTTGACCCCCCCCACTATCCTAGATCTGAGTCATTAGGCATGTGAACGTATTCTTTTTAAGCAGATATTTACTTACTTCCTAGCTGGGGGAAGGACAATACTGTAAACATTTTTTCATGTTTCCGACCAGAGATTACCAGGTCTGGGGTTACAAAATGATGCAAGAGAGTGATATAAACTGCCTTTTGTGTGTTTGGGGAGAAGGAGAGGAGGAGGGATAGGCATGCCTCCCATTAACCCTTTCTCTGCTGCGAAGTTGAAAATATTACTTTTGTTAAACGATTACATTTTTTTATTAATTTTCTTAAATGCTGCAAAGATGAGCAATTACAGGTATTGGAGTGGTGCTATGAAAGCTGATCGGTAATAATGGATTATTGTTACTTTATTTCAACTTTTGTCTTTCAAGTGCATTTCTGTAGAAAGTTTGTTTCATCTTAACAAATACAGGCATGTCTATTTATGTACTGCAAGTGAAGGGTGCACTAACCTGTACTAGACATAAATCACTGCTTGAACCACACAACACAGAAAGTGCCAGAGAGTGATTATCAAAGAAGTAGAAAAATGACAAGTGATTTAACACAGATTCCATGACTCTTTTAATTAACCTCTTAAAGGAGACCTATACAGAAAAAAAATAAGTAGGCTGCCATAACTATTCTTACCTGGCTGTCTCTGGCTTCATACCAATCAGTAACCCAGGACACATATGCAGTAAGTGAAGGCAGAACTCCTCATCTGCATACTTGTTCTGGGTTAGTTTAAAAAATTATTATTTCCCTCAGTATAATTTGTGTATAATATTGTTACATTTTGTTATATTATACTAAATGTGCCCTTCACAACCCAATCGTTTTGCATGTTTGGTCACATAACACTTTGTGGGCGGGACATAAGGCACCCTAGCGAGACACTGAGGGGGGTCCTGCATGGCTCCAAAATGTTGCACTTGGTGCTTTGTGATGTGATCTTTCTGCAATAAAAGTTTGGACAATAGCTGATGATCCACGGTGTGCTGGCGAATATGTGCGTTGTTTCATGACAAGCCCAGTTTCCAGCTGGCAGTTGCTACAGCACCCACTACTGAAGAGCCTATGTCCAGGCAGGAACGTGTGCAATGGGAATATGGACAATACACTTCTGTTAGAGAACACCCCTCCCAAGGTGTGCAGCATTCCTGAGACGGTAGAATGGAGCATGTACCGGTCTCCACCAACTCAGCAATCCTGTCACCTCACTCCCAGTGACTGTTCCCATTGTTGCTACTGGATACAGTAAATGCACTTTCTCCACAACCTTAGGCTTGTTTCTTTCCTGGGGCTCCACTACATCTTTCTCTCTCTCTCTCTCCCTCCTGACTCCAGACTGGGTCCATAGGTACTTTGAGCCATGGGGTCAGTCCCAGTATGTGGGGATCTGGCCGCTATTGAAGGGACCAAGCAAAACACCCCTTCACTACCAGAATAACCGTCACCTTAGCCATGTCACCTGTCTCCTGGCTGGTTGGCTGATTTGGCATGGGAGACAAATACTGTAATCATTTCCCATGTACTGTATCTTCTCTAACTTCAGTCCCCTAGTTGAAAGCCCTGTTCTTTTGATATGCCATGCATGCACCCCTTAAGACACTTCAGACCAGGCACTAAGATGAACAACTAAAGAGCTTTTACTAAAGTGGTTGCAAATAGCAAGTAACAGTTCTCAAAGACATCTTCCACGTCCTACAAAAAAATGACTGCTCCTGGGGCAGATGGCAAAGTCCACAAAAGCAATGATTTGTCTCCATAAAGGCAGTGAACTGGCAGTTATAAGTCCATGAGAGTCTACAGGCTCCAGACCCCCTTGAAACCCAAACTGGAAACAGGGCTCTAAGCACACCCCACCCCAAAGGGAGTGATCCACTCTAACAACTCTCAGGGCACTTAGGGAGCCCTGTTTATATAGTATGACCTGCAGGGGGGGGTGACTTTGCTGAAAAATACTTTTTTTCAAGTATTACTGATACCGATTACTGATCCTTTTTTTAATGTCATGTGTCATTGGTACTGATATGCAGCACTGATGGGTATGAATGAGGCGGCGCTGATAGGGTGGCACTGGTGAGGAGGTACTAATATGCAGCACTGATATGTGGCACTGATAGGTGGCATTGTGGGCACTGATGAGGTGGCACTGATGGGGTGGCATTGATGAGGAGGCACTAATATGCAGCACTAAGGGGCACTGATAGGTGGCACTGATGGCACTGATGAGGCGTGGACTGTGTCAGTAGTTTTTTATTTTATTAATTTTTACAATTTTATTTTATTTATATATTTTATTTTTTACAATGCTTTCTTTTTCATTGTTAGTGCTTTTTTTAATTAAATGTTTTTATTATTTTTACAATTTAACCTTTAAATGTTTATTTTACTACAATTCTTTATTTATTTTTTATGTTTTTTATCAGCCCTGTTAGGGGGAGGGGGTGGATTTGGTGAGATATCAGGGATCTAAACCCCTGACATCTCCCTTTTGAGACAGGAAAAGGGACTGAGGACACAGATTCCCCCAGTCCCTTTCTCTGCAGCCTCAGCTGCGCTGAAGATGAATGGAGAGGAGACAAAGGCTCCTCTCCATTCATAAACTAAAGCATCATAAACAAAAATGTTGATTTTTACATATACTGTATGTGTCAAAATTGACAGGGGGGTGATGTGGTTAAAGCTTAAGTGGACCCCCTTAATAAACCTGACTATACAGATACTCTTCGTTTAACGACTTACCTCGGACTTACGACCAGCTCTCCCCAGCCGAACGACGCACTGTACATCATTGTATCGTACAGTATAGTACCGAATTTTCGTTTGTGTTCTGTACTTATGCAAATTAAAACGATGTTCTTGAGCTGAAGTTTTGTGTTTAGACCATTTTTTCACAATACAGTACAGTACATTAGTTAAGAATTCTTAAAATATCGATTGCTTGTGGCTCCTCGTTTAACGACCTGGTCGTTGGAACAAAACCTGGTCGTTAAGTGAGGAGAGCCTGCATTAGTAAAATCTATATACCCTATTTATCGGCGTATATTACACGCAACTTTTCCCCCTCAAAACAGAGGGTAAATCGTGCCTGCACCAATATTTTTTTTTACCAATGGGGAGGGCGGGGATCGGGTGGTCCGCCTCATTGGGAGGGTGTCGGGCTGGCCACCCCGCTCCACCCTTCCTGGCCCTGGTTCAGAAAATAACTCTGCCAGCACCCTCCCACACACCGTATCCCCCTGCGTCACCCCTGATGTCGGTACCTGTAAACAGAAGCCGCTCTTTCTGGCTGCTCTCCTCCTCCTGCTCCGCCTCCTCCTCGATTGTAGATTTTGAATGGAGGAGGCGGCTTCTATGTGCCTCAATTGAGATCTCTCGTGTACCCGGTCATGTGACTCTCCTCTGCTCAGTGGTTTTAATTGAGGTACACAGAAGCCCCCATCTACAATGACCATGACACAGGAGGAGCTTCTCAACCCCTAAAGGTATGCTGGCAGCGCTGTCCCAGGAGGCCTGTACTGTGCAGGGGGTCCGTGTGCTGTGCAAAGTTTTTTTTTCTCCTGAAACGTCCCTCTTAAAATCAGGGTGTGTGTTGTACGGTAGTAAAAATTATAACATTAGTGATAGTTACTTGCCCCTGCCTTTGTGTTCTCTCCCCCCGGCACCATTTAAAAGAAAAAAGTCATCTGTGGACAGCTTCTTCTTCCTTATTCTCAGACAGCCCATTGATAACATTTGCATCTCATCTCCCACATGCGCCATACCACATTACACTCATCTGCGGAAATAAAAAACATTACCCCCCAAAGATCACAAAATCTCACATGATCTTGGTAGGAAAGGTTTTTATATCCAACAACAAATTAGCTTGGTGGGAAAGTTTTTTTTAACCACATCACACTAATCTGTTGAAGGGTGGAGGCAGGGGGACACATGTGAGGCCCTGGCTACCTCACCAGTGCCTCAGGGAAACCAGGAAGTGACCATCTAACAATTGTAAAAAAAAAACAATTTTTATTTTATTTTACACAGGATGTGGATATTTGTTTGGAAATCAGCATGTGACATAGATTTTTCGTTTTAGAGAGGAAAGGTAAATCTTAACTAAATAGATGAGATGTGAAGACTTTTTAAATCATCGCCTATGGTCAATTTTGGGTATTGTATTTTTTCGGGTACACACAATTTTGGGCTTAACATATTTGGTATCTATTTACTCAGCACAACCTCATCTTTTATATTTTACAAAAATAAAAATAGAAATTAAAGTGTATTTGAGTGATCTAAGTTTAACCACTTAAGCCCCGGACCAATTTGCAGCCAAAGGACCAGGCCCCTTTTTGCGATTCTGCACTGCGTCGCTTTAACTGATAATTGCGCGGTCGTGCGACGTGGCTCCCAAACAAAATTGGCGTCCTTTTTTAACACAAATAGCGCTTTCTTTTGGTGGTATTTGATCGCCTCTGCGGTTTTTATTTTTTGCGCTATAAACAGAAATAGAGCGACAATTTTGAAAAAAATTCGATATTTTTTACTTTTTTCTATAATAAATATCCCCCAAAAATATATTAAAAAAACTATTTTTTTTTCCTCAGTTTAGGCCGATACGTATTCTTCTACATATTTTTGGTAAAAAAAATCGCAATTAGCGATTATTGAATGGTTTGCGCAAAAGTTATAGTGTTTACAAAATAGGGGATAGTTTTATAACATTTTTATTAATATTTTTGTTTTTTACTAGTAATGGCGGCGATCAGCAATTTTTATTGTGACTGCGACATTATGGAGGACACATCGGACATTTTTGACACATTTTTGCGACCATTGTCATTTATACAGCAATCAGTGCTATTTAAATGAATGGATTCCTGTGTAAATGACACTGGCAGTGAAGGAGTTAACCAATAGGAGCGGGGAGGGGTTAAGTGAGCCCTGTGTGTGTTTTCTTACTGTAGGGGGCGTGGCTGGGTATGTGACATCACTGATCATCTTTCCCTATGACAGGGAACAGACAGTCAGTGACAGTGTCACTAGCAAGCATTGGGAGAGGTTTGTTTACACATACCTCTCCCTGTTCTTCAGCTCTGTGACCCGATCGCGGGACACCAGCAGCGATTGGCCGCGGTCACGGAGCTCAGGACTGGGTCGCGAGCGCGGCACGCACGCGACCCACGACTGGGCTCTTAAAAGACAACGTACCCGTACGTTGATGTGTCCAGCTGTGCCATTCTGCCGATGTATATGTGCAGGAGGCGGTCCTTAAGCGGTTAAATGGAGATTAAATTTTTACTAAAAATGTAGATTTGATTAACAGTAGCACAAACATTGTGTGTACCTACCACCACCACCATATGTCTGCAAATTGTAAAAAATGTACAGCCTGCTGATGCCACTGCAGCCTGAAAATTACCGTGTGCCCATTTAACACTGTAATTGTATGATACAATTATATTATTGCTTAAAAAAAATAAAAAAGCATTGTGTGTACCTACCACCATTCTACAGGGTCTCTGCTTTCAGAAACTATATAATATTTTGTGGTTTGAAGTATGTGTTTATGTTCAAAATGTACACCTTAATATATGTCTGCAAATTGTAAAAAATGTACAGCCTGCTGATGCCACTGCAGCCTGAAAATGACTGTGTGCCCATTTAACACTGTAATTGTTTGATACAATTATATAAAAAAAAAATAAAAAGTCAAAATGTTTATTAAAATGTATATAATTTATACATCCTTTTTTTCCCTTTCCATTCATCTTCATTTGTCAGCCTATAACAAACAAAAAAAAAACAAACAAACAGGAAATTTTGTTTAAAAACTGTACCAAATAAAAACCTTAACATAGTGTAAAGATATTTGGGTGAGAAGGTCCTGATAGACCCAGACCCCGCAAAGAGAATATCTAGGTACTATGGTGCTGTTGGACCTGGGATTAAATACTCAACTGATAAATCCAGGGATAGGTGGAGAGAGATGATCCCGGAGCTGTCTGATGAAATGTGGACGGAGGTGCTTGACACGTATTTAGTGTCGGTTATCTCCTCCACAGACAAAATGATTCAGTTCCGGTATTTACATCAACAATATTACACCCCGACGAGACTTTATAGAATGAAGAAGAGGGAAAACGCAACTTGTCACAAGTGTAAGAGGACAGAGGGCACGTTCATGCATATGATATGGGAATGTGACCGAATAAGGCGGTTATGGTCCCAGGTAACAGCCTTTATATCGGAGAAGTTCAATCTACCTAACATATGCTCACCCCTGAGATGTCTCCTGGGAGTGTTTGAACAGGAAGAAGAAATTAACCATTATACAAAGATATTTCTCAGGATCCTATTTTTTGGAGTGAGAAAATTGATTGCTAGAAGGTGGATACATGAGGAACAACTGACGTTAGGGATGTGGAAGGCAATAATTAATGCAGATATGTTGCTTTACAAAATGACTTATGAAGCCAGGGGATCACCCAAGAAGTTCAGAAAGGTTTGGTTCAGGTGGACGGATTCCCAGAGTACGATAGAGGAGGAGAATGATGGAGAGGTGGTGTAATGGAGTGAGATGAGAGTACTACTATTAGAGATAGGGATGCAGGCAGGGCGGTAGCGATTGCACAATTTTACTAAGATTGGAAAGTGCAAAATCTGGTGCAGCTCTGCATAGAATTTTTTTTGCCAAAGCTTAATTGAACAAGCTGAAGTTAGAAACTGATTGGCTGCCATGCACAGCTGCACCAGATTTTTCTCTTAACAGTTATAATAAATCAACCCAATATTGTTATAGCCAAGTTACATAATGTACACTAATGCTGCTAAGTCTGGCCTGGAGATCTAGGTTTCAATGACTTCTGTGCATGAAAAAGGTTAAACGATGTAGCCTCAATAATAATTAAATCAAACCACAACAATAACAAATTTAGTATTACATAGCCTAGATTGGAAAATATTAAAAACAATAAAAACATAGATACACTGTAAGTAGGAAAATAACTATCTAAAAAGGTGTAATCACATGTTTATTTGCTCTGTCCAGACATGTTACTAAGTATAGACATAATATTACCTCATAACTTGGCAAACTTAAGTGTTTGTTTTTTGCTAAAAAGTTGGATTTAAAAAAGAAAACTGCATCAGGTTGCATTTTTTATCCATTGAATGTTCATTATTGTGTTATCCCAAACTGGTATGATTCCAAAGGATTGTAAAGTCCCAAGGCTAATTCAAGTATTTTGTCTTTCCTAGTTTTAAATAGCTTGCAGTTGGTTCATTATATTCGATTGTATTAATTTATTTTCTACTGAAAGACAAAGCCTACAAATAAAACCCAAGATTGTGTAAATGGACCATAAAAATGAAAGAAACCCCCCCATAAAATCTAATGCAAAGCTTTGGCCATGTAAGACACCTTTCACACTGAGGCGTTTTTCAGGCATTGTTCAGGCGCTTTAGCGGTAAAAAAAAGCGCCTGTAAAGTGCTTGAAAGAAGCCTCATCTGCAATCCCAATGTGGAAACCCAAGTGCTTTAAGAGCCCTTTCACACTGCCAGCGCCCGAAAAACGCTCGTAAAGCGCCCACGTGCTGATGCCAAAAGCGCTTTGCAGGCGTTTTGCAGGCGCTTTCCATTGATTTAAATGGGAATGGGCGCTTTAGGAGCGGTGAATTAACCTCTCCAAAAGCGCTGCAAAGAAGCAGCTTGCAGGACTTTTTTTGACGCCCTGCCAGCGCAGCACCTCAGTGTGAAAGCACTCGGGCTTTCACATTGAGATTGCAGTTGCGGCTTCTTTCAGGTGCTTTACAGGCGCTTTTTTTTAACGCTAAAGTGCCTGAAAAACGCCCCAGTGTGAAAGGGGTCTTACACTGTGAGTTGGGGAATAGGTAGCAAGTACAAAGCTCCCCAGGGTAAACACATTTTCAGGCACAGAAACCAGTCCAGTGGTGTAATAGTTTCATAGTTAGTTAGTTTCATAGTTAGTAAGGTTGAATAAAGACACCAGTCCATCCAGTTCAACCTGAGTGAGTGTCTACAATTGTCCCTATCCCTGTACATTGCACACTCACATCGGTCCCTACCCTCAAGGTGCCCACAATCCAAGGTCCCCATTCATATACTAGGGCCAATTTTTGGACAGAAGCCAATTAACTTACCTGCATGTCTTTGGAATGTGGGAGGAAACCGGAGTACCCGGAGGAAACCCACACAGGCACAGGGAGAACATGCAAACTCCAGGCAGGTAGTGTCGTGGTTGGGATTCGAACCAGCGACCCTTCTTACTGCTAGGTGAGAGTGCTAACCACTACACCACTGTGCCGCCACAGTGTTTATTGGTGCTATTTACAAGTCTATTTACAGGTGCTGTACAGTGTCCACAAAAATAAACTGGGCATAAATGTCAAAACAAAATCCTAGCCGCGTCCTGTCACTAACTATACAAAAATCGACTTCCTAACTTACAGGCTGAGCAAGGCTAATGCTTGTCAGTCTCCTCATATGCAGTTTTATAGCTTTCACCAACCTTGCAGCTCTCACAGGCACGACTTGTCTGTTCCCCCAGGCTCAAGAGCACTGACTGAATTCCAGGTGATCCTAAATTGCCAAAAGGGAGAGGAGCAAAACCCAAACTGGATATAGCAAATGGACAGAGAGTATTTTGGAACTTTGACTATACCCCAGTGTGCACACTTACCAGGCAAAAAGAAAACTTATTTTCCCATATCATACTGTTGCATAAAAATTTTTTTTTATTGCATACCATTTAAAAACACATATTGTTGTCTGTAAAATACATTACAAAGATAAGCAGATTAAATCTTTTGAGAAGGTCCATGTGTTTCCCGTATTGTCTGCTTCATCAGGACCAACAGAATTGGATGTATTGAAAACAAGTAAATCACAGACAGTTAAAAACAAATCCAGGATGGATGCAATATAGTGTGCTCAATGCTTTATGAAAGGAGAAATTGAAGGTCCCAGACACAGCCTCATGGCAAGACAACCCCCAAGTACATAAACATAGACCAGAGCAAGCCAAAATCTAGTCTGATGTAGATAAAATGTTGTCTCTGGTTAGGGGTGGAATTCTATCCACGTTCTCCACTGCCTGGTCACACTGTTTGCTCATTTTGCAATCATCTGAAATAAGTACCTCCAAATCTTTTTCTTCTGCAGTGCTGGCCAACACTGTGCCCCCAATGTTGTACTCTCTCAGGGGATTATATTTTCCTAGGTGCATTATTTTACATTTAGAAATATTGAACTGCAGCTGTCGCTTGAAGTTCCAGTACAATACACATACACATTTAAGTGCATTGCACTGGGTAATTTATTTTATTTTATTTTTTCAAATTCATTAAAATTACATATCATTCAGTCCTACAAACTGTAGAATGGCTGAAATGCATAGAAATGGACAGCACATGCAGCCACCAAGCACGCTCTGGTTTGTTGTGGAAACATGCATATACTATCCTTATTTTCCACATTGCACTGCTCAGCACCCAGGGCATCTATTGCAGTGTGAACATATCAAACAAATGTTTTCTCTGTACCCTTGTGGTGACTGGTGTTGATCAGATGCAGGAAAACTCCAGTCACCACACTAGTGTGAGCGAGAGCCCTAAAAGATAAATGAAACTCCGGAAAAACAGACTCACACTTGCCATCTGCTGGCTGCAAAAGGGTTATTATGACATTTTTACGTGCAATATTTTATATTTACCAGATTAAAAAGAAATGGAAAAAAAATGTTTTTACTCTTGAACATATTAAATATGTAGAATATATATATAATTGCAGCACAGAACTTTCACTCAACATTTGCCGATCCACATATGTAATGGGAGAGTTTAATTTTTTGCACAAATCTGCATTGTTTGCTAGAAATCACTGTAAATGTCAAAATTATATAATTAAAATTAAATAATTTCTGAAAGCAGAGACCCTAGCCACTTGCCGACCGCCGCATGTACATTTACATCGGCAGAATGGCACGGCTGGGCAAATGGGTGTACAGGTACGTCTCTTTGAATTTGCCGCCGTGTGGTCACGTGCGCGCACTAGACATGGGAACTGTCAAAAAATTTGTTTGTTTCGTTCCGTTTCGTATATAAAAAAAAGTCGTAATTCGTAATTCGTGTACGAAATACGAATTTTGTACGAATCTTAATTTTTTTCTCAAATCGTTACGAATCGTTAGTAAAGTTACGAATCGTTACGAATCGTTAACGCGGCTAATGAATTGTCGGTTCCCGTAACACAAAGAACAATTCGAATCCAACTACAAATATCGAAATTTCAACTAATACGAAAGAAATTATTATAGCGGATATAACGAATGCTTCGAATGATTCGAATGAATTCGAGATTCAGTATATTTAATATTGAGAACTAATTTTTGCAGGAAAAAAAGCTATTTAAAATCACTCGCGGCTAATGAATTGTCGGATCTGTAACACAGAGAACAGTCATTCATTGATAAAAAAGCGTGGGGGGCCCCCCAAATTCAATAACCAGGCCCTTCAGGTCTGGGATGGATTTTAAGGGGAACCCCGGCCAAAAAAAAAATGGCGTGGGGTCCCCCTCAAAATCCATACCAGACCCTTTATCCGAGCACGCAACCTGGCAGGCGCAGGAAAAGAGGGGGGGACGAGAGCCCCCCCCCCTCCCTCCTGAACCGTACCAGGCCACATGCCCTCAACATTGGGAGGGTGCTTTGGGGTCCCCCCAAAGCACCTTGTCCCCATGTTGATGAAGACAAGGGCCTCATCCCCACAACCCTGGCCATTGGTTGTGGGGGTCTGCGGGCGGGGGGCTTATCGGAATCTGGAAGCCCCCTTTAACAAGGGGACCCCCAGATCCCGCCCCCCCCGTGTGAAATGGTAAGGGGGTACTTTTGTACCCCTACCATTTCACCAAAAAAGTGACAAAAATGGTAAAAATGTCAGGAGACGGTCTGACAATTCCTTTATTAAAATCTTTTTTCTTCTGGTCTTCCTTCTTCCTTTCTTCATCCTTTGGTTTCTTCATCTTCTCCTTCCGGCATCTTCTTCCATCTTCTTCCATCTTCTTCTTCCTCCGATCCGCTTCTTCTTGCGCTGGTCTTCTCGTCCTTCTCTTCCGGCATCTTGTTCCATGGCGTCGGCGTCTGTTCTTCTGTCGGGCCGCTCCTCGCAATGGGAGGCTCCCGCTGTGTGAGACTTCGCTGCGTCTGACAGGTCTTTTATAACGGAGGGCACCTGGTGACCCCGCCCCCCTCTGACGTCATGGGGACGTCATGGGGAAGTCCCTATGGCTTTCCCCATGCGTCAGAGGGGGCGGGGTCACCAGGTGCCCTCCGTTATAAAAGACCTGTCAGACGCAGCAAAGCCTCACACAGCGGGAGCCTCCCATTGCGAGGAGCGGCCCGAGAAGAACAGACGCCGACGCCATGGAAGAAGATGCCGGACGAGAAGGACGAGAAGACTGGAGCAAGAAGAAGCGGATCGGAGGAAGAAGAAGAGGAAGAAGAAGATGGAAGAAGAAGATGGAAGAAGATGCCGGAAGGAGAAGATGAAGAAACCGAAGGATGAAGAAAGGAAGAAGAAGAAAGAAGAAAGAAATTTTAATAAAGGAATTGTCAAAGACCGTCTCCTGTCATTTTTACATTTTTGTCACTTTTTTGGTGAAATGGTAGGGGTACAAAAGTACCCCCTTACCATTTCACACAGGGGGGGGCCGGGATCTGGGGGTCCCCTTGTTAAAGGGGGCTTCCAGATTCCGATAAGCCCCCCGCCCGCAGACCCCCACAACCAATGGCCAGGGTTGTGGGGATGAGGCCCTTGTCCTCATCAACATGGGGACAAGGTGCTTTGGGGGGACCCCAAAGCACCCTCCCAATGTTGAGGGCATGTGGCCTGGTACGGTTCAGGAGGGGGGGCGCTCTCGTCCCCCCCTCTTTTCCTGCGGCCTGCCAGGTTGCATGCTCGGATAAGGGTCTGGTATGGATTTTGAGGGGGACCCCACGCCATTTTTTTTTTTTTTGGCCGGGGTTCCCCTTAAAATCCATCCCAGACCTGAAGGGTCTGGTATGGATATTTAGGGGGACCCCACGTCATTTTTTTAAAATTTGAAGCCGGGGGTTCCCCTTAATATCCATAGCAGACCCGAAGGGCCTGGTTATTGAATTTGGGGGACCCCCACGCTTTTTTTTTATCAATGACTTTCAATGAATGACTGTTCTCTGTGTTACGGAGCGGACAATTCATTAGCCGCGAGTGATTTTAAATAGCTTTTTTTCCTGCAAAAAATGACATTGTGCAGGAACAGTTCTCGATATTAGATATACTGAATCTCGAATCATTCGAAGCATTCGTTATATCCGCTATAATATTTTCTTTCATATTAGTTGAAATTAGATATTTGGTAGTAGTTGGATTTGAATTGTTCTCTGTGTTACGGGAACCGGCAATTAGCCGCGAGTGATTTTAAAAAGCTTTTTTTCCTGCAAAAATAACACCTTGTACAGAGACAGTTCTAAGCACGTGAAACATGCGCCCCTTCTATAGACATACTATAGAGTAGTATGTCTAGAGAAGGGGCGCATGTTTCCCGTGCTTAGAACTGTCTCTGTACAAGGTGTAATTTTTGCAGGAAAAAAAGCTATTTAAAATCACTCGCGGCTAATTGCCGGTTCCCGTAACACAGAGAACAATTCAAATCCAACTACTACCAAATATCTAATTTCAACTAATATGAAAGAAATTATTATAGCGGATATAAGGAATGCTTCGAATTATTCGAATGAATTTGAGATTCAGTATATCTAATATAGAGAACTGTTCCTGCACAATGTAATTTTTGCAGGAAAAAAAGCTATTTAAAATCACTCGCGGCTAATGAATTGTCGGCTCCGTAACACAGAGAACAGTCATTCATTGAAAGTCATTGATAAAAAAAAGCGTGGGGGTCCCCCCAAATTCAAAAACCAGGCCCTTCAGGTCTGCTATGGATATTAAGGGGAACCCCTGCTTAAAATGTAAAAAAAAAATTACGTAGGGGTCCCCCTAAATATCCATCCCAGACCCTTCAGGTCTGGGATGGATTTTAAGGGGAACCCCGGCCCAAAAAAATTGCGTGGGGTCCCCCTCAAAATCCATACCAGACCCTTATCCGAGCACGCAACCTGGCAGGCTGCAGGAAAAGAGGGGGGGACGAGAGCGCGCCCCCCCCTCCTGAACCATACCAGGCCACATGCCCTCAACATTGGGAGGGTGCTTTGGGGGTCTGAGACCCCCAAAGCACCTTGTCCCCATGTTGATGGGGACAAAGGCCTCATCCCCACAACCCTGGCCATTGCTTGTGGGGCTCTGCGGGCGGGGGGCTTATCGGAATATGGAAGCCCCCTTTAACAAAGGGGACCCCCAGATCCAGCCCCCCCGTGTGAAATGGTAAGGGGGTACAAAAGTGCCCCTACCATTTCACCAAAAAAGTGACAAAAATGGTAAAAATGACAGGAGACGGTCTTTGACAATTCCTTTATTAAAATCTTATTTCTTCTGCTCTTCCTTCTTCCTTTCTTCATCCTTCGGTTTCTTCATCTTCTCCTTCCGGCATCTTCTTCCATCTTCTTCTTCCATCTTCTTTTTCCTCCGATCCGCTTCTTCTTGCGCTGGTCTTCTCGTCCTTCTCGTCCGGCATCTTCTTCCATGGCATCGGCGTCTGTTTTTCTGTTGGGCCGCTCCTCGCAATGGGAGGCTCCCGCTGTGTGAGGCTTCGCTCCGTCTGACAGGTCTTTTATAATGGAGGGCACCTGGTGACCCCGCCCCCGTCTGACGTCAGAGGGGGTGGGGTCACCAGGTGCCCTCCGTTATAAAAGACCTGTAAGACACAGCGAAGCCCCACACAGCGGGAGCCTCCCATTGCGAGGAGCGGCCCGACAGAAGAACAGACGCCGATGCCATGGAAGCAGATGCCGGACGAGAAGGACGAGAAGACCGGAGGAAGAAGAAGATGGAAGAAGATGCCAGAAGGAGAAGATGAAGAAACTGAAGGATGAAGAAAGGAAGAAAGAAGAAAGAAGATTTTAATAAAGGAATTGTCAAAGACCGTCTCCTGTAATTTTTACAATTTTTGTCACTTTTTTGGTGAAATGGTAGGGGTACAAAAGTACCCCCTTACCATTTCACACAGGGGGGGCGGGATCTCGGGGTCCTCTTGTTAAAGGGGGCTTCCAGATTCCAATAAGCCCCCCGCCCGCAGACCCCCACAACCAATGGCCAGGGTTGTGGGGATGAGGCCCTTGTCCTCATCAACATGGGGACAAGGTGCATTGGGGGGGACCCCAAAGCACCCTCCCAATGTTGAGGGCATGTGGCCTGGTACGGTTCAGGAGGGGGGGCCTGCCAGGTTGCATGCTCGGATAAGGATCTGGTATGGATTTTGAGGGGGACCCCACGCCATTTTTTTTTTTGGCGCGGAGTTCCCCTTAAAATCCATCCCAGACCAGAAGGGTCTGGTATGGATATTTAGGGGGGACCCCATGCCATTTGATATCCATAGCAGACCTAAAGGGCCTGGTTATTGAATTTGGGGGGACCCCCACGCTATTTTTTTTTTTTATCAATGAATGACTGTTCTATGTGTTACAGAGCCGACAATTCATTAGCCGGCAATAGCCGCGAGTGATTTTAAATAGCTTTTTTTCCTGCAAAAATGACACTTTGTCATTCGAATTGATTCGAATCATTCGTTATATCTGCTATCATAATTTCTTTAGAATTAGTTGAAATTCTATATTGGTAGTTTGATTTGAATAATTTGGAGCTGAAATTCGTAAACTGAATTTTTCCTGCAAAAATGACACTTTGTCATTCAAATTCATTCGAATTCATTCGAATTCATTCGAATCATCGTTATATCCGCTATAATAATTTCTTTCATATTAGTTGAAATTCGATATTTGGTAGTCGGATTCGAATAATTTGGCGACGAAATTCGTAAACGGAATTTCGTATTCCGTACGGAATTCGTATTCGAAAAATTCGTACTACGGATTCGTAAATTCGTCCGAATTTCGAAAAATTCGTACGAATTACGAATTCGTACGAAACTAATCGCACATGTCTAGCGCGCACGACACTGCTGCAAGCTCATGAGTAGGATTGCGGGTCCCGTGGGCTTGATACCCGCGATCGTCTCACGGAGTTGAAGAACGGGGAGATGCTAATGTAACAAGCATCTCCTCGTACTGCCTAGTGACACTGTCACTGATTATAGCTCCCTGTGATCGGGAGCTATGATCAGTGATGTGTCACACGTAGCCATGCCCCCTAACAGTTAGAATCACTCCCTAGGACACACTTAACCCCTTCCTAGCCAGTTAGTGGTTAACCCATTCACTGCCAGTGTAATTTTTTACAGTAATCAGTGCAATTTTATAGCACTGATCGCTGTAAAAATGACAATGGTCCCAAAAATGTTTCAAAATTGTCCGATGTGTCCGCCATAATGTCGCAGTCACGATAAAAATTGCAGATCGCCGCCATAAAATTACTAGTAAAAAAAAAATTATTAATAAAAATGCCATAAAACGAACCCTTATTTTGTAGACGCTATAACTTTTGCGCAAACCAATCAATAAGTGCTTATTGTGATTTTTTTTAACCAAAAATATGTAGAAGAGCCACGCCGCACGACTGCGCAATTGTCAGTTAAAGCGACGCAGTGCTCAATCGCAAAATGTGCTCTGGTCCAGCCAAATGGTCCGGGCTTAAGTGGCTAGAGAATAAAATGGTGTTAGTTGCAATTTCTTATGTTGCATGATGTTTGCGCAGTTTTTTACCAAATACATATTTTCCATGAAAAAAATACACTAAAATCATTTTTAGTGCAAACTGACACAATATTATACCTAATATTTTGGTAAAATTTTTTGAAAAAGTGACTCACAGAGAGATAGACAATTAGTAATAGGATTTTATTACTTATTTTTGACCCCCCCCCCCCCTGCATAAATGTCTGCATGAATAACAGGTATTGCTATATGTAGAAAAACATAGGTTGTGTCCCCTGTTTGTCCTACCATGGTTTGAGAAAGGTTTTGTATTACACAGGGTTCTCATTGAGACTAGATGAAAGGCTCCAGAGTGCTTGTCTCATTCAGAGGAAATACAGTTCCAGTTTATTTAGCCGCTTCCCGACCGGCCACTGCATATATACGCCAGCAGAATGGCACGGGCAGGCAGAATCACGTACCTGTACGTGATCGTGCATGTGCCTGCCCGTGGGTCGCGCTCGGGACCCGGTCGGGAGCTCCGTGACCCCGGCCGCGGGACCAGCGGACCCGATCGCCGCTGGTATCCTGCGATCGGGTTACGGAGCTGAAGAACGGGGAGAGGTCTATGTAAACAAACCTCTCCCCGCGCTTCCTACACTGACTGTCAGTGATCGGCGGTTCCCTGTCATCGGGAACGCCGATCAATGACGTCACACGTACAGCCACGCCCCCCTACTGTAAAAAAAAAACACAACACGTCACACTGACTCCTCCCCGCCCCCTAGTGGTTAACCCCCTAACTACAACTGTCATTTACATAGGAATCAGTGCTATTTAAATAGCACTGATTTCTGTATAAATGACAAATGTCCCAAAAATGTGTCAAAAATGTCCGATGTGTCCGCCAAAATGTCGCAGTCACAATAAAAATCGCTGATCGCCGCCATTACTAATAAAAAAAAAAATATTAATAAAAATGCTATAAAATATATTTTGTAAACGCTATAACTTTTGCGCAAACTAATCAATAATCGCTAATTGCGATTTTTTTTAAAACCCAGTTTGGCACCTGGAGTTTAGAAACTTCGTAGAGAGGAATGAAGTCTCCTATCCAATTGGTCCAGGTTTTGTGAACAACCAGAACACTGATTGGGCAGGTGTGTGCAGAGCTTTTATTAGAGACGTGGCCAGGGCCGTCTTTAATATTGACTGGATCCTGGGCAAGCATTTTCTTGGGCCCCCTTTCATGCAATTTTGCTGTCCACATGCTCTGAGACATACAATAAATAACAGCTAGACTCAAAATCAGTTTACTGAATCAGATCAGGCAGCGATTGCAATTGGTTGCCAGAGGTTACAGTGTATCATTACTGCTCACTGACACTGTCTGGCTGCTAGAGGTTACAGTACACATTATGGCTCACTGTTTAATTTCTAGAGGTTACAACACATCACTTTTGCTTGTTGACTGGTTGCTAGAGATTACTGTACATTAATACTACTCACTGATAAATTGCTAGAGGTTACTGGACATCTATACTACTCACTAATTGGTTGTTTGAGGTTACTGCACATTAGTACTGCTCACTGATTGGTTCCTAGAGGTTACTGCATATTCTTACTGCTCAATGATTGTCTGCAAGAGGTTAGTGCACAGCATTGCTGCTCACTGATTGGCTGCTAAAGGTTTCGGCACATCATCTCCATCATCTCCTCACTGCCTGCACACCATAGACTGGGGAGGTGAGGGGACCCATCAATAGACAGAAAACTCCTAGGAATCCTAGGACTCCTGGGATCAGTGGCAATGCTGGGGTGGGGGAAGGGGGGGTGTGATCAGTGGCAATTCTGGGGGGTTGATGGGATCAGTGGCAGTAGTGGGGGATGGGATTAATTAGGAGGCAGTACACTGTGGCAGATTCTGAGTCATGTAGAGCAAAGCTGGAAATCTTTGGCAAGTATATAGTGGGGGATTTTACCAATGTAATGGGGAATTTACAATGACCACCAATGTAAGGGGGGATTTACACTGACCATCAATGTGAGGGGGAATTTGCAATGACCACCATGTAACGGGGGATTTTACACCACCCACCAATATAAAGAGTGATTTCTACACTGACACCAATGTAATAAGAGCATTTACACCAACCACCAGTATAAGGGGAATATACAATGACCTCCATGTAAGGTGGAATTTACACTGACAACCATTGTCGAGGAAATTTGACCACCAGTGTAAGGTCAAACTTCTACACCGACCACCAATGTTAGGGGGGATTTACACTGACTACCAATGTAAAGGGGCATTTACACTGACCCCCAGTGTAAGGGCAATTCTGCACTTACCACCAATGTCAAGAGAAATGTATACTGATCACCAATATTATAAAGAATTTACACTGACAACCAATGTAATTGGGGATTTTACACCAACAGCCAATAAAGGGGGATTTCTACACTGGCCACCAATGTAAGGGGGAGTCACTGCCAATTTAAAAGGGGCCTCTACATGGACCACCATTGTGTTTTAAACTGACCACAAATGCAAGTTTGGATTTTTTTAATGATTACCAATATAAAGAGGAGTTTCTACACTGGCCACCAATGTAATGGGGATTTACACTGACCACTAATGTAATAGGAGCATTCACAGTAACCACCAATGTAAAGAGGGATTTACACTGACCACCAATGTGAGGGGGACCTTCACACTGGCCACTAGTGTGAATGAAAGGATTGTACACCAAGACCCAATGTAATGAGAAGATTTTCACTGACCACCAATGTAACTGAGACATTTAGCCTGCGTTCACATTTGTGTGTGTCGGGAATACATGCAAAAATCACTTTCCTGACACCACAGACACATGCTGCCCTTTAGCAGACACACAGCAGTGCCATTAATTGTTAATGACACCCTCACGCATCTGCTGAGATGTGCGGATTCACATGCACCAAAATTCAGGGTTTCACCTCCAATTTGCTTACCTTTGCAGAACAGGCTGATGTTAGGCTTACTGACTATAGTTGTAGGCAGGGCTTTCAAGCATGCTCCTTTATCTCCCCAGTGGGCAGCATTCAGCAGAAGTGATTGTAGATATGACCTCAGGGGGACATGATATACAAATAAATGCCGCCTCTATTTACATATCAATGCCGCAGTCCATGACTATTTACATATTAATGCTGCCGCTATTTACATATCAATGCATGTTATTTACATGTAAACAGAGGGGCTGCAGGTGAGTCATCTGCAGTGTTGGTCATCTTACTTTAAAAAAGTAATTAGTTAAGTTACAAATTACTTCTCCCAAAAAGTAATTGCGTTAGTAACTCAGTTACTACATTGGAAAAGTAATTAGTTACTCAGCAAAGTAACTGTTTTTTTTTAAATATTCTAGTGTAACTAAGGGGCGGGTCTAGTATTACTGTAACCAAGGGCGCATTTATTATTATTGTTATATATCGTGTAACCAAGGGGCTGCTCTATTATTACTCTAACCAAGGGGCAGATCTGTTATAGCGTGTAAGCAAGGGGCGGGTCTATTATTATTATTATTATATTGTGTAAGGGGCAGATGGCTACAGAAGAGGGTGAATGTTAAATTAATGGGCAGAGCTCAATATATAACAATAATAATAAATGCGCCCCTTGGTTACAGTAATACTAGACCCGCCCCTTAGTTACACGATAGACGCCCCTTGCAGAGTAGCACGAGCATCGGGAGCGTGCGGCATCGCCTTGTACAATTACATGTTAACTGCACCTGCGCGGTGTAGAGTTCACTCAGAGCTGTTTAGGTTCGGCAATTTTCGGAAGCTCCGTAATCCTTCGTACTGCGCAAGCCATGCACCTGCGCAGTACAGGGGGTCCTTATCCGGCGGGGGAACTTTTTTTCGGCAGGACACCGGAAATTACACTACTGCCATCTAGTGGTGGTAGAAGTAATTGGGGTAACTAAGCTAAAGTAATGGGAACTGAGTTACCATGAGGGGAAAAGTAATCAGTTAGATTACTCGTTACCCTCTAAAGTAACTGCGTTAGGTAACTCAGTTTATTTGAACTCAGTTACTTACATCACTGGTCATCTGTACATGGCAATAGGGCAGAACTGGGCAGCAGCAACAGAACTTTACACTAAGATATCTGGACACAGCACGGGACTAAAACTTTAAGGGATAGTGGAATTTAAACTGGGATAGTGGGCAAGTATGAGACAGCTGTTTTGGGCCCTACAACAATGATTGGGCCCAGGGCAGCTTCCCCTTTTGCCCTCCCCTAAAAGCGGTCCTGGACGTGGCTATGATTCAGGGCTTCACCTCGGCGGACAGAGGAGGTCTCTGTCCAGGTGTGAGGAGGGCTTCACCTAAGAGACAGGTGGGAGCCAGCATAGCAGGGAGCTGTTAGCTGTGTGCAATGAGTTTGTGTGGGAAGACTGGTGGAGACAACCAATGGCCTGAAGATTTAGGTCAAAGCAGGAGCGCTGCAAATGTAAGCCAGGAGGCTGGTGATCCTTTGATTTGTGGCAGAGAAATGCTGAAAACCCCATGTGTGGGAAACTTGCATGATGTTGTGAACTTTGTTATAATAGAAGTAGGCAGGAAAAGCCTTTAGAAAGAAGATTTAGGCTAATTAATGTTCTACTGTTTGAAGCTGGTCCTGTTCAGCACTAGCACAAATGTGTAAAAGGAAATAATCTACATTCACCATCACAAATTTAGTAAGTGTCATTTGTTATTATTGAAAGGTCTGCATGATCTATGGTTGACACACCAAGATAAACATGGAGTATAATATATTGATGAATGCTATTAGAAGAATGTTGGCGTTTCCTGATTACATAATGATATTGGCATACTTATCACAATTATATTTGTGAACCTATTCAAAGCGTTATGCTGCACAACTCTGATCTTTGGCTATTTATTTTGCAGTAAAATCTTTTTTAGACCTTTTGGGCTGGGCTGTAAAAGATTATTAAATACTTTATTTAGAAGGATTGTATAAAAGTGTATTTATTTAATTGAAATTCTTTATTTTTTAACTTTTTTTCAGTTTTTTTGAGCCATACAGGAATTAGCATTCAGGCTTGAAGGCCAGAGCAATCATACATTGTAGTCATCATTAGTACGTATATAGCAGAAATAAAACACTTATCGGCTGAAACATAAAAATAACTGAACAGTTATAATCCATACTAGTCAGGTAAAGAACCTGCAGTTTAAATGTGTTGGTGAAACACAATCTCAACCTCGAGTGTACCAAAAACGGCCAGTGAGAGCATATCCTGTATAGCGTTTTAAGGCAAAGAGAGTGTATTATTTATAAAGGATAATGGTATGCTAATATACAATGGCTGAGTGGTAAGAAAAAGGCACATCTGTAAAAATGATACCTTTTTAATGTTTAATAAAAACGGTTATTTATGCCTATACAGCACGAGAGGTTTTCTTATCAAGTACCTTTGAAAACTAAATTGGATGTGTATGAAATATACACAAGGACATTATACAGCCTGCTGAACATTACAGGAGGTATTTATTTTTTTCCTTAGCACAAAGCAAGGCATCACAGCCACAGCATGCATCTTTGCAGGTAAGGGGAGAGGTTAGGGGGCAGTAAAATCACAGCTCAACCCCAACCTTTAAACCAACATATAAAGCATTTATGTACAATCATACAATGTACAATCATTCATTATTTTCTCTTGACTAGCACCTGTACTACATTTACTTCATGATTGATAGCATAACTCTGACACAATCTGGGGGGGTAGGAGGGGAGGTGGCTGCTGGGTACTGCTTTCAGTGTGATTGGCCATCACAGTGATCACAGGTTCTTGAGCCTTGGTTGGCTTATTTAATTTTGTCTGTGATCTGATCTATCGAATGATAGCTCGATCACAGACATTAAAAGAGCTCTTTGGCCATGCATGTGCATTTTCTGTTTATTCACAAAATTGCATTCACAAGGCCAAAGTTCTTTTTCACAGTTGCTCCATATTAAAGCAGTATTAAACCCAAAGGCAAACATTTATTATATTGCAGCTTATCTATTCTTAGATGTGATGGCTGTATTAGTTTTCTTTTTTAGGCTTTTTTTTCCCCATTTTCACCTGGTGATCCAGTCAGTAAGTCTGTTACTTTTGAACAGAACAAGCTCTCTTGCAAAATGTATCAGTTTACAGGGATGAAACAAAGCATTTATCACTGACAGGGTGCTTACAATGATCAGCCTTTGTTTAATTATGTAAAACCTTTATCCAAAAAGGTATAAAATGGTTGCTTTAACTGATTATAAAGTGTGAGCTGGAGTTTGGCTTTAATTTGTTGGTGTATTTCAATCTTCTAGTTCATTTAACACTCCCCCCAGATGGACAATGCTGCTGTCTGCTGTGCCCCGCTCTCCTTCATCGAGAGTGTAGGTACTCTAATACAGAAGGTGTTTTACTGGACCAATCACCAGGTGAAAACAGCCTAAAAAAGAGAACTAATACAGCCACCACATCTAACGATTGGTAAGCTGCAATATATTACATTTTTGGTTTTGTGTTTAAAACCACTTTAAGATGATGAACCATAAAGACATAATAAATCAATTAAAACTTTGAACATAAAATTAGTTCACTTTGTACTCTCTACAAAGTAAATGCATATAAAGTACTCTACTTTTGGTACTTGACCCTTCCTCTTTATAAATTCTTCTTTATATTGGTAGTCGGTAAAAAAAATCAGCATTGCCATTGATCAAACTCTCCCCTCCCCCCAACACTGTCACTGATCTCAGGAGTCATAGGATCCCTAGGAGTTTTCTGTCTAATAATGGATCCTTCACCTCCCCAGTCCATGGTGTTCAGGCAGTGAGGAGATGATTTGCTGTAACCTCTAGTAACCAATCAGTAAGCAGTAATGATGTGCAGTAACCTCTAATAACCAATCAGTGAGCAGTATTGATGTACAGTAATCTCTAGCAACCAATCAACAAGCAGAAACCATGTGCTGTAACCTCTAGCAACCAATCAGTGAGCCATAATGTGTGCTGTAACCTCTAGCAACCAGTCAGTGAGTGGTAATAAAACACACTGTAACCTCTGGCAACCAATTGCAATCGCTGCCTGATCTAGTTCAGTAAACCGATTTTGAGTCTAGCTTCTATTTATTTTATGTCTCAGAGCAGGTGGAGAGGGAAACTGCATGGAGGGGGTTCAAGAAAATTTTTGCCCAGGGTCCAATCAATATTAAATATGGCCCTGGATGTACTCAATGCCATTTACTCTACCAGTATTGATCGTTGCTGGCGATGACATTGAGATAATGGTACACTTTATCATATCTACTGCAGTTGCCCAGCAATAACATCCTTCTGGAATTCAGTATGAAATCTCCTAAACCACCTCTTCGAGGTACATATCCCGTTTACCCCAAAACATTTTCTGTTGGGTCTGTCCTCTCTGAACCTTGCTAAACCCCATAAAAAGCTGTTACGCCATGTGCTTACTGCTGCAAGGTGTCTTATTGCACTTGTAGCGCCCTGCTCCTAATGGGTAGGCATTATAGGTGTAAATTTAGGTTTGTCCGAGCTGTAGTTTAGCTCAGACTGATTGTGTTAAATTTCTGATTTCTGTTCCAGTTCAGCTGGGTTGTGTAGTTTTCCACTTGGCCGTGGGTGGCGCTCTCATCATCGGTCAGTGTTGGAAATGCAACAGGCTGGGTGTATTGAGTACCTCTTTGCCCGGAAACAGTGGGAGTGGTTTACCCGCTGTGCTTTCTGGGAGAGGGTACTTAAGGGACAGACACCATTGTCCGGGAGTTCTCCGACCTAATAGCCCTCCTGGCCTAAGGTGTGTCGTAGCAGTTCGACTGTCTCGGGGCCAGCTGGCGCGAGGCCTCGTCACTGAAGGTAGGCCCAGGAGTTCTGGGGCCTACTGGTCCAGGGGTGGTCCTGTGCTGACTTGCCTGCAGGGAGAAGCCGAGCAATTGAAGAAACCAGGGTAGGACTTTTCTCAGAGAGGACCGAGCAACAAGGCTGGTATCTCAAGAAGAGCCTGGAGACTCAATTGGAGGACGCATCCCGGTTCACCTACCTCACAGTTTTGCCGGCTTGGCTGAAAGAAACTGGTACTGTGTGACTGTACTTTGACTTTGCAAAAGTTATTGGTTAAGTCTAAGTCTGTGGCAGAGACTATGACCGAGCATCGCACGGGCTGCTAGGTCAGTGAGAGAGGCCTATCCGGTGGTTGCTAGATCCAGTTTGTGGAAGTTGTTTGTCCTCTGGATCAAGGAAGTACCAGTGATCCGCAATACAAGGTACCTGAATCTCCCCTAAACCTCCATCCCTCTATCTGATTTTGTTAATAAAAGCATTGGAAAAAAAGAGACAGAAAAGTGTTTGGAGCTGACATCTGTGAACAACTTTCCAATGGAATCCCTATGATGGACACGGTGGAACAGTGAGGTAACGGTAGACCCAAAAGAATTAAAAAAAGCAGCTCCTTTGGGGGTCAGTGCTACACACTCAACTGAAAAAAAAAACACCCCCCCCCCCCCCCCCCCATCCTTGGCTGCTCTGTATACTAGAATCAAAGATGTAAAATTAATGGAAAAATTTACAGCTAGAATTTATGACAAATTAGAGGCTCACAATCTAGTTTGGAAATGATGGTGTACCTCAAGGAAGATCCATGGGGAATGGATTCCCTTTGCGCTTATCCTAACTCTGGTTGCTAGATCCCCACTGCTTTTCTCTTTTTTTCCTAGGCGTTTTTTTGGCTTTCTCTATCTTATTTTCTGTATATTTTTCTCTAATTGTTAGATACCTTGCACTTCAGTTTTTTTTTTCAAATATAAGTTTTATTGACATTTTTCCAAAACAGAAAAGGAAAGAAAACGATAACAAAGTATTAATATATAAAACATGGCACAATGTCCAACATTAGGCTTAATGTGTGTAAATACGTACATGACATATTTGAGATAGTCGCATTAATAATTGCGATTTAGCATCCCAAGTTCGTGATTAATGTCCCCTGTTGAAGCTTAACTGAAGTGTATGGGGACGAATTACTTTGGGTACCCTTTCTACGTATTGCTTCAATTGTGTGTCTGAGTGGACGCAGTGCCTCCTTTGTCCAGATGCCTCTGAGAAATATCTCAGAGACCCAGTAGTTGGGAACATAAAGATTCCACAGAGGGTGGTAAGAGAAATCAGATAGAGGAAAGAGATGTGAAAGAGAAGAAGGGGGGGGGGGGGGAGGGAAGGGAAGGGATAGGGGGAAGGAAAGAGGGAAGGGGGAGGATAGGGGAGTGATGGATCCCGGTTTACTGTGTGTAAAACCTTCCGTGGTGATCTATCTTTCAAGTGGCCAACATTGCTAATCCTTCGTCTGAGTATATGAACATAATCCAGGATGTCCATGCCTTAGAGTGTTGTTCCTGTTTATTTTGCACTGTAGATACTAGATCCTCCAATCTCCTGATCTCTTCCACTCTGCGTAGCCACATCCCTATCGTCGGAGGCGAGCTTTGCTTCCATAATAGTGGAATGCAGGATTTGGCCACATTCATTAGATGTCGTATTATCGATTTTTTGTATTTCCGTGCCGGGATCATAGTGGCATGAAGCAGGATGAAAGCTGGATCATCTCTTATTGGATGATCCGTGAATTTTTGAGTGGTCAATCGGACTGTGGTCCAGAATTGTTGAAGCAGAGGGCAGGAGCAGAAGATATGGAGGAGTGTCCCTTCATCTGTTTGGCATCTCCAACACCTATCTGAGGTAGCTGGGAAAAATTTGTGAAGTCTGTTAGGGGTGTAGTACCATCTAGTCAGGATCTTGTAGTTAAGTTCCTGTGTCTTTGTACAAATGGATGATTTCAGTGAAAATCTGATGATCGTTTGTTTTTGGGCCTCAGTGAACTGACACTGTAGGTCAGTTTCCCATTTTTGTATGAACGTCAGGTCGGGTTGTTCTGGGGGGGAGTTGAGCAGGACATACGTTTTGGATAGCACTTGGGGTAAGACTTCCTCCTCATTGCAATATTCTTCAAAAATAGTCAAGTCTCTGTTAAATTGTGCTGGGTTGGGTATTGAGTGTAGAAAATGGTGTATTTGTATTGCGTCCCAAAATGGCAATTGGAATCGACCGTTATCGGTGGTAAGGGCTTGTATGGAGGGCCAGGCATTATCTACCAGAAAGTGCGTGGCTCTGTCTCTATCTGATGAGGTAAATGTTTCAAATCTTGCTTGTTTCAGGCCTGGGGGAAATGCAGGGTTTCCTAGAATAGGATATAGGGGGGAGTTGTTTGTAGAGGGGGGGTTTGCTGCTATAAAGGACGCTCCTATCCGAAGAGTGGTGCCGATGATCGGATGTGACCTTAATATGGGTGATAGTTGGTCATAACACCAGACTGCTCCTTTCAGCTTAGCACTTCAGTTTTTAGGCTCCAATACTGCTATAGTTTTGAGCCTTCTTTTGTTATTTGAATGCTGACGCACTGCTAACTTGTGATTGTGAGTTGTGATTATTTGCTATAAATGCTCCACATTAGTGGCCCTCAATGATGCACCTCTATCATTGCTGGTGTCTCCTCGTTTATTGTGATAATGTTTACTGAATTGTTTTTTTTAGTGTGCTATGCATACAAAATGTCTCCTATGTGTACGGTGCGTGTATCTTTGTGCTTTTCTAAAAAAACTTTCAATAAAAATTGTTAATGATAAAGAAAATAAAATAGTAAGTGAGTGGACTGGGATAGAGACAGGGGACTATAGCGGTACTCATTTAGAAAAAGGAACACTTGCAACTTTTTGTAAAGGAATTTTCACAAAGTTATTTATTATTCAACATGATTTTAAACATACAGACATAGGGAGGGCAAAAAATACACACAAAAACTAAATTGATAAAATTGGTCCGTTAGTCAGACCGAGTCCAACTTGGAAATGGGGGAGAGGGACTCTAAGGTGACTAAAGAACCAAGCACATACAGTATTGGCTAGAAAGTAGATTAACCACTTGCCGACCAAGCACGTCATATGACGTCCTTGACTTTGAGTGGTGATATCTGAATGATGCGTGCAGCTATTGGCATCATTCAGATATCATTCTTTCCGGCCAGCGATTCTGTGCACCTTTAGAATGATCATAGCGGCAGTTCCGCCGCCTGATCGTTCTTATAGGCAGCGGGAGGGGAGGTCCCCCCCTCCCGCCGCCATCCGGTGCTTCTCCGGGCTCTCCCGTGCCATCGGGGGCCCGGAGAAAGAATCGCTCGCCGCCGGATGACGAGCATAGAGATTTCCGGTGACCTGATGGTCACCAGTCATCTCTATGACCGTCGGAGGCCCGGGCGCGACGTTATGACGTCACGCCCGGTACACGGAAGTAAACAAAGCCGCGATCGCGGCTGTCAGCATGAGATCGGTAAAAATGTGATGGATACAGGAGCGCCAGCTCATTTGGATCTTTGCCACGTCAGCTACGGGCTTATGCCTATTTTTGGATTAGATCTATCCTATAATCATCGTCATCCCTAATAGCCCTGTCTGAGGCTTTTTCCTGCCCAGTTTAAACAGTGCAGGCATATTACCCCCAGCGGTTTCCTAATTATGCAATATAGATCCTACTGTGATCCCCACTATCTGGCGCTCCCTATTTATGATTAATTCCTTCATATATATTGGCTCCCTATAGGCCCTCGGCAGTCCCTCGCCTTTTTGGAATTTGTACACGACTATACTTGCGACTTGATTTGGTGCTGTCGCTGCTCTGCGACCTACCCCTTAATCGGTACAAAGTGACTCAGTGACCCTGAAGAAGCCATTGTTTGGCAAAACATGTCGGTCATCTCCATCCAAACAGCCCCATTGTACCTATGATCTATACAGTTGTATAGACCTTTTTAATCTACTTTCTAGCCAATACTGTATGTGCTTGGTTCCTTAGTCACCTTAGAGTCCCTCTCCCCCATTTCCAAGTTTGACTCGGTCTGACTAACGGACCAATTTTATCAATTTAGTTTTTGTGTGTATTTTTTGCCCTCCCTATGTCTGTATGTTTAAAATCATGTTAAATAATAAATAACTTTGTGAAAATTCCTTTACAAAAAGTTGCAAGTGTTCCTTTTTCTAAATGAGTACCGCTATAGTCCCCTGTCTCTATCCCAGTCCACTCACTTACTATTCAAATTGGGATGAGGTACAACTAAACTAGAGTATTCCAAGCCTTCCTCTCCACAAAGAAAATAAAATGATTTGACAAAAGTGAAATGTGTATATAATATATGTGAGTGCAAAATACTAAAGCGCTGATAAGAATTAAAATCCAGAACAACCCAAACTTTAAGATAACTAAATGATGTAGCCGCAACCAATAAAAAAGTGCTCCCACACTTGAAGTGTCATAAATAAATATACAATAATTGTAAATAATTAGTGCGCTTGATCAACCTTAAAATCAATAAATAGTAATTGACCTTATTGTGTGTAATCCTCAGGATTACACACAATAAGGTCAATTACTATTTATTGATTTTAAGGTTGATCAAGCGCACTAATTATTTACAATTATTGTATATTTATTTATGTATATAATATATGTTTTTTATTAATCAATGTGCCAATATTGTGTGGTGAAAATGAAGTATGCATTGTGAGGTTCAGGAAAGTCTCTAAAAGATTTGGGGAAACATGTATGCTAAATTGTAAAAATCATAATTGGCTATTTCAAACTTAGACTGAAATCTACAGATTGCCCACAACCGAATGATGTTTGTGGACAAAACTGAATTTTTATCTAAAGGATAGTCAAAGTGAATGGTGATATTCAGATCTGATGATTTCTGGAATATGGAAAAACACCAACAACTTTGATTCAAAAGAAATAAAAATCTCATCTGTGGTCACGCATACGCAAGCACTCAATATGCAGAGCTGAAAGTTCAAGTACCATTGTTTGTGTCTCTGGGGATGCCAAACCTTTAAGAAAGATGGGGATACTTTCAAGTAAACTTGCTCTTAATTTAGTCATTGATGAAAAGGTCCCAGTTAAGGTTTTCACATAGATTAAGGTAGGACTTCTTTTTACATTGGCTCCTTCATATGGTGTTGGACCACCTTTGGCATCCAAGGCAGCCTGAATTCTCCTAGGAATTGACAAATATAAGTCTTGGATGGTGGATAATAGTATCTGATACCACTCTTCATGGAAAAATCCAGGTCACAATTCTGGGCAATGTCCTTCTGTCTTTTTTGGTCAGTTGACCATGTCGACCGTGCTTATGCTTTTATCTGACAACGTTTACCCAGAAACTATATATGCTGTCATACCCTTTGATACTGTACCTAGTGGCACTGCAAATAAATTGTCAACTTCAGTCACAGAGGCACCAGCTAAGCGGGCACCAACATTTTGCCCTCTTTGAAACTCAGTAAGCTCTGATATGACTCCATATTATTGTCAGCGCACGCTGTTGGGCTTCCCAACTGTTAGTTAGGTATCTAATAACACAGAGGAAGCAAAAGAATGTTACATCACTTCCGCTTTCAACATAATACTGTACATGTCGTCACTTTCACACCTGCAAATCATGTATTTGTGTCCAAACCCTGTATTTCCGCTAACATTATGTCAATTAAAGTCATATGATGCTGGCCACCAGCTTTTTTTCGTGTGTTTATTTCACATTATTTATGGTTGTAAACAGAAAACTCTTTACAACACCCACGGAGAAGGAAAAGAAAACACATGCTGCAGATAAACACAGCTTCATAACTCCATGAGCTTTGGCACCTATCAAGGGGGGGAAAGGTTCCAATGTTTGGATTTCTTAAAATACAACAGGAAGCATGGAACTATGGCATTTCCTCTATGTTTGGATGCAAGTGGTTGGGGGTTAGGGAGCCAAATTAACCAAATTCATGTTCCGGCTGTATTTTACATACAGTAATGTCACTTTGCCTCCCACAAGTGATAGTACAATAATGATGTCATTACAGTGTGATAGTGACACCATTGTAAAGTGAATGAATGACAATCATGAATACTGGCTGATAGTACAGCAGCATCAGTTATATCTCCATTTACAAAGATCTATAGCAGCCTCTCTTAACCATTTTACCCCAGGGGAACCCTTAAAGTAATTTTCAGGTCTCTGGGAACCCCTGATAAAACCCATTAATTAGGGGGTCAGTGGGAACAATGCCCCTTACTTGGTCAGTGAGAAGAATGCCCTTTTTTACAGTGGTGGTAAGAATGGCCCCCTTACAGAGAGCTATAAATATCATTAGTGTCATACCACTGGCTCCTCCAAGTGGCTTTGGCTCAAAACTATGTAGGCATCATCAAATAAGTGGTAAATCAGCCACAGCTTAAGGAACCCCTAGCCACCTCTGGAGGAACCCTAGGGTTCCATGGAACCCTGGCTGAGAATGGCTGATCTATAGGAAAATAATTTTAATAGAAAACAAATATCATTGGGTTTAGCCTACTGTATAACAATCATGGCTGTCCCTGTCTTGCTGTTTACAAAGCTATTAGTTAAAGCAAAATTTGCATCTGAAAAAAAGCATGAGGGAGAAAAAAGTTTGATACTGTAGTATACTTCCCTTTGCCTGGCTTCTGCCCACAGAGCCTAGGTGAGGATGCTGTCATAAGACGAGAGCTGGGGAATGTAGAGTACTCCAATGGGGGTAGGAGCTATTATATTTTCAGATTTCCTTGTTTTACATGTAACTATTCCTTTACTTTGAAAAATAAAGCAGAAACACAGTTCCAGAAATCAGTTCTGAAATCTATTCATTTATTACAGTGAAATATTTCTGTCCAAGAAGACCTTTCTCAAACCATGGTCTAGCAATATGGATGTGTGTAAATACTTTGACAAATAACTTTTATAGAGTTATAATGTTGTTTCTTTGTAAGTATTTCTTTGGGTAATTAAAGCATATGTCAATCCAATTTTTTTTAAGTTTTGGGTAGGGCTGAGAAGCATAAAAATTCCAGTTAACCACTCGCTTACTGGACACTTTCACCCCCTTCCTGCCCAGGCCAATTTTCAGCTTTCAGTGCTGTAGCACTTTGGTTAACAATTGCGCGGTCATGCAGCACTGTACCCATATGAAAATATTTTTTGCTAAAAGACAAAAAATTCAGAAAAAAAAAGTTGACCTGTTATAAAATCTTGCAAATAAGTCATTTTTTACATCAGCTGTGATTGGATACAGCTGATCACATTGTAAAGGGCCCTTGTGATTGACCCTTTCCTCCGACTGGTGATCAGCTGTGTCCTAAGGACACAGATCACACAGCCGCCGCATGCCCACCCTAGGGGGAGAGCAGGGAGCGTGGTTCTGGCAGGACGTCCATGGATGCCCTCCCAGAACGAGGCAACCATGCTGTAGCTATCTTTTGGCTATGGCACAGTGGGGAAGTGGTTAGACTGGCTATGCACTGATCGAAATTCAGCTTGTTCAGCAGGGACAGGTTCAAGTCCGACCAGTGTGTAACCATCTCCGCTAAAAGGAAGTCAATCATTTGGTCAACTACTGTTGAAGGGACATGTTGGAAAACTTTTGTTAATCAGTGTATTATGACAGTGGCTGGTCCCACTAATCGAATACAACGTCCTGGAGGGGGGATTTCTTCATCGACTTTGTTTGTGTGGATGGAGGAATCTGTTAGTTTTCTGTTAGTTTTCAATGGACTGAATAAAAAATGAAAAAAATTTATAATAATGTATAGCCAGTTTTAGGCTTCGTTTTGGCTGTCTGTGTCTCATTGGGAAGAATTTATATCTTGTTACAACAACATAAAGTGAGAAGAGCCAGGCTAAGGGAAATCCTCTCTTAGGCAACTGTCACTGCAACAAGTGTCAGCATTGGAGGACTTCCCTCTTATTCAAACTCCAATAACACTTATAATGTTAGATTTTCCCTCACTTGTGCCAATGGTCACTAAGATGGAGTGGGTCATTCTTTCCAGCAAGGACACATGCAGAAACAGCAAAAAAAATTACATAATTACTAACCTTTCTCTATAACAGATACCCTATAGCACAAAGCAAGTGCCACACACCCACATTGCATATAAACTCTTTAGCATGTTAACCTTCTATAAAGTTTTGCTGGCACTAAAAACAACCGTTAGATATATCCAAAATGCCCCCACAATTAAAGGGTTAGTTCACTTTGTCTATGCAGGTAAGGGGTGTCTGTAGATAAAAACAAAGTGTACCGCTTTGACAAAAGTTAAATAATGCCCTTGCTCTGGATGTAGGTTATTTATATAATTCCTGAAGCCGCGCTGAAAAACTCCCAGAGATGGCATCATCCCATCATACCTTGTTGCTAGGACATTACTAAGACATTCCCAGCTGTTACTGCTCACCCTCACCATCTAAGGATTGAGCTCTCAAACCACTGCACATGTGGTCCACTATCTTGCAGCATGGCTGAACTCAGAGTTACTGAGACAGAGGAGACAAAATGGTCTGGGAGTGTCTTAGTAATGTCCTAGCATCAAGACAGGGTGGGATGATGCCATCTCTGGGAGTTTTTCAGCCAGGATTTAGGATGTACATAAATTACCTACACATATAACAAGTTATTTAACTTTGGTCAAACCTGCACAGTTTAAGTTTATCTACAGAAGCCTATTACCTGCATAAAACGTTTTTGGTAAAGCTGAGCTAACCCTTTAAAACAAATCACAGTATTTAAAGTTATTTTCTCACAGATTATAGATGTAGAAACATAAAAAAAGATTCAGGAGGTTACCAAGTACTCCAAATAGCATTTTACAGTTTCTGGATAACAGTGTTAAAGTGGTTGTAAACCCTTTACAACAACTTTATGCTACAGGTAAGCCTATAATAAGTCTTACCTGTAGCTACCCAGGATATCTCCTAATATCCTAATAAACCTGCACAGTTTAGGAGATATCCCCTGTCCCCTGCATGTGCCGATGTCATCAGCACATGTGCACTGGGGCAAACTGAGGCAACGACACGTATGTGCCATTGCTTCAGTCTGTGTGCCGTTACCGGCGGCTCCTGCGCTCATGCGCGGGAGTGACTTTATCACGGTTCCGGCCAATCACAGCGCCGGAGCCACGATACCCGGAAGTAACCCCCGGGAGAGATGTCGCCAGCCGGAGGGGGAGACGAGGATGGCTGCGGGGGCTTCGATCTCAGGTGAGTAATTCATAATGAGCTAGTATGCTATGAATACTCGCTCATTATGCCTTTGTGTTGCAGGGTTTTTTTTTTTTTTTTTTTTACTAGGGTTTACAACCACTTTAACCAGTCCACATCTTTGGTACAAACAGTTCTTAGTTATGTATACATCTGCTGACTCAGAGCAGCCCTATTAAGAAATAATAGACAGTGATATTGCGTCTTGAGTCCCCAGCACTCCACCTCCTCTATGGAGAGTTTAAATCCAGTTCTCTACTAAAAAAAAGTCACAATAGTGGTAAAGGGATTACCGCTGATACTATCCTACCACTCTTCAAATCCTCCAGCCATCCACCCTTCCATCCTGTAATCACACACAGTTTTGGATTGAAATACACTTTATTACTGTTCATAAAAGAAAAATGTATTTACAAATAAACATGTAATACGGGTCCACCCAGGACACCCATATTACTTTTAGGCTCTCTCTTTCTCTGTTGGAAGCTATATATGGCCCTATGTGAGCAGAGCAAGTGGGAGGAGGGGTGAGTTACTCATTTAGATGTGTGGAAACTGGAGATTGAGCTATTGAGCATAGTAGCTAAAGTTAGTTTGTTAAACATGTGAAAATAGCCCAGAGATCTACCTGACGGATGGAAATGGAAATATAAAATATTTATATGCAGTGTTTTACACTTATCTAACTAAAATTTGAAACTTTTATTTTATGTTTTTTTTTTTTTTTTTTTTTACTTTTGATCATAACCAAAAAGAAAATGATTACAGCACAATGTCTCAGTGGTTAACACCCCTATTTTGCAGAACTGTGGTCCCTGGTTTGAATTCTGACCTCGATGCTATCTGTATGGAGTTAGCATATTCTTCCTGTGCTTGTTTCTGGGGACACTGGTTTCCTCCCACATTCCACACTGGTAGGTTAATTGACTCCTGCCAATATTGGCCCTGGTATGTGTGTGTGTGTATATGTTAGCTAGTAGCCTTAGATTGTGAGCTCCTTGAGGGCAGGGACTAGTGTGAATAATGAGTATGTGTAAACTGATGGTGCTATATATATTTATTTATTATACACCTATTTATATTTATACATTTGCATATATTATATAATTTATATAAATATATGCTGTGTAAAATAAAGTTTGCTCACCATGTCACTGCATGTAACAAGAGTGTAAACACTTTGAATCATAGGAACTCTCAGGTAAGGGGAGACGCATCAAAATGCTCAACATTGTGTGGCCTCTGACATATGCATAAGCAGACGTATAATAAGGCACAAGTATGAGTATGTCACAAACCTAACCGGGACAGAGGCTTTTGGAGGGAACTGAGGGCAAGCCTTCTTCCCACTGATTATGGCCCATGGAGGAGGCTGTGGATTTGTCTGCTTCTCCTGGTCAAAGCATGGTAAAGAGCTCAGTTCAGCCTCTGATCCCATGGAGAGAGCAGATCATTCTCTAATGATGGACAACAACATAATGAACACTGAGCGAGAGGCTTGGATTAACTCTCTCAATAAAGCCTATAAAGCTTCACTTCTGGAGTAGATGGAAAAGTGTACAGGATAATGGTCAGAGGAAATATGATGGCCCTCCTGCAGAGTGGGTTTGAGAAGCTAATCCACTCGGGACAGAAATACTATTTATCATCAATATCTCTCAAGAAATCTATGAAGATAAATGAATTCCACTTTTTCAGACTGCTGGACGTTTTGTCTCATAAACTGTGGTAGACATGTGCAAATGATATTACTATTTACAGTTTGCATTGTCATGCTAACATCCCCAAGAGGGGAATGTATTCCTGGAGGGGGAACAAGTATGTTTCTGAGTTTTAATAAAGAGTAATTTTTTTGGTTTTACCTCAACATCTTGTCTGTGTAGGGTGCTTGGGGTAAAAAGGCTGGTATTAGCTCTCGATTTGCTGGAAGGGTTTGGAGGGCAGGAGGCACCCAAGCGGGTTGCCAAGCAGTTGGTCACAGAGTATGTATGGTGTCTGCTATTAAAGGGCTTGTAAAGGCTTCTGTTTTTTTCACCTTAATGCATCCTATGCATTAAGGTGAAAAAACATCTGACGATTACCGTGCCCCCCCCACCAGCCCCCCGTTTTACTTACCTGAGCCCTGGAAAGTCCCGCGTCGCGAACCAGCTGGACCTTTGCCCGGGGTTCTTGGCTCTTCATTGGATAGATTGATAGCAGCCATTTGCTCGCACTGCTGTCAATCAAATCCAATGACGCGGGCACCAGGGGTGGGCCGAGTTCTGCACTCGGCAGCTATGGTCGCTGAATGCAGGACTCGGGAGCGCGGGGTTATCTGAGATGGGGAGGAGCTAGTAGAGCCGCCGGGGAACCCAGAAAACGCCATTCAGGGCCACTCTGTGCAAAACAAGCTGCACAGTGGAGGTAAGTATGATGTTTGTTATTTAAAAAAAATAAAAATGTAACCTTTTGTTTCACTTTAAGTAACTGTCAATCGTTCATGTCTTGTAAAGTGACAAGTTCTTTTTAACATCTTATTTACTTCTAACATCCTCCCTCATGTTTATTAAGAAAGAATGTAAATGTTAGTGTTTTGTTAAATTTATTTAGGTAGCTGTAGCTAAAAACAAAGTAAAACAACTAAAACTTCTGACAAAGAGATGGAATAAACATGGTAAACCACAAAGCAAGGGGATCTGAGTGCATTGGAAGTATTGTTCCCTTCTTCAGAATTTTGAAATTACATGAGAATGACACTTATTTACTCATTAAAGGAAATCTATAAAAAGTTTTTTTATTACATTAGGCATACGGTTTTCATTTTAATAAAGAAATAACACAATACATCTTACATTAGCATATGTATTTTTGACAATTGCAAAAATATAAGCCTACATTTTTTTGAAAAATCGAATTTCATCACTTTTTGTTGTAAATGCTGCTCGTCGGTTAAGTAAGCCAGTTGAAATTACCCTGTAGAAAAGTTCTTGGAGATAGGATTCCCTGCATGATAGGGGCTTTGCATGATAATTATCTCCTCTGCTGTTCAATGTTCAAAATCCCTGGGAATTTCTAACGCTCCATGGGACCAGGGACTACTGTAATGTAATATCCCATAAAAGAATCCAACAAGACCATGTTTCAAGAATTGTGTTTGTGTTTCTCTAGATTGGTGAATTATTTCCTGAACCAGTTGAATACACATGTTTGCAGCCTGCAAGTAAGAGGAATTGTGCTGGGGAGTTAGTCTAAAAATGTTATTTGTGTGTTGTTACCATTTGTATCACTTTATGAACGATCGCCAGAAAGGTGAATTTTACTACAATGCCACCATATAATGCAAGAGATCCTAGCTAGGGCGAGTAGAACCCCAGATAAATTTCGTACAAATTTGTCTAAAGGATGTGAAAAAAGACGGTGGGATATGGACAGGTACTGTTTGGAGAATACAGTGGTGTGAAAAAGTGTTTGCCCCCTTCCTCATTTCCTGTTCCTTTGCATGTTTGTCACACTTAAGTGTTTCGAACATCAAACCAATTTAAACAATAGTCAAGGACAACACAAGTAAACACAAAATGCAATTTGTAAATGAAGGTGTTTATTATTAAGGTGAAAAAAAATCCAAAACCATCATGGCCCTGTGTGAAAAAGTGATTGCCCCCTTGTTAAAACATACTATAACTGTGGTTGTCCAAACCTGAGTTCAATTTCTCTAGCCACACCCAGGCCTGATATTGCCACACCTGTTCACAATCAAGGCATCACTTAAATAGGAGCTGCTTGACACAGTAAGGTCCACCAGAAGATCCTTAAAAGCTACACATCATGCGAGACCCAAAGAAATTCAGGAACAATGAGAAAGAAAGTAATTGAGATCTATCAGTCTGGAAAGGGTTATAAAGCCATTTCCAAAGCTTTGGGAATCCAGCGAACCACAGTGAGAGCCATTATCCACAAATGCGAAGACATGGAACAGTGGTGAACCTTCCCAGGAGTGGCCGGGCCGCCCAAAATTACCCCAAGAGCGCAGCGACGACTCATCCAAGAGGTCACAAAAGACCCCACAACCACGTCCAAGGAACTGCAGGCCTCACTTGCCTCAGTTAAGGTCAGCGTTCATGCCTCCACCATCAGGAAAAGACTGGGCAAAAATGCCTGCATGGCAGAGTTCCAAGGAGAAAACCACTGCTGAGCAAAAAGAACATCAAAGCTCGTCTCAATTTCTCCACAACACATCTTGATGATCCCCAAGACGTTTGGGACAACATTCTGTTGACCGATGAGACAAAAGTGGAACTCTTTGGAAGGAGTGTGTCCAAGTATATCTGGCGTAGAAGGAACACAGCATTTCATAAAAAGAACATTATACCAACAGTAAAATATGGTGGTGTAGTGTGATGGTCTGGGGCTGTTTTGCTGCTTCAGGACCTGGAAGACTTGCCGTGATGAAAGGAACTATGAATTCTGCTGTCTACCAAGAGATCCTGAAGGAGAATTTCCGACCATCTGTTCGTGTACTCAAGCTGAAACGAACTTGGGTTCTGCAGCAGGACAATGATCCTAAACACACCACAAGTCCACCACCGAATGGCTGAAGAAAAACAAAAATGAAGACTTTGGAGTGGCCTAGCCAAAGTCCTGACCTGAATCCAATTGAGATGTTGTGGTATGACCTTAAAAGGCCGTTCATGCTCGAAAAAACCCTCTAATGTAACTGAATTAGGACATTCTGCAAAGATGAGTGGGCCAAAATTCCTCCAGGACGCTGTAAAAGCCTCATTGCACGTTATCGCAAACGCTTGGTTCAGTTGTTGCTGCTAAGGGTGGCCCAACCAGTTATTAGGTTTAAGGGGCAATCACTTTTTCACACGGTGCCATGATGGTTTGGATTTTTTTTCACCTTTAATAATAAAACACCTTCATTTACAAATTGCATTTTTGTGTTTACTTGTGTTTTGTCCTTGACTATTGTTTAAATTGGTTTGATGTTCCGAAACACTTAAGTGTGACAACATGCAAAGGAACAGGAATGAGGAAGGGGGCAAACACTTTTTCACACCACTGTATATAGAAATCTCGGCAGAAACTCCTGTTGAACCATTTCTAAAGTCTTTTCAGTAATGTTTTTGCAACAAAGGCTGGTAATTAGCTGAATATAAGTCTGATAGTGAAAACTAGGTAGGTTAGATATTTATTATCCTCTCTCTCAGTAAACATGAGTATGAAATTAAGCATGCGTTCTGGGTAAACCTATATGCTTCAAAGTTTCAGTCATATAATCCCAGGCCACCCTGTCAAACGCCTTCTCCGCGTCCAAGGATAAAAAAATCCTTTTTTTTTCCGAAGAGACAACCAGTGATAAATATTTATTGCTTTCAGGGTATTGTCCCTTGAGGTCAGGAATCACAGGGAAAGTATCTGTTCTAATATTTTGGCATACCATTTTAGATCAACATTTAATAGGGAGATAGGCCTATAATTTGTCACAAGCATGGATCCTTTCCTGGTTTTAGAGAATAACTGATATATGAGCTGTTAATAGATCTCTCTACTGTGTGCCTGTACTTGAATTTGTGTCAGTTTGGTTATATGTTTGGTAAAATACTGTACAAAATTGATCACCTATGTCTGTTGTGGATGAGATCTTCTTGCCTTTAGTATCTTGTAAGGGTGTGAATCGTGTTAGCAATCTCTTCGATTCTTAAGGCCCCTAGCGAGCATTTTACCAGCCTTGTTTGCCAAATTCATAAAACGTTTTTTAGGCGTAGGATAAAGGATCGTTTTCGTTTATGTGTACCCCAAAAAAAAAACTAGCATTTCCATAATTGTTTTCTGAGGGTTATCAAGGGGTTAGTGTATCTTGGCAAGAGTTTGTTTATGTACCATTCTAATTTATAAATTTTGTTAGTCAGATCGTTAAAGATTTTGTGTTGTAGTTACGTCTCTTAGCAGCAGCCGCTATGAAGGATACCCCTAACAACACAATTTAGCTTCCCAATGAATTGGTGGTGAAGTATCGTGAGGCTGAGTTATTTATAAAGTATTGTTTTAGGCAGTTTTCTATTTCACTATTAATAGATTCATCTGTGAGGAGGGATAGGGATCAAGTTTCCAAGTAAACGGGTTCTGGGTAACACATCCGGGAAGGACAGACAAATAGATATCGGATGGTGAATCTGATAGGTACATGGGGTCAATCGAGTTGAGAGAAAAAGGGTAAATCGATTGAGTAATGAAAAAATAATCATCCTAGAGTATTTTCATGGGATTAGAGTAAAATGTAACAATCTTTGCAATCGGGAATAAAGTACGTCCAGGAATCATGTAAGAATAAAGATTGTAGTTCAACCTTTAATTGCTTTAAGAGCAGAGTATGGATGGATGATAAACCATTAGACGTGTCTAGTATGGGGTTCATGGAATGTTTTAAAGTCCCCTCCTAATATCAATGTGCCTTCTTGAAAATCAGCAAGGCGCTGGTAATTCCCGAAAAAAGGATACCTGAAACCGGAATTTGGGGCGTATAATATTGGCCAGCACCGTGAATTCCCCTGCTTGCATTTCAAAGTTCCTTTTAGAAAGAGGAATCCTGCCTGCTTGTCAATCAAAGATCTGTAATAAGCATAGGGTTATGTTTTGCTAGTATAATGGATACTCCTTTAGTTTTGGACATGGGATTGTGGCGTGATAAGCTATAGGGTAATGATATTTGTATAGTTTTGGAGTGGAATCTCCCCCTAAAGTGTGTCTCTTGACAAAAATTATGTCTGCTCGGTTGCGTTTCATTGTCGTTAATAGCTGGATCTTTTTTTTTCCGGCACATCAAGCCTTTTGCATTGAGAGAAATAATTTTGAGTAGGTATTCGATAATGTATGGGTTTGAAGGAGCCATTTTTCTTTATATGGTGAACTTCGGTTTATCTGTTTCAAAAAGGAGGTCAAGAAGTATAAAGGTATGTATATGTACAATACAACAGAATTATGTACTTCCTTATAGTAGGAAAGTGACTGGTCCCTGGAGCGTCACTGTGAGGGGTTAAGGGTAGAGTCAAGGAATGTAGGGGGGTATTAACTAGGCCTTAGGGTGAAGTTAGGGATTATCAAGGGGAACCGGTGGTAGGCGAGGACCTGCTCGCCTACTACAAGTGGATGGTTAGGGTACCGGTGAGAGCAGTGGTATACAGGT
The DNA here is from genome assembly GCA_028564925.1 of Lithobates sylvaticus. Taxonomy (NCBI): domain Eukaryota; kingdom Metazoa; phylum Chordata; class Amphibia; order Anura; family Ranidae; genus Lithobates; species Lithobates sylvaticus. The sequence goes on from CM053035.1 coordinate 132,784,672, forward strand.
TTTTAGAAATCGCTGTGTGTTACCAATAAAAGTAGCACCACACTTTGGGGATCAACTAGGATGCGAATCGACGGTTTATTAGGACTCTGTAATACATCCCGTCAGACCGTAGACCCTCATAAGAAATGACAATCTAAATGGTAAGTAAGTAAGGGAAATTAAGTTATAATTTAGAGACATGGGTTCATTATAGTAGAAGGTAAAGATATTATTTGGACCTGAAGTCCTTCGGGCAATGAGAACCAAGAAAATCTGTGTATGCATGTTGAGGAAAGCATGGAGAAAAGTACTGAACTGAGTGTGGTGTGTCAGAGGCCTAAGGGCTTACAACATGGAGATAATTCTCCTATAAAGGGAGTATATTTATGTGGTATTGGAAGATAAAGTAGATGAACTAAGAGTCCAAAACATTGTATCATCATGTTGAAGTTAGCAACAGGTTCTCCGCATAAAACATAAACATGCGATGACCACTAAGGGATAAAATAGAGAAAAAAAAAAAAGGAATTCTAAACCTATATTTTATGTATACACACATATATATATATACCCATACAATTACACATCTAAACATAAGACATTAATAACCGTCAATAATTTGCAGCATGAGTTCTTCTTGTGTTAAGTAAGGTAATATGTTAGTGTTTTGTTAAATTTATTTAGGTATTTACTGTCTCAAGGGTAGGGCTATACCCCAAATCTCCTAAAAAATTCTCCATAACAAAGTAAAACAAAACTAAAACTTCTGACATGAAGAGATGGAAAGTATCATAAATCAAATCATGGGTGAATAAACATGGTAAACCACATTCCCCAAAGCTGTTTGGAAAAATTGTATATAAGGGGATCTGAGTGCATTGTAACAAAACCAGAAGTATTGTTCCCTTCTTCAGAATTTTGTCAAACTCAAAAAAAAAAAAAAAATCATTTTGTAAAGATGTATCATGAGTAGAATGAAACACTTATTTACTCCTTGGGAAGTGGAGCATTAGACTGGACTGATTGTAGAGGCGGGAAAATCTATGCGTTTACAGCAGTGAAAGTCAGAATTTTCATTTTATAACTCTGGGACCCTTAAAACAATACAAACATTAGCTATTTTTGAGGGTTTATTGCAGATGTGACGTTCAATACACTGAACTGACTGCTGATACTGTGGCATCTGGATATTATCCACACTCTCAAGGGAGGCCTCTCACTCCTTAAGTTATGTAATGGCATAGTGTGTGTGCTTATGGCCGTCACTTTCCTTAGTACCGAATTGTGTAACTTCGTTTTTTGTTCCACATCCTCAACCTTCATCTGGTAGTTCCTGCCTTAGGTCTGTAATGGCTGCGGTGAAGGTATCCTTGATGTCATTGCCACAGCACGTAGATCTTGGAAGGTAGGATGTGTGTGAAGTACCAGGCATAGCCTCAGGAGGAGTCATGGACCTGGCGCCTGTGAGGCGGCTGAGGTTTCGCCGCCATATTGGATCTCTGAGGCCTGGAGCGCTGAAGAGGTGCGGGAGGCAGTCCCCATGCTCGGTGAGTCTTTTTTAAGTGCTGGTTCCCCGTTCAGGCTAGAGAGGGGCCACGGTCTGACGGAGCGCTCGGTTTAAGCGGCCATCTCTCCTCACGGCTAGCCACGCCCCCAAACATTAGCTATTTTTGACAATGCAATATAAGCCTACTTGAAAAATCGAATTTCATGTTGTGAAAGCTGCTCGTCGGTTGGCCATCTATTCCAAAAGTTCTTGGATTCCCTGCATGCTTTGCAGCTTCTTCTCTGCTGTTCACTTTCCATTTCTAAGGACTACATATCCCATGGTACCTTGTTGCCTGCAAGCAATGATTCCTGTCCTGACTCCGTCTCCTGAAACTCCTCCTCTCAGGACCTCTGTAGTTCGGAAAGCAGACTGTGAAATGTGTGACACAGCAGTGCCTATCAATATGGCATAGTGACTATGTGTCACAGAATTCAACAAAGTAAATGTATAGGGGTCTTTATTAATTAATTATTATTATTAATTATTATTATTAATTATTAATTAAGTTAATCAACTTCAAGATCGTTCAGAATAAAAGGAGTAGGCTAGATATTATTGAAATACAATGTGAAAATTAATATAACCTTACATTTTGACCACAGATGCATGTGTAGGTGGACCTTTTAATAACAATACAATACAGGTTTACAAAATCCACACATGAAATGTCACAGTACACAGCAACAGCATCATACTTGAAGTAGGCTCCACATTTTAAAACATTCTCTGGGTTCTAGTCAAGTTCAGTCTGCTGCAGACATATAATAAACATATTAACTTTGTATCAGTGGCGTCACTAAGGTTGGTGTCACCTGGTGTGGCAAAATATGGTGCCATTCCCCCCACGGGTAGTCTGCTACAGTGCTCTGTCCTGCTGCTGTGGAGTGACAGCAGGACAGGCAGTATAGCACTCTCTCGCCCCCCCCCCCCCCCCGCAGCTAGCCTGCCACAGTGCTACTTGATATTGTGTCACCCATGGCATTTTTGTCAGAGAAAAGGTGCAGGAACTCAACAACGCCCCACACCTTTCCCCAGGGTAGGGTCCTAAATGGTCATTAAATATCAGGGGGGTGCTACATACAGAGTGCAGGGTTTTGAAGGGTGCTTGATACAGGGTTCTGAAGGGTGCTTAATACAGGGTGCAGGGTTTTGGAGGGTGCTATGTACAAAATGCAGAAATCTGGAGGGTGCTAGGTAAAGGGTGCAGCGTTCAGGTGGGTGCTAGTGGCAGAGTTCAGATGACTCTGTGTTAGGCTCCAGATGACGTCCCAGTAACACGTAGGGCAGAGTTACCAGAGTCTTTGCTTCACTGTGAGGTTTTGAGCCGTGGAACGCAAACTGTCCCGGCTTCCTGTTTTTTTTCAAAGCTCTGTATTACTATTCTAAATGTGAGTACGTTTCCACTTTTATAAATACATTTTTAATTTTAAATGGTAATACACTATGGAGATGTCTCTTTTCTGCATGTGGGAGCTATAAAGGGAGTTGAAGGAGACCCTTATCTCTTACACGGCAAACATGGAAACAACCAGCTGAAACAGGAAAAGGTCCTTTGTTTGCTACACAGTGGCAGATAATGTGAAAGCGCAATACCCCCGTGCAGGGTGAGTGGTTCTAGTGAGTGCATTACCTATAGGGCACCTATAAGAAGCTCAGAATAGAGCTTATGAAGAGCACTTGTCACTTTTTATAATTTTTCTGTTATTATTTTTCATTATTTTGGCAAATGGACTGTTTGTGCACTTAGCACCTTTTTTTTTTTTTAGCCTAATTTATTAATCGTAATTTGAGGGTATCACTAGAGTATATCAGTTTTTTAGGTTTTTCATAAATGTTCTAAACACAGTCACTGTTGTTCACATTTTCATGGTACTGTCTGCATTTTTTGTATGTCTCAGGAGTCACATGGAGATTTTATATTGGATTACACTAGATTGTAGGATTACACTAGATTGTACACTAGGTTGTATTAGAACCCAGGTCATTTGCATATTGGGATTCGCACCACATATTGTTTTGGTTATGGTGTTGTCTTTTACCTGAATCGTTCTGAGGCCATTTGAATAGTACATTGAATAGACATTCAACCCCAGAACAGCGCCACTTCTACCCTCCCATCTTCACTTCAGGTGGGTGCAGGGTGCAGAGTTCAGGTGGGTGCAGGGTGCAGAGTTCCTGTGGGTGCAGAGTTCGGGTGGGTGCTAGGTGCAGAGTTTGGGTGGGTGCTAGGTGCAGAGTTTAGGTGGGTGCAGGGTGCAGAGTTCTGGTCGGTGCAGGGTGCATTGTTCAGGTGAGTACGGGGTGCAGAGTTAAGATGGGTGCTAGGTGAAGATTCCAGGTGGGTGCAGGGTTCAGTTGGGTGCAAAGTTCAGGTGGGTGCATGGTGCAGAGTTCAGGTGGGTGCATGGTGCAGAGTTCAGGTGGGTGCAGAGTTCAGATGGGTGCTAGGTGAAGATTTCAGGTGGGTGCAGGGTTCAGTTGGGTGCAGAGTTCAGGTGGGTGCATGGTGCAGAGTTCAGGTGCGGGCAGAGTTCAGGTTGGTGCAGGTTGAAGAGTGCAGAGTTCAGGTAGGTGCAGGGTTTAGTTGGGTGCAGGGTGCAGACTTCAGGTGGGTACAGGGTTCAGAGATCAGGTGGGTTCAGGGTACAGAGTTCAGGTGGCTGCAGGGTGCAAAGTTCAGGTGGGTGTAGGGTGCAGAGTTCAGGTGGGTGTAGGGTGCAGAGTTCAGGTGGGTGCAGGGTGCAGAGTTCAGGTGGGTGCATGGTGCAGGGTTCAGTTGGGTGCAGGGTGCCGAGTGCAGGTGAGTTCAGGGTACAGAGTTCAGGTGGGTGCTGGGTTCAGGTGGGTGCAGGGTTCAGGTGGGTGCAGGCAGTGTTGGTCATCTTACTTTAAAAAGTAATTAGTTAAGTTACAAATTACTTCTCCCAAAAAGTAATTGCGTTAGTAACTCGGTTACTACATTGGAAAAGTAATTAGTTACTCAGCAAAGTAACTGTGACTTTTTTTTTAATATTCTATAGACGGGACTAGCGAAGGAAGTGAATTTTGCCGCCTCCTTTGGCGAGATTGACACCTTGCGAGCCCCGTCGCCTGGTATAGATTTAAAGGGAAACCCCTACGCCGAAAAAACGTGGGTGTGGGGGTCCCCCCAAAGTCCATAGCAAACCCTATCCAAGCACGCAGCCCGGCCGGTCAGGAAATGGGGTGGGGACGAGCGAGCTCCCCCCCCTCCTGAACCGTACCAGGCCGAGCGCACCACCCCAAAGCACCTTGTCCACATGTTGATGAGGACAAGGGCCTCTTCCCGACAACCCTGGCCTTTGGTTGTCGGGGTCTGCGGGTGGGGGGCTTATCAGAATCCGGGAGCCCCCAAACAGTATGTAATGCCCCATAGACATCCATTGTAGTGGAGCGTGCACTCCGATTGGCTGTGGGTACTGTCTATCACTATAAAAAGAACGCTTCCGGTTCTCTGGTCACGCCCTCGTGATGAAGTCGGATATGACGAAACGCGCGTCAGGGACGTAGACCAGAGAACCAGTGACCAGTGATGTAGCGTGCGCTCCAACCTGCGTTCCACCGCCCAGGAAACCCACAGGACGCTGTTACCACCACTCCACGAGCGGAAATCGGCTGGGAGGACCAGGAAAGGAACCAGGCAGAGTGCACATCTTTACATTTATCTCTACTATTTCAATGCTAATATACTTATGACATCTGGTACGCATTTTTATGACCAAAGGGTTCATCTTCTATGTTAGTGAATGCTGTTCTGATTTTATATCTGGTACGCAATTTATACAAAGGTTTTTTTTAACTATGTTTATAAGGGAGGGTGAATAAAAATATTTATGCAGTATTATGCTATGTGGTACAATTCTTTTCACACATGACCTACCTGGCAATGGTGAGCTGGTAAATTAGAGGCTGTGGAGGAGAATTGAAGGATACCATCAAAGGAAGGAGCAGTGACCTGATGAGATACTATATATGCCTGTTGTCTTTTTAGCTCTGGTGAGTGCATCCCCAAAGGGGAACCCCTTAACACGTGGTGGAGTTTATCTGGTGGATGGACTAATCAGTTGCGGCATATCTAATAGTGAACTATCCTCTCTATCTCACATCCGATCACGGATAACGCTGGACTTTGTTGATGAATTAATATAATATATGATTGATTGATTGATTTTTATATATATTTATATTTTTATTGCCACTTTTATTGCCACATTTTTAATATTTATATCTAGACAACCCATTCGCACAGATATATATGAATTTTATCCGTGAGTTTATCCGTAATTTTATCAGTGTTTATTCTCTGATACTGAGCGCTGCTACAGTATTTTAATAGGTTTTGGTTTTATACCTTGTTTTACCTATTTTTTTATTGTATTTATATATGTTTATTTTCTTAAAGCAGCTGCCATCAGTGCACTTAGTTTTAAAGTTGCACACTTGATCACGTATATATTTATTTATTTATATACCTACCATACATACTTATAAACAGCAAGATATTACCATCCACGCAGGCGCAGAGAGGTGTTTGACATAGCAGGGCCAATACAACAAACATCCTTCTTTATATTGTGAAGCTGTGATTGGCCACAGATATCACAATTACAGCACCTGGACCAATTACAGCAGGGATGCCCAACCTTTTGAAGAGCGAGGGCCACTTAAGTGATTTGGTAACCGGCCGCGGGCCACAATGAGTGGAAGGGGCGGATGACAGGTTTGTGTCCACTCTGCATATGGAGAGCGGACACGGACACAGTCCCACTCTACTCTATGGGCCCTTCAAGCATATCCGCCCAGGCGGAAGAGGGTGGATCCCCTTCTGTTTTTTTTAGCGGATCAGATTGGAGGTAGGCGGTGCACCTGCAGATCAGTTTAAAAGCAGCTCAGTAACCACTGCAGAACAGATATGCCCATATTTGGTAGCACTCCTGCCTGTGACAGGAGCGGACACTATACAAGAAGCATCGGCTTATGCGGCTCTGCTCCGCAGCCACCTGCTTTCTCTACCGCCGCCTTCATTCACAATACTGATGCTCTGGGATGACTGATCTGCGATCCAGACTTGCCAACCTGCCATCCCAGAGCAGCAGGAGGCCGCGGGTCACATTAGTAAGCAAGCTGTCATGAATGAAAGACGCCTATAAAAGTAAAATGATTGTTTATAACAGTGATAAGCAATAACAGTGTAAAAAAAACAAAAACACTGGTCGGCACCCCTGAATTACAGCAAAAAAAAAAAAATGCAAAAAAATTGAATACACAATTTATATATATTTTTTGTACATACTGCCACTCAGTCATATTATGACACTGTAGAAAAAAGAAAAAAGCTATTGACTGGAACCTAACCGTCAATGAACGGGGCACATAAAAGGAGAAAAAAAAGGAGAGTAGTAGGGAACACCAGGTAAAATGGATGCAGCTCCTCTCAAGTTAGGTCTTGAGATCCTAATGCACAAATAAAAAACAAACACAAGAGGGCGCCTCTATCTAGGTGTAGCAAGTTAATTGAAAAGGCATAAAAACAAATAAAATGCACTCACTAGATAAAAGTAGATCAAAGCTTGTCATAGACCCATATAGACCTCGAAAGGGATCACCATGAGGCTGCAGAGCTGCCAGGCTTCAGGCTGGAACATAAGCATCAGCAGCTTCCAGAAGTAGCAAGATGGCTTGCGGCTCCAAACCTTTTCATATGGTTTAATGAAGGGGCCCTCCTTTCTGCCCTGAAACATGTAGCCACATCCCCTCCACTTCCGGTCTTCACCCAGCCGTGAGAGGGGCTGTTTGGAGCCGCAGCCATCTTTCCTCTTCTGGAAGCTGCTGATGCTTATGTTCCAGCCTGAAGACTGACAGCTGCACTTCTTTCAGGAACCCTGCTTCAATCAGCCACGTGCCTGCTGAGCTCTGCAGCCTCACAGTGATCTTATGGAGGTCTATATGGGTCTATGACAAGCCTTGATCTACTTTTATCTAGTGAGTACATTTTAAATTATGCCTTTTCAATTAAATCGCTACACCTAGATGGAGGCGCCCTCTCGTGTTTGTTTTTTTATATTCTGACACTGTACTGCACTGGTGACAGTATGTTAAAAAAAAAAAAAAAATGTAATTTCTTAATTTACCAAAAAATTGTGACAAAAAAATTACAACTTCAAAAAACTCATCATGCCTCTTACTGAATACCTTGGACTGTCTACTTTCCAAACAGGGGCATCTATTTGTACTGTCCTGACATTTTAAGGCCTCAAAAAATTAGATAGGCCCTCGGTACATCAGGAGAAAAAAGCTCTATTTGTGTGAAAAAAATTATATAAATGTCATTTGTGTAAAGTGTTGCATGACTGAGCAATTGCCAGTTAAAGTAGTGCAGTGATGAATAGCAAAAAATGCCCTGGTCATGAAGGGGGAAAAACCTACCGTGGTTAATTTAGCCAGCAGGCTGAAAAAAAAAAGCTACCAGATGCACCTGTGTGGCGTGCCTGTGTGTGGAAGATAACAGACGCCTCAATCAGAGGGCAGTTTACAGTGTAAAAGTATTCACACCCCTTGAAATCTCCACATTTTGTCATGTTACAAGCAAAAATGTAAATTAATTTTATTGGGATTTTATGTGATAGACCAACACAAAGTGGTACATAATTGTGATGTGGAAGGAAAATGATAAATGGTTTTACACATTTTTTACAAATACTTATGTGAAAAGTGTGGCGTGCATTTGTATTCAGACCCCCCGGATTCAATACTTTGTAGAACCACCTTTCGCTGCAATTACAGCTGCATTTTTGCCCATTCTTCTTTAAAAAATAGCTCATGCTCTGTCAGATTGGATGGAGAGCGTCTGAACAGCATATTTCAAGTCTTGCCACAGATTCTCAATTGGATTTAGGTCTGGACTTTGACTAGGCCATTCTAACACATGAATATGCTTTGCTCTAAACCATTCCATTGTAGCTCTGGCTGTATATTTAGGGTCGTTGTCCTGCTGGAAGGTGAACCTCTGCCCAGTCTCAAGTCTTTTGCAGACTCTAATGCCGCGTACACATGGTCGGAATTCTCGTCAGAAAAAGCTCTGATGGTTTTCCTGTCGGAATTCCGACGGAATTTCACTCAAACTGTCTTGCCTACACACGGTCACACCAAATTCCGACGGTCAATAACACCACGGCATACAACACGTTCGACTACACTATAAAAGGGAAGTTTAATGCTTCTGAGCATGCGTCAAATTGTTTCCAATCATGCGTCGGAATTTTGCGTGTCGGAATTGCATACACACGATCGGAAAATCCGATGAAAAGCTCCCATCGGACTGTTTTTATCGGAAATTCCGACCGTGTGTACGCGGCATAACAGGTTTTCTTCTAAGATTGCCCTGTATTTGGCTCCATCCATCTTCCTATCAACTCTGACCAGCTTCCCTGTCCATACTGAAGAAAAGCATCTCCACAACATGATGCTCCCACCACCATGTTTCACAATGGGGGATGGTGTGTTCAGGGTGATGCGGAGTGTTCGTTTTTCATCACACATAGCGTTTTGCTTTTAGGCCAAAAACTTAAATTTTGGTCTCATCTGATCAGAGCACCTTCTTCCACATGTTTGCTGTGTCCCCCACATGGCTTCTGCACTGCAAATGGGACTTCTTATGGCTTTCTTTCATCAATGGCTTTTTTCTTGCCTCTCTTCCATAAAGGCCAGATTTGTGGAGTGCACAACTAATAGTTGTCCTGTGGACAGATTCTCCCACCTGAGCTGTGGATTTCTGCAACTCCTCCAGAGTTACCATGGGCCTCTTGGCTGCTTCTCTGATTAATTCTCTCCTTGTCCAGCCTGTCAGTTTAGGTGGACGGCCATGTCTTGGTAGGTTTGTAGTTGTGCCATATTCGGATCTTTCCATTTTTGGATGATGGATTGAACAGTGCTCCGTGAGATGTTCAAAGCTTGGGATTTTTTTTTTTTATATAACCTAACCCTGCTTTAAACTGCTCCACAACTTTATCCCTGACCTGTCTGGTGTGTTCCTTGGCCTTCGCGATGCTGTTTTTTCACTAAGGTTCTCTAACAAACTTCTGAGGACTTCACAGAACAGCTGTACTAATACTCATATTAAATTACACAGGTGGACTCTATTTACTAAGTAGGTGACTTTTGAAGGCAATTGGTTATACTAGATTTTAGTTAGGGGGCTGAATACAAATGCACGCCACACTTTTCAGATATTTATTTGTAAAAAAATTTAAAAACCATTTATCATTTTCCTTCCACTTCACGATTATGTGCCACTTTGTGTTGGTCTATTACATAAAAGCCCCAAAAAATACAATTATACTTTTGGTTGTAACATGACAAAATGTGAAAAATTTCAAGGGGTATGAATACTATTTTCAAGGCACTGTCTAATGCCAGCTTTAGCTTCATTTTTCTAAGCTGGACAATTTTTTAAAACTGGGGGCCCCTTGACTGCACATGCATTTTTTAAAGGCGTATTGGCCGTATAATTGCCCATATATAATAGGATGCAAATGAATGTCTTCAGCTGTTATACAGTTGTGGAGTTGTACAGAACTGTAATATGTGACGTACAGCAATTCCCTGCTGAGAACATTGAGGTATAACATCTACTAGGGCCATTGCAGGAGCACACAGGTTCTACGTCTATCTAAGTGGGACAAAGTTCATCCTCACCTCATCCCAGATGTAGAACGTGCTCTTTGTATACATAAGCCTACGTGTCCTGACACAGTAACCTCCTCCGGTGACAAAGGAGTTCACTGGACTCTTCTTGCTGTAAAACCAGAGTGGATGTAGCAATACCTGAGTGCATTTAATGATACATAACATGCTGCATCCTCTGTATCAACATCATAAAATCAGTTTGTAAATTGAGGTTACACTGACAGTTGTATAATTCACAGCTTTGATGGAAGTAAATAAAAGTTACCGTAATCCCTTCCGTAACACCTTATGAGGAACAGCCATAAACCATGGCTATATATTTTAGCTAACAGGTACCATAAAGCAGAGCTCAAAATTTCAAGTCCTGAGCTACTAGCCAGGCCTCAAGGGTTACTCGCCACCAGTTGCCCCACCCAACCCCTGCCCTGCCCCGCCCCTAATTCCACCTCTAAACACGGCCTCATAAATTATATCATGAAATTGCTCTTAAATGTTTTATGCAAATTAAGCAACTTTATCCATGCTCATCAATGCAGCCTCACACACTTGTCCGCCAGTGCAGCCTCACACACTTGTCCGCCAGTGCAGCCTCACACACTTGTCCGCCAGTGCAGCCTCACACACTTGTCCGCCAATGCAGCCTCACACACTTGTCCGCCAATGCAGCCTCACACACTTGTCCGCCAATGCAGCCTCACACACTTGTCCGCCAATGCAGCCTCACACACTTGTCCACCAATGCAGCCTCACACACTTGTCCACCAATGCAGCCTCACACACTTGTCCACCAATGCAGCCTCACACACTTGTCCACCAATGCTGCCTACCTGTGTCCTGAATGAAGGGGAGCAGAGAAGAGCATTGCTGGCCGGATGATATGAGTGCCGAGGGACATGCTGGAACAGCTTTGATTCAAATTGCCATGTCTTCCCGCCGCTCCGCGTCCCGTACAGCCCCGCCCCCTGGCCAGGGAACTTTGATACACATCACTCGTCCCGGGTTGGACAGTGATTTGTCTATCAAATTCCCCTCTACCAGGGGGCGGGGCTGTGTGTGAAAGCGAGCGCAGGGAACACATAGCGATTTAAATCAAAGCCGGCGCCGCTAGTTATGCTCCCTGCGCTCATATAATCCGGCCGGCTCTGTCCTCTCTTCCCCTTCATGAGCACTGGGAAAGGGACTCGCCGGCCGGCAGTGCTCGCCCCCCCCTCGCTCCCAGACAGCCTTCCTCGCCAGCCCTCAAAATTTACTCGCAAAATGCGAGCAGGCGAGTGTAAATTTTGAGGGCTGCAATAAAGTATACCTGCATTTTAAAAGGCATATTTCCCAATTTACTGCCAAAGTACCCTGAAAACCAGAACTTCGGGTATAGGTAGAATCACACACCTCTCCTGCCTCCCAGGCATTGTTATAAGGTGCATTCACACCAACGATTGCACCCTACTTCTGATTGGATGTGAGAACCCCAGTGGGATTTCCCCCAATTAGCAATGAAAGCAATAGGAGGCTGTTGGCCTTCGCAGCTAACCGTAATTTCTCATGCAGCGATTACATGCGAGTGGTCATAATTATCTGTGAGAACCGAAAGCTTCCCATTGCTTTCAATGAGACTGCCTCCCTCAGCTAATCGCCGGAACCCCTGTTAGGGTTTTCACTTTTAATCGGAGGCAGGGTGCATTCACAGGTGTGAATTCACCCATATGGGGAAGGATTGGTGTACTAAAGGCAAGTGGCGGTCTGTACATTGTGGGCACACGGGCGCCGCCCCCCCCCCCAACACCGCCGCTGCCCATGATTAGATGACACCCTCCATCTATCTGGATCTAATCAGAGATTAAATTACACACAGGTGGACTCTATTTACTAATTAGGTGACTTCTGGAGGCAATTGGTTCCACTAGATTTTAGTTAGGGGTATTAGAGTAAAGGGGGCTGAATACAAATGAATGTCACACTTTTCAGATAATTATTTGTAAAAAAAAATTTATAATTTTCCTTCCACTTCACAATTATGTGCCACTTTGTGTTGGTCTATCACATAACATCCCAATAAAATACATTTACGTTTTTGGTTGTAACATGACAAAATGTGGAAAATTTAAAGGGGTATGAATACTTTTTCAAGGCACTATATGTAAAGCATTAAAGCAGAAGTTTAGGTATGTCAATTTTTTTAGCATTTTATATGAATATAGCTTGAACCAGTGTAAACATGCATGTGCCATACCTGTGCAAGTTCCGTGGAAACTGTAAATCACTGGTGTACGAAATTCTACCTGGCTGCTGGAAATGCGACCCGGAACCTAGTGATGAAAACTGTAGTAGCAGTGCCCTCTAGATTGATTTTCAGCTCTCATGGGGATCTCACAGGCAAGGCTGCTGATAGAAATCATGGGGCCCCGTACAGCTAATTGACAGGGGCCCTACCCCTGGCCCCGCCTCTGGTCCATCCCTCAGCGCCACCCCTGTCCCAGCCCCTGGCCCCTCCCCAGACACCGCCTTTTTACTTTTTGCGCTATAACCAAAAAATAAAACCATTTAAAAAAATTGGCCGGCATGGTGATGGGTCATGGGATGCTGGCTGGAGGAATATATTTTATTTCTTATTCTGAATTAATTCCGACTCTGTTCAGATTGCCCGGGCCCCCCTCCTGGTCGGGCCTGGTACAACAGGGCCAGTTGTACTGGCGTATCAGCGGCCCTGCTCACAGGTATGGTATATACATACTTACAATGATCCAAGCTGGACCCATGCTATTATGTAAAAATGATTATAACTAAACTTCACCTTTAAAGACCTGTGAGGGCAAAACTATGGGATTTTCTATTGTTGACCTTTTTTGAAGGTGATCACTGATCTGGTACAAGTATGCAATAATTAATTAGCTATATGCCGGTCAATGACTCACTCCAGTAGTGAATATGGTACGGTAATGACATAGAAAAGATATAAGCAGGAGTAGCTTCTATATTTCGATCTTCAAAAAAAAACTTTCACTTTAAAAATGGGGCCTGTAAATTAGGACACCTCTGTAGTTTATTTTATATCCAACAGTAAACAGTGCTGGGTTATTTAGTAACTTATATCAGTGTTGTATGTACAATGTTTGGGTTGGGAGTTTTCAGAGAAGTTCAGGAAAAGTCTATTATTATTCTGTCTCCTCCATCAGAGTGCACAGCTTCTTGTAAATATTTCCTTGTGTTGAAGAATAGATTAATGTTGTGGATGGAAAATTGTCCTAGAGAGTCTTGTACTTTTCTCTTTTACGCAGGTTTACATATTGATTTCACCAGAAGGATGAGGGGGATGCAGGAATTAACTTTTTTTATACACTTCTGCTAGGAAAACAGCTTGTCCTTTTCGAGACGTCTTTTCTTGTGCATCCTTCTTCCCTGTCGGGTCTGGCAAGGGAATGCATTTGTGATGTGAAATCAGACTGCACTTTAGGTGCTTTTGTAGTAAATATGACGTACAGGAGGAGAAAAAAGAAATATATTAAAAATGAGGGGCTGCTGGCTATCGTAAACAGCTGACAGTCCTCAAGATGTGACAGCTTTAAGGTTGGAGATGATATAAAGTGAAACTCCAATCAGAAGCAATTAGAAAAAAATTGTTTGGGAAGTGAATTCACTTACTTATATTTAATCACAAGGTAGGTTAACATGCTACTGCGGTGCCTTGAAAAAGTATTCATACCCCTTGAAATTTTACACATTTTGTCATGTTACAACCAAAAACGTCAATGTATTTTCTTGGGATTTTATGTGAAAGTCCAAAACAAAGTGGCACATAATTGTGAAGTGGAAGGAAAATTATAAATGGTTTTCCAATTTTTTTTTACACATAAATATTTGAAAAGTGCGGTGTGTATTTGTATTCAGCCACCTTTACTCGGATACCCCTAACTAAAATCTAGGGGAACCAATTGCCTTCAGAAGTCACCTAATTAGTAAATAGAGTCCACCTGTGTGTAATTTAATCTCAGTATAAATACAGCTGTTCTGTAAAGCCCTCAGAGGTTTGTTAGAGAACCTTAGTGAACAAACAGCATCATGAAGGCCAATGAACACACCAGACAGGTCAGGGAGAAGTTTAAAGCAGGGTTAGGTTATAAAACCATATTCCATCTTTGAATATCTCACTGAGCACTGTTCAATCCATCATCTCAAACTGGAAAGAGTATGGCACAACTGCAAACCTACCAAGACATGGCTTTGTGTTGGTCTATCACATAAAATCCCAATAAAACACATTTACAATTTTGGTTGTAACATGACAAAATGTGGAAATTTTCAAGGGGTATAAATACCTCAAGGCACTGTATATAATGAGCCAGCCTGTCCTTTATTTACAGTATGTGTGTGTCCAGTCCTTCTATATTCCATTGATGCCCCTAAATTTACAGACCCAACCAGGACAGAGGCTTTTGGAGAGGATTAGGGGTATGCCTCCTACCCCCTGATTATGGCCAATGGAGAAAGCAGATCATTCTCTATTGATGGACAACAATGTGATGCATGCTGAGTGTGAGGCTTGGAATAATTCTCTGAATAAGGACAATAAAGCCCCATACACACGGTAGGATTTTCGCATGGATTCTGTCCGATCGGACAATGTTGTTGAAAAATCAGACCGTGTGTATGCACCATCGGACAGTGTACGTCGGATTGTCCGACGGACAAAGTCCTATCTCCTGCTGGATAGATTTTTTGACAACACGGTCCGATCACACCAAATCCGATCGTGTGTAGCGTTGTCCGACGGACAAAGTGCTACGCATGCTCAGATCACATTACAGGACCAAAGCTATTGGCTACTAGCCTCTACGTAGTCCCGTCGTAGGCAACAAACGTCACCACGTTCAGAATGATCGGATTTTCCGACAACTTTGTCCGACCGTGTGTACGCAAAACCAACATCGGACAAAGTATGACGGACATGATCCGACGGACCTGGTCCTCGGATAATCCGAGCGTGTGTATGGGGCTTTAGGCTTCCCTTCTGGAGTGGATAGAAATGTGTAATATTATTCTTATACAGGTTAATGGTCAGAGGAAATACAGTGGCCCCCCTGCAGACTGGGTTGGAGAGGCTCCCTCAAGAGATCTATTAATTCCACCTTTTCAGACTACTGGAACATTGTATGAGTTTGTCTCATACACTGTTGTAGGCTGTTGCCGGACAGTCTGAGGTGGGGTAGGATCACAGGTTATGTTATGTGTGTCTCTCCCATTGTGTGCCTCCTAGGTGTGAATTCCTAATGTTAATTGAGTTAATTGAGTCACCTATTGTTTCTGTCTCTTGGCTTACATTTATTTTAAAAAGTCCATAATTCGATGAATAAATGGCAATCTTCTTGCACACCAAACAAATCAAATTCCAATCTGTGGAATAGGGGTCGAACGCGCACCGAACACAGTCTCATTCTCCTTTAAAAAATGGCTCTGCATTGACCACCAGCAGCTCCTTTATAGACCCTATAAGGGTCAAACATGCTTTGAATGCAGTATAATTCTCCATTAAGAATGGCTCCGCACTGATCACCAGCAGCTTCAAACCGGCATGGAAAGACAAAAATGCTTCTTATGCCCCGTACACACGATCAGACATTGATCGGACATTCCGACAACAAAATCCATGGATTTTTTCTGACGGATGTTGGCTCAAACTTGTCTTGCATACACACGGTCACACAAAGTTGGTCGGAAATTGCGAACGTCAAGAACGCGGTGACGTACAACACGTATGACGAGCCGAGAAAAATGAAGTTCAATAGCCAGTGCGGCTGTTCTGCTTGATTCCGAGCATGCGTGGAACTTTGTGCATCAAAATTGTGTACACACGATCGGAATTTCCAACAACGGATTTTGTTGTCGGAAAATTTGAGATCCAGATCTCAAATTTTGTGTGACGGAAATTCCGATGGAAAATGTCCGGTGGAGCCTACACACGGTCGGAATTGCCAACAACTGTGTGTACAGGGCATTAGAGTCTTCAAAAGACTTGAGACTGGGGTGGAGGTTCACATTCCAGCAGGACAATTACCCTAAACATTCTGCCAGAGCTACAATGGAATGGTTTAGTTTAAAGCATATTCATGGGTTAGAATGGCACAGTCAAAGTCCAGAACTGAATCCAATTGAGAATCTGTGGCAAGATTGTTCACAGACGCTCTCCATCCAATCTGACAGAGCTTGGGCTGTTTTGAAAAGAAGAATGGACACAAATGTCACTTTCTAGATGTGCAAAGCTGGTAGAGACATACCCAAAAAGACTTGCAGCTGTAATTGCAGAGAAAGGTGGTTCTACAAAGTTTTGACTCAGGGGGGCTGAATACAAATGCACGCCACACTTTTCACATATTTATTTGTAAAAAAAAATTGAAAACCATTTTTCATTTTCCTTCCACTTAACAATTATGTGCCACTTTGTGTTGGTCTATCACATAAAATCCCAATAAAACACATTTACAATTTTGGTTGTAACATGACAAAAAGTGTGAAAATTTTCAAGGGGTATAAATACTTCAAGCACTGTATATAATGAGCCAGCCTGTCCTTTATTTACAGTATGTGTGTGTCCAGTCCTTCTATATTCCGTTGATGCCCCTAAATTTACAGACCCAACCAGGACAGAGGCTTTTGGAGAGGATTAGGGGTATGCCTCCTACCCGCTGATTATGGCCAATGGAGAGAGCAGATCATTCTCTATTGATGGACAACAATGTGATGCATGCTGAGTGTGAGGCTTGGAATAATTCTCTGAATAAGGACAATAAGGCTTCCCTTCTGGAGTGGATAGAAATGTGTAATATTAATCTTATACAGGTTAATGGTCAGAGAAAATACGGTGGCCCCCCTGCAGACTGGGTTGGAGAGGCTCCCTCAAGAGATCTATTAATTCCACCTTTTCAGACTACTGGAACATTGTATGAGTTTGTCTCATACACTGTTGTAGGCTGTTGCCGGACAGTCTGAGGTGGGGTAGGATCACTGTTTATGTTATGCGTGTCTCTCCCATTATGTGTCTCCTAGCTGTGAATTCCTAATGTTAATTGAGTTAATTGAGTCACCTATTGTTTCTGTCTCTTGGCTAATTTGGCTAACTTTTGGAGGTTCCTACATGATGTGATTAGTCTTGTGTCAACTCTACCCTTGTTATCTAACCTTTGTATGATGTTTTGGGTAAATATTTGGTTTTATTGTTCATGTGGTGACTGACCTACTTTTGAAGTGTATAAAAACCTGTATTCCTGTTCAATAAACAGTTATTCCTTTGGTTCTACCCCTACCGCAGAAGGCAATTTTTGGCGGAAGCACCCAGGCCGGTCACTGACAGAATTCATGTATATAAAGAAAAGGCACTGACATGATGGAGTCATTATTCCACAGTACTGTATTAAAAAAAAAAAAAACAGTTGCGTGCTGCCACTTAGTGGTAAGTGATACAAGTGTATAGGTCAAACAGACCAAATGATGTGATGTAAAATAAATGTGCACCTAAGTGTTCTCACGTCAACAACAGAAATTCTAAGATAATAAAACGTGTGATAGCGCTGCTTAGTGCTAAATCTAACAGTGTCTGAAAAAATAAAGTGTACCAAATAATAGATAAAGTGTCAATGCCAATGAATAAAGTGCTAAACAATCAATATGTGCAAACAATGCTTAATTTTTTTTTTTTTTAAAAGTCCATAATTCGATGAATTAATGGCAATCTTCTTGCACACCAAACAAATCAAATTCCAATCTGTGGAATAGGGGTCGAACGCGTACCGAAAAACAGTCTCATTCCCCTTTAAAAAATGGCTCTGCATTGACCACCAGCAGCTCCTTTATAGACCCTATAAGGGTCGAACATGCTTTGAATGCAGTATAATTCTCCATTAAGAATGGCTCCGAACTGATCACCAGCAGCTTCAAACCAACATGGAAAGACAAAAATGCTTCTTATGCCCCGTACACACGATCAGACATTGATCGGACATTCCGACAACAAAATCCATGGATTTTTTCTGACGGATGTTGGCTCAAACTTGTCTTGCATACACACGGTCACATAAAGTTGGTCTGAAATTGCGAACGTCAAGAACGCGGTGACGTACAACACATACGACAAGCATAGAAAAATTAACTTCAATAGCCAGTGTGGCTCTTCTGCTTGATTCCGAGCATGCGTAGAACTTTGTGCGTCTGAATTGTGTACACACACTCTGAATTTACGACAGCGGATTTTGTTTTTCGGAAAAGATTTGAGAACCAGCTCTCAAATTTTGTGTGACGGAAATTCCGATGGAGCCTACACACGGTCAAAATTTCTGACAAAAAGCTCCCATCGAAACATTTTCCATCGGAAAATCCGACCGTGTGCATGGGACATAACAGTGCAGTACCTGGGTGTTAATCTGAAAAAACCTCACCACCCAGCCTAATAAATTGCACTCACATTTATTATGAAAAAATACAGCATATAAAACAAATTCAGCTGATCTTACGTGTGGTATGTGTGTAACAGCGCCTGGCTGTACCTCAACCAGAGCCAAGTAGGGTTACATTCACTCACCAAGCCAAACTGTCTTAAAAGGGGAGTTAACTTCTCTCTTCAGCTCACATCTATGAGAGTCTTTCCCTCCTCTGAGTTAATAAAAAGTTTCCATGGGGTCCATGTTTTAACATATATCTCTCGCTTCTGCCTGGTTGTCCAGACTCCATACTAAAGGCCTGTACACACGATCTGACTTTTTGACAACAAACATGCAAATTAGCTGTTTTCGACCAACATCCAACCGTGTGTACGCTCCATCGGACCAACTTTTTCAGTTTTCATCGGACTTTTGTTGGCTGTGCGAACGTACCAACTTTCTGCCAACAAAAGTCAGATGGAGCAAAGTCTGACCGTGTGCACACAAAACCATCGGACTTTTGTACAAAGTACAAACACGCATGCTCAGAACCAATGCAAAAGATCAGACAACAATATAGAAGTTGACCAAAGGTGGCGCTGGAGTTTTCGAACGTCCTCTTTTGAAGTGTCATCAGTACGTTGAAACGTCACTACATTCATGTTTGTTGCCTAAAAAGTCTGATCGTGTGTATGCAATACCAACTTGGGGCCAACGCCCTTTGTACAAAAATCCACGGGAAAGTTGGTACAAGGTCCGATCGTGTGTATGAGGCTTAAGTCTTTCATTCTATTCACTTTTTCCACCTTCCTGAGCCATAGGCCCACTGAGGGTGGTTGGGTCTGATTCCATGTAAGAGAGATGCAGGACTTATAGAAGAAAAGAGAACTAGTTGGTTGGACTTTTAAAGGCACATAGATAGCTGGTCTAAAAATAATTAAATGTATTAATCAAATATATAAAAACATAGTTACATATAGAGAATCAGTAAAATTGGTATTGACACACCCTTGCACAGTAATTCTGACACCATAGAATATATTATCAAATGGAAGTAACACAATACAAGACCACATCCAAAAACAAAAACCAGAATGGAATTTTAGTGGTTCGGTCTCCAGATAAAGGTGTGGATATTTTGGAAACATTGGGTCAGAATGTGAATCCAGGCGTAGGTAAATCAGTCAGTGGCTCGACATGTTGCGCGTAGAGGTACGTTTCTTCAGGAGCATTTGATTCTAATAAAGCATATATAAAAAACATCACATAAATTACCAGAATATAAACATAAAAATACATCACATAGAGCATACTAATGAATACAATTTACAGATCCCCCCAGTACTCTAAACAGGTGTATGGCAGCAGGTGAAATCTCCCACTCAACCCCCCCCACCAAAAAAAGAAAAAGCCAGCAGAGGCAAGAAGCAAAGTCGCCTGGTTGGGACATATATACATGTAGAAAAAATAAAAAAAGGGAGAGAGAAAGAAGTGTAATATATGTATATATTGGATATAATAGCTGAAGCCATTTTCAAATGGAATCAAGGAATTTATTGCTAATCAGATAGCCCTAAAGAATATAGCGAATAAATAAAAAAAAAATAGTAGAAAGATAATAGTTAATATAGAGGAGGTTTTTGCTTACCAAGTATTTTTAAGTAGCAGGGATAAACAATGCTGAATTGCTGGTAAGCAATTAAATACACATCAAAAACGAGCAGGATTCTTTATTTATTGAATTGACTCTGTAGAAATCCATCAAAGATATAGTGGCTGGTATGTACTGTGTTTTTTCCCAAAATTGGTATGTACCGGAAGGGAAAAAGATAGAGCCACGTAGTGTAACACCATTGAGAAAAAATATTTATTAAATCTTAAAAGTGGGTACTCACATGTGAGAAGACATAAAAAAGCATATATTAAAAACTGGCAACGTAGTGGCATCAGCAAACCTCTTCCCTGGGTCCATTTTATCCGGTAAGCCTTTTTCCATATGGTGGTGGATATCTTCAGACAACTCACACAGTCACTTCAAATATATTTTGTCAGCACTTTATGGACTTTTTCACGTATTCATTTGCTTGGTTCATTTGTTTATATTGACTTTAACATATATTTACAGTAGTCACTATTGTATTTAATTATATTATATATTTTTTCATTTTTTTACTTTATGCACTTTATGATACCTATGCAATTTGGGTTTTGTCAGTTCATTTGTTTTGATCATTGACACTAGTAATTCATTCATTATCATCTTCACGGTAGATTTGGGTGATCGTTTTGATATTGATCGTGCATCATGCTTCCACGCAAAGCCTGGTGACTGTTCAGGCAGCCCCTGGGTGGTGTACACACATGGTGGGAGCATGGGAGCTATAGAAGAGCGCTGGTACCTTGGAGGCAGGTGAAATAATTTGTTGGGAAATCCTGACTGGTCAATTATTCTCCTAGGTGACCTTGTCTGGGGGAAGTGGGAAACTGATCAAAGGGGGAGTAAAGATTCAGGTGATTTCCCCATTTCTCTGTATGCATCCAGATCACACTGACCCTCTCCAATGTCTGTTGGCAGGTTGGCTGAGCCCATTTGCTGTGTTTCCGCTGCCCTGATGTAAAGGGGAACTCTTTAGACTCTGATGGTATGGGGTGTGTTGTGCGTGTGTGCGGGGGGGGGGGGGGGGGGGGCTTGTGTGGGGCCACCTCCCTGAAATGGGTTTGCCACCTCCCTGAAATTCATTTTTGCAGGTTGGGATGTCTGCAGACACTAACTAACATAAATGTGTTTTACATAAGCAATTCTATGCTTTCAACGTTCTGGAAATCTTGTAGATGCTGTTGGCCTGCCACCTAGTGGACAAGAAAGAGATATATATATATATATATATATATATATATATATATATATATATATATATATATATATATATATAGGTGGTAACAGGATGATTGAAATTCTTGCAGTACAGTTCCACACAGCAGTCATAATTCATATTATAAAACAAAGATTAGAGAAATAAAATAATATGAATAAAATATATATGAATTAGGCTTCAATTGTTGGGAAGATATCTTATTGAACAACAAAGATAACATAAATAGTACAAAGCCTATTTTCAAAGCTGGGTTGTTTGATAAAACATAAAGTCAAATTGAAAAAAGCGTTACCACAAGCTAAAACAGGGGATAGAGAAAGCCTGCGCCACACTGTATTGCCAGTTACTGGAACAGTATATCTTTGCCCAAAACCCTTTTAGCTTTGAGTAGACTTGGAAAGGGTTGCCAGGGTTTTCTTTGCTGCCAACTGTTCTATTTGATACATTGCTAATTGCTTCTTCTCCTACAGAATTAACAGGAAGTGAGAGAAAATCTCTTCAAGATGGAGGGCATATCCTTGTAGACAGTTATCACCATGACAGAAAGTTTACCCCCTTCTGTTTCTGCCATATTATTTGGATTTTCCCTCAATGTCTATGCCACCTGTCTGGGATTCACCCGAACAGTTTGGGTTTGGAATCAGGTGTCCAGGTTTCAGACTGAAACCGGGTCACAATACTCAGACTGGACTATGGCTTCCCAGCAGGGTTGCTGGCTGCAGTTGTCTAAGCTGAGAGTGTCTGACACACTCTCTTACACACTGCCCAAAGCCAGCATCAACAGCCCCCCCCCCCCCCCCCCCCCCCCCCCCCACAGACGGGATAGGAGAGAGGGCTCGACCTGCTCCTCTTTCTCCCACCCTAACCCTCTGTGTACACTGTCTGCCCACACTCCAATCCCTGGCACTATGCCTCAGAAAAGGAAAGTGGGGCCAGAAATTTGAAGTCCAGCAGCCTCAGATACATCTGGATGAGAGGTGCTGACTGCCAATGGGTGAGTGGGCTCACCATCCATCCCTGTCTGTGACTGAAGTCTCCCTCTTCTCTCTCCTGCCTCTGAATGAGTACACTAAGGTAAATTAGGGTTCTCAGAGCAACCCTTACATCAGAGTTCCCCTTTACACCAGAGGCCACAGTGTTCCCCCTTACATCAGAGTCCTCTCCATACATCAGAGTTCTCAGTGTTCCCCCTTAAATCAGAGTTCTCAGTGTTCCCCCTTAAATCAGAGTTCTCAGTGTTCCCCCTTAAATCAGGGTTCCCAGAGCGTCCCTTATGTCAGAGTTCTCCCTTACATCAGAGTGTGCAGAGTCCGCCCTTACAGTGTAAGGGAACTCTGTGAGTTCAGATGTAAAAGGGGAACTTTGCAGGTACAGATGTAAAAGGGGAACTTTGCAGGTACAGATGTAAAAGGGGAACTCTGTGGTTTCAGATGTAAAAAGGGAACTTTGTAGACTCTGATGTAAAGGGGGAATCTTGTGATTAACTTTATATGATTAGAAATGTTATTTATATGCAAAATATATGTATAGTTTATACTATAAAAAAAATTTGTGTTTGACTTGAAGAAAAGGTGGCAACCCTAATCACAATGGTCATCAGGTCAAATATTTTGAGTCATCCTAGCAAGAATACAAAACCAAAATGAAAATCTGACAGGGGTCTAACCCTTCCCTACTCTATCGAAATTTTTTAAAAAGTGGTATTATATGCATTTTAAAGTGTATGTAAATATGTTTTAATTTTTGAATAGAGTGGGGATTGTCAGACCTATCCGGTTTTATTGTTGGTATACACAAAGAGATGCATTAAGGCTGATTTCACACCGTTTGCGCTAAAGTGACGCTCGTTTTAGCGGCCCTTCAGCGCTGTTTAAGCTGCGCTTTTGTGCTGCTTTTCAGTCGCTTTTAACCCCAAAAAAAGGGTTAAGAACTCCTGTGTTGCGGCACTTCCGAATCACTTTTCAGGCGCTTTGGAAGTGCTGCCCATTCATTGCAATAGGCCCCAAAGATGCTGCATGCAAGACTTTTCCAAACATCCCGCAAGCACACCACCCGGGTGTGAAAGCACCCATTGCAGAGAATGAGAGGCAGTTTTCAGGCGCTTAACTGGTCTGGCGCTATTTCTAGCGCTAAAATGCCTGAAAACTGCCTCAGTGTGAAAGGGGTCTAAATCTTATTTTACAAGTATCTAATGCTGTAAAATACCATATCATATCATTAATCAAGCTGACTTGCTTTAGTGTGGTTGGTCATGGCTAGGGATGAGCCAAACACCCCCCCTGTTCGGTTTGCACCAGAACCTGCGAACAGACCTAAAGTTTGTGTGAACTTTAGAACCCTATTAAAGTCTATGGGACTCGAACGTTCAAAATCAAAAGTGATCATTTTAAAGGCTTATATGAAAGTTATTGTCATAAAAAGTGTTTGGGGACCTGGGTCCTGCCCCAGGGGACATGTATCAATGCAAAAAAAACTTTTAAAAATGGCTGTTTTTTCGGGAGCAGTGATTTTAATAATACTTAAAGTGAAAAAATAAAAGTGTAATATTCCTTTAAATTTTGTACCTGGGGGGGGTGTGTATAGTATGCCTGTAAAGGGGCGCGTGTATCCCATGCTTAGAACTGTCCCTGCACAAAGTGTAATTCTTGCAGGAAAAAAAGTAATTTAAAAGCACTCGCGGCTATAATGATTGGTCGGCTCCCGTAATACAGAGAACAGTCATTGAAAGTCATTGATAAAAAAAAATATATATATATGCATGGGGTTCCCCCCAAATTCAATTACCAGCCCCTTCAGGTCTGGTATGGATATTATGGGGAACACCGGGGTCAAATAAAAAAAAAAAAAATACGTGGGGTTCTCCCTAAATATCCATACCAGACCCTTCAGGTCTGGTATGGATTTTAAGGGGAACTCCACACCAAATTTAAAAAAAAAATGGCGTGGAGTTCCACCCAAAAATCCATACCAGACCCTTTATCCAAGCACGCAACCTGGCAGGCCGCAGGAAAGAGGGGGGGGCGAGAGAGCGCCCCCCCCCCTCCTAAACCATACCAGGCCACATGCCCTCAACATTGGGAGGATGCTTTGGGGGTCTGTGACCCCTCAAAGCACCATGTCCCCACGTTGATGGGGACAAGGGCCTCAGCCCACAACCCTGGCCGGTGGTTGTGGGGGTCTGCGGGTGGGGGGCTTATCAGAATCTGGAAGCCCCCTTTAACAAGGGGACCCCCAGATCCCGCCCCCCCTGTTTGAAATGGTAATGGTCTTCCATTCTGGTATCGCTGGCTGTTGCTGTCCCAGGTGGAGTGCATTTGGTATCACTCCATCTGTGACAAGAGCGGGCACTATACAGGAAGCATTGGCTTATGTGGCTCTGCTCCGCAGCCACTTGCTTCCACTACCAGTGGCTTCATTCACAAAACTGCTGCTCTGGGATGGCGGGTCGGCAACCCGTGATCTGGGCTTGCCAACCTGCCATCTTAGAGCAGGCGGTCGAGGGCCACATCAGAGGGCTCCGCAGGCCAGATGTGGCCCCCCGGGCCACTGGTTGGGCACTAGGGTTGCCACCTGTACGGGATTCACCCGTACAGTCCGGGATTTGAATCATGTGCCCGGTTTTGAGCCCCCCTGAAAACCGGACACATTATTCAGATAGGACCGTGGCTTATAGCTGGAGAGAGGATTAGTTGTTCTCCTCCCTCCAGCCTGCAGGTGGCAATAGAGAGCGGTACTGACTGAACAGTCTCAGCAGCACTGCCAAGGAATGAACACGGAGTGTGTGGAGCCTGGAAAGAGAAATGAGGAACTTCTTTGTAGTTATTGATCAGTGAGTACAGGGGGAAGGGGGGGGCTCTGATGTCACATCTGATGTAAGGGGGCTCTGGTGTCACATCTGACGTAAGGGGGTGCTCTGATATCACATCTGATGTAAGGGGGGCTCTGGTGTCACATCTGATGTAAGGGGGCTTTGGTGTCACATCTGATGTAAGGGGGGCTCTGGTGTCACATCTGACGTAAGGGGGGCTCTGGTGTCACATCTGACATAAGGGGGGCTCTGGTGTCACATCTGACGAAAGGGGGGGCTTTGGTGTCATATCTGATGTAAGGGGGGGCTCTGGTGTCATATCTGATGTAAGGGGGGGCTTTGGTGTCATATCTGATGTAAGGGGGGACTCTGGTGTCATATCTGATGTAAGGGGGGCTCTGGTGTCATATCTGATGTAAGGGGGGCTCTGGTGTCATATCTGATGTAAGGGGGGCTCTGGTGTCATATCTGATGTAAGGGGGGGGGGGGCTCTGGTGTCATATCTGATGTAAGGGGGGGCTCTGGTGTCATATCTGATGTAAGGGGGGGCTCTGGTGTCATATCTGATGTAAGGGGGGGCTCTGGTGTCATATCTGATGTAAGGGGGGGCTCTGGTGTCATATCTGATGTAAGGGGGGCTCTGATGTCATATCTGATGTAAGGGGACTCTGGTGTCATATCTGATGTCATATCTGATGTAAGGGGGGGGGGCTCTGGTGTCATATCTGATGTAAGGGGGGCTCTGGTGTCATATCTGATGTCATATCTGATGTAGGGGGGGGGGGGCTCTGGTGTCATATCTGATGTCATATCTGATGTAAGGGGGGGGGCTCTGGTGTCATATCTGATGTAAGGGGGGCTCTGGTGTCATATCTGATGTCATATCTGATGTAAGGGGGGGGGGGGCTCTGGTGTCATATCTGATGTAAGGGGGACTCTGATGTCATATCTGATGTAAGGGGGGACTCTGATGTTATATTTGATGTAAGGGGGACTCTGGTGTCATATCTGATGTCATATCTAATGTAAGGGGGGGCTCTGGTGTCATATCTGATGTAAGGGGGGGGGGCTCTGGTGTCATATCTGATGTAAGGGGGCTCTGGTGTCATATCTGATGTAAGGGGGCTCTGGTGTCATATCTGATGTAAGGGGGACTCTGATGTCATATCTGATGTAAGGGGGACTCTGGTGTCATATCTGATGTAAGGGGGGGCTCTGATGTCATATCTGATGTAAGGGGGGGGGGGGGGTTCTGATGTCATATCTGATGTAAGGGGACTGTAGTGCTTTGTTTATAGCGTAAAAAATCAAATACCACCAAAAGAAAGCTCTATTTGTGGGGAAAAAAAAAGGAAACCAAATTTTGGTTACAACGTCGCACGACTGCGCAATTGTCAGTTAAAGCGACGCAGTGCCATATCGCAAAAATGGCCTGATCAGGAAGGGGGTAAATTTTTCCAGGGCTGAAGTGGTTAAAGTGTTCGGGTTTGACTTGATGAAAAGGTGGCAACCCTATTGGGCACCCCCCGATCTACTGTATCCCAACAATCACCCAATTGTAGGAGGTACAAGATGGAGCCCACAAGCAAACTAAACTGGAACCTTTCCCCTGCAGGGCCCCCTAGTTGTGGAAAGGCATATTTCTCTTGTTTGAGAACTGCATTGAGAAGTACAGTTTTTATTTAAATTGTATTCCAGAATTTGCTTGTCTTTAGCTGAGAGAACTTATATATATATAGAATAATTTAAGACTTTATATAAGGTCAGCCCAGACTGTCATTATACATATATAATAATTCTAGTGCGGTTTTTAAAGAGCTAATGAAAACATCCCCAATATTTTAAAATAATTCAGTGACTGGATGATGATGATAATAATAATAATAATAATAATAGTAAAAATAATAATTGCACAACCTTAAAACCCCCATAGTAATAATAATTAGTAAAAGGGCATCCTGAAGGAGCAGCAGACTGCTGCAATACATGTGGAGCTATATTCTACTTCTCTGCTTTACATATGGTAATATATGTGCATTTTTTCATCCTTTGCAACTAGTTCTGCCACCTCCTTTTCAGTAATAGCAGGTATTGAGATATTTATAAGGATGAGTTTTTTTTTTTTTTTTTCTATGTTGTACTTTTGTTATTACTATATTTTGCCTATGTTTTTAGTTTCAGCAGATGACCACATATTTTAAAAATACATAGAACATGCACTTTAGAGTTTACGTTTTTTGCCTCGACTTCAGCTCAGTAAAGAAACGCAATTCACAAAGTAATCACTAGATGGCAGTCCTTATTATAATTTATTGCAAACCCTTTACACACCACATTTCATGTTCTCAGAATGCAGGGCATGGCTCACAGTTGTTAAAAACCCACTGCTGCAACTACTTACTCCACTATATAAGATTTATCCAGTCTTTGATTACTGATATTTTATATGAAGATCTACAGATCTACCTGCTATTACTTCATATATTTTATATAAAGATCTACAGACTTCATCTTTAAGATGGAACTGCTTGTCACCCCTTTTTGCCCCCCCCCCCCCCCATAATTTTTACAAGTGACTATTTTTGTTCAACCTAAAGGGGTCTTTCTTCAGCTATCTGGGACTCCGTTTAAAGGAGCCAGTCTAGTTACAAATTCAACAGGTTGCTGAATGTTTTTGCTATTTGTTTTAGTGCCAGGTGCCTGTGGGCACAGAGATGAGTGGTCTGACATAGTCAAAAGTCAGTTCCCTACCTTTCTACTACCTGTTCACATCAATTGAGTGAACCAGGGTTTTAGCCTGGGTTCACACCTATGCAAATTCGCCGCGACCTACCACGCTGCGAATTTGCAGGACATTTCAAAATACATTGATTTTAATGAGGCATGTTCACATATCTCCGGTGCATGCGCACTGCGCATTGCACAAAAACCGTGTTTGGATTGGAGCAGAGATCAGCATTCACTAACTGACAGCCACTACCCCCCACAGTAAGAAACACACCCCTAGGTATACTTAACCCCTACACTGCCACTTAGTGGTTAACCCCTTCACTGCCAGTGTCATTTATACAGGAATCAATGCATTTAAATAGAATTGATTGCTGTATAAATGACAATGGTCCCAAAAATGTGTCAAAAATGTCCGATGTGTCCGCCATAATGTCGCAGTCACAATAAAAATCGCTGATCGCCGCCATTACTAATAAAAAGAAATCATTAATAAAAATGCTATAAAACTATCCCCTATTTTGTAAACGCTATAACTTCTGCGCAAACCAATCAATGATCGCTTATTGCGATTTTTTTTACCAAGAATATGTAGAAGAATACGTATCAGCCTAAACTGAGGAAAAAAAATGTTTTTTTATATATTTTTGGGGAATATTTATTATAGCAAAAAATAAAAAAAGAATGCGTTTTTTTTTCAAAATTGGTCGCTCTTTTTTGTTTATAGCGCAAAAAATAAAAACCGCAGGGGCGATCAAATACCACCAAAAGAAAGCTCTATTTGTGGGTAAAAAAAAAGGACGTCAATTTTGTTTGGGAGCCACGTCGCACGACCGCGCAATTGTCAGTTAAAGCGACGCAGTGCCGAATCGCAAAAAGGGGCCTGGTCCTTTGGCTGCAAATTGGTCCGGTCTGAAAGTGGTTAAAAGGGTAACAAAATAGCAAATAAAGAAAAAAATAATAATATAGCATATACAATTGCGACACAAGTCATATTGTAATTGAATGTTATTAAAAATTACCTTTTCCTTTTCAATCTGCAGCCCCTGTAATTTTCTGAAAATGCAATGCAATATGGCTACCTGGAGGTGTTCTGTGCACAGAATGTGCACTGAACACACCCAATAAATATAATTTCCTGTTTGTGTGGCTTACTGATTTTCCCAGAAGTCTGCACTAAGATACAAGTCAGATTTCAGGCATCCCCTGCAACAAAAATTACATTTTTGGTGAGATTAATATACATATATATATATAATATATATAGGAACATGTCTAAAGGATGCAGGCCCAGCAGATTTCCTCATTAGAGCCCTGCGGCTACACACCTGATTCATAATTATGAAACCCCTCCCATTAGTCCCACTGAGCACAGAGGAACAGACAGGGATTTCTTCAGAATAACAAAAGGTAGGAATCTGCAACAAAGGTTGTTATAACTCTTGCAATGTACATAGATCACCCAGAAGGGAATGTTTTTTGTAGCAAAAAAAGTGGAGTTACGCTTTAAGTTATGTTTAGTTGGAACTAAGCTGGAACTTTCTCCACAAGATGTTCTCAGATCACAAACAAATACAAACATGGGTGGGGACTTTGAGGCACTAATAACCAAGGACAGTTATATACAAAAGATTTTATTTGAACATGATTAAAAAAAAAAAAAGGAATGTAAACCATAATCGAAAAAATTATAACGAGTGTTACAGTAATTCTGCCATGTAGGCTAAGAAGCCCAATGTTGATCCCAGCCGCACCTGCAAGGTCCCCCTCCTCAAGAAGACACATGTACTATATGTTGTAGTGGTATAAGAATCTGGTTGTGATGTATACGTGGAAAATTTAATGAAATCAAAAGGAGGGGCTTTTTGAATTATAAATTATTAAAAATGAGGGGCATCTGAATTTTTTTTTTTTCACAATAATGTCTGAATTATAAATATAATTAGTATACAGTTCCTCCAGCCATTATATATAACTTAATAACCAATATGAATTTAGTTCAGACACTCTAAATAAACCACGACAATCAACTTTCCTGCCTTCTTTACGTTAGTGTGATTTCTTACCAAACATACAAATATCTCCCAATTAGATTAATAAATAAAGATACTTTATTAAAATGCAAGTATATTTATATATATCTATATACAAAACCAAAATTACTGGTGATTTACATTTCAAATATACAATCAAATAAAATGAGCACAATCAAAATGCAATTACGTTCGAAATTTTAAAGGTAAATACAGAAACTTCTATAAGGCCCCATGCACACGAGACGCAGATGCAAACTCTGCTGAACGCATGTTTTAAAAAGCAGAAACTTGCGTTTAAAAACGCGCGTTTTGCTGTGTTTTCATGCCGCGTTTAGCCGCGTTTAGCCGCGTTTGCGTCTATAAGCATTTGTAAAGATAACATCATATAGACCCTCCCCAAGCTCAGAAAGCATGTATTATTAACTATTTCTGCCATTTTGATCAGAGTGAGCAGCAGCAGCAGAGAGAGCCATTGTACACTTGCATTTGCCTCTCTTTCTGTGTTTTTTTTTTTTTTTTGGAAATGGATCCCATATTGAATATATGTCAGGAAATGCTCCTGATGTTGCTCTTGATGAGGCAGCAAAGTCGTCGCAAATTTGCATGAGAGGTCCAGAATCAGAGCTTGTCGATATTGGACCCATCCGTTGATGGCACAGCAAATGTCCGTTGGATATTTCACAAACATGTGTGCATTAGTGAGTATATATGCTCTATGAACTAACTAAACTAATTATGACATTTTAAACCAATTTTTCTAGTATTTTTTATGGTTTATCATCATATTTCTGGTTCAAAAAATTGGGTTCCTTTAAAAAGGCTTATAAACGCAAACGCGACTAAACGCAGGTGCCTGCGTTTAGCCGCGTTTAGCTGCGTTTTGTGTCTGAAACGCGGAAAAGCAAAGTGTCTTAAAGCATTTTTTTGCTTCTGGAAAAACGAGGTTAAACGCAACTGCATAAAAAAGGGAAAAAACGAGACTGTGTACATGGACACATAGGATAACATTGCATGCGTTCAGGTGCAGTTGAAAAAGTGTCCAACTGCCTCTGAACGCGCGTTTAACAGCGTCTCGTGTGCATGAGGAGACCTTAAAATGTGATGGGCTGTGATACAAAATAAAATAATCTAACTCTGAGAGAGAGTCTCCAGGGTCTCAGGAGGGAAAGATACTCATCTCAAAAGAGCAAACTACTTACTACAATTAAAACTTGTTCTAAAGACAATAGGTTTGCTGAAATAGCAAAAACAATAGACAAATAACCTGGTATACTGACAATAGCAACCTAGTTTTAATACAGATTTGCACCCAATTTCACTATACACAATACAATTTCAGAATACAAAACAGATGAATGTGTGGAAAAAGTTAGCAGATTAATTCACCCTATACAATGTAAATAATGACTATATAAAAACACTAGTAAAAAAATACAATAACTATGATTTTGGAAGCAAAGAAAGTTAGTAACAATACTTAGTCTTTCTTACCACCTCTTCCAAAGAAAATGTTCATGTTATGATGGGGTAAGATTGTGGTTCGTCTCTGGTCAGCGATATAAAGGTCCTGTCTCTCAGATATCAGCAGTGGTCAGCGAGCAGCAGCCTTCCCCATGTGATCAAGAAAGGTCTCTTCTTAGTGTCATCATCAAACTTTATACAATTTGAGACTACTGTGTATTGTCCACACTTTTTTCAATATTAACTGTTTTCTGATTAACTACCGTATATACTCAAGTATAAGCCGAGTTTTTCAGCACATTTTTTTGTGCTGGAAGTGCCCCCCTCAGCTTATACTCAAGTCAAGCAATTTTCTGCTAGGAACCCCAAATTTGGTGTGCAAACAGTGGAACCAACACTACAACATATCCAAATTTGGGGTTCCTAGCACCAAGTGGACCCGAGATACAGGGCCCCAAAGTCGGTCAACTGTGTCCATCTGCAGCAATGTAATTTCGGGACCCTTTGGATCCAGAGACCCCAAATTTTAGCTGCAGCTAGGGGGCATCTAGGAACCCTTAACTACCAAGTTCAGGGGACCTATGGCTGCAAATGGGCACAGTGAGGCATGCAAATGGGCACAGTGAGGCTGCAAATGGGCATTGTTGATCCTCTTTTCCACTTCCAGTAGCTGCGCATTTCTCACCCTAGGCTTATATTCGAGTCAATAAGTTTTCCCATTTTTTTGTGGTAAAATTAGGTGCCTCGGCTTATATTCGAGTCGGCTTATACTCGAGTATATACGGTAGTCAAATGTGGACAGTAATTGGTAATTTCTTACCTGTCCACTAGGTGTCATCTCAGTCTCAGGAATGAGACTCAGGCTGCCCTGTAAAATTTTATATGGGACTTTTAATTTGTTTTAATAGAGTTAATATGAGCCATATTGAAGGTAATATGATGGCTGCCTTTCTTATAACTTATCTGGTGCATTGTGTTAATATCGGGCAATCTACTGGTTATATGAAAAGGGATCTTTGTGGTTATCAGTCATAATGTAAATATAATTTATTCATCAATAACACTCTTTCCTCCATTATCTCGATAATATTTAGGCAAACGTTCTATGGCATTCGATTTGTAGGAATATATAATGTCCTTTGTATTATTTATTTTTTTCTCTTTTTTTTGCCACTTCAGCAAATTTTCACGAGAGACTTAAAATCAACTTTCAGTTCATACTGTCTCTTCATGTTCACATCATCGTAGCTTACTTTATGCATAACTATATTTGTATTATGGTGTCTCATGAGATGACACTTGTTACCTGATATATAACAAACTTCTATATGACAATCTCCTCTTTGAAGATAATTAGAAGACTTCCATCCTTAGTTTATTAAAACTTGCTTGATTAGGTTGCTGATCTTAGATATGACTTGATCCCTTGAATATAACAATTCCAAGAAATTTTATATATATATATATATATATATATATATATATATATAAATAATATATAATCTGTTTCTGGAATTTTGGCTTAGTTTGTGACTGACCTCATTTGAGTAGGTAATGATGATGTGATTCCATTATTGTCTGTATTCAAAGAGTAAACACTGGTTGTCTTTGAGAATCTTTTCAGCCTCAGAACAATGAGAGTAGTCAATTGTCTTGGTGGGGTTATCAACGCTTATTTTGGTTTCTCGTGCAAGGCTGTAATATTCCTCAGCCTTGGGCCCTTTATCAAATACTTTTATTTGCTAATATAGAGATGAAAGTCCCCCAACATTGTACTTACACAAGTTTGAGACCTTATTTACAATTCTAAACTGGGTGAACACAGATGTTGGTGTTCAAATTCAATTCTGTGTATTTCAAGAGGTATTTCCTTTTTCAGCAAATTTAAGTATCTTGGCTTAATTTCCTATTGTCCTGTTTCTATTGTTTCTATTAATTTTCTATTGTCCAAGAGCTTTTCCTGTCTTGGAAAAGTGTGAGAAGTTTTCCTCAAAATGTTCCATGGCTCACGTATTATTATATGATCTATATTTTTGTATCAATGTATGACATACAGGCTCCTTTGAAGTTTGCCAATGAACATCTAAACGATTCAGAGAAGGATTGGGAGAAAGTGCTGTGGTCAGATGAGACCATAATTGGCTCTTTGGCATTAACTCGACTCGCTGTGTTTGGAGGAAGAAAAATGCTGACTATGACCCTAAGAACACCATCCCTACAGTCAAGCACAGAGGTAGAAACATTATGCTTTGGAGCTGTTTCTCTGCTAAAGGTACAGCCTGACTTTGCCGCATTGAGGGGAAAATGGACGGGGGCCATGTATTGTAAAACATTGAATGAGAACCTTCCCTCAGCCAGAACACTGAAGATAAGTGGTGAATGGGTCTTCCAGCATGACAACAACCCAAAACATACCACCAAGGCAACAAAGGAGTGGCTCAAAAAGAATCTGTCATGAACAGGTGTGACCAGATTGTGTGGACTGCAAAGAGGAAACCGAAACGCATGTAAAGTGAATAAGAATAATGTTTATTTAAGATAAGTGATATAAATAAGTAAACACCCCAAATACAAATAGTGCTCAGCCAACCAACAGAAACCAACAGAAAACAGATAATATATACAGCCACAGGGAAGTATCGAAATCAAACACGTTAGCCAGGCCAGGGTCATACACAGAAGATCAGAAGATAACAAGGGCAGTTCCAGAATCACAAATGTTAGCCAGGCCAGGGTCATACACAGAGGATCAGCAGATGAACAAGGATGGGAGAGGGAGAATAAGGATGGGAAAGGCTACAAGGGAACAGGAACACAGGATCAGGAGCGCAGAAGGTGCTGTCTGCTCCACACTGCCGGGATCCATCCGCTGGTGGACGCCAGTACTGCGGCCCAATGATGACAACACCAGCAGGGAAAGACTCTCCTGACAGTTACAAACTGCCAGGAGACACTTGCTGGTGGACCACAGTACTGCACGCCAAATGATGGATCTTACCAGCGGACAGATCCTTTCCTGACAGAAGCACCTTAAAGAGGGATTGCACCGAAAAAAAAAAAATTAAAAGCCAGCAGCTACAAATACTGCAGCTGCTGACTTTTAATAAATGGACACTTACCTGTCCCAGGGTCCAGCGATGTCGGCAGCGGAAGCCGAGAAATCGATTGGTTCTCGGCTGCTGCTGCCGCCGTTCTCGTTGAGGGAATCAGGAAGTGAAGCATCGCGCAGTGCTATGGGAATCGTCCGCGCTGTCTCTGGGACCCATGTGTGTCCCAACAGACAGCGCGGTGAAACAGGAAGAGGCATAGACCCCCGTGGGAGTCTATGCCTGGAAGTGGGTGCAAATACCTGTCTTAGACAGGTATCTGCACCCCCCTCCCCCCTGAAAGGTGCCAACTGTGACACCGGAGGGGGGGAGGGTTCCGATGAGTGGAAGTTCCACTTTAGGGTGGAACTCCACTTTTAGGTCAGTCTCCACCCCTAATCCTATAGAAAATGTATGGAGGGAGCTGAAACTTTGAGTTTCCAAGTGACAGCCGAGAAAACGTAAGTATTTAGAGAGGATCTGTAAAGAAGAGTGGACCAATTTTCTTGTGAAAAAAAAAAAAGTGGACCAAAATGCCTCCTGAGATGTATGCACACCTGGTAATCAACTACAAGAAACATCTTACCTCTGTGCTGGCCAACAAGGGTTTCTCCACCAAGTACTAAGTCATGTTTTGCTTGGGGATCAAATATTATTTTACTCACTGAACTGTAATTCAATTTAGAACAATTATATCATGTGTTTGTTCTGGATTTTTGGTTGATATTCTGTCTTTATCATTTAAAATACACATTTGATAAAAATGATAGACCCTTCATTTCTTTGTAAGTGGGCAAACTAACAAAATCTGCAAGGAAACAAATAATTATTTTCCCCACTGTATGCTGCACACACGAAAGAAACATAAAAATATGAAAGTGTTGTTGAAGCACATCCGTACTGGATGTGCTTCAACAACACTTTCATATTTTTATGTACAACTGGAATATCTGTGGAATACGAAGTACTGTTGTTACATATGTGAATTGGACAGCCGTGCAAGAGAGTCGCATTACATTAAAGATAAATGACCACTCCAAAAGAATTCGCTTCCAGGACAGGAAAATGTGGCATACACACGGTCGGATTTTTGCATGGATTCTGTCCGATCGGACAATTTTGTTGAAAAATCAGACCGTGTGTATGCACCATCGGACAGTGTACGTCGGATTGTCCGACGGACAAAGTCCTATCTCCTGCTGGATAGATTTGCCGACAACACGGTCCGATCACACCAAATCCGATCGTGTGTACGGTTGTCCGACCGGACAAAGTGCTACGCATGCTCAGATCACATTACAAGACCAAAGCTATTGGCTACTAGCCTCTACGTAGTCCCGTCGTAGGCAACAAACGTCACCACGTTCAGAATGATCGGATTTTCCGACAACTTTGTCTGACCGTGTGTACGCAAAACCAACATCAGACAAAGTATGACGGACATGGTCCGACGGACCTGGTCCTCGGATAATCCGCGCGTGTGTATGGGGCTTAAGAATGGTAAGATACCCAAGGCTTCTCAATGGGGACAAGGAATACACAGATGGCAAATGGCGCCACTTAGTGGTGTCCAAAAAAGGGGGACAACATCAAAATGACGCCCTGGGCGTCCGCATGGTTACCTAATCCAGATCTGATCCCCTATGGATTAAACTAGCCAATGCTATTACCAGAGTCCGGTAACACAGCTGTCGGCTAGGGGAGAGAGAATGCTGTAAGACCGAGGCAAATCCGTGCCTCGATCTCAGATGCAAACAAGGAAACCAGAAGTGATGTCTTTTCTGGGTTCAGATGCACCATTTCCTGGCCAGTACAGCCAGGGGACACATCTAAACAAGCCGATATGTGCTTGGTTGGATGGTGTAAAGGGCAGGGGAAAGATTGGGGACTATTAGACCCCTTAATGTCTCCATAAAGAGTACCTGTCACCTGCCCAATGCTATCACATAGGGGTTTAACCCCTTGTAATAGCAATCAAGTAAAAAGAAAAGAAAAAAGTAAATAAAAATAAAAGAAATTATAATAAAATATATACAATTTGTTTTTAAATTGCCGAAACCCCCATTGCCCTGCAGACCTGCGCAAATGCAAGCCCAAGATGTGCAAGTGTATGTAAGCTGGGGTCACACCACGCGCGTGACATATAGCCGCGAACATCAGAGTGAGAACAATAATTCTAGCACAAGAGCGCCTAGTTAACTCTAAACTGATAAGATGTAAAGGCTTTTAAAGCGTCACCTATGGTGATTTTTGGGCTAAAAATACTAAAAATACATATTATATGGTGTGCTTTTGCACTAAAATAAATTGTATTATATTTTTTTTTGAAAATTCATGTTTAATAAACAATTGCGTCATTATAATATGATACAAAAATTTGCAACTATCACCTTTTTATTCTACAGGGCCTCTGCTTTCAGAAAATATATAAAGTTCTGGGGGTTTAACTAATTTTGTTGCCAAAAATAAGATTTTTACATGTAAGCGATAAATAAAAAAAAATGCTCTTGAGCCGAACTGGTTATGATTGTGTGTACGGTTCTTTTTTTGGTTAACCACTTGCCGTCCGGCTCACGCTGACATACGTTGGCAAAGTGGCACGGATGCGCAAAACAACGTACCCGCACATCGCTGCGTCATCCGCAGTGATCGGGAGCAGTGATCTCTGTCATGTTCTAGTAAGCTCACCCATTCTAGTAAGCTCACCCCCCCCCCCCCCACAGTTAGAACATGCTGGGGGAACACAGTTAACCCCTAGATAGCCCCCTAGTGTTTAACCCCTTCCCTGCCAGTGACATTTACATAGTAATCAGTGCATTTTTATAGCACTGATCGCTGTATAAATGCCAATGGTCCCAAAATAGTGTCAAAAGTGTCCAATATGTCCACCGCAATGTCGCAGTCACGATAAAAATCGTATAGATCGCCGCAATTACTAATTGATAAAAAATGATTAATAAAAATTACATAAATCTATCCCCTATTTGGTAGATGGTTTTGCTCAAACTAATCAATATCCGCAAAATCCGCGATATTTACCAAAAATATGTAGAATAATACATATTGGCCTAAACTGTGGAAGAATTTTTTTT
Source organism: Lithobates sylvaticus (assembly GCA_028564925.1). Lineage (NCBI taxonomy): Eukaryota > Metazoa > Chordata > Amphibia > Anura > Ranidae > Lithobates > Lithobates sylvaticus. The sequence continues at coordinate 132,822,391 of CM053035.1, forward strand.
ATATATATTTTTTGTGGATATTTATTAGAGCAAAAAGTAAAAAAATATAACTTTTCTTTCAAAATTGTCGCTCTTTTTTTGTTTATAGCGCAAAAAATAAAAACCGCAGAGGTGATCAAATACCACCAAAAGAAAGCTCTATTTGTGGGAAAAAAAACAGACATCAATTTAGTTTGCACAACCGAGCAATTGTCAGTTAAAGCGACGCAGTGTCGTATCGCAAAAAAGGGCTTGGTCAAGAAGGGGGTAAATCCTTCCGGGGCTGAAGTGGTTAAAGACTGGTTAGGGAAGTGATACTACAGGGAACCCTCACTCATTAAATGTGCACTGTGGCAGCGATCCATAGAGGTGGAGTGAACCCTACATTCTTGCAGAAGAATTCAGCGAGAATATGGCCAAGAAAAACAGAAGGGAAAAGGTAGGGACAGGAGGGGGATTGTCTGTACAGTTCCTGAGCCATCCCACACAGTAATCACAGTAGTAATATGAATTGATGGCCTCAACTCTATGATGCTTTAAATGTTCAACATAATGTAATCAAAGGATACATTATTTTGGGTTTTAAAGTAGTGCGTGACTGTGTAAACATTTCTGTTGTGATATATATATATATATATATATATATATATGTGTGTATATATATATATATATATATATATATATATATATATATATATATATATATATATATATATATATATATATATATAATGTGTGTGTATACTTTAATACTTCTAGTTCATAGTCTACAGAAATAAACAGTCCTACTTTGGGTTGTATAGAGTAAAATTGGAGGAATTTATTGTCCAGGGGGTTCATGAAATTGTCCAGTATAACATTCAAGAAATGGTTGAGTGAGCAGCCCAGTCTTCCCAATCAATAGCAGGATAGTTGGAGTACCCCATAAATATAACATTGCCCTGCCTCCCAGCCATCTCGGACTGGGAAAGGCAATTTGTCTCTTCCTTATCATTAACATTAGTGGGTTATAGTATTTACCCACAATTAAAGAGGAAGAAAACCCTCTCTTTAAAAAAAAAAAAAAAACACCCTGCAGGACAAAGGCATAATGAGCTAGTATGCATAGCATACTAGCTCATTATGAATTACTTACCTGAGAAGGAAGCCCCCAAAGTAACCCTCGTTCACCTCCTCCGTCGCTGACATGTTGACTCGGCGTGTCTTCTGGGTATCGCTGCTCCGGCGCTGTGACTGGCCGGAGCAGCGATGACGTCACTCCCATGCATGCGTGCTGGTGCCGCCACTAACGGCATGATCGCCGTTAGCAACGGCACGCTCAGTGCACCTGCGCCCGATGTCTACGGCGCATTCGCCATAGACATCGGTGCTGCTATTTCCGCAAAATTTGTCCACTCGTCCACAGGCCAATTTAGACCGCTTTTAGACACACAGACCCCTTGTAACAGTGACTGGCTCTCTACAATCTCCCTGAATCACCTCTGTGGATCACTACACCTGTCAGGTCAGGTTCACAGACAACTTACTAGTTTTGAGGAATTGTGTAATCTCTCTCAGACTCCCAGGCACACTTTATCACTTGTATATAAAGACATTCAGCTTCATCTGAGTGGGTCTCTCCCGGCATATACCCACAAATGGGCTAGAGATTTAGATATGGACATATCCCCGGCCCAATGGAATACTTCCTTCATTCATACTCACCAAGCATCCAGGTCAGGATTCACACAGGAGAAAATTATAAAACTGATCTCAAGGTGGTACAGAGTTCCATCCTCGGTGCACAGGATGTTCCCCGCTACGACAGATACTTGCTGGAGATGTCACGGAGGAAAGGGATCCTACATTCATATATGGTGGGAATGCACTAAGGTACGCCCATTTTGGGACAAAATATTTGAAGTATATAACGATATGTATCAGTCTTCATTGTCTCCCTCCCCCCTGATCGCTCTTCTATCCATCATACCAGGCACAATTCAATCACAAAAGAAATGTCTCTTGAGATTCATTCTTTCAGCAGCCAGGCATAACATATCCCTTTATTGGAAAAAAGATTTCTCCCCCCCTATATCAGGTTGGGTGAATATTCTAAATGATACAATGCTTATGGAGGAAATGCAAGCCAAAACAGATGACAAATTCAACACTTTGTTAGGTATGTGTACTTAAGCGCTAGAATGGGTATTCAAAGACAGAACGGCAACAATGTTTTTAAGATAGCCAAATGATGATGCTGCAACCCATATATTAGTGTTCTCACACGTAGAAGAAATGGTTTTTAAAATACACACACAATGTTAATAATTATGTGAAATGGGTGCGCTCTCAATCAACCTTAAAAATCGGGTAGATCTGATTAAAAATTGCTTGTGCAATGATACTATTCAAGTGATGTGTAAAATCTCCTTAAAATCCGTGCACTGAGTGTGTATACATAAATAAATAAATACATAAAACCATATGTAAATATATAAATAAGTGGATCCTTTTCCTATTTGTGGTACCAGTGATTAAGTGATATTTGTGCGATAGTGCTGTGAATAAAAGACAGTTTAGGAATGAGGTAAAACCACGTTTACATTCCAACCCTTAAAAAATCCATGCGTTTAAAACTGAAAAAAACGCATTAAAAAAATCCATGCGTTTAAAACTGAAAAAAAACGCATTTAATTGTGCGATTTATTTGTGGAAAAACGCATATTGGGTTATGCGATTAAATTGGGAGAAACACCATAGGTGTTTTTAGAATCCTTTAGGAGTCCATGCATCTAATTGATGTCTCCTTAGGTGTTTAATTTGCGGTTGCTTAGACAGGTGTTGTTCCTGATTAGTTAGTGCTGAGATGTTTTACTAACTAATTGCCCTTTGGTGTTGAGCACAGGTTAAAACTTGAAGGATAAAAGGTGTACACCACAAATGAGAAAGATAAGCACCATTTAGTAAATGTATATTTTTGAGCAGGTATACACATAATACTTTTACTTATCTTTAGTTGTGGTGTCCTCTTTCCTGCTGGTCACGTCCTTACTATCTCTTCCGTGTTTGCATGAGGATAGAAGACAGATAAAAAACCATTGCGCAATATAGTTATACTTGGAATGGTGTGCATGTGTTGTGGCTGAAGCCCATCTACTTACACAGCACCCTACGAACGAAGCGCGGTGGTTAGAAATATGTCAGGCACTGTTTGGGCTCCCTGCCCTGCTTGTCTCAGTAGTGTTGCTTAGCTCCTCCTCCCGACGCGTTGCGACACGCCCACGTGTCTTTATCAAGGGATTAAGATAGGCATACTTATTAAAGAAATCTGAGCCCCGGTTGCATCTATGTTCAATATTGTTTTACGATGCGTATGCACTTTAAAAATGTAAGTTTGTAACCCTTTTTTGCTTTTGCTTCCCTTCATCCTCTCCCCTCCCAATCCCTACCCCCCCCCCCTCCAATGTTTATATGTACATGTTTTAAAGATTTTACTATACTGACGAAATGTACCGATTTTGTATGTTTGAAAAATAATAATAATAAAAATATATTCAACCTTAAAGTTCATGTGCATGTAAAGGCAGGTGTCCTTACTTACTTTTGGTAATATAGTGTATCGTCTCCTGTTGCCTTCTCCACAATACATAAACATCAAATCCATTACAGCCCTTTCACACTGGGGCGGGAGCCGCGGTGACGGTAAAGCAGCGCTATATTTAGCGATGCTTTACCGTCGTTTTGCCCGCGGGATTCGGCCGCTCGCGGTGCGGTTTTTTACCCCCCGCGAGCGGCCGAAAAAGGGTTAAAATCTCCGTAGCGGCGCTTTGCGGCGGTATTGCCGCGGTCTTACCGCGGTGTCCCATTGAAATCAATGGGAAGGAGCGGTATAGGAGCAGTGAACACACCGCTCCTATCCCGCTCCAAAGATGCTGCTAGCAGGACTTTTTTTGCCGTCCTGCTAGTGCACCGCTCCAGTGTGAAAGCCCGCCGGCTTTCACACTGGAGTGAATGGGGCCGTTTTTTTCAGGCGGTGTACAGTCGCTATTTTTAGCACTGTACCGCCTGAAAACCGCCCCAGTGTGAAAGGGGCCTTAGGGAGAGTGAGGACCACTCATATGTCTACAGAGCTCGGAGCTCAGCATAAAGACCTCACCAATAGGGCCCTCTGATTCCTCTTGGATTGAATTGTATTGTAACTGTACAGCACATGCCCTGAAGCTGAGTAAAACTAGGAGGAGGGCCAGCATGACTGGGGCCTGCAAAAGAGGCGGAGTATTAGTGGGTGATTTTGATATGCTGCAGCAGTCTTCTTAGCAGATTTAGGAGTTCAAGGCAGAGGGTGTGTCCTGTAGTGGTAGAGGAGGGGGGTGTTGGAAAAGTACAACAGAAAAGTTGTTTATAAACTGACTATATACTGCATATGCATTATGCCTGTCTAAGCAGCAGGTGGCGCTGTAGTATTATAGTGTATAGTTATGTTATCTATGATATAACAGGATGTTTGTCTATCCTCCCTTTATGTACTTGGATGCTCCTTGTTACTGTGTTCATGTTTCTTCATTCTGTAAAGATATGCATTGATAAGCCTTATTACTGCATACAAGAAACTTCCAGCATGATTTCAATACTCATACAGCTCAGTCAGAGCTCATCGCAGCATCAGACAGTCTTTTCCCACCCTCCCTCCCTTGTTTGTTTTGGTTTGGGGGAGCCTCCTACCTTCTAAAGGCGCTGGGGTATTTGTAGTGGGTATTTGGGGTTTTATGTTAGCTTGCCATTCAATTTATTGGTCCTTTTATTTTCCTGTCATAGCAGCAGGCAGGGGTCTATTGGGTTTGTGAAGGCGGCGCTGGTTAAATATCAGTGGAAGATAGTGGGTTGGGCCCATCTGAGGTATGGGTGTCCCTTCCTAGCAATACGTTGGTAACATCAGGGTATTAATAAGGGTTGTATCTGGTAGTACATAAGTGGTTAATTATCCCTGAGCCGGTGTAGTGGCGGCTGGGGGCCTTTGATTGTGTGACAGATGCAACCGGTCAATCGTGAGTATATAGGCTCTCTAAGACCTTAGTCCTTATTTTCTTGTCATAGCAGCAGGCAGGGGGTCTATTGGGTCTTTGAAGGTGGTGCTGGTTAAATATCAGTGGAAAATTGTGGGTTGGGCCAATCTGAGGTATGGGTGCCCCTTCCTAACTGTGGAAAATATTGGGTTGGGCCCATCTGAGGTATGGGTGTCCCTTCCTAACTGTGGAAAATAGTAGGTTGGGCCCATCTGAGGTATAGGTGTCCCTTCCTACCAATACACTGGTAACATAAGGGTATTAATTAGGCTGCATCTGGTAGTATGTAAGTGGTTAATTGTCCTCGAGCCGGTGTAGTGGCAGCTGGGGGCCTTTGATTGGGTGACAGATACCATCGGTTAATCGTGAGTATATAGGCTCTCTAAGACCTTAGTCCTTATTTCCTTGTCATAGCAGCAGGCAGGGGGTCTATTGGGTCTTTGAAGGTGGTTCTGGTTAAATAATTGTGGGAAATTGTGGGTTGGGCCCATCTGAGGTATGGGTGTCCCTTCCTAGCAATGCGGTGGTAACATCGAGTATTAATTAGGTTGTATCTGGTAGTACGTAAGTGGTTAATTTTTCCTGAGCCGGTGTAGTTGCGGCTGGGGGCCTTCAATTGGGTGGCAGATACAACCGGTTAATCGTGAGTATATAGGCCTTCAAAGACCTTAGACCAGGCATAAGCTGAGGTTGGTTTATTTGTTATACATTGACTGTATTATATGCATTAAACTTGTTTTCTTGTGAATGTTGTATTTAATGGTTTGTAATAAAAGGCTGCTATGGCCATTCAACTCCAAATAAAATGTGTTGTCTGGTCATTTTGGAAGGAGGGATTGGTCAAGTGTTTAATGTTTTATAGATAATTGGAGCCTCTACACTCTGAAGGTCCTTCAGTCATGTTTGCTTGCAAACTGTATAAATCCTGTATAAGAATAATAATAATAAGAGATATAAGAAACTGGCAGGTGGTTTAACTCTTTAGCATCTATCAAATCAACATTGTTTTGAGTGTTCCCTTCCTTTATTATATATCTAAATATAAATGCGTTACAAGCATAGCAATTAGCCAGATTTCCTTTAATTCTCCAGCTGCCATGGCAGTGAACTCTGGATGGTCATTGCAGGGATATAAACAGTAAATAGGGCCAGCTGTAACATCCAGAAAAGGAAAAGAACTAAGCCCTGTCCTGAACCGTTCATCACACCCACATTTGTACTAAACCACACCCCAGCCCTCCAAAGGTCTACGAATGAAGGGAGTATCTCCATAGCCAGGGCAGCTGGAAGGTATGCTAGGATTTGTAGCTCCTCATCACTTGCTGCTTTCCCATGCCTGTTGCAGATAACAGAGCAGGAGGCAGTCTTTTTGCTGTACAATAGTGCCTGCACACACATAAAAGGGATTGCATCCATCCCATTCTGTTTTGATGTCACTGGCAGCACGCTCACAATAGCTCAGAGAACCGCACAGTCATTTCTTCACATTACAGCTGTTTACTGTGCATTAGGCATCTGAAGAGCTGTGCCAACATCACATATACTTTCCAGTACTGCTGGGTTCTGCTCGACTCTGCAGGGTTGGGCACGCATATCAGGCGTTGTGAGACCCACAAAGGCTGCCTGGTGTCCGCATCGCACTGTGACTTTGTACCCAAATGACAGGATCGCTTCAGGGACAGACGTTAACCCTTGCAGCACATGAATGCATGAACAAATCAGAAGTATGTATGGATACTTGCCTAGCATTGTGATTTTACAGGAAATATCCCGGTGTACATTTCATGTCTTTAACTCTGCGACTGATAAAGATTTTGATAACATTGCTATGCTGTGTGACTTATGTTGTTGTTTTTCTGTTAGTACGTCAGGGTTGTATTTGTTTGATTTTGCTGGACTGTACTTTGCTGAGATTTGGTGAGTAGCCGAGTGCCTGTGGGCTTGTTAATATTATGCTATACCTATAAATACCTACAGATCATAGCACATTGCAATTAGAAGATGTGGAAATAAGCCAGTAAAGTTATTGGCAGAAACTTGTAGTTGCACAGTATTGTAGGGCAGGGCCGTGAAAAAATAACACACGTGTGTATCTGGTGTTTTTGGTGGTTGTGTTTGTATGTACAGTGTTTAAGTAAGTGTGGCCAATGACAAGTGCTCAAACTTTTTTTTTGTTATGGAAGTCTGTCCACAACTGTCTATATATTACCCTGTAATGGAAATTAGGCAAGTGTTTATGTGGTCTTAAAGCAGTAGGCAACCCTGGAGAGACAGAGATCTACCTGAACAACATGGGAGAGATCAGTGGCATCACTAGGGTTGGTGTCACCTGGTGCGGTACAACATGGTGTTGTCGAGCTTGGCATGGAATGTACCATGTCACTATGTGTGTGTGTGTGTGGGGGGTATGGTTGATGGATAGATCGTACTATGTCAATATGTTGGGGGGGGGGGGGGGGGGGGGGTGGTTGATTAAATATACCATGTCATTATGTAGGGAGGGGGTGATGAATGGATTGTACCTTGTTAGTATTTGGGGGTGATAGATAGAATGTACCATGTCAGTATGTGAGGGGGGGGGGGGGGGTTGGTGGAATGTACCATAACAGTATGTAGGGGACTATGAATAGATTGTACCATGTCACTATGTATGGATGTAATGTACCATGTCGCTATGTAGGGGTGCAGTAGAGGAAGGTAGGATGGGGCAGGGGATGGATGTCTCCCCCTGGTGGTAGAGGAGGAAGTACACAGGATATATACTGACCTGGTCTCTCTCTCTCTGGTCTTCTCTCCAATATCCAGCACCCAAGCAGTGGAAATTTTCATCCCATCCTCTCCACAAACACTTTGATCTTGAGTCTCCACCTCCTGGCCTCACTTGATGGGGCCACCATCTTTCTGACTCTCCCTATAGGTGTAGCGCCACCCCAGAAGGAGCCCCTTGGTATGTTTTGGGTTCTCTTTTCTGTGTCTTAACCCCAAGAACAACCTCAGCCCCTCTGGCACACTTGGTTAAACAAAATCACTGCAATCACAAATGCAAAAGACACCAGTATCAAAGGAAACCAATATTTTACTAGAGATTCTTAAAGCAAATAAGAACACGAATGACTTAAACATTTATCTTTCAGTGGTAAACTCTTACACTGGGTAAATATTCAGAAGAACGTGCAAGGCGGAGAAATTACAATTTTAGTTAAACAATATTAACCTGCCAGGCCCTGAAAGAACCTATGACCTCAGGCATGAAAGGCAAGCAGTGTCTTTGTGGGGTGTACAGAGGGTGGGCTTCCGCCTGCTCACCAGTGGCGTCTCCAGCTTTCATATTTAGGGGGGGCACATGGGGGGACAGGGACAAAAGTAGGGGGGCAACTATAAAATGCAATTATATATATCCTGGGGCCCTTTACTACGATCCCACAACAGGTCCTTTCACATGTTCTGCAGTGAGCTCCCTTCCTACTGTATTGGGGCCCCCCAGGGTGGCAGAAAACAAGAGATATATGTCACCAGCATACCAAGAAAATATAAGGGTCCAAAGCAGTGGGAGAACTATCAGGGTTGCAAAGGTTCTCTTGTCACCGGGCCTTGGTGTTCTGCCACTGTGGGGTTCCCCAGCCTCCTCTTGCTGTCCTGCCCCTGCTATTGACAGTGCTGGTCTGGCATCTTTCTCCTTGGCAGTGGCGGCAGTCTATTAGGACCTAGTGCTGGTGACATTATGGGGTGCATGCAGGGGAAGGCTGGCACTATTGGTTGTAGAGAGCCGAGCGTCACCTAGCAGCAGTAATGCTGTATAACCTTCTCTGTTGACATGCTGATCGGGATGTGATCCAGGTGATGCTCCCAGTCAGATCTAATAAACACAGTATTTATCAGCATCTAAAGTACAACCACATCAACTGTATGTTCAGCAGCCATGTGGGCTCTATGCCGGTAAGGTGTGGGCTTTGATCAATAAATTCACTATGATATTTAACACTAGGATTTGACTTGGAGCATCACCTGGATTGCATCACGATCAGCATGTCAGAGAATGCTGCACTGCTGCTAAGCAACCTGCAGGGAGGTCAACTGTCTACTCTACAACCATTAGGCCCCTTTCACACTGGGGCGGGAGCGTCATCGGCGGTAAAGCAGCGCTGCTTTACCGTCGTTTTAGCGGCGGTATTCCGGCGCTATCGGTGCGGTTTTAACCCCTGCTAGCGGCCAAAAAAGGGTTAAAACCACCCGCAAAGCACCGCTGCAGCGGCACTTTGCTGGCGGTATTGCCGCGGCGTCCCATTGATTTTAATGGGTAGGAACGGTATAGGAGCGGTGAATACACCGCTCCTTCACCGCTCCAAAGATGCTGCTAGCAGGACTTTTTTGACCGTCCTGCTAGCGCACCACTCCAGTGTGAAAGCCCTCCGGCTTTCACACTGGAGTGAAAGGGGCCGGATTTTTTCAGGCGCTATACAGGCACTATTTTTGGCGCTGTAGCGCCTGAAAAACGCCCCAGTGTGAGATGGGCTCGGGTGTGTTTGAAATCCCACATGCCCGATCCCGCCAGGAAGTCGATACTGCACATCGCTAATCACAGACAGTGAGACATTCCTGATCTGTGCAGCTGCAGACCCGGAAATGTCTCACTGCCTGTGATTAGCGCTGTGCAGTGTGGGCTTCCTGGCGGGCTTGGGCATGTGGGATTTTAAACATGCCCAGCCCATCTCTAACAACACATTATACTGGCCTTCCTGTACGTCAGCCCCATAAAGTAACCAGCACTGGATTCCAATGTGCCGCTGCTGCCATGGAGACAGAGACCAGCACTGTGAATCCCCGGGACAGGACAGCAACTCTGGTAGTTCCACTACTGGTCCACACTGGGAGGGTTCCCCCATCCACCTATAATGTGTAGATGGGAGAATTGGATAATTTTTTTTTTCATTCAACCTACTAGTTAAATGAAAGAAGTGATCAATGTATGGGCTGCCTAAGTGCTAAGACCAGCTATAGGCAGTTTAAATCTCAGCTGGTTTAGCAGGAACTGGCTGAGATTTGAACCATTAATGAGCAGGCTGAATGTACCAAGTTGATCGATCAAATTGGGAACAACCAGCCGGCCAGATAGTCTTATGATTATCACTAGTGGTTGCTATAGCCACTAGTGATAATCACTGTTTGTTGGGAGAATACAATTGCTGGGCAGGAAGGATATTCCCCTGTCACTACTGTCTGTGTTGATGGGGGAATCATGCACGTTTCTTTCCTGCAATGTGTGGATACAGGAAAGAAATTTGCACAGTCTATTACCTGCCTAACTTAAAGTGAAAGTAAATTGTGAAGGTCTTGAAAGAACAGGAGAGGGGGAGGGACAGATGGGGGAGAGAAGGGATGGAGATAATGCAGTTCAGTGATTAGTGTACTGCAGTGCACAAACTTACCCACGGGTCCAGGCTAGAAGCTCAGGCATTATTGACACACAGCCAGGAATGCTGCTGATTTTCATATTTCCCACCCACACATCCCCTCTCTTTAGATACAGCTGCATTCCGGGGATAGTGTGGGCGGGACTGGAAGACTCAGGAGGAACAGGGGTGGGGGAGGAGGAGGAGCTATATTAATCTCTGCTCTAACGTACATGAGGAGAGTGAGGGGGTGGCTGGACTCGCTGGGCTGTGAAAGAGTGTCATAGACTGACACTCGTCTCAGCTTGCAGTCACCACTCTTGGAATTTACAGGCTGGGTCTCCTGTCCTAAGGACGGGAGAAATCACTCTGTTTTTTCAGTAACCGAGAGTCCTGGTGGAGTCCTTCCTGCAACTCGCTCTTCTCCCTGCCAATGAGGATGCAGGGGAAGGAGCAGTGGTTGTGTGAGTGCTCACATTATGCAGTGTCAGTGAGCAGAGGGATGGGGGAGGAATCACCCGCAGGAGCTGACTGGGGATACTCTCCCTCTCAATAGAGACTGTGTTACTACAGTGGCGGCCTGAGTAAGATGTGGCGCATGCGCTACAAATGCAAACAAAAAGACATTGCCCGACTGGCAACCTGATGACCCAAGGAACCAGTGATGCCTGTATAGATGTGCCAAATGTCCACGCAGCAGATGGCCCAGGTCTGACTGTGCAGCTTGCTGGCAGGAATGGTCACCACCTTGCTCAGGCCCAGATGTCTCAGCAGGCAAGGGGAAAGAGCCTTGTCTCCTGCTTCTGGTCTTGTGGCCTCTCTGTGTCCGCCTTGTGGTCTCTCCCCAGATCAGATCTGATCCTTTCCTGGCTTCAGGCTTGCCCTTCCCCCTCTCAGTTCAGCCAGCATGCAGGGGGCTAAAGTTCTCTCCTATATATTGTTGGGACTACATGTCCCATGGTACTCCCCTCCGCTCTTGTGATTGGTCCTCTTCTTGGCCAATCAGGAACAGGCATCAGCAGGCCGGGCTACACAGTGCTGGCCACCTTCTCTTGTCCAGCGCTGCTGACAGGGCGAAGGGCGGGCCAAGCAGGGTAAGGAAACACTGACAGCTGCTCTTTTTTCCCATGCAGCGATGGCTGTGTTTACTCCCTGCGGCTTGAGTGGGGAGGGGAATGCCAGGCACGGAGGCACCTGCTACATAGGGATGAATGGGTATTGGACTCCAGAAACATGATGGCTCATCACCGCCAGGTATCCTGGCCTGCCTAGGGGCTGGCTTGGACACCAGAGAGGTGTTACCCCTCTGGCGGGTGTCACCTGGGTGTGGTCCGCACCCCCATAGTGACGCCACTGGGAGAGATCAAAGATGACCAGGGTGGAGCAAGCTTTCTTTTTTTTTTAAAAGAAGATAATCTAGAAGGCCCCGTTCAAAAGTAAAGCTAATTTAAGGCCGGTCATAGACGGAGTGGTTTTCTTCCCCCATCAACATTGAGGGGTTGATTTACTAAAGGCAAATAGACTAGGCACTTTGCAAAGTGAGCAGAAGCTCTGTTGACTTCCATCATCCAATAATGTGCAAAAAAAAAAGGTTTTTTTATTTTCATTCCATGTGATTGGGTATTCTTTGCAAAGTGAAGCTTTACCTCATTTACTAAGCTCTGGGGCAACTTCTCTTGCAGAGTGCAACTGCACTTTGCAAAGTGTACAGTCTATTTGTATTTAGTAAATCAACCCCTGAGTGTGATGGGGGAATCCCTCCGCAGAGCCATTGGGATTGATTTACTAAATGCAAATAGACTGTGTACTTTTCAAGTGCAGTTGCTCCAGGGCTTAGTAAATGAGCAGAAGCTCTGCTGATTTCTATCACCCAATCATGTGCAAGTAAAAATGCTGTTTTTTTTTTCCTTGCATGTGATTGAGTATTCTTTGCAGTTAAGTGAAGTGAAGATTTACCTCATTTACAAAGCTCTGGAGCAACTGCACTTGCAGAGTGGATGGATGGCGGGAAGCCATCCCTGCCAGGAGAACACAGTGATTATTACTAGTGCTTTAACAGCCGCTATAAATGATCACATGTAAAACCCAACAGGCTGGTTGTACCCAAGTTGATTGATTGGTCAACTTAAGTACATTCAGCTTGCCCATACATAGTTTGACTCTTGGCAGGTTCCTGCTCAACCGAACGAGATTTGAACTGTCTATGTCTGGCTCAATACAGAATTTAGGGGTCAGTAGTAAGAGACTTAGTGGTCAGTAGTAACATAGTGTGAATGGATCAGGAGTACATACCGCAGTGTCTAGAGTGAGCAGAGTACAGAGGTCTGTAGTATATTACACACTGCAGGAGTCAGTAGTAAGTAAAGCAGACTGCAGGGGTCAAAATTAAGCAATGCAGAATTCATTGATCAGTAGTATGTAACACGGAGTGCAGGGGTCCAGAGTTAGTAATGCAGAGTGTAGAAGTCAGCACTATGTAAGGCAGAGTCCAGAGGCCAGTAGTATGTAACACAGTGCGGGGTTTAGGAGTAACACACAGTTCAGTTCAGAGGTCAGCAGTATGTAACACAGAGTGCTGGAGTAAGTAGCACAGAGTTCAAAGGTCAGTAGTATCTGATGCAAAATGTAGAGGCCAGGAGTAAATACCCCAACATGCAGGATTCATAGTAAGTAGCACAGAGTTCAGAGGTTAGTAGTAGTATGTAATACAGAATGCAGAGGTCAGTAGTCTGTAACACAGGGTGCAGGTGTAAGGAGTAACTAATGCAGTGTGCAGTGGCAAGTAGTAGGTAGTGTACATTGCAGGGGTCAGGATTAAGTTGTCAGTAGTAAGTAACACTGGGTGCAGAGGTCAGGAGTAAATAACACCGCACTCAGTGATCATGAGTAAGTAATTCATAGTGCAGTGGTCATTAGTATGTAGTAAAGAGTGCAGAGGTTAGTAGTTCGTATATACAGGGTGCAGAGGTTAGTAATGTGCAGTGAATAGTGCAGGGATCAGGAGTAAGTAACTCAGAGTGCAGATGTCTGGAATAAGTTACAGAGTGCAGGGGTCAGTAGAACATAACACACATCTCCCTTTACAAAAAAAATACCCCATCTTCCAGTACAAATATTTCCCTCTAAGCTAAAATAGCCTCCCTCACCTCCTGAAATGAACTCACAGACCTCTGTTGCAGCATCCCTGAGGGAAATCTTCCCAGGTCTACGCTTGGCAGAAGCCTAGTGCTTCCCTTGACTCTGCAATGCCTTTTGCTGCTGTGATCCAAGGTCTAAAGGGCAGTGAGTGGAGTCAAGGACTGGTGGCACCCCAACATCACAATCTACACTTTGCATGATCAACCAGTTGCTAACCCCCCCACCTCAAAGGAATTCTGCATTAAGAATTTCTGACTTCACTTAGCATGCTTTTAAAGAGAGGCTTTTACCAGGTATGGAGCGCTTAGTCATGCATCCATTAAAGGATAACTCTACCTTCGTGGGGAAAAAAATTAGCAAATAAAGAAAAAATAATATAGCGTATACAATTGCAACACAAATAATTTTGTAATGGAATGTTATTAAAAATTACCTTTTCTTTTCAATCTGCAGCCGCTGTAATTTTCTGAAAATGCAATGGAGTATGGCTACCTGGAACAGTTCTGTACACAGAATGTGTACTGGCCACCCCCAGAAACATCATTTCCTGCTTATGTGATTGGCTCACTGATTTTCCCAGAAGTCTGCACTAAAATGCAAGTCAAATTTCTGGCAACCCCTGGAACAAAAATGTCATTCTTGGTGAGATACTTCTAATAGGAAATCACATCTAAAGGGATGCAGGTCCAGCAGATTTCCTCATTAGTGCTCTGCAGCTGCCACAGCTGGTTGATAATTATGAAACCACTCCCATTAGACTCACTCGGCAAAGGAGCACAGAGGAACACACAGGGATTTCTTCAGAATAACAAAAGGTAGGAATCTGCAACAAAGTTTGTTATAATCCTTGCAATGTACATATATCATCCAGAGGGGAATGTTTTTTTTCTCAACAAAAGTGGTTACGCTTTAAAGTGACACTAAAGGTTAATTTTCTTTAAATATAAAAAACATATACTTACCTCCACTGTGCAGCTTGTTTTGCACAGAGTTGCCCCAAACCTGCTCTTCTGGGGTCCCTCTGCGTCTCTCTCGGCACCTCCCCGCATCAGATAACCCCCTGGAAGAAGTGCTCTCCTGGGGGGTTACCTTGTGGGAGCCAATGGCTACGCTGCTATCAATCTATCCAATCAACAGCCGAGAACCCCCTAGCAGAGAGACGGAGCGCCCCGTGGGACAAGTTCGAGGGTTCAGGTAAGTAAAACAGGGGGGGGGGGGCTGGGGGCCAGTCACTGACAGGCGTTTTTTCACCTTAATGCATAAAATGCATTAAGGTGAAAAAACAAGAACATTTACAACCCCTTTAACTAATTAGAAGTTACAGCTTTGATCTGTGAAAATGTCTCATTAGAAGTTCATTTAAAATCACCCTGAAATAGACACATAGCAGTAACCCAAAAATGTCTGCTTTAGCCTCCGCTCGCTGTCTTCTTGCCCCAAACTGCTGCTCAATCCCAGTATTTCCAGGAATGAGACACCCATGTATACCCCTCCCTACTTCCCAAAATTCAGTGCTTAGTTGCCTAAACAGCCTATGACCAGGCCAAGGTGCTGTCACATACAGTGTTGGTATAGTCACAAACATTTCAAAGTAATTAGGAGGGACAGGGTTTGAGAAAAAACAAACAAACAAACAAAAAAACACATAGGGTAGAGCTAAAAATTGTGCACAGACAGTAAAGTGGGTACTTGTACTTCATGGCTTATGGTGTCTAGTATGGAACATTTTTTCCTAAACCTGGCCATAGATCACATCCACTCCAGGCCATTTCATGTGGCCCTTGCACCTCTCCTGCAGCTGCGGCACCCCCTTCATCTCCACCCCTACCTTCTCTCAGCAGTTGGCAGCAGAGAGGAGGACAGGACTCCTCCTACAGATCCTGCGCTTCCCTGTGCAGCCACAGCACCACTTCGTCTCCGCCTCCTTGGTCTCAGCATTCAGCAGATTCCGGCATCTGACTCCTGACCTTTCTGCTTCCCAGATTCCGGCATCTGACTCCTGACCTTTCTGCTTCCCAGCTCCACCCCAGTTTCTTCCCCACAGCACTAGGTAAGAGCTTTGCACTGTGATGCAAGGGAAAGTGGGGGATTCTTGACTTCTGATGGTGGCTCAGCTCTGGACATCTAGTCTTACAGATACAACTGGCCCTTTGAGGGCATAATTCTGATGCAGCCTGCAATGAAATTGAGTTTGACACCCCTGCCATAAATGATTTGTTTTCTTCATTTAGCCAGTGGACTCAATGGCAAAAAAATTTAAAGATTCCTCCATCCACATAAGCAATTGAGTTGGGACATTGTATTGTGACACTGGGACTTTCCACTGTCAGAACTCACTGATCAGCAGCTGGAGCCGCTGATCAACAAAAGTTTTCCAACATTCCCATTCAGAGGCGGCTCTAGGCTTTGTGAGGTCTTAGGCAAAACTACACATGAGGCCCCACTCACGCCGGCAATAGGAAAAAAAATACAAGCACACAGAAAAGAGGGTGAGATAAAGAGGAGGGAGAGAGAGAATCAGTGATTGAGCACAGGCAAATTAGGAGGCCGCGAGGCCGCTGTGAGTGCGAGGCCTTAGGCGACCACCTAATTTGCCTAATTAGAGGGCCGCCTCTGTTCCCATTCCACAGAAGTCAATCTAATGAACAACTTCTGTCAGACAGGAATGACTGCACTTGAATCGAACTTCAGCTGGTCCCTGCTGAACCGGACGAATGCTGATCCATCTATGGCCATTATAAGTTCTGCTATGCTTTAAACTAAATAGGGCATGTTGTATACAGGAAAATATTGAGTAAATACTGAGCATAATTAGACTTTGAGCCTACTCTCTGTATATATTTCACATATGCCACAGTCCTTGTACCCCTAAAATACATCTTAAAGTGGAACCAATCTCCAAAATATAAAAATTTTCCTCTAGCAATGCAATATCTGCAAGCTCTTTTACCAAGGCTGACAACATTTTCTGGGTTTGACATCTCCTGTGATTTTGATTGGCCACTTCATGATGATGTGACTCCCGCATATAACTGGCAGAGTGAATTCATCCTGGCATCCTTAGAATGTACACTGAGCCACGCGTGTGTATCGGTACCCCCGTAGGATATTGTTGATATTGTGGTCCAGCTGTCACCCTGCCCAACCCGACATTCACTTCCCAGTCACTCTTCAGACAACGAACAGTCCCTATGTTTGTTTTGTATTTTATTGAGGGATTTTGAACTTGGATAGGGCATGAGTTTAGGGCAACAGCGCCAACTCAGCAAAGGGATTCCTCCAAATAACACAAAGCAAGGTATTATCAAGTAAAATGATATATCATATACACTGGATCAATGAAGTACTGCTCGTACCTGTACGGATAACACAGCTACCTGAATACACTGACACACTTCTAATGAGGGAGTCCTTGGCCGGCCTATAACTGTTACCCTAATGAGAGGTCAGACTTAAAGGTGATGGTATAAGGGCCCTTATAGCAGTAATGACAGTAATGTCCCCGTTGCAGATCTGATGGTCTTCACCAGCAAGATCACTTTTATTGTGGCGGGAGAGGGCCCCCCCTCCCTTCGCTCTCCGGTGCCCTCCGCCACTTGCCGGAGCCGTCGGTAGTGGCAGAGGCGATCGGGTCTGCTCCCTGGCTTAGTATGGAGACGAGTGAGGGGGAAGATGGCCCCACCTGTCTACATACCATTGCAGGGCGGAAGCGACGTCAAAAGTCACTTCCGTCCATAGCTCTTAACCACTTGCCGACCAGCCGCCGCCATTATACTGCGGCAGGTCGGCACGATCCCGCGAACTGTCGTAGCTATAAGTCGATCGCCTTTAAGCGGGATAGCAGGCGCCAGCTCACAGCGGGGGTGTTGATGCTCGTGACTGGTGGTCACGATGACCGTCGGCCACGAGCGATCGCGGGCACGAGAGGCAGAACAAGGATGTGTGTGTGTGTGTGTGTGTGAACACACACATCCCAATTCTATGAGAAGAAGAGAGAGAGTTTGTGAGTTCCTACGAGCTGGGAACCACGATCTCTCATCTCCTATAGTCAGTCCCATCCCCCACAGTTAGAACACACACATAGGGAACACAGTTAACCCCTTCCCTGCCAATGACATTTATACAGTAATCGGTGCATTTTTATAGCACTGATCACTGTATAATTGTCAATCGACCCACAAATGTGTCAAGAGTGTCCAATGTGTCTGCCATAATGTCGCAGTCTCGATAAAAATCGCAGATCACCGCCATTTCTAATAAAAAAATAATAATAATAAAAATGCCATAAATCTATCCCCTATTTTGTAAAAGGTATAACTTTTGCACCAAAAATATGTAGAAGAATACATATTGGCCTAAACTGAGGAAAAAATTAGCTTTTTTAATTGCTTCCCGACCGCCCACTGCATATATACGTCAGCAGAATGGCACGGCCAGGCAAAACCACATACTGGTACGTGGCCCTTTAATTGCCTGGCCGTGGGTTGCGCGTGCGCCGCCAGCGGCGCGCTCGCGACCCGGTCGGGAGCTCCGTGACCCCGGCCGCGGGACCAGCGGACTCGATCGCCGCTGGTGTCCCGCGATCGTGTCACAGAGCTGAAGAACGGGGAGAGGTCTGTGTAAACAAACCTCTCCCCGCGCTTCCTACTCTGCCTGTCATTGATCGGCTGTTCCCTGTCATCGGGAAAGCAGGTCAATGACATCAGATGTCAGCCCGCCCCCTAATGTAAAAAAACGCACACACGTCACAGCCCATAACCCCTCCCCTCCCCCTAGTGGATAACTCTTTCCCTGCATGTGTCATTTATACAGGAATCAATGCATTTACCGTATTTATCGGCGTATAACATGCACTTTTCCCCCCTTAAAATCGGGGGAAAGTCATGGGTGCGTGTTATACGCCGATACCCCCCAAAAAAATGACAAAAATTGCAAGCGCCGCTGAAAAATAGCGAGCGCTGCCGAAAAAACCCAAAGCGCGGCCGAAAAAGAACGAAGCGCCCCCGGAAAAAGCCGAGCAGACTCTGCTCTGCTCGTAGTCCCGCCTCCCTGCGCTCGCTCCGGAAACAGCAGGGAGGCGGGACCGCGAGCTTAGCCGTCCGAGTCGGCTCGGCTTTTTTCGGGGGCACTTCGGTCTTTTTCGGCCGTGCTTCGGGTTTTTTCGGCGGCGCACGCGACAGCGTCTCGGCGGCGGGAAATTTAAACGGAAAAGACTGAAAATGATGCTGGCAAGCTACAATGGCACTGGGCAAGGCTGCAATGACGCTGGGCAAGGCTGCAATGACGCTGGGCAAGGCTGCAATGACGATGGGCAAGGCTGCAAATGACGCTGGGCAAGCTACAGTGACGCTGGGCAAGCTGCAATGATGCTGGGTGCAATGACGCTGGGCAAGCTGCAAATGACGCTGGGCAAGCTGCAAATGACGCTTAAATGTAAGTTGTTTTTTTTTCCCTAAACTTCTCTCCTAAAACTTTTTTTCCTTAAAATGCCCTCCTAAACTTGGGGTGCGTGTTATACGCCGGTGCGTGTTATACGCCGATAAATACGGTAAATAGCACTGATTTCTGTATAAATGACAATGGTCCCAAAAATGTGTCAAAAATGTCCGATGTGTCCGCCATAATGTCGCAGTCACAATAAAAATCGCTGATCCCCGCCATTACTAGTAAAAAAAAAAAAATATTAATAAAAATGCTATAAAACTATCCCCTATTTTGTAAACGCTATAACTTTTGCGCAAACCAATCAATAATCGCTAATTGCGATTTTTTTTTTACCAAAAATATGTAGAAGAATATGTATCGGCCTAAACTGAGGAAAAAAAATGTTTTTTTTATATATTTTTTGGGGATATTTATTATAGCAAAAAGCAAAAAATATTGCATTTTTTTCAAAATTGTCGCTCTGTTTTTGTTTATAGCGCAAAAAAAAAAAAAAAAACGCAGGGGCGATCAAATACCACCAAAAGAATGCTCTATTTGTGGGAAAAAAAGGACGCCAATTTTGTTTGGGAGCCACGTCGCACAACCGCGCAATTTTCAGTTAAAGCGACGCAGTGTCGAAACGCAAAAAGGGGCCTGGTCCTTTGGCTGGCAATTGGTCCAAGGCTGAAGTGGTTAAAAAAAAAAATTGGGGCTATTTATTACAGCAAAAAGTACAAAATATTGTGTTTTTTTCAAAATTATTGTTCTTTTTTTGTTTATAGCGCAAAAAAATTTAATCGCAGAGATGATCAAATACCATCAAAAAAAAGCTCTATTTGTGGGGAAAAAAGGATGTCAATTTTGTTTGGGTACAGCGTCGCACTACCGCGCAGTTGTCAGTTAAAAGCGACGCAGTGCTGTATCACAAAAATTACCTGGTCATTGAGCAGCCAATTTTTACGAGGCTGAAGTGGTTAAAGGGTCATTTCTTTTTTCAAATGACATAAAAACATTTTTTTAATTGCATTTTTGCATTTTTGTGTAAATATGAGATCTGAGATCTTTTTGACCCCAGATCTCATATTAAGAGGGCCTGTCATGCTTTTTTCTATTACAATACAAGGGATGTTTACATGCTGCGATCGCAAGCACTGGTTTGCACGCCATCCCGGAGATCAAATAGATTCTTTTTAGATCTGAATCGATCCGTCTCTCTAAAGGATCCTTGAATGACACAGTGTCAATTTTGATAAGTGCTGCATCTACCATTGGAGCTGACTCCAACCCAAACCTGGATCTTCCGGCGGAAAAAAAAAAATTGACGCTCCTTATTGAGCTGTTTAAAGAATTTCCTTTGCTTCGGGGGGGGGAAGTGATAGGATCTTCCCACTTCAGAGCCTCTCTCACCGCCTTAACCAGGGAGGGCACCAAACCATAATCAAACGATTCACTGTCTCTTCCGGATCCGATTCACTGTCTGAGACAAGGGCAGAATGGCGGCTAGGCTGGATGATTCCCATTTTTCCTGTAGTACCCCCTCTCCTACTATAGGATCTAGTGGGTCTGCCGGGGATTCACAAGGCTGTTGAGCTTCCCTTTCCTGCAGGGATTCCTTTACCACTCGCCTCACCATTGATTCTAGGCGCTGATCAGCGCCGTCTCTCTTTCATCCGCTGCCTTGGTGAAACAATGGTCACATAAAAATAAAAATGCTCACCACTCCACCAACGATCATATGGCCGAACGAATCCACGCACACACCGGACCTCCAGCAGATAAGGGCCACCTGTAGCCACAGGGTAAACAGGCCGGGCGCACTTAAGTAAGACCATTATTTTCTTCAGCGCTACTCTGCAATTACTCTCCATAGCAGCCAGGAGCAAAGATGGGAGAGGGGTCCTATTGGGTAGTTATGGAGGCGGGGTCAACCCACACATATGCTGCCATGGAGCCTGTCAGGAAACATTTTTTTATTGCATTTTTGTGTAAATATGAGATCTGAGATCTTTTTGACCCCAGATGCTTTTTTCTATTACAAGGGATAAAAAAATAAAAAATACAAATAAGTAAAGTAAAATAAGTAAAATAAATGAGAAAAAATATATATATATTTAAAACGTGCCCCGTCCCGCCAAGCTCGCATGCAGAATCGAACACACATGTGAACAGCGCCGCATATGAAAACGGTGTTCAAACTACACATGTGAGGTATCGCCGCGATTGGTAGAGTGAGAACATTCTAGCCCCAGACCTCCTCTGTAATTCAAAACCTGCAACCTATAGAATTTTTTAAACGTCGCCTATTGAGATTTTTAAGGGTAAAAGTTTGTCGCCATTACACAAGCGACCGCAATTTTGAAGCGTGACATGTTGGGCATCAATTTACTCGGCGTAACATTATCTTTCACAATATAAAAAAAAAAAGTAATTCAAAAAAGTTTATTTTATTCTCTAGGGTGTTAGAAAAAAATATATATAATGTTTGGGGGTTCTAAGTAATTCTCTAGCAAAAAAACAGTTTTTAACTTCTAAACACCAAATCTCAGAAAGAGGCTCGGTCCTAAAGTGATTAACTGTAATCCAATAAGGTTTAGTAAGAATCAATAGGTTCCTTGTAAAGAGGAAACTAAGGGTGTCTATGCACAGTGTTCAAAGTAGGTTCAGTAAAGGATTCCTCAGGTAAAGATGTCTGTGCAAAGTGTCCCAGTGGAACCGTGATAAAAGATTTGTAAGGTTAAGGTTGGGCGATTGCCCTCTCGCCAATGACCGGACAGATTAGATGTCTTCTGGACAGTATCTCATGTAGCGAGACTCGTGCAGCGGATCCGCCGTATCGATCTCCCGAAGCTCGGTATACTGGTTAGCAGGCGACTGGAGTGGTGCTGGATGGATGTTAGCTGAACAGCTATAGAGCTAGGCCCCTCTCATTCTGGATGGAATGTGGTATGCCGCCTGGTAGGCTGTGAGCCCTCTCTCCATGACGGAGAGGTCAGTTTCACGTCAGGCCCATGAGGAAGAGAGCTCCGCACGGGCTTTTTGTTTTTTTGATAGCTACTCCCAGCAATTTCCATGATGGTAGCGAAGATCCCTTGGATATGTATTCCAGGCTCATAAACGTGCAAAGCCATTATCAGTCTGAGGAACTAAACATCCCACAATCCCCTTCGTTTGGCTCACACATATAATGTCACTTGATAACACTGAGCACTAGAGGGACATGCGATGCATGGAAACACCGGAGGATCACTGTACTCTACGGTTGTAGTCCATATTGCTACATCTCCATTAAGGGGGCATGGCAGGGGGTGTGTCCAATGTATACATACTTTTGCTAATAGGTGTCCCTCATTCCTATCGCAAAAAATAGGGAGGTATGCCTGTGTGTTAGTTTGTCTCCTTCCAGTGCAGTAGAGTAGAGTCGGTTTACTTTAACCTATCCTTAGACAACAAAAGATGGTCAGCTATGTAGCTGCAATCCAAGCCACGAAAAAATATTATTTTTGCATTTATGTTAGGATGGGGGGGCAAGAGCTGTTTTTTTCTCTATTGATATCAGTTGCTAGGGGATATCTGCGGAGACCTGCTGCTACCCACAGACATAGATCTGGCCAAATAAAGAATTATCTTTATGATAACATTTAGCTAAAAAATAAAGCTAATGCATAATAGGCTATGAAGCAATCTGTAGTGTTGTGTGTGTGTTTGTTTGGCTGGGGGCTGGGGCGGGGTGGTTGGAAAGGCCTGTGTCAGCTTTTGTTCGCTTCAGTGGGTTTTGCATTCCCATAAATGTCTATAGGATAGGAATGCAAAACCTGCTTAAAGCAGGGCAAATGAAGGTCAGTAAGATCAACTGCAAATTAAAGTGATTGTAAAGTCTCGTTATTTTTTTCTATATACTATTATACTTACCTGCTCTGTTGCAGTGGATTTGCACAGAGAAGCCCAGATCCTCCTCTTCCCGGGTCCCTCTTCGGTGCTCCTGGCTCCTCCCTCCTGTTGAGTGCCC
This sequence comes from Lithobates sylvaticus, assembly GCA_028564925.1. Taxonomy (NCBI): domain Eukaryota; kingdom Metazoa; phylum Chordata; class Amphibia; order Anura; family Ranidae; genus Lithobates; species Lithobates sylvaticus. The sequence goes on from CM053035.1 coordinate 132,845,370, forward strand.
CCACAGCAAGCAGCTTGCTATGGGGGCACCCAAGCCGAGACACAGCTCCGGGTCTCCATTTAGACACAGAGCTGCAGTTTGTCCCCACCCCCTATCTCTCCTGATTGGCTAACTGACTTTGACAGCAGCGGAAGCCAATGGCGCTGCTGCTGTGTCTCAGCTAATCAGAGGGAGAGTCCCAGATGGCCGAGACACTCGTGGACATCGCTGGACAGAGAGGGGGCTCAGGTAAGTATTAGGGGGCCAAGGAGGGCAGCTGCACACAGAAGGCTTTTTATCTTATTGCATAGAATGCATTAAGAAAAAAAATCTTCTGCCTTTATAATCCCTTTAAATGCACCTCTCAATGAATTTTGGATCTCAGAAGGGTCTCAAACTGATACCATCAACAGTAGCTCAAAGTCTGTCCACATAGGTCCTACAACTTTGTGTTAGTTACCTTTATGGCTGCCATTCTTTCTCAAATGTGGCTTTTTGGAAAGGACATAATTCCTGTGAACAGTCTGTACAGACAGTATGGCAACTTGCTGACTTGACAAGACCAACAGACAGTATCCAACTCACCAAGAAAACTCAGAGAATAATCTATTGTGGTTCATTCAGTCTTGCATGTGCAACAGATGTGATGCCTAACTAAGGGCTGGTCCATCTGTCTGCACAACAGATAGGGGAAACAGTGGAACAATAAACAACAATAGATAAAATGGGCTGCATGTGGGCAGTGCATCATCACACTGCTGGTCAGTTTGTGAAAATTCACAAATAAGGCTCATCAGGCCTTACACTGCCCAGAACAGAATATTTCTGCAGCAGGTATGGCCAGGTACATACATCTGTGGTCAGGAAGCTTAAACAAAACCAATAACAGGCTGACAGTGTTCATGGCTGGCTGTTCATATGGAATTGCTTACTGAGCGATTACACGTGGTTAGGGAAAGATGAGTGGCCCTGTATGTCCTGTTTATGTCCAGGGCCACTCACCTATACCTAAACGCAGGTAACCACTCCATTTGTGATTATATGTGGACATCTGCAGAGCCTCTCAGCCTGTCATTGATCTGCAGGGACTGGACAAATTTTGATCTGTGTCTGGCTGTCCCTGCTCAAAAAAAGTTGATTGTTTAGCCTCATACACACGATCGGACCGTGGACCAACTTTCCTGTGGATTTTTGTCCAAAGGGCAAGTTGGTATTGCATACACACGGCAGGACTTTTTCAGCCAACTTTCACCAAATCACTTGGTTTTTTTGCTCTTTACCACCACCTTTGGTCAACTTCTGTATTGTTGTCTGATCTTTTGCATTGGTTCTCCATTGGTTTGTACAAAAGTCTGTCGGTTTTGTGTACACACGGTCGGACTTTGGTCCATCGGACTTTTGTTGGCAGAAAGTTGGTCCGTTCGCACAGCCAACAAAAGTCCGATGAAACCTGGAAAAAAGTTGGTCCGATGGAGCGTACACACGGTCGGATGTTGGTTCAAAACAGCTAATTTGCATGTTGGTTGTCAAAAAGTCCGATCGTGTGTATGGGCCTTTTGATTGACTTATGTCCAAGGTACTCAGAAAATTTTCCATCAATCAGGGGCTGCAGCTGTCAGAATACAATGTCCTGGCAGAGGGAATTCCTCCATCCACCATGTCTGTGTATATAGGCAAATCTGTTTGCTTTTTTCATTCAGCCCACTGGCTGGACGAAAAAAAAAAAAAAACCCAATTGAACGTAAACACCTGGCCATATCCACCACAGAAAAAGGCTGATCTGGGTTCTGTGGTCATAAATGGCTGTGTGAATGAGACCTTAAAGTGGTTGTAAACCCTTTAAAAACATTCCTAAAAAAAAAAAAAAAAAAACCCTGCAAGACAAAGGCATAATGAGCTAGTATGCATAGCAGATCGAAGCCCCCGCATCGGTCCTCGTTCACTGCTCCGGCGGCCGACATCTCCCCGAGGGGTTACTTGCGCGCGGGAGCCACCGGTAAAGGCACAGTACAACTGAAGCAACGGCACGTACGCGCCGTTGCTTCAGTTTGCTTAAGTGCGCATGTGCCGATGACGTCGGCACATGCAAATACAGGGGATCTCTCCTAAACTGTACAGGTTTTAGAGATATCCAGGGTAGCTACAGGTAAGCCTAATTATAGGCTTGTCTGTAGTATAAAGTGGTTGTAAAGGGTTTACAACCACTATAATAGATCAGTCCATCCAATATTGATTTTGGGTAAAAGTTGGAATTTGAATTACCAACCTCACTCTCAACTGCGGACTCCAGCAATTGGATCTCCCCAAATTTTCAGGTCTTCCTACTTCCCACATCCAGTTCTCATGTTGGATTTTCTATAACATGCCTTACATATAGAGGACTCAGCAGCACTGAGGCTTTAATCATTGTAGCAGAAGAAGTGAGACTTAAGCCTCGTACACACAATGCGATTGTTGGCAGGGGGATTGTCTGTTGATAGACTGTTGTCCTAAAATCGTACTATTAGTACGCTCCTTTTGACAATTGTTGTCCAATTTTCCGCCAACAAATGTTGGATGGCAGGCTAGTAAATTTTCAGCGGACAACGGTTTGACATCTGATTTTCGGATGCTCAGTACACAAGTTCGTCACACAAAATTCGAAAGTACAAACACGCATGCTCGGAATCAATGCTCACCAAGCATGAAATTAGCAGAAGAGGCCCAAAGGGTGGCGCTCAAGAGCTGAAATTCCTCGTAGTACGTCACTACGTTTGTGTTTGTGGCACGACAATTGTGTACCGTTAGTATGCAAGACAAGATCCTGGCACATGCCCTTTTGACAAAAATCAGACGCTCGATTGGCCGACAAACGTACCGCGTGTACGAGGCTAGGTTCATGCTGACAGTGGGAATGAAATTGTGAGAGTTCAGCTAAACTCGCACAATTTCATTCCTGCATGTCAGTCCCGATTTCGGGGGCGATTTCAGAGACATCTGTACGGGTTTCTGCACTGATGTCTATTGAAATCGTATCCCGAAGTCTCCAAAAGTAGTACAAAAACTACTTTTGGGAATCGGGGCGGGTTTCGCACCGATTCAGACGGTGCCATTGCCAGCAATAGCCACCGATTTGGCATGCGATTTGACATGTCAAATCACATGCCAAATCGATGCAGCGTGAACCAGGGCTAAATGGCATAACAAGGAGGAGATTCTCTGGGGTGGTGACAAGAAATAAAAAGTAGTGGATGAACTAATCCACCGGCACCCACTAATAACTGGAAAGACACTTTTTCAATGGCTTTATGTATGTAAAGTAACTCATATTTTACATTTGCTGGTCCTTTAAATTTTACATTCTTTATTTAATAAACTGGTCTGAGCACTGTTTAAAAGATTAGCTTGTTTGCTTGACCACAGTCTTGCTGGATCCTCTTTAGCAGAACACTTGCTCAGGCAGCAAGCATATATGTCTGTGAAATTGTTCTGCAGTGGATTATTGTTGCTCTGATGCAGCCATTTCCTGTAAGTCTTGGCTCTGGCACAGCTCCGGTTTGGGCCTGTTCACTTCTGAGATCTTCCTGTCTAAGGAATTTTACTCAAGTAGTAAATGTCTTTTCCTTCCCTCAGTATCCTGCTACAGCCCATTCTTAAAGGAAACCTGTGCTGATAAAACCACAGGGACTGCCATTGCAGACTCTGCTTCTGAAAATGCTAGATGACTGGCTGACATGCTAAGGCACTAAAACTGGGAGCCACGTCGCACGACCGTGCAATTGTCAGTTAAAGTGACGCAGTGCCGAATCGCAAAAAGTGCTCTGGTCTTTGGCCAGCCAAATGGTCCGGGGCTTAAGTGGTTAACCTACATTAAATGTGCAGTGTCCCTTGTGCTGGCTGGTCTCAAAGTTTAAATCTTCTGTCCTTCTGTCCTCTGCACTGGCTTATTGGCTGGACCTGTCATGGTCACTAGTCAAGAGTGCTGACTTTAACTTCTCTTTCTGCCCCTCTCCTTCATTCATAAAAGCTGTATTATAGCTTCCATCAATGAAAAGTGCTCTATGCTCTAAGTGCTCTATGAATGTAAGTCGAGCAGATCCCCCCATTCATAGATTACAGGACAGGCAGAAAAAAAGTTTTTATACAGGTAAGGCGCGGAGCCACCTGGCGATGAGGGGGAGCAGGATCTGGGGGCTTCCTTTCTAAAGGTAATAAGCCCTCTGCCCGCAGACCCACACAACCACAGCCCTGGGGATGAGGACAAGGTGCTTTGGGGTGGGGGGGGGCATGTTGAGGGCATGTGGCCTGGTATGGTTCAGAGGGCAGCACAGTGGTGTAGTGGTTAGCACTTTCACCTAGCAGTAATAGGGTCGCTGGTTCAATTCCCGACCACGACACCTTCTGCCTGGAGTTTGCATGTTCTCCCTGTGCCTGCGTGGGTTTCCTCCGGGTACTCCAGTTTGCTCCCACACTCCAAAGACATGCTGGTAGGTTAATTAGATCCTGTCGATAAAACTGGCCAAATATATGTATGTGTTTGTAAGCGTGTCAGGAACCCTACAGGCCAAGACCGCGCTATACCACAGATGGACACCAGTGGCAAAAAGCGCCCAGAGGCGATTCAGTTCGCATAGGTAGCGCTATACAAGCCATTCTATACAAGTCATTCATTTAAGGTGTGGATTTTGGGGGGGGACCCCACACAGTTTTTTCTTTTGGCCCAAAGGGCCTGGTATGGACTGGGGGGACCCCACACCGTTCTTTTTAACATTTCTTTATTGACGGAATTGGTATTGTACTGCCGGCAATTTAAATGTCATTTCATGCATTTTTTTTCTTTACAAATTCAATTTTTGCTGCAGAATGTTCTATACTTTACAGACAGCCACTTTACAGACAGACTAAGGGGACCCCCCCCCCCCCCCCCCAGGCACTATATTTAAAGGAAATTTTCATTTTTATTGTTGCACTTGTAAAAACTATCTTTAAAAAAAAATACATTTGCTTTGATACATGTCCCTCAAGGCAGTACCCAGACCCCCATGCCCTTTTTATGGCCAATTACTTACATATAAGCCTTCAAAATGGGGACTTTTGATTTATCAAATTTGGGTCCCATAGACTTTAAAGCGGAAGTAAATCTGTGTTATGTCTTAATATACTAGTATGCACAGCATATTAGTACATTATGGCAGACTTACCTATTATGTGGTGTCCTCAATGGTGTTATCGATCCGACGGCTCCTCTTGCTTATATGGCTTAGACCCATTCATTTCCCTATTGGCGACAAGAAATTTGCTACGGGATAAACGTTTTTTAACAGGTAGATTATTTGATAAAGTTTGGCCAAAAATTTAAAATATTACAAATGTTACAGGATATACATGCTATACTCCAATATGGAATAACGCTAGTTGCAGAGAATTGATAAAATTGGAAGGATTTGACTTATAAAACAAGGGGTGGGGTTTTTGATGCAATTATTTCAGAATGATAGACTAAAGACCTTCACTCAAATAACTGAAGAATATGGAATCCCTAACCAAAGATTGTTTCAATTCTTGCAACTTAGACATGCTATACAGGTACAGGCACGGGTCCTTGTATTAACACTTGTTAAATCTACAATAATTTCTTTGTTGGACATAAGGGAGAATAAGAAGGGTCTCATACCTAAAATATATCAGGTACTGCACAATAAGTTTCAGGAATCGATAGTTATTCCATCAAGGACAAAATGGGTACGAGATGTGGGGCCTATTACAGATGATCAATGGGCTCCCGAATTGTCTACGGTTCCCTTGGTTTCTTTATCTACTACGCAAAAATTAAACACAATTATTTATTTTACATACATCTTATCATACACCCGAGAAGCTATTTAAATGGCAATGTAGAGATACTCCCCTTTGTCCTAGATGCAAAAGGGGACTGGCTAATTTAATACATATGCCATAGAGATGTCCCAAACTTCATCGTTATTGGGAGGAGATAGTTGAGACTATTATTGGCCTGTTTGGAACAAAACTACTGATGAGACCAGGCCTATTAAATATGATAGAGGATTCTAAGATTCCGGGATTTTACCTACATATCAATATCCAGGAGTTTGTTTCAGGCTCGTAAGTTGATAGCACAAAAATGGGTATCTCAATATAATAATGGAAATTACAAATAAAAGAAACTATGTTTAAAGAAAAATATATTCTCTTTCATAGAGTTTGTTTAGGGAAATTAGGAAGAGATGGGTGGATTTCTTCAACTCTGATGTGGATAGAGATATATAGATCATGGGGAAAAGATACCGAGGAAGGAATGGTTTAGGAACCCATATTTATGTTATGTTATTATTATTATCTATGCTATCAAGGGGGGGGGGGGGGGGGGGAGCGAGTAATGTGTTAGGGGGTGTTTTTTTTTTTTTTTTTTTTTTTGTTTTGTTTTTTATGATTGCTTGATATAATATATAATGATTATCATGTACTTGGGGTGTGTCTGGGTATTGTGTTGTCTAATTTTGATTGTAAATTGATAATAAAGAAAATATTTGATTAAAAAATTATGCAGTGTACAGCAGTGCATATGGAATGTGGTTGTGCAGAATATATAAAATGAAGTGCAGTGTGGGGGATCAGCATTTCATAGTATTCTCAGCAACTGCATACGTGTCCACATGTTTATTACCAAAATAATTGGAGAATTCTGTGTTTGCATTGTACTACTTTTCTGTTCTGGGTAAAGGTCATTTGTCTCTGTATTTCAACAATTCTTTAGGTTGGACTGATCGGAGTGACTTCACGACTTTTGCATGTGGGACTTTCATTTATAATAACTCTAATGTGTTTTCAAATAAAAAGCAGGCTTCTATTCATCCAAGTGCAATGTAGTAGTTAATGGCTAAATGCACTTACATTGATGCACAGTGAGCATTTGGATTATCGTGTGCAATGATGGATTCTGATTACAGTAACACATTTACAGTTTTGTGTATTAGAAATTTTGTATATAAGACTAACTAGATTGATTTAGCCTAGGTTCACAAATATGCAGTGCGGGAAATGCAGTTTCACCATATGCACCATATTGCAATTGCACTGTGTTTTTGCGATCCACTGCAGATGTCAACACAAAGTAAATGACACCCCAAAAGGATTACAAACACAGTGCAGTTTGCCTGCACTTGATTGCCTGGTACAAAACGACCATGTGATGTGGTTGCGGAGCGGCTCCAAAAAGGCGCCTTCACTTTTTTGCTGTGATTTGAGCCCATTCAAAATGAATGGGTTCAATCTGCACTGCACTGAATTGCATATGAATTGCACAGGTTCATATGCAACTGGTGTGACAAGAATACTATTTTGACAGTGCTTACTATGGGCAACACAGACTTTCTTGGGATCTACGGGGTAAATGTCATGCTTTGAATAGTGTAAAAAAGTGTTCAGCATTGAATTATCACCATAACAATGCTGGGTGTACACATGTATGTTCACATGTATTTCCTATAGGAAAGGGTTGTTCTTTTAAGAACTGATGGTAAAGTCAGGCCTGGAAGGTTGACAAGGCTGGGCACATAGATGGTAGTAAAATCTGCCTGAACGATATTGATCCTCACAAGGGATCTGGATACAGAAGAATGTTTAGTGCTTGTATCTTGCAGTCAACATCCGACAGTTCTGAACACGCTCTTGGAAGTGCTTCTCTGTGTTGTAACCACTACATATAATGCAACTCTAAAAACGATTCTGTACCTACCCTCTCATTCCTCCCAACATCGTCATCAAAAATGAAAATTGGCAAACAGATATACATAGTTACATAGTTAGCTAGGCTGAAAAAAAAATGAAAAAAAAGTCCATTCAGTTCAACTATAAAAAAGAGAAATAATAAATAAAAATAAAAATAAAAAAATATCGTACAATCCAATATACCCAATTCTATACCCACAGTTGATCAGAGGAAGAAAAAAAAAAACCCCAGCAGAGCATGCTCAAATCTGCTACAGCAGGGGAAAAAAAATTCCTTCCTGATTCCCCGAGAGGCAATCGGATTTTCCCTGGATCCTATAAATGTTAGTACCCAGTTATATTATGTACATTTAGGAAAGTATCCAGGCCTTTCTTAAAGCAATCTACTGAGTTAGCCAGAACCACCTCTGGAGGGAGTCTATTCCACATTTTCACAGCTCTTACTGTGAAGAAACCTTTCCGTATTTGGAGATGAAATCTCTTTTCCTCCAGACGTAAAGAGTGCCCCCTTGTCCTCTGTGTTGACCGTAAAGTGAATAACTTAACACCAAGTTCACTATATGGACCCCTTATATATTTGAACATGTTGATCATATCCCCCCTTATTCTCCTCTTCTCAAGAGTGAATAAATTCAGTTCCTCTAATCTTTCCTCATAGCTGAGCTCCTCCATGCCTCTTATCAGTTTGGTTGCCCTTCTCTGCACTTTCTCCAGTTCCCCGATATCCTTTTTGAGAACTGGTGCCCAAAACTGAACTGCATATTCCAGATGAGGTCTTACTAATGATTTGAACAGGGGCAAAATCATATCTCTCTCTCTGGGAGTACATACCTCTCTTAATACAAGAAAGGACTTTGCTTGCTTCGGAAATGCCTGCAAATGAAGAGAGGAAATGCCTACCTTTTCTTCTGACCGTGCTGAACGTAGCTTTATTCAAAAGAAAGTCTACATGAAAGTCAGCAGGAGCAACCACAGAGCATTACAGGGGACCAGGATTTTTTTTAACAAGCAGTGTTTTAGCAGAGCAGGAACAGTAGGCATTCCATCTTGTATTGCAGTTATATCTGTTTGGCATTTTTATTTTTAATGACAGGGTCTCTTTTTCCTGTATGAAAATGCATTTCAAGCAGAAATCCCACTCTTTCCTATGTGGTTGGTTCACATCTATATGCTGCAGTTTAGTGTGAAATGGAAAACAAATCCATCCATTACTATATATGTGCTTCAACTATGGAGGCTCTCAAGATTTATAGAGTTAGGACTGCAGATAATACTGGGGTGCCTTGTCATGGCCTCTGCAGCTTACGCATGTATTTGCAAATGTGTGCAAACTAAACCTCTGTTTTTAACGTGAATTGTTTGACAGGACAATTCGGTTTGTTGCAGGCGGACTGGTAAGTTGAGCTGGGAATTTTTCTTTGACATGCGTCGACCTTCCATTTGCTTCTTGCTGTTAAAGGGGTTGTAAAGGTTTGTTTTTTATTTTCTAAAATAGGTTTCTAAAATTAGGTTTAATTTTCTAAATAGGTTCCTTTAAGCTAGTGCTTTGTTGGTTCACTTACCTTTTCCTTCGATTTCCCTTCTAAATGTTTTTTTTCTTTGTTTCCTTTGTCTGAATTTCTCACTTCATGTTCCTCCTCAGTAAGCTGTTCAGTAAGTTGTTCTGGCTGACTAAACACCGCTCGGATGATGGTGTGAAGTTTACTGAGGAGAAACAGGAAGTGAGAAATTCAGACAAAGAAAAAAAACATTTAGAAGGGAAATCGATGGAAAAGGTAAGTGAACCAACAATGCACTAGCTTAAAGGAACCTATTTAGAAAACAAAAAATGAACCTTTACAACCCCTTTAAGGCCAGTTATGGTTTGGGGCAGTTGCTGTTTGTTTGTAGTGTGAAAGGAAAACTATGTGAGCCAATTCATACCTATGCTTGGGCATTATCTTGCCTGCACTTCATGGATGCGGAACAGTGAGAATCTAGCCTAACGATACTAGTGCAGCACATCGGGCTTCTTTTCACAAAAAGGGAACCACAAGTATGTGCCCCCCAAAAGATGTGGTGGGCAAAAACACAGTGTTCTCTAAAACACTCACCAAACCAATGATATAGGCACCAAGCTCTACCACACCATCAGTAGCCAAGAAGACAGAGTTACGTTGGCCATAAATGGATGGAAATTCAGACAGTTCATCAGGCACTTACTGAATTTCAATAAATGTGTGACCCTCCTTGCTCGACAGAAGTCGAACTTTTGATCATCTTTTGTCAAAGCAGAATGTTGGAAAAACTTTTGATGATCAGCTTCTGCAGCCAATTGGCTGTCGGAATACAGCAGGGGGGCAGTTTCCTCCATTCACTTCCTTTGTATGGATGGAGGAAGAATAGTAAGAGTTATGTGCAGTTTACCTTGCCCCCCGCCATTACAGATTGCAATGTTTCCTATTGAAGTAATTAACAGTAGCAGCATGGGAACTCACCAGAACCCCACAATATAATTATTGCAATTAGATTAATTTGTACTGGTACTTGACTCTCAAGAGTGGGGGCTTTGATCACCAATAGCTTTCAGCATAAAGCATTTGACACAAAAAATAGCTGAAAACTTAACATTTCCCATGGGCTCCTATTGTCCCAAACTATCTCTGAAGGTAATACTGTAATTAAATGTCTCCTACATGAACCCTTAACACATATAATAGGTGTAAGCCCTACTTGAATGACATTAATCATAAACAGTGGGCCTTTTGAACCTGTTTTCACCTTTTTTTTCATTCTTTGTGGGATTTTAATGCCACCGATCTCCTGCAGCCTATTGACGGCCATTTCCTGTCTATATGTATGTATGTATTCCAGTGATGTCTACATGGCACAGAAAGTTGGGGACAGAAAGTTGACACCCCATTACAGGAACTGCCTGAACAAAAACATTTATGGCTGGATAACCAGATATTATTTTATTGAAAGCTGCAGAATAAATAATATTAAATTACTTTTGAAATTATATTAACCTATTAAAGCTTATATGAGATTTTAGTGTTTAAGTCTACATAAAAAAATTAAGAAAAAATGGTTTGTTGGTGCTCCAGCAGTAAGGGGGCACATGGTGATGGTGTCCTCTCTAATTCCTTCCATGACCCTAGCCTAATGCCGCATACACACGAGCAGACTTTCCATCGGAAAAATCTTGGATGTTTTTTTCCGACGGAATTCCGCTCAAGCTTGGCTTACATACACACGGTCACACAAAAGTTTGCTGAACTTTCGACCGTCAAGAACGCAGTGACGTACAACACTACGACAAGCCGAGAAAATTAAGTTCAATGCTTCCGAGCATGCGTCGAATTGTTCCCGAGCATGCGTAGGAATTTTGCGCCTTGAAATTGGTACAGACGATCGGAATTTTTGATCAACACTTTTTCCGACCAAAAAATTGAGAATCTGCTCTCAATCTTTTGCTGGCTGGAATTCCCCCAGCAAAAGTCCGATGGAGCATACACACGGTCACATTTTCCGACCAAAAGCTCACATCAGACATGTACGTAGCAGCATTGAAAAGAAGGCGAAGTACACACATGATAGGGTGCAAGGAACTTAGGAAGGAAATAGTTAACTATAGTAGGGGTAAAAGAAATGTACTGCACTTACCAGATTGGTGGAGAGGAGCAGTAGCAGGTTAGGTAGATACAGCAGTTGGGGGTAGCAAGCTTAGGAAGAACGTTCCCTCCCTCGCGCCCTAATAGAATTGGTCAGAGGATGGACTTCAAAAGAATGGTGTTGTGGTTGGGTCCTTGGCGACAGGTATGGATACACAGAGTAGATGTATAGAAAAACAGGAGCTATTTGAAAATGTGGGACCCATCCCAGATATGGAGTCCTTCCGATTGGTCTGGTGTCAGTCCGGACTAACGGGTAATAAGTTGTGGGGGGTCCGTGGTCAGTTAGCGAGTCCCCGAGGCGAGTTTGAAGGCTGGGGACAGATGCTAACAAAAGGGACTGCAGGCTCAAGAAGAAAATGGGGTCGTCAGGGACCAGAAACCAATTGCTTGGATTAGAACTGGTATACAATTTGAATAGTCTTAAAATGGTTAAATATTTCAAATAAAAGTTTATAGTTTTGGGTTTGTTAATAAAAGGCCGACAAGGCCATTTACATCCAAGCAGGTGTCAGTGTCATTATTCTATAGTAGTATAAGGCATGGTGCATGGGTTGGTGGGGTAGTAAGTTATCTGGCTACCCTAGTTATGACTTTTGCTGGCAGAATTTCCGATCGTGTGTACGGGGCATTATGCATAGTGCAGCTAATCTCTACATTAATATACCGGTACCTTCTTGTGTCAGCTGTCAAATTTCAGCTTGCAAAGGGTTTTGGTATCAGTTTAGGGTCACATTAGTCATTGCAGACTGTGTGATCTGTCCAAATTGAAATGAGTATATCAGCCGATAAGTGGAGTTGCTGAAATTTGACATTTCTACTCATTTGGACTTATGGGGCTTTTATTTAAAAAAGAGATGCTGAGTGGATGGAGCTTTACTGGTGAATTTGTTTTGGCAGATGTTCTCCCAAATGAAAATGTATCTTCTGTCATTGTTTAATGGCCTTTTACCTTACTGGAATTTTTCTTTACTTGCTTACTTGAGTAGAACACTCTAAAGTTAGAAGCTGATGTAGTAGGAAAAACATAGCTAGTTATTACATCTAATTTCAGAAATAAAAACATGTACAGGAAATCTGGTGAGTAAAACATGTTTTAGGAGTTGTATTTATACGTGCTTTAAAGCTCTGCAGACTTGGCTCTGTAGTTTGATAGAAAGGGCTCCACGCCATTTACCGGGCACTCGTATAGTGAGACGTGGTTCATGGGAGCATGTGAGTGACTGTATGTGAAAGGAAGAGGAACAGGAAATGTCCTCCAGTAAACTGTACTAGATTACTATCACATCAGCTTCAACATCAAGGGTTAAAGGAAGGACGAGAGACTGGGGAGCACTTGCAGCAGCACTTCAGGTAGAGGAAGCAACTCTGGAGGAAACGAAAGAAGGTGCTTCTATGTGCATTATTAAAGAGTATTAACCGCTTCAGCCCCAGAAGATTTTACCCCCTTCCTGACCAGAGCACTTTTTACAATTTGGCACTTTTGTGTCATTTTAACTGACAATTGCGCGGTCGTGCAACGTTGTACCCAAATAAAATTTGCGTCCTTTTTTCCCCCCACAAATAGAGCTTTCTTTTGGTGGTATTTGATCACATCTGCGGTTTTTATTTTTTGCGCTATCAACAAAAGAACAGCGATGGTTTTGAAAAAAACACAATGGGGGTTATTTACTAAAAGAAAATCCACTTTGCACTGCAAGTGCAGTCACTGTAGATCCGAGGGGGACATGCAAGGAAAATAAAAAACAGCATTTCAGCTTGCACATGATTGGATGATAAAATCAGCAGAGCTTCCACTCATTTCAGATGTACCCCTTAGATTTAGAGCGACTGCACTTCCAAGTGCACTTTCAGTGCAATTTCAAGTGCACTTGCACTGCAAAGTGGATTTGCCTTTCGTAAAAAACCCCCATTGACTTTTTACTTTTTGCTATAATAAATATCCCACGTTTTTTTTCTCCAAAAAACATTTTTTTTCCTCAGTTTAGGCCGATATGTATTCTTCTACATATTTTTGGTAAAAAAAATAAAAAAAAAAATCGCAATAAGCGTATATTGATTGGTTTGCGCAAAAGTTATAGTATCTACAAAATAGAGCATAGATTTATGGCATTTTTATTATTATTTATTTTTTTACTAGTAATGGCGGCGATCTGCGATTTTTATCGGGACTGCGATATTGCGGGGGACAAATTGGACACTTTTGATACATTTTTGGGACCATTGACAATTATACAGCGATCAGTGCTATAAAAATGCACTGATTACTGTAAAATTGTTACTGGCAGGGAAGGGGTTAAAACTAGGGGCGATCAAGTGGTTAACTGTGTTCCCTGACTGCGTTATAACTGTAGGGGGATGGAACTTTCTAGGGGAAGAGAGAGATCGGTGTTCTTACTTTGTATGAGTACACGAGCAGTCTCTTCTCCCCTCAGAGAACCGGTATCTGTGTGTTTACATCCCAGTTCTGGCTGTATTACGAGCGATCGCAGGTGCCCGGCGGTCATCGCACCTGCCGTGCACTTGCATTGGCTCCAGGGGAGAGCAGCGGGTGCGCCCCCTAGTGGCCACAAGGCGAAGCGACGTAACATAACGTTGTTTTGTCCAGCCATGCCATTCTGCCGCAGTTAAACTGCAGCGGCTGGTTGGCAAGTGTTTAAGTAAAGTAAGTATTAAAACCACTTACAATGTAGTAGATCAAATGAGCATATCAGTCAGCATGCAGCTGTGACAGGAGAGGGAGAAGCGAGGAAGCAAGATGGCCAATTGCGTTCCAGCGTGGTTCCGGAAGTCCTAGACCGGAGCTGACCTCAAGGGGGCAGCTGTCCCTCCCCCCCCCCCCCTAGAGGCGAAGGACTCTACAGGATGTCTAATATGCTATCTGATATGCTCATTTGATCTACTACATTGTAAGTGTTTTTAACCGCTTTTTATGAATAAATACTCTTTAATAATGCACACAGAAGTGTCTTCTGTTTTTCCTTTAGTGGCTGTATGCGAGCATGTGCCTTTTAGTTTAAAGTTTTAGTGTATAATGAACTAGTTTTGCTATATAGGTGTACTGTCTCTCCAGGCATGTGTAGAGCTACCCCCCTGCTGGAACTGCTAGGTAATTTGGGTTCTCTGTTCTGCGCCTTGTCTCCAAGGATGAAAGTTAGTGCAAGCACTTATAAGAACATGGGTACAGATACCTTTTACTGCCTCGTGCCCTGCAGCCGTCAAATGACAGCCAGGCATCGCAGCTCTCGTTCTGGATCGGCATAATATGACGTCCTCCCAGAACGACCACTTGGGCGCGCATCGCGGCAATCGGTGGTGCGGCATGTCTGTCAGACACACCGCTACACCGATCTCCTGATCAGCGTCCAATCACGGCTGATCACGATGTAAACAAGAAGAGCCGTTGACAGTAACTGTAAGCTCTTATGTGCAGGACCCTCTTAACCACTTAACAACCGGCCCATAGCCGAAAAACGGCTACAGGGCGGTTGCTTAACTCTGGGAGGCCGTTAATTAACGGCCTCACAGAATGCTGCTCTTGCGCGCCCCCTGGGGCGCGCACTCGAGAACATCCATGATCGCCGGGTCCAGAGGACCCGGCGGATCATGGATCACGGTAAACGGCCGCTCGTCGCGGCCGTTTACCACGTGATCGCTCCGTCAAATGATGGAGCGATCACATGTAAGCAAACCGGCATCATTTGATGACGCCGGTTCCTCTCTCCTCCTCTCTCTGTACCGATCGGTACAGTGTGAGAGGAGAGGGGGAGGGATCGGTGGCAGCAGTGCTGTGGGCGGGATCTGTAGTGCCCACAGCCTGCTCTGCATGCCACCGATCCATCCATCCATGCTCAGCCATCCCTCCATACCCTGCAATACACAGCAATAGCCTGCAGTGTATTGCTGGGTATTGCAGGGTATGGAGGGATGGCTGAGCATGGATGGATGGATACCCTGCAATGCTGTGCCATACCCTCCAATACTGTGCCATACCCTCCAATACTCTGCCATACCCTCCAATACTCTGCCATACCCTCCAATACTCTGCCATACCCTCCAATACTCTGCGATGCTCTGCCATACCCTGCGATGCTCTGCCATACCCTGCGATGCTCTGCCATACCCTGCGATGCTCTGCCATACCCTGCGATGCTCTGCCATACCCTGTGATGCTCTGCCATACCCTGTGATGCTCTGCCATACCCTGCGATACCCTGCCATACCCTGCGATACCCTGCGATACTCTGCCATACCCTGCGATACTCTGCCATACCCTGCGATACTCTGCCATACCCTGCGATACTCTGCCATACCCTGCGATACTCTGCCATACCCTGCCATACTCTGCCATACCCTGCGATACTCTACCATACCCTGCCATACCCTGCGATACTCTGCCATACCCTGCGATACTCTGCGATACCCTGCTATACCCTGCGATACCCTGCGATACTCTGCGATACTCTGCCATACCCTGCGATACCCTGCCATACCCTGCGATACTCTGCCATACCCTGCGATACTCTGCCATACCCTGCGATACTCTGCCATACCCTGCCATACCCTGCCATACCCTGCCATACTCTGCCATACCCTGCCATACTCTGCCATACCCTGCCATACTCTGCCATACCCTGCGATACTCTGCCATACCCTGCGATACTCTACCATACCCAACAATACCCTGCGATACCCAACAATACCCTGCGATACCCAACAATACCCTGCGATACTCGCTACGATCAAAGCCAGGATTGTTTTTTTTTTTTTTTTTTTCAGGCTTTCCAGCCTAGAGGTGAGATGTGGGGTCTTATTGATGTTTACATTCCTTGTAATAGGAATAAAAGTGATCAAAAAAAATTTTTGGGGGGAAAAAAAGGGTCAAACTAAAATAAATAAAGTAAAATGAACAATAAAATATATATATATTTTTTAAAGCGTCCCTGTCCCCGTGTGCTCGCATGCAGAAGCGAACGCATACGTAAGTCCCGCCCACATATGAAAACGGTGTTCAAACCACACATGTGAGGTATCGCTGCGAACGTTAGAGCGAGAACAATAATTTTGGCCCTAGACTTCCTCTGTAACTCAAAACATGTAACCAGTAAAAAAAAATTAAAGCCTATGGGGATTTTTAAGTAGCGAAGTTTGGCGCCATTTCACGAGTGTGTGCAATTTTGAAGGGTGACATGTTGGTATCTATTTACTCGGCGTAACTTCATCTTTCACATTATGCAAAAACATTGGGCTAAATTTACAGTTTTGTTTTTTGTAAAGCACAAAACATTTTTTTTCCAAAAAAAAACACGTTCGAAAAATTGCTGCGCAAGTACCGTGCTAGATAAAAAGTTGCAACGACCGCCATTGTATTCTCTAGGGTCTTTGCTAAAAAAACATATATAATATTTTGGGGTTCTATGTAATTTTCTAGCGAATAAATGATGATTTTTACATGTAGGAGAGAAATGTCAGAATTGTCCTGGGTGCTCCAGAACACCTGATGGCGCTCCCTGCATATTTGGCCTCTGTATGTGGCCACGCTGTGTAAAAGTCTCACACATGTGGTATCGCCATACTCGGGAGTAATAGCAGAATGTGTTTTGGGGTGTAATTTGTGGTATGCATATGCTGTGTGTGAGAAATAACCTGCTAATATGACAATTTTGTGAAAAAAAAAAAAAAAAAAGAAAAAAAATCTTGCTATTGCAAAGAATTGTGGGAAAAAAATGACAACTGCAAAAAACTCACCATGCCTCTTACTAAATACCTTGGAATGTCTTCTTTCCAAAAAGGGGTCATTTGGGGGGTATTTGTACTTTTATGGCATGTTAGGGTCTCAAGAAATGAGATAGGCCGTCAGTACATCAGGTGTGATCAATTTTCAGATATTGGCACCATAGATTGTGGACTCTATAACTTTCACAAAGACCAAATAATATACCCCAATTTGTACTTATTTTTACCAAGGATATGTAGCAGTATAAATTTTGGCCAAAATGTATCAAGAAAAATTACAAATTTGCTAAATTTTATAACAAAAACGAAGAAAAATTCATTTTTTTTTTACTGAATTTTCAGTCGTTTTTCTTTATAGCGCAAAAAATAAAAAACCCAGAGGTGATTAAATACCACCAAAAGAAAGCTCTATTTGTGTGAAAAAAAGGACAAAAATTTCATATGGGTACAGTGTTGTATGAATGAGTAATTGTCATTCAAATTGTGAGAGCACCAAAAGCTGAAAATTGGTCTGGTTATTAAGGGTGTTTAAGTGCCCAGTGGTCAAGTGGTTAATCTCTTGTATTTTATTATGTTGTAACTGTACTGTCTTTCTTTTATATTGTAAAGTGCTGCGTAAACTGTTGGCGCTATACAAATCTTGTAAAATAATAATAATAGAAGAAGTTTAGTAGCGGCAGTCTTCCCTTTTTATTCAGTACAGGCTTAAAAATAAACTTGTCTTGAGTATACTATAGGGGATGCCCTCGCTGACCTCACTCTGAAAATGAAGGCCTCTTGACCCCCATAGGGAAAGAGAGCCCTGACTGATGGGGGCATGTCCAGGGCGGGTCAAAGTGACCAGAAGGTCATTAAAGATTGGTGGGGGGTGCGGGGGGGCTGGGCCTGAGCTCAACAAAAGTGCCGCGCCCAGAAATTCTGGATCCTTCTGGAAGATCCGTGGAAGAGCTGCCCACCCTCCCGCCCTAAAAAATTTAAAGATTTAAAGAAATAAAGCTGTGGCCTTGCCCTTTCCAACTTAGCAGTTGTCAGCGTGTTATTTATTGGGATGAAGGGGCAAGGATTAAAAGACGGGTATACAGGTTATTTACAATTCATAGTACCTGGACTCATTGCACCTCAGCAGTCATGCCTGGCTGTTATGCAGTTTATGTAACTTCACGTCCTGGGTCACTGAGATGACCAGAAATGTTGGAGAAAAATCAGAAGCCCTTATCTGCATACATGTTCTGGGTCAGTGACTTGATCAAGAGGGTCAGTGTTATAGAATTCAGCAATGGAGAAAGAACTTTTTCCTGCCATGATCTTTCTTTTAAAAAGAGATAGGCACTGTTATATTATGAAGCAAATCGTGTATATATATGATCACCTCTAGTGATAAAACACTAGATTGTCAAAAATATTGGGACACCTGCTTTACATGAACTTTAACCACTTCCCGCCCGGCCCCTATAGCAGAATGACGGCCGGGCGGTGGTTCTGTTATCCTGACTGGGTGTCATATGACGTCCAGCAGGATAACATGCTGGCGCGCACCCTTGGGCGTCGATCGGAGGTGTTGTGTGTCAGTCTGACACACTGCATCTCTGATCGTAGTAAGGAGCCTCTGACGGAGGCTCCTTACCACGTGATAAGCTGTGCCCCATCAGAAACCCCTGTCAGTGTCCACAACAGTACCAATCAGTGCCTATCACAGTGCCAATCATTGCCCTTCAATAAAACCTGTCAGTACCTCATCATCAGTGCTGCCCATCAGTGCCATTTATTAGTGTCCATCAGTGCCACCTGTCAGTGCCCATCAGTGCTGCCTGTCAGTGCCCATCAGTGCCACCTATCAGTACCCATCAATGCTGCATATCAGTGCTGCCTATCGGTGCCCATCAGTGCTGCATATCAGTGCCGCCTATCGGTGCCCATCAATTCTACATATCAGTTCCTCCTCCTCAGTGCCTATCAGTTCCACCTCGTCAGTGCCAACTCATCAGTGCCACCTAATCAGTGCCACCTCATTAGTGCCACTCAGTGAAGAAGAAAACAAAATTTTATAACAGAAACTTAGAAAAACATTTGTTTTTCAAAAATGTCTGTTTTTTGATGAGGTGAACAACTACCACCAAAAGAAATCTCTATTTGTGGGAAGAAAATTATAAAAGTTTAGTTTGGGTGCAGTTTTAAAAGACCGCACAATTGTCATTCAAAGTGTGACAGCGCTAAAAGCTGAATATATTGTCCTGGGCAGGGAGGGGGTGAAAGTGCCCGGTATTGAAGTGGTTAATAGCATCCCAGTCTTAGTCTGTAGGGTTCAATATTGAGTTGGCATTTTGCAGCTATAACAGCTTTAACTCTTCTGGGAAGGCTGTCCACAATGTATAGGAGTGTGTCAATGGGAATGTTTGACCATTCTTCCAGAAGTGCATTTGTAAGGTCAAGCACCGATGTTGGACGAGAAGGCCTAGCTCGCAGTCTCCGCTCTAATTCAGTTCTATCGGGTTTGGATCAGGACTGTGTAGGCCAGTCAAGTTTCTCCACCCCAAACTCGCTCGCTCACCCATGTCTTTATGGACATTGCTTTGTGTACTGGTCCAAATCATTTGGTGGAGGAGGGATTATGGTGTGGGGTTGTTTTTCAGGGGTTGGGCTTGACCCCTTAGTTCCAGAGAAGGGAACTCTTAAGGCATCAGCATATCAAGACATTTTGGACAATTTCATGCTCCCAACTTTGAGGGAACAGTTTGGGGATGGCCCCTTCCTGTTCCAACATGACTGTGCACCAGTGCACAAAGCAATGTCCATAAAGACATGGATGAGCGAGTTTGGGGTTGAGGGACTTGACTTGACTGTATGTATATACAATGTACAATGTAAAGTAGTGAGTGTACAGCTTGTATAACAGTGTAAATTTGCTGTCCCCTCAAAATAACTCAACACACAGCCATTAATGTCTAAACCGCTGGCAACAAAAGTGAGTACACCCCTAATGCTGCGTACACACGACCAGACTTTCCGGCGGGATTGTCCGCCGGACTAGAGTCCGCTGGACAATCCAACCGTGTATGGGGCTCCGGCTGACTTTTTGTTCCCAAAAGTCCGGGGACTTAGTTTGAAGTTTTGACTTAAAATTGTCCGGCGGACAATCTCGCCGTCTGTGTGCTAGTCCGCGGGACTTTTGAAATCAACGGACTTGCCGACAGACATTGTAAAGTTCGTTCATTTTGAACGTGACTCCAGGTAGACGGGACTAGCGAAGGAAGTCAATGCCACCGATCGAGGTATGGATTTAAAGGGGAATCCCTACGACGAAAAAACGGGGTGGGGGTTCCACCCAAATCCATATCAGACCCTTATCCGAGCACCCAGCCCAGCCGGTCAGGAAAGGGGGTGAGGACGAGCGAGCGCCCCCCCTCCTGAGCCGTACCAGGCCATGTGCCCTCAACATGGGGGGTGCCCTGGGGAAAGGGGGGCCCTGCGGCCGAAAAGTCTGATCGTGTGTACGTGGCTTAAGTGAAAATTTCCAAAAGTGACAATATTTTGTGTGGCCACCATTATTTTCCAGCATTGTCCTAACCCTCTTGGGCATGGAGTTCACCAGAGCTTCACAGGTTGCCACTGGAGTCCTCTTCCACTCCTCCATGACGACATCACAGAGCTGGTGGAAGTTAGAGACCTTGCGCTCCTCCACCTTCTGTTTGATGATGCCCCACAGATACTCAATAGGGTTTAGGTCTGGAGACATGCTTGGCCAGTCCATCATCTTTACCCTCAGCTTCTTTAGCAAGGCAGTGGTCATCTTGGAGGTGTGTTTGGGGTTGTTATGTTGGAATACTGCCCTGCGGCCCAGTCCCCGGGAGGGGATCATGCTCTGCTTCAGTATGTCACAGTACATGTTGCCATTCATGGTTCCCTCAATGAACTGTTGTTCCTCCAGTGTCGGCAGCACTCAGACAGCCCCAGACCATGACACTCCCACCACCATGTTTGACTGTAGGCAAGACACACTTGTCTTTGTACTCCTCACCTGGTTGCCCCCACACACGCTTGACACCATCTGAACCTTAGGGGTGTACTCGCTTTTGTTGCCAGCGGTTTAGACATCAATGGCTGTGTGTTGAGTTATTTTGAGGGACAGTAAATTTACACTGTTATACAAGCTGTACACTCACTACTTTACATTGTAGCAAAGTGTAATTTCTTCAGTGTTGTCACATGAAAAGATGTAATAAAATATTTACTGAAATGTGAGGGGTGTACTCACTTTTGTGAGATACTGTATTTATTTTTGCAAATTTTTATGCATTGAAAATATGGCATGTTTATTTTATTCTATGCAAACTAACGAACCATATAAATTAATTATGTTTATCTTGTGATGTACATAGCAGCCTTTTGTTCTAGAGTCTGGCAAAAAATCAGATGGTGCCAGCCAGCGTCAGTGCTAGCAGAACATCTTCGTTTAATTAGGTTATGAAGAAAGAGGAAGTTGTGCAGGCCTATTTTATTATGACTGTGCTGGATGGAACCAGTGGAGGAGAGCACAGGAAGCATTTCAAGCTCAAGTAAAATGTATATTAAAAAGGCATCTACAAAAAGATGGGGCTTTAGAGCAAATGCTATTCTTTTCTCACCCATTTAGGGAAATTGGACACTGGCAAACAAAAAAAAAATCTGTTAGGCAGTCAGGTATACCCTCCCAAGCTCATCATGTTCAGGGCTTGTGCAAGGATTTTTGAAACCGTAGGCGAAATGTCATTTTGCTGCTCCAATTGGCTCCACCCCAATTTTCTCCGCCACTGACTACACCCCCTTTGCATGTATACGGTGGAGGTGACGGGAGGGATCTGCGCCTCTTAACCTGGCCTGAAAACAAATAGTGGTGGCATTGGCTTGCTTCCTCACGCCAGCCGTGGTTCACAGATATATGCACAGGCTAGGGTAATATATGGACAAGCTAGGGTAGTATATGGACAAGCTAGGGTAGTATATGGACAAGCTAAGGTATTATATAGATAGGCTATGTTAGTATATAGACATGCTAGGGTAGTATATAGACAGGTAATATATAGACATGCTAGGGTAGTATATAGACAAGTAATATATAGACAGGCTAGGGTAGTAAATGGACAGGCCAGGTAGTAAATGGACAGGCTAGGGTAGTATATGTTCAGGAGAGGGTAGTATATAGACAGGCTAGGGTAGTATATAGACATGCTAGGGTAGTATATGGACAGGAGAGGGTAGTATATAGACAGGCTAGGGAAGTATATGGACAGGCTATGGTAGTATATAGACAGGCTATGGTAGTATATAGACAGGCTAGGGTAGTATATGGACAGGCTAGGGTGGTATATAGACATGCTAGGGTGGTATATAGACAGGCTAGGGTGGTATATAGACAGGCTAGGGTGGTATATAGACAGGCTAGGGTGGTAAATAGACAGGCTAGGGTAGTGTATAGACAGGCTAGGGTGGTAAATGGACAGTATATGCAACTCACTTTTTCTGCAGACCAGGCCTTGGTTTCTGCAGCTGCAGAGACACCTATGCCGACATTAGGCCGATGGGGTCTCCTCCAGCCTCTCCCCCCTTCACGGTCAGCTGACATCTAGTCCCCCCCCACACCTGGCTCCTATGGCCATGCAGTAAACTGAATGGGGGGCAGCCGGCCAGACGGCCGCGGAGAGGCTGGGTGAGTGGCACCAGCCCAAGGAGCAGCCCAGCTGCCTTGGACTCCAGAAATATATGCGCCCCTGTAACCCTGGCACCCCCGACTGATGTGCGCTCTAGGCCTACTTGTCTATAGGTGATGCCGGCCCTGATCATGCTTCTGTTTTTTTCTAGTGTCCTATAAGCAGTAGTGGCTGGTTCTTAACATTTTGGGGGGGGCGCAAACAAACTTAAAAAAAAAAACATCACTTGCAACTACTGTGCCACCAAACGCAGCTACTGTGCCATCAAACGCAGCCACTCTGCCCATCAAACGCAGCCACTCTGCCCATCAAACGCAGCCACTGTGCCATCAAACGCAGCCACTGTGCCCAAAACGCAGCCACTGTGCCCCATCAAATGCTGCCAGAGTGCCCATCAATTGCCGCTACTGTGCCCTATCAGATGCTGCCAGTGTGCCCATCAATTGCCGCTACTGTGCCCCATCAGATGCTGCCAATGTGCCCATCAATTGCCGCTACTGTCCCCCATCAGATGCTGCCAATGTGCCCACCAATTGCCGCTACTGTGCCCCATCAGATGCTGCCAGTGTGCCCATCAATTGCCGCTACTGTGCCCCATCAGATGCTGCCAGTGTGCCAATCAATTGCCGCTACTGTGCCCCATCAGATGCTGCCAGTGTGCCCATCAATTGCTGCTACTGTGCCCCATCAGATGCTGCCAGTGTGCCCATCAATTGCCGCTACTGTGCCCCATCATATGCTGTTAGCATGTCAAATCATACCAATATGAACCAGGGCTTACACACAAAGTTGACTTTTTTGTTGCCCTCACCTATGCAAGGCATGTTTCTAAACTAGCTGCTTTGTCTTTAAGGAACCTTTTCTAAGCTTACAGAAGCAGTTTTGTTCTTTCTTCCTAAGGTGGTTTCTGCTCTTTATCTCAGCCAGGACATTGTATTTCCATCGCTCTGTTCAGCCCCAGTACATTCTATAGAGATTTTTCTCCATTGTATGGATGTGGTTTGTGCTGTGCATGTCTGTCTTACAGCCTCTGTTTTCATTAAAAAGGCTGACTCTTCTAATGTCATTCCTGGTAGCCTCCCTAAATATGAATCAGTTTCTGCTCCACCATCTCTCCAAGGCAGATCACCATTCGAGACTATAGGCCTAAAAACAAGGTACCACCTTTTCCTGTTAATGCACTCTCTACTAGGTCTGTAAGTGCTTCTTTTGCCACGTACACACGACCGGACTTTGCGGTAAACTAGGTCCGACGGGATTAGTCCATCGTGTGTGGGCTAATCCGTTTGTTTTTTGAGAAAAAATTCCGGCAGACCTAGAAATAGAACATGTTTCAAATCTATCCGACGGACTCAATTCCGACGGACTAAAATCGGGAAAAACGTTCGTCTGTGTGCTGGTCCGACGGACCAAATACGACGCAAGGGCAGCTATTGGCTACTGGCTATTTTTTTGTCCCGTTTATGTCACCGCGTTCGAATGGACTTTCGACCGGACTTAGTCCGTTCATATGTGGCCAAGTCCGTTCGGAAAGTCCGTCGGACCTAGTTTGCCGGAAAGTCGGATCGTGTGTACGCGGCATTAGGCTTTTTGGAATCAAGCCTCTCTTTGTCAAATATGTAAGGCCACCACCTAGTTTTCTGTTCATACGTTTTCTGACGTAGAAACGCACTGTATATGCAAAGCGCACTTGCATTGTCATTAAATGTGCACAGACAGCAATCTGTCTGTTTCTACTCAGAGTTTCTACTCCGTTTCTGAAATCAGAGTTGATTTCAGGGAGAAAAATCAGACAGATCTGTTAGACCCCTTTCACACTAAGGCGTTTTTCCGGCGCTTTTGGGTTAAAAATAGCGCTTGTAAAGCACCTGAAAAACGGCTCCCCTGTAGTCACAGTGTGAAAGCCTGAGTGCTATCACACTGAGGCAGTGCGCTGGTAGGACATTAAAAAAACTCCTGCAAGTAGCATCATTGGAGCGGTGTATACACCGCTCCTAAACCGCCTGAATGGCCAGCGCCGCCAAACCGCCGCCAAAGTGTAGCGGTGCTTTGCGGGTCGTTTTAACCCTTTTTTCGGCTGCTAGCAGGAGTTAAAAGTGCCCCGCTAGTGGCCGAAAACCTCTGCAAAAACTACGGTAAAGCGCTGCTAAAAATAGCAACGTTTTACCGTCAATGCCCGCCCGCTCCAGTGTGAAAGCAGCCTAAGTAAAAGCAACACACAATACACTTAGGCACACAGTTAACCCCTTCACGTTAACCCCTACCCAGCCAGTGCCATTAGTACAGTGAAAGGTATTATCACTGATCACTCTATTACTGTCAATCACTCTATTACTGTCACTAGGGACATCAATGTTAGTTATCCCCCCCCCCCCCCCCCCCCCAGCCAGTGTCATTTAGAGCTAGATTGAACACCATACTATCACAATTACACTAAGTATAGTGTCTGTATGGATCAGTATCTCAATCAAAACTACAGTGGAACCTTGGATTACGAGCATAATCCGTTCCAGGAGAATGCTTGTAATCCAAAATCGGTATTGGATAATACATATCCAAAAATAAAAATAAACAAAACAAATCAGTTTAGGCCAATATATATTCTGCTACATATTTTTGGTAAAAAGAAAATTGCGATAAGCGTATATATTGATTGGTTTGCGCAAAAGTTATAGCGTTTCCAAAATAGGGGAAAGATTTAGGGACTTTTTTTTATTGTTTTTACTAGTAATGGCGGCGATCTGAAATTTTTAGCGGGACTGGGACATTGTGGTGGACAAATCTCACCCTAAGTGACACTTTTTGGTGACCCATGACACCAATACAGTGATCAGTGCTATAAAAATGCACTAATCACCATATAAATGGCACTGGCAGGAAAGGGGTTAACACTAGGGGCCAATGAAGGGGTTAAGTGTTCCCTAGGGAGGTGTTTCTAACTGTATGGGGGACGGACTGACAGGGAGAAGAGAGAGATTGCTGTTCCTGATCAGTAGGAGCAGCTGATCTCTCTCTCCTGCCCTGTCAGAACGGGGATCCGCCTTATTTACACTGGCAGATCCCCATTCTGCCTCTCTTTTTTGCAATCGTGGGTGGCCGGCGGGTGCGTGCGCGTGACTCTAGTGGTGGGCACACGCCCACAAAAGCTATTGTCATTCAAAATGCGACAGTGCTGAAAGCTAAAAGTTGTCCTGGGCAGGAAGGGGGAAAGCGCTCGATATTGAAGTGGTTAAACGTTTGTTGTACTATGATCTATGCAATATGATAAGCCATACCAAATAATCGTAATCATTTTTGTTGGAAATGATTCTGTAAAAACCTAATAAAAATGTAAAGTTTAAAAAAAAAAAAAAAATAGGGACCCCACTGCTCCCACATTCCATTGATACTTACCTTGCCAGCACTTCCCACTCCTCCTCCTCAATTCTGTATACAAAATAGTTTCAGTTCATGTATAGCTTTTGGATTTCTCTGTTGAATAGTCTGGTTCAGATCACATTACACCATTCAGTGAAACAGATGGCAGGGCTGCAGGCAGCAGGGTTGGTTACTAACTTGCACATGATTGCTGCATGAGCCAGCAGCCTCTCATTGCTTTTAATGTGGCTCTTTCCAGCTGATTGCTGGGAAACCCTGCTGGGGTTTTCGCATGTACCGTATTTGGTGTCAGGTGCATTCCTAGGTGTGAATACACCCTTACATACGTAATTGTACAAAGATGAATGGCAACTGTAGATCTTATTAGGAATTCAAAAGCCCTATCTAGAGCACTTGCCAGTCAACTATACACTCAAATTCTGACCCTTATACCCTGTACACACGATCGGATTTTCCAACAACAAAATCATGGATTTTTTTTCCGAAGGATGTTGGCTCAAACTTGTCTTGCATACACACGGTCACTCAAATCTTGTCAGAAATTCCGAACGTCAAGAACGCGGTGACGTACAACACATATATAAAACAAAACTTAATAGCCTGCGCCAAATGGAATGATATTAAACAAACATAAATTGTGAAAATCGCATTACAATCACTATGCGATAAAATAATCACGTGATACAAATTACTGCTGCTGCTGCCTGGAAAGGTTAAATGAACCTTGAAGACTGGAATATAGGCAATTAATGGCTGCGCTAGAAAATGTGACTCACCACTGTGAGTATAGATAAACCATACACAAAAAACAAAATTAGAGACTAAATTAGCAAATGTGACTCACCACTGTGAGTATAGATAAACCATACACAAAAAACAAAATTAGAGACTAAATTAGCAAATGTGACTCACCACTGTGAGTATAGATAAACCATACACAAAAAACAAAATTAGAGACTAAATTAGCAAATGTGACTCACCACTGTGAGTGTATGTGAAACAAATAGAAACATATATATTGATATAACAATCAAATTGTGCAACAATGGCTACAAAAATAGAATAGTGTCAAAGGTGACTTATTGTATTAATCAAAAATTAAATCATGGGTGATGGACAGAACTAATTAGACTATTAAAATGATTGAAGTCATAAATTGCAGGTGGTCATTTGGATGATGGTCCCCTTTTGAAACCCCACTCACCAAAACGAAATGACCCACGGCTTTGCAGTCCTAGGGTCTTAAAAAGTATTTTCAGGATGGTGAAGTGGATGATGTAAAAGATCCTATTGAAACTCGGGGTGGATCAGTAGGGACTCCAGATAAATATCCAAGCCGTGGAAAGGAAAGAAATAAAACAACATGTGTAGTATCGCCGAGATAGACCTGTGGAACACTGTACAATAGTGACTCACTATTGAGCAGACAGGGATCAGCGAGTTCCGGGTGCGCGCTTGGCGTGCGCTCCAAAACAGAACAGGAAGCAGCGTCACTGGCTTACTGACCGGAAATAGCGTCGACGCGTTTCGCCCCTCCTCCAGGGCGTCATCAAGGACATCCATCACAAGAACAAGTCTTGTTGTTGGAAAATTTGAGAACCTGCTCTCAAACATTTATTGGAAGTTCCGACAACAAATGTTCTATAGAGCATACACACGGTCGGACTTTCCGACAACAAGCTCACATCCAACATTTGTTGTCGTAAAATCAGCTAGACGGAAAAGGGTCCAAGATACCCCCAGGAAAGAGGGACAGTTCTATCCCACGGAACATGCAGCACAGAACAAATTGGCCAAGAGGCCCCATACCACAAAAATTGATTCCTGGGTCTCAGGCAGTCCTACCATGACCAGTAAAAGGCCTCATCCTTCTCAAGCTGGCTTTCTGCAGAAGAACTAGATGGTCCTCCAGTACCGGGACAGTGTCATCCAGTACCGGGACAGTGTCATCCAGTACTCAGGGCAAGGATGCAAAATTGTGCCCCCTCCCCCACTTTTAATACTTGCCGTAGAATAGATGTACCACACTGCATCCATTTTTTGCCCCTTTGCTTCACTGCGCAGGGCAACTGCCCCTCCTGCCCACTACTCGTCCTGGACCTGGTCCTCTCTATGGTAGGTCAGGAACAGTCTCCGTCTCTTACAACATTCGTATTAGCTGCAGTCTCTCACCAGAACAGGATACTGGACAGCTATAACACTGAACCAGATGTTCCTCCAGTACCGGGACAGTGTCATCCAGTACTCAGGGCAAGGATGCAGAATTGCGCCCACTCCCCCACTTTTAATACTTGCCGTAGAATAGATGTACCACCCTGCATCCATTTTTTGCCCCTTTGCTTCACTGCGCAGGGTAACTGCCCCTCCTGCCCACTCCTCGCCCTGGACCTGGTCCTCTCTATGGTAGGTCAGGAACAGTCTCCGTCTCTTACAACATTCGTATTAGCTGCAGTCTCGCACCAGAACAGGATACTGGACAGCTATAACACTGAACCAGATGTTCCTCCAGTACCGGGACAGTGTCATCCAGTACCCAGGGCAAGGATGCAGAATTGCACCCACTCTCCCACTTTTAATACTTGCCGTAGAATAGATGTACCACCCTGCATCCATTTTTTGCCCCTTTGCTTCACTACGCAGGGCAACTGCCCCTCCTGCCCACTCCTCATCCTGGACCTGGTCCTCTCTATGGTAGGTCAGGAACAGTCACCGTCTCTTACAACATTCGTATTAGCTGCAGTCTACGACCGGAACAGGATACTGGACAGCTATAACAGTGAACAGTAAAAAACAACAGCCTAAAACATGCAGGATGTGGTCTTCTCATAGCACAGTGTCCCCTGCAGTAACATGTCTCTCAGGCTCACTCCTCTAGCATTGAAAAACGTAGTAGCAGCAGAGCACCTGAGCTCTGTACATAAGCTCCAGGCATTTACCATACCTCCCAACATTTTGAGATGGGAATGAGGGACACCTACTAGCAAATGTATGTAGGCATAGGACATGCCCTCTGCCACACCCCCTTAAAGGAGAATTGACCAAAAATATAAGCTGTGGTTGGAGGGAAATAGTCTGCTGGTCGATTTAAAGGGGCATCCTCCCAATGGGAGCCACATATTGGTCACTCAGTGGATGCAGTCAATCAAGCATGAAGCAATAAGGCCACACAACACTATTTTGTTTTACAGTTGCCATCAAGCTTGTCCTTGTTTATTTCAGATATAATTCAGATATAATAAACTTTCAATGAGAGATTATGAAGGCTTCCATTACTGAACTCTCCTTCTGAAAATTCTAGTTTCATTTATCTCACAAACAATGCAGAACAAACATTCTGACTGCACTCAGACTTTGTAAACCACAAGCTTGTTTCAGGTTAGGGGTTCAAAAAAATATTGAAACCGCAGACAGCATAATGTGACGTCAAGTTCAGTAAAACAAGCAGATGCTGTTTTACCATTTTTTTGTAGCTGTTATATTAGTCCAAAGGCTGTTATAATATACATAAAATCTTAAGACTAGTACACACGGGCCGAATGTCCGGCAGCATCGGCCGGTTCAATAGAAACCGGGCCGACATTCGGCCTGTGTGTACTGGAGTAGGTCCAATAGCTGAGAGCGCTGACGAGAGGGTTCTGGCGCGGAAGGGGGGCGTCCCCCTGTCGTCCCCCTGTCACCCCCCCCTGTCAGAAGACAATAAGGGTCCTTTCATACGGGACAGATCCGTGATGCTCCGCCCCGTGAACATCCACTTGCTCAGCGGGGATCGCTCCGACTGATCCCCACTGAGCAGGAAGATGACAGGTCCGTCTCTGCACACTGTGCAGGGATGGACCTGTCAGAGCGCCGCTCTCCCCTATGGGAGATCGGATGACGACGGACCGCAGAGTCCCTCGTCACCCAATCCGATGACGGATAGAAAAGTAGGTTTTTCCTCCGTCACACTTTTTCGGATCGGAGCGGGTCGGATGTCAGCGGACATGTCACCTCTGACATCCGACGCGCCATAGAGGTCTATGGAGCCTCCATTCAGGTCCGCCTAAAAAACTGACAGGCGGACCTGAACGGATCATTCGTGTGAAAGAGGCCTAACACAGCAGAGCAGATTGTTAGTACAGCGGCTCCGGCCTGAGCTGTTAGCTGTTAGAGGCTTTTTTTCTTGAGAAAATGAGAACATAGAAAGAGATTGTGATTGTGAAATACAGCACATGCCTATTCCACAGAATTCTGACAATGTTTCCTTTATAAATAGCGTGTTAATCCCATGAATATTTTCTTTGAAAAAGTATTACAGTAGTTAAAAAGCAGATCCTGTTAATACAAACACTTTCAGTCAGCCTATTCCGCAAATGCCAACAAAGAATGGAACTGTCACTCTTAAGCCTCATACACACGATCGGACCGTGGACCAACTTTCCTGTGGATTTTTGTCCAAAGGGCGTTGGCCCCAAGTTGGTATTGCATACACACGGCAGGACTTTTTTCAGCCAACTTTCACCAAATCACTTGGTTTTTCTGCTCTTTACCGCCACCTTTGGTCAACTTCTGTATTGTTGTCTGATCTTTTGCATTGGTTCTGCATTGGTTTGTACAAAAGTCCATTGGTTTTGTGTACACACGGTTGGACTTTGGTCCATCGGACTTTTGTTGGCAGAAAGTTGGTCCGTTGGCACAGCCAACAAAAGTCCGATGAAACCTGGAAAAAGTTGGTCCGATGGAGCGTACACACGGTCGGATTTTGGTCCAAAACAGCTAATTTGCATGTTGGTTGTCAAAAAGTCTGATCGTGTGTATGGGCCTTAAGGTTGGTGTTTTTGAATGCTTTAGATCTTTAAAAACTGGTGCCAATGGTTTTCGGGTAAACCGGAAGTGATGTCATATCATTGTTGTTGGGTTTACTGTTATAAACAGCTGATCAAAGCTGAACCCGTGCCGGCTGGTTGCTCAGGTCTCCCGGTAGGACGGGAGAGCCCGAGAGAGCCGCGGTAGGTGGCAGGGGGGGCGTCCCCTTCCACTGCTTATAATAGAAATCAAACAGCTAATAAGCCGCTCCGATTGCTATTACAAGTGAGCCAACCGCCATCTATAAAAAACAATACGGGGTGATGCCAACCACTTAAAGGTCAGGAAGTGCCCTTCTGCCTGGGGGCAGGGCTGCCCCCCAGAAAAATGCCACCCAGGGCAAATGCCTTGTTTGCCTCGTGGTAGATATGCCCCTGTATACAGTATATGCCATATAGATTCCTAACTCCGGCTCTATCGCATTTCAGCCATATTGCTTCCACAACCCAACTTAACTATTACACTGAGGGACGTAGAGAAAGGACCTTTTGATGTGAAAAAATATATTTCAAAGACAGAAGCTGTGTTGTGTGTCTTCCAGTCCTGTTTTCTATCAGAGGATCTCAGTGGGATAATGTTGCTGAAGTATGTATGACTAATGCAACTGAAGCATTGAAGGGTTTTACATGGTAGAAACTGGGTAGTATATGCCAAACATTATTCCCACTCTACTCATGCCAAATATGTCTTTAGATAAATCAGCTCCTTTGTACAGGGTAAAGTCATACCCTTAAAGCAGTATTAAACCCAAAAGCAAATATTTATTATATTGCAGCTTACCATTTCTAAGAGCCCTTTCACACTGAGCCGCGCGCGCGTTAGCGGTAAAGCGCCGTTAGTTTTAGCGGTGCTTTACCGTCATTTTAGCGGCACTTTTCGGCCGCTAGCGGGGGCGTTTTTAACCCGAGCTAGCGGGGGCGCTTTTAACCCCCGCTAGCGGCCAAAGAAAGGGTTAAATGCGCTTGAAAAGCACCACTGTCGAAGCGCTTTGCAGGTTCTTTGGTAGCGGTACCCATTGGTTTCAATGGGCAGGAGCGGTGTATATGCTGCTCCTAAACCGCTCAAAATACTTTTTCTGACGTCCTGCAAGCGCACCTCTCAAGTGTGAACGCACTCAGCTCTCTGGGGCTGCAGGGAAGGTGTTTTTGAGGCGCTATTTTTAGCCCTTTAGCGTCTGAAAAATGCGAAAGGGGTCTTGGATTTGATGGCTGCATTCGTTTTCTTTTTAGGCTGCTTTTTCTTATATTTTTATCTGGTGATCCAGTCAGCAAGTCCGTTGTTTTTCAAAAGAGCAAGCTCTCCAGTAGAATGTATCACTTACAGAGATGAGACAAACCATATAACACTAGCAGGGGTGTTTACAATGGTCAGCTTTTATTTATTTATTTAAAACCTTTATCCCAAAAGGAAAAGAACAAACTGCTGTAACCGCTTTATAAAGTATTCGCTGGAGTTTGGCTCCAATTTGTTAGTGTATTTAAATCTGCTAGCACATCTAACAGTCCCTCTTCCCCCAGACTGATAATGCTGCTGTCCAAATGTGCCCCCTGTGCTCACCCAGAGTGGGGGCACTCTAATACAGGAGGTGTGTTATTGGCCAAATCACCAGGGCAAAACAGAGTAAAAAAAAAGCAAAAAAAAAAAAAAAAAAAAATGTAGCCACAACATCTAATGATTGGTAAGCTGCAATATATTTGATTTTTGGTTTGTGATTTAATGCCGCTTTAACCCTTTCCCTGACAGAGTTGTTTTTGCATTTTTGGCACACATAAAAATAATAATAAATTTAGGTCTGAAGACTAGTTAAAACCCGTAAACAGTATATAACTTCTGAAAGCAGAGACTCTGGAGAATAAAATGGTGGTGGTTCCAATTTTATATGTGACATTATGTCAGCATAACTATTATCAAGAACAAATTTTCAAAGAAAATAAACTAATGTCAGTTTTAGTGCACACAAACGCAATATATTTATCAATTTTTGGTAAAATATAAAGGACGAAATTGTGCCCAGTAATCAGATGTCAAGCCTTAAAATCAGGTGCGACCATGAAAGGACAATGAATTTCAGTAGACAAAAATGTAAAAGCCCTTACAGGTCATCAGCTTAGAGTTAGCCGTGATTAATGAGTCTAGAATTATTGCTCTCAGGGCCGGTTCACACTTGTGCGATGCGAGAACCCTGCGAATCCACTGCGGGTTCCCGCATCGCACCCGACACGCATGGCACTTCACACTGCCATATGCGAACTGCTGGAAAGTGTCATTATATGTTAATGACACCCCCATTTCAGCTCGCATATCGCACTGCGAACTGACAGTTTGGACATGAATCGGATCGCATATGTGTGAACACACATGCGATACGATTCTAGTCCGAACAGAAAAAAGGGCCCTGTACGCATTTGGACCAAATGCAGTGCGATATCGGCCATACTATCTGTATGGCTGATATCGCACCACACAGACATCGCATGTAATGTGAACAGCAGTGCGCTGCAAATTACATGAGATGTCTGGCATCACACAAGTGTGAACCGGCCCTCACTCTGCAATGCATGGCAATATGTGACATATGTAGCCCAATCAACAGTTTCCATATGTAGATGTTTACATATGCATATGTGTGCAGTGCTGGGACAAGATCAACTTGTGCAAAGCAAGGTCCATAAAGATATGGATGAGCGAGTTTGGGGAGGAGGAATTTGACTAGCCTGCACAGAGTCCTGACCTCAACCCTTGAGATGAGTAAGAGCGGAGACTGCGAGCCAGGCCTTCTCGCCCAACATGAGTCCCTGACCTCACAAATGCCCTTCTGGAAGAATGATCAAACATTCCCATAGACACACTCCTAAACCTTGTGGACAGCCTTCCCTGGAGGGGTTGAAGCTGTTATACCCTGTAGCTGCAAAGGGTGGGCCAACTCAATACTGAACCCTACGGACTAATGCCCCGTACACACGGTCGGAAATTCCGACCACAAAATCCGTCAGATTTTTTCAGACGGATTTTGTCTGACACTGGTGTTGCATACACACGGTCGGACAAAGTTGTCGGAAAATCCGATCATTCTGAACGTGGTGACGTTCGTTGCGTACGACGGAACTACGTAGAGGCTATTAGCCAATAGGTTTGGTCTCCTAATTTGATCTGAGCATGCGTGGCACTTTTCTCACCACACGATCGGAAAAAGTCTGATCGGATTTTGTTGTCGGAAAATTTGAGAGCAGGATCTTAAAAGTCCGATGGAGCCCCCACACGGCCGGATTTTCCGACAACATGGTCCGATCGGACATTTTCCGTCGGAATTTCCGACCGTGTGTACGGGGCATAAGACTGGAATGCCATTAAATGTAATGTAAAGGCAGGTGTCCCAATACTTTTGACAATATAGTGTACATTGCATTTCCCGTTGCTGAATTTGCCTCCTCTTTTAATATGCTTTAATATACTTGATTTGTAATTAGGAGAGTTCTGATCACTTTCTATCAGTTTCTAAACTCTAATTAGCCACACTGCTAAATAGTAAAGAGACTTTGTGCTATGCAGTAAGAAATGACTTCCCGTAGGAAATAGAATAAACGGGGAATGGAAAGGAATGTACACAGAAATAACTTCTATAAAAAGTCAGACTGAGAATAGTGTCCCTTTAGGGTATGACAACCCCCCTTGATCTTTAGCTGTAATGATTGCATTGTGTGTCTTGGAATCTTCTGAACACTTAAATTAATTAGCTCTGCCCAGTAATTATCCTTTTTACATGCATTCTTTATTAGCATTGATAATTAAGATTGAGATTTTTCCATGTAGCTCTTGAAAACTCATGCTGTATTGTTGGACAGATCTGGATTTTGGATGTGCCTAATGAATACTTTAGCATTATTTTTGTTCTCAGAGCCTCATTTGGAAGTTTGAATGTACAGTAATACCTCAGTTTG
Organism: Lithobates sylvaticus; assembly: GCA_028564925.1. Classification (NCBI taxonomy): domain Eukaryota; kingdom Metazoa; phylum Chordata; class Amphibia; order Anura; family Ranidae; genus Lithobates; species Lithobates sylvaticus. The sequence continues at coordinate 132,880,308 of CM053035.1, forward strand.
CAAGTAATGCGTTTTGAAAAGACGAGCAAAATGTTTTTTTAAATTTTGACTTGATATGTGAGCGCTGACTTTATATGCGAGTAGTACAATCCATGTAGTAAAGCCGCTGGTGTATGCAGTACTGCATGTGGTCAGAGGTCCAGGGGCACTGGTGTATGCAGTACTGCATGTGGTCAGAGGTCCAGGGGCACTGGTGTATGCAGTACTGCATGTGGTCAGAGGTCCAGGGGCACTGGTGTATGCAGTACTGCATGTGGTCAGAGGTCCAGGGGCACTGGTGTATGCAGTACTGCATGTGGTCAGAGGTCCGGGGGCACTGGTGTATGCAGTACTGCATGTGGTCAGAGGTCCGGGGGCACTGGTGTATGCAGTACTGCATGTGGTCAGAGGTCCGGCGGCACTGGTGTATGCAGTACTGCATGTGGTCAGAAGTCCGGGGGCACTGGTGTATGCAGTACTGCATGTGGTCAGAGGTCCGGGGGCACTGGTGTATGAAGTACTGCATGTGGTCAGAGGTCCGGGGCACTGGTGTATGCAGTACTGCATGTGGTCAGAAGTCCGGGGGCACTGGTGTATGCAGTACTGCATGTGGTCAGAGGTCCGGGGGCACTGGTGTATGCAGTACTGCATGTGGTTAGAGGTACGGGGTGCTGGTGGCTCCTGGCACTTCGTGGAGAACTCTGAGACGCTCGAAGACACTCCCAGCTGAGTGGGGCGGGGCATAATGTGCACCAGAGCACCTGAAAGTGTCAACAGTTCCCAAGTGTCTCCAAGTTCTCCAGGAAGCACTGGGAGCCACCAGCGCCCCCGCACCTCTGTCAGTCTGACTGATCTTGGGGGGAATTGTACTGGGGTACAGACTGATCGGGGGGGGGGCATTATACTGGGTTACATATTGACCCGGTGGGGATTATACTGGGGAACAGCCTGATCTGGGGGGATTTTACTGGGGAACAGATTGACCTAGGGGGGAAGAATTATACTGGGGGAAAGACTGACCTGGGGGGGGGGGAATTATATTTGGGGACAGATTGACCTAGGGGGAAGGATTGTACTGGTGGACAGACTGACCTGGGGTGATTATACGGGGGACAGACTGACCTGGGGGATTATACTGGGGGACAGATTGACCTGGGGGAGGGGGGAGGATTATACTGAGGGACAGACTGACCTGGGGAGATGTACTCGGGTACAGACTGTCCTAAGGGGATTATACCAGGGGACAGACTGACCTGGGGGAAGGAAAGATTACACTGGGGGACAGATTGACCTGGGGAGGATTGTACTAGGGAACAGACTGACCTGGTTTGATTTAATTACACAGCTTAAGCTCCTCCCACAATTAACACAATTTGGCCCCACTCACTGTTCATTACTAGGGATGGGCCGAACGGACCCCTGTTCAGTTTGCACCAGAACTTCCAAACACTGCGTTCGGACCCGAATAATGAACCCTATTAAAGTCAATGGGACCCGAACGTCAAAAATCAAAAGTGCCCATTTTGAAGGCTTATATGCAAATAATTTGGCATACAATGGTTATAGGGGTCCGGGTCCTGCCCTGGGGGATATGTATCAATAAAAAAAAAGTTTGTGAAAAACTTCATTTTTAAATGAGCAGTGATTTTTTTTTTTTTTTTTTTAAAGTGAAAGCCTAAAAATGAAAAAATATTTCCAATATAGTGTCTGGGGGATCCCATTATTCTACCTGTAAAGTGGCAGATCTGTACCATGTCTAGAATCTGCTGCAGCAATAATTGCATTTATAAAGCCCAAAAAAATGAAATTTTCCCTGCAAGCTGTCTTTATTTTGCTCAGCAACAGCTGGGGAGCCAAGTGTGTATGATGAGGCCACTATGTAGTGCACTGGGAACATAATTAGAGATTTTTTGGATGCATTCTGGTGTCACTTTGACTTTGTATAGAAGAAACAGGTGTGTAAAAATTGGTCTTTGGGTGTCGGTGGCGCCTTCCCACCGTAATCCTATTGCTGTAAAAAATTGCAATGATATGCACCTGTCAAACAGGTGCAGAAAAATCCCCCCTGCAATTAGAACACACTAAAGCCCCATACACACGGTCGGACTTTTTCATGGATTCTGTCCGATCGGACAAGGTTGTTGAAAAATCAGACCGTGTGTATGCACCATCGGACAGTGTTCGTCGGTTTGTCCGACGGACAAAGTCTTATCTCCTGCTGGAAAGATTTGCCGTCAACACGGTCCGATCACACCAAATCCGATCGTGTGTACGGTTGTCCGACGGACAAAGTGCTACGCATGCTCAGAAGAAATTCTGTGACGGAAGCGCTCGGTCAGGTAAAACTACCTTTCCTAATCGACACAGCACATTCGTCACGCTGCAATGTTAAAATGTCTTTAATGCAGCGCATTCTCTTTTTCTTTACAATGCAACAAGAATGACATGTTTTAGCTGCTCCTATTCACCCGCACTTCTCACAAACTTAGTTCTTTATTACTTTGCAGCATTTATACACTACATGTTTATTTTTACTCAGATCGTAAAACAATCTTTGTTATTTTTTTACCATGATTTTTTTTTTTTTTTTTTTTTTTTGGGGAATACATATTTGAAGGAGAATTTGTTTTGTTTTTTGGAGGGGGGTTGTATGTCTCAACTTAGCAAAACCACATTATTAACATTTGTATTTCTTGCTTAAATTTACTAGGAGTTTGTTGGTTGTTGGTGCCCCTTGTTAATTATACTTTCGGATTAGTGAAATGTACCTGCCTACTCAAAGAAAAACTGTCATTGTAGAAAAGTAAAACACAATAGTCAATGATTATTTCAAATCCAAAAAACATTTATTTAGGTCTCAGCAACAAACCAAAGAGGAACGCAGCCATGGTGAAACTTGGGGAATTTGCAAAGCCTTGGACACCCATGGCAACCATCATTTTACAGGCTTAAACAATTGGGGGCATGAAGAGTACCTATCTAAATAATAAGGGAGCGCAATCTGGTCCTGAAGTCCAAAACATCCGGAACTGCAGCAGATGCCATCTAGGTCCCCAGGCTCTGGTCCTACGAGAGGCTCCATCTTCTCTCAGACCAGACTGAATCAAGGTCATCACTCTCTTGTCTTCCTTGTACGCTTCCTTCCACGCCGTGGTGCTGGTGCTGGTGGGGTGGCAGAAGGAGGAGGAGGAGGAGGCGGAGCAAGGTCACTCTCGCAAACATGTGTGAGTGGAGTCATCTCCCCAGCCATCCCCTCATTTAGTATTTTGAGGATGGCCTCCTCACACATGCTGCGTTGCCCCGCCTCCATACCCGTAAATTTACTGCCAACCAAGGAGGCAAAGGCCTCCTCGTAGGTGGGTGTGGCATAGAGGGAGGCTGAGGCATCTCTGATCAGCTGGAGCGCTGACTCTCCCACCTCCCCCATGTTTTTCGCCCTTCTGTAGGGAAGGCGGAGGGGAGAGACTTGGGAGACAGTCAGGCTCCTACGCCTACCCCCCTCTTGGCTGCCACTACCCCCTGCCTCCTCCTGACTGCCACCTTCCACAGCCACCTCCTGGCTGAGGTCTTCCTGTGTATGAAAAAGGGACATAGTTTCAGTTATTTGTTCATCAAACACACACAATTCTCATCTAGTGACTGTTGCAAAATGTTTACAAATAGAAAACCATACAATTCTCTGCCCTGCAGTTTAGATTCTTCCCAAAAATGTCTCCAACACCACTGTCTGTTGATATGTCAATCACGTTAGGAACTAAGCAATTGGGGATCCTGAATTAACTGAACATCATTCATTATTCCCCAAACTGGTTACAAAACTACTATACCTGGAACAAGCTGGGCTCTTGCACATATTCCATACTGGAAGGCCCAGGTTGGTCCTCGGAAGCCTCATCAGGGGTGGCGTGCGTGGAAGGACGCGTGCAAGGAAGAGTCGAGAGTGACTTCCTGACAGTAGCCTGGTCTTTGAGAAAGTGGAGCCTTTCATAGTACCAGAGCGTGGGGACATGGACATCAGCTGCTGCAGCTCCAGATGCTAGTGACTTCCGGACCTTATTGCGCTCCCGGAAATAGGTACTCTTCATGTTGTTGATCTTCACTTTTAAGTTTGCCACGGTTGCCATGGGCAGGGTAGGCTTTACAAATGCCACAAGTTTCAGCAGGGCTGCGTACCTCTTTGGTCTGTTGCTATAATCCCTGTGTTTCGCCTGCCATAAGAGGGGGAATTGCCGGTATTTATCAATGAAGAGGGGTAGAAAGCTCACGTCGTAGAAGGCCTCCATCACCTCTGCAAGACACAACGCCACACCAAACAATATAAATAATGTCAGCCTAAACTCTCCTAATCTTCTCCATAAAGAAGCCTCAAGTTCTAATCAGTCTAGGCTAGTTATGTACCAACGTCAAATTGTACCTTTGTTTGTAGCGATCGTCTCGTGCGTGAGCTTTCTCTCCCCTCGTCTCCCAGATCGTGGCTACGACACAGGCGTGTGACGTTTTATATACAGTGCGCATGCGTCAAACTCCGCCCGCCCCTGACGATCTTTCTCGTCTATTCCCCACCCCTTCTCTTTACGGCGCAGTGGGGAGAGCACATGGCGGGGACACAGCAGGTGCGCCCCAAATATCCCCCCAACGAGGAGGAGGACGAGGAAAGTCCGGAGGCAGAAACGTCCCGATCCCGGAGCCTGAAATTCAAGGCCTCAAATATGTCATTTGGAGAAATGTTGGAGATGGTGGACATATTAAAGAGGAGCGACTATGATGGGAAGTATGGGCCTTACCTCAACCCCAATGTCCGCAAGGCCAAGATCATGTCTAAAGTTGTGAGAAGGCTGTACAATAATTTTGGGGTACAACGATCCAAGGAGCAACTGAGGAAACGCTGGTCAGACCTGAAACTGAGGGAGGCCGATCAGTACAGAAAGATCAAGCGAATTCTTCAAAAAAGTAAGTAGTTGTGTTTTGTGTTTGATTTCTTGCTTGCATACTGCTCCATGTGGTTTGATTTTTACAAAGTTGTACATTCCAAAATGGCCACTTTCATGTTCGTCTGTGCATTCGATCGTACTCAGCCTCGATCTTTCTGCCACTGTCATGGTCGTGTGTGTGTCCATTCGATCGTACGCAACCTCGAACGTTCGGCCACTTATAATACGTGGTTTGGTGTTTTTTTTGGGGAAAGGAAGTTTGTTCTCACTAGAAATGTCATCAAGAATGTAAAGCCAATTTATTCAATGTAAAGGAGAGGTCACCCAGTAGCTGTTTACCCATCTGGACTCTAGAGCACTAGTGCTGGGACACCCAAACCCCCTTTTTATTAGGCTTTTCCACACATGTGCTCCAGTGGATACTAGAGGGGTGTCTCCATCACACAAACTTCTACCAAAAAGCTAGTCAGTTTAGCACCTTTACAAAGTGACTACATTCATGTTGTTGGCATTTGTAACTGGCCAAACTAAAATAGTGTCCGTCACTTTCAAGCAATGTTTGTCATTTCCTATTTCTGCCCTCAATAGATAGTCTTGCTAAATCTTCCTTTTGTACATTCTCATAGGGGAGCGAAAACTTGGGCCGTCTGCGGAAACCCCCAAACCAACACCTCCCAAAAAAGGGGAAAGAGCAGAAGCAGAGGAGGAGGAGGAGGAGGAAGGAGAGATCATCGAACTTGGAGAAATTGTCACCACAACAGGTGAGTGTGGGAGAACCCAGCTACTGGTAAGCTAATCCATGTATGGCTGCCTCATTTCCAACACCCCATTTTTGTTTGTTTGTGGTTTTTAGGTGACGTGGATGTTGAGGAAGAAAAATCGCACTTTACCACAGAGAGTGCCCACGTACTCATCGGGGAGATAATGGTCTGCAATAGAGATCTAGATTACATAAAGCAAAACATCAATGATGTTCAACAAAAATTGAAGAACATCATTGATGTTTTAGGAAAAATATGAAAACGCACCAAGTAATTAACACACATTTGTGCCAGCTTCTGAACACATTTGCAACTTAAAAACTGTGTGAAATTTGGAACATGCACACATTGTGTCCACATGTGCTAGCTCCCATCATGGTGGATGAATGGCAAAGTTTTTTTGGGGGTGCAAACACTTTACGAACTACGAAAGTGGTTGTGGTGAAGGGGTTGCACCCCCAAAAAACGTCCATTCATCCCCATGATGGAAAATGGCACTTTTGAAGCTTCTAGGCATGTGTTTTACCATCTAATGACCATTTTCAGACCCAAATTGTGTGCATGTTCTAAATTTCCACTTTCCGGGGGTGACCCCCCCATGTGATGAAGGCAAGATCAAACACACTTTGAACATATAGTCATGTCTGATCTTGTCTTCACTTTACAAAGTTGAACTTTCCTAGTTCATAGGTTTTGTTTTGCTCCATGCCTGGTTTTACCAATTGCGGAATGTTTGTTAAACAATGTTGTAAATAACCAAGATGTTGTCAGTTTTGGCGTGAAGATTGTAAACGCACTTGTGAATGTTTTCCTAGTAAACTTTTTTATTTTTCTAAATGTGTGGCTTCCTTATTTAAAAAACACAATGCATTATGTATGTAAAATGTAAAGGATATGGGGGGCAATGGGTGTTATTTACTAAAGGCAAATCCACTTTGCACTGCAATTGTCTTGCCCAGGGAACTTTTTCAATGCACTTGTAGAGCATAGCGGATTTGACTTATGTAAATGACACCCACAGTGCTTTGTACGAAAACACGGAGCACAGCATTTTTGAGAATACACACATGTCAGACCTGGTGATGAAAAGGAGTATTTTGGGTGTCAGTTATGCAGTACAAACCTTCTCTAGACCAAAGATTAGGAAGCAAACACACAACATGAGAATAATCTTTTTGGGAAGAAGAGACTGTTACCTCCTTTTGCCCAGAAAGTGCATTCCCACTGTCGAAGGCAAAGGGAAAAAATGTCAAGGTAAAATAAGCTAAAAAGAAGACTGAAATGACAAGAAATCATAGGTTGGTTAAAATATCAGATTTATTAAAAAATGCCTCTCACACATCGTCAGGCAGAGCAATGGCCCCCCTACCCACAAAGTACTCCATATATTGCTCGCGGACCACGCGGGCATTTAGAGGGGGCAAGCCTGGACGTGCCACTTGAAGGGCTGTGAGGTCCGCATTTGGAGGGCCCTCCACATCTGGGCCAACGGGCACCACATAGTTCCTGTTATGTCTTTTGAGGAAGTTGTGCAATATGCAACAGGCAAGAACTATGTGGTTCAGTTTGTATTCCGCCAAGTTAAATGCCGTCAGGAACAGGCGGAAGCGGCTGGCCAGGATGCCAAAAGTGTTCTCCACCACTCTTCTGGCTCTGGCCAGCCTGTAGTTGAAGACCCTCTGGTCCGGGGTGAGGGTCCTCATCGGGAACGGCCTCATCACATGGGGAGTCAACGCAAACGCTTCATCTGCGACAAAGACGAAGGGGAGTCCTTCGGCATTCTCCTCTGGAGGTGGCAAGCACAGACTGCCACTTTGGAGACGCCAGTAGAACTCCGTGTGCGTAATGGCACCACCATCCGAGATCCGGCCGTTCATCCCCACGTCCACATACATAAACTCGTATGTTGCCGACACCACCGCCAACATCACTACACTATTAAACCCTTTATAATTATAATAGTAGGACCCCGAGTTGGGCGGTGGGACGATGCGGACGTGTTTCCCATCAATTGCCCCTCCGCAGTTAGGAAAGTCCCAACGGCTGGCAAAGTGGGAGGCCACAGTCTGCCATTCCTGTGGCGTGGAAGGGAACTGTGGAGTGAAACAAGAAAAAAAAATTAGTCACTTTGCACTTAAACATTGCAAGCAGATTAGACAATCAACATCTTGGAGCAAGAGCATTGTATAAAATTGGAGGCTGGAAAGTATTTGCACAGAAAAGTAGAGGCTCCCCTTCACAGATTACTCACCCCCCATCAATCCCCCCACTTCTGATGGGCCATTGGCAATAACTAGGGTTTTGGGGGGGGGGCAGGTAACCCTCTGCACTTCATTGATTGGCAAATGGCTCAATAATGTGTGCTAGTTTGGCCAGACCCTCTGTACTTAACACTATTGGCAGCCCCCAGGAAAGATAAAATAACATTTCAACCCCCCCCCCCCCCCCCCCAAAAAAAGGCAGGCACATTGTGACATTCTGAAATTACCAAGCAAGCTAATAGGAGGGAAAGAAGACAAAAAATTAGGAAATGGAAAGTATGGAGGCAGCCCCTTGCACTACATGCTTTGCTGAATTCATCCCTAAAGATGCCCACTATAAAGAGGTAGGTATATAGTGTGTATGGACCTTGGGAAAGCCAGCAGATAAAGGATTGGTACCATCTGACAGAGCAGTTGGGGGAGGGGGTTCCTAATGAGTTTGCCACCCCCCCCCCACCAAAAAAAAAAAAATCTAAAGGGGCTCTACATGAAGTGAACCACACAGCAAACATTTGTGCATATTTTAGGGGGTGTTTGGGGGCAAACAATACTATGCAGCAGACAAAAGACATTGATTAAGTGACTAGGCCATAGGTGTCTATTGGGGCAGAAGAGCATGCTGGGGAGGTAAGTGAAGGGAAAAATGCATGAAGGAGAAAAGGGGCACAGCATATTAGAACATATTGCAATCATGGTAATTAGGGAAGGAGGTCAAAAATAGAAGACATTAGCAAACAGAGCATACATAGAAGGGAATAGTCAAGTAGAAATGTTACCTTAATATAGTCCTCCTGCAGGACCTGAATGATGGCAGAACAGGTCTCTGGAATAATGATTCCCAGGGCCTGGGGAGAGATACCTGAAGAGAACTTCAAATCCTGAAGACTTCTCCCTGTCGCCAAGTACCTCAACGTGGCAACAAGCCTCTGCTCCGGAGTAATGGCTTGTCTCATGCAGGTATCCTGCCGGCTGATAAAGGGGGTCAGCAAAGCCAAAAGACGGTGAAAATCGGGGTCCGTCATCCTGAGAAAGTTCCTGAAATCATCAGGATTATTCTCCCGGATCTCACGAAGCAAAGGCATGTGCGAGAATTGGTCACGCTGAAGCAACCAATTCTTGGTCCACATACTCCTCGTCACTCTGTTCATGGACGGGTCTTGGGTCAAAGCTAAAAGCCCGACACCAATTCCGCGTACAGCACGAACTCGGCGACGAGTACGCACGGGAAACATCGCTCACAAGGTCACAAAAGGTCGGCTGGTCAGAACGGACAAACAGAAAGCACCGATAAACAGCAAGGCCTGAAAGAACGAAATGAATACCAGCAACGAGCAGACAATAAGCAGTGAAAATCAAAGCGTCCTATATCAAGATATAGGCCGCAATGACCAACAAATGCGAACTGACTACACGCACTAATAAACAGATACGCACGACAAGCACAAACTGAAGAGCAGTAACGATCTGAGTCAGAAAACTGAGAAGCGCGAATCTTAAGTCACCAAACTTCGACTAACTCTCGATAAACACGGGATCAGCAGAAGGAGCCCAACGGGTGCCTGACGTGGTGCTGAACTTCCCTTTTGTAATCTCGTGGACGACGACTTACGTCACGACGTTCTTCCGGACCGGATATTCCGACAACGTAGTCCGACCGTGTGTACGCAACACCAACATCGGACAAAGTACGACGGACAAAATCCGACCGACCTGGTCCGCGGATTGTCCGACCGTGTGTATGGGGCTTTAGGGAACACAGGTAACCCCTTCATTGCCCCTAGTGTTAACCCCTTCCGTACCAGTGACATTTATACAGTAATCAGTACATTATTATAGCACTGATCGCTGTATACTTGTCAATGGTCCCAAAAATGTGTCAAAAGTGTCCAATTTTTCAGCGCAATATTGCAGTCCCGATAAAAATGGCAGATCACCGCCATTACTAGTAAAAAAAAAAAATTATAATAAAAATGCCATAAATCTATCCCCTATTTTGTAGACGCTATAACATTTGCACAAACCAATCAATATACGTTGATTGCGATTTTTATTACCAAAAATATGTAGAAGTATACATATCGGCCTTAGCTGAGGAAAAAATTGGCTTTTTTATAAAAAAAAAATTGGGGATAGTTATTATAGCAAAAAGTACAAAATATTGTGTTTTATTCAAAATTGTCGCTCTTTTTTGTTTATAGCACAAAAAATAAAAACCGCAGAGAATATCAAATACCACCAAAAGAAAGCTCTATTTGTGGGAAAAAAGGGACGTAAAATTTGTTTGGGCACAACGTCGCACGCACGCGCATTTGTCAGTTAGAGCGACGCATTGCCGTATCGCAAAAAATTGCCTGGTCATTGAGCAGCCAAATCTTCCAGGGCTGAAGTGGTTAAACCTGCAGTAACGCACACAGAACTATATGGCGTTAAACTGGCATTAACATACACAGAAGTAAATGGCGTTAAACTGGCATTAACGCACACAGAACTGTATGCCATTAAACTGGCAGTAACGCACACAGAACTATATGGCGTTAAACTGGCAGTAACACACAGAAAACTATATGGTGTTAAACTGGCAGTAACACACACAGCAGTAACGCAATCAAACAGACGGTGTTTAACCATAACTACACTGATGCTATCTAAACTGTCCCTACTCTAGCTATACACTAATGTAAAGATTACTGGCACGGACTCACTACACTGAAACTATATGAGCGGTCCCTACTCTACACTATTGTATGTATGAATGACACGGTCTGACTACACTACAGTGAAACTATCTGAGCTGCCCCTACTTTAACTACACACTATGGAAAGCTGAATGATAGTCCTCCTCACTACACTCACACTATCCCTAGACTGACACTAAACTAATATTCTACACTGACAATTGAAGCAAAATAGCACAATATAGCACACTAACTAACTAATAGCATTGAACAGAGCCCAGCCCGAACTTATGCTTGGGCTGAACCGTTCACCCATCCCTATTCATTACTACTCTCCTTGGGGCACGCAAAGATGTCCCAGATCTTTTACCATCGTATAGTGTATACGACCACAATGGTGAATAAATGGCAAGGTGTGCGGGCCGGTTGGTTCTCACAGGGAAGTGTTTTTTCCTTTACAATAAAAAACAAACAATTAAAAAACAATTAACCACTGTATTTGTTCCACTAATTTGGCTTGATATGAAGGGTGAATGTTCACCAAGGAATTCTAGGTGGAAGTTAGGTGAATCGATCGTTGAATTTCTGTAAAATAGACTCCATAATCTTAATATCTTTGTTCTGTTCTGAGCCATACAAACTTAATTATAGAACTTTTGATATGTATATTTTCTAACAAGTTACATGCGTGCACACATGCTGCAATGTGTGTCAGTGCATGTTGCTCACACCTTTGCTCTGGGTCCCTCCTACAGCTCTGCTCTCTGGTCAGGCTGTGTACAGCATGGTGATGATGCTATTGCTACTTTTGCAAGGAAATATCTGGGTTTGCAAATGTATTAGATCACACAAATTGGGCTTATATTCTTTATACCTGTAGCACTGACCCCCGAAGGAGCTGCTGGTTTTATTGGGCTTACTGTTACCGTCTTTACCTCGTCTCCGTCTAGGGTTTCCCGTGGTAGATGGCCCAAAGAAATGTAGAAACTGACACTTTATCTTCCTTTTTGGGTTATTTATTCAAAAGATAAAACAGTCTCTTAAATGTAGGGTATAAGGTTAGGGTGAAAGTTCAGGTACTTTTGGAACTGCAAAGATAGAAAGTCTCTTTTAGAATTAACCCAGAGAATAACTGTTTCACAGCTGGATTATCACAACCTCCAGATAGACTTCCTCTCACTAGGCCTAGCAGCCGGTGAAGTGTTAGATAAAGCAAAAGTCTCTGCCACAGACTTGAATGTAGAACACTTGAGAAAAGTCTCTGCCACAGACTTGAATGTAGAACTGAGGGACTTAGACAAATTTAGAGAGCTATCATAAGGTACCAGTATCTTGCAGCCGGTCCGGCGATACCATATGAGTGTACATCCATAAAGTGTCCTTCAACTGAGCCTCCAGGCTCCTTCAGAGAAACCAGCCTTGTGCATGGCCCTCTCCCAAGGAGTCCTCCCCTGGATGCTTCTCCAGTTGCTGGGCCTCTCCTGAGATGAGACAGCACCGGACCACTCTTGGATAATTAGGCCCCGATATCCATTCAGGCCTGTCCCTGCAGTTGCTTTGCCTCGGGCTATCCAGCCCCGAGGCTTGAAATTGCATGGATCCGCACCCATGGCCAGGAGGGCCATGAGGGCTGGTCAGGAGGACCAGGACCAAACAGACAGAAGATATCTTCTGGACCGGAACCCCGAAACACGTGATCGCAGCACCTTAAATACCACCTCCCAGAATCACAGCAGGATGACACTCCCACTGGGCTGGTTCCGAGAAAAGAATGGTATAATGGTAATGGAATACACCCAGCCAAACTGCGTTCTCATACTTGCCGGCGGTGACAGCGACACCTGCAACCAAGGAGAACTCAACTCAAGAACTCAAGTGCAATTCCAGCTAGACTGATACTGAGACCATAATTTGGCATAATTAGCCCTAAAAAACAACTGTGGTTTCAGGAACATTAACTTTGAAAAACACATAGCGTGTGCTCGTCAGGAGCCAGCGCTACATACCTATTGAGGAATATATATAAGCTACATTTTTTTTTGCCCAGTTGTTCAGCTTTATGAGGTGATAATGGCAGCAAGCAGGAGGATAACCATACATTGTAGAAGTCAATATTCTGCATGCTTACTCTCATAGCAGTTTATACTAGCACTGTAAAATGTATTTTGGAAAGCAGTAAAACTAAAATGTCACAGCTGCGTGGTATTTCCATAAACTGAATCTGCAATCTGGCTGAATAAATGACAGCGAGCGTTTTTTCGGGATGTTTCATATTTTAGATTAGCTCTAATACTGCTCATGCGGATGCTATGAAGCCTGGCTCAGGACCCAGAAAAAAACATTTACTTGTTTATACATCACTTACACTTTGCAGTTTCCCTGGATTGCTGGAATGCATCCATAGGTTAGTCACTGGGCCAGATCATCAAATCTGTAATAAAAGGGATTTTCCAGAATGAGCTGAAACCAGCCTGCATCTTCTGACTTCACTGGGTTGTAACATGGAAGGAACTTTTCTGTCTAATAAGTAACTGGGTGACTGTTGTATTGTGGTTTCTTATGAAATGAAGTCAAAGGTCATTAAAAGCCACTATTGGAAGTAAAATAACAAGATTAACCTGAGAGATGCAGGCAGAATCCAAACTCACTCATAACTCTCACACTTTTGAGGTGCTTCAGCCCGGTTCCAAAAGAATTAAAAGCCAGAAGCTACAAAAACTGGAATGTGCCGACTTTTAATAAGAAGATGCTCACCTGTCCAGGGATCCAGCGCTGTCTTCACATGGGCTGGTTCTTTGCTGGTCTTTGCATTCCCAGTGCCTTTGTGCATGAGTGAACAGTCCCACAGACTCTTGGGATCTTTGAGTTCCAGAAGATTGCAGGCAGGGCAGGAGGCCGAACTTCCAATCATATCACCTAGGCCAGTGATGGCGAACCTTGGCACCCCAGATGTTTTGGAACTACGTTTCCCATGATGCAAACTTACACTGCAGAATGCATGAGCATCATGGGAAATGTAGTTCCAAAACATCTGGGGTGCCAAGGTTCGCCATCGCTGACCTAGGCAATCCAGGCAGAAGTGGGAGTGGGTACCTGTTAAAACTACCGTATTTAAAATCTGGGGAAAATGGGGGGTGCATGTTATACGCCGATACCCCGCCGTTTGAAAGCTTTTCCACTGTTTGAAAGCTTTTCTGCCGTTCTCGGCGGCGATCGGCTATCTTCGGCCGTTCTCGGCTATCTTCGGCCGTTCTCGGCTATTTTCACCAGCTCTCGGCCGTCCTCGGCGGCTTTCGGAAAGCCGAAAATAGCCGAGAACGGCCGAAGATAGCCGGGAACGGGAGCGGGAACGGGAGTGCGGCCGAAAATACCCAAAAGACAGCCGAGAACTAACGAGCGCCGCCGAGATACACAGGACATCCGCTCTGTATCTCGGCGGCACCATTTTTAAAAGAAAAAAGACAGACAAGGCTGCAAATGACACAATCAATAATTCAATCAATAATTCAATAATAATTCAATCACTATCAAACTACAATCAATCACTATCAATAGTGCAAATGACTGACAATGCTGCAAATGACAGACAAGGCTGCAATGCAAGGCTGCAAATGACACTGACAAGGCTGCATTGATGGGCATTTAAATGTAAGTTTTTTTTCTTAAACTTCCCTCCTAAAAGTTTTTTTCTTTTAAATTACCTCCTAAACTTGGGGTGCGTGTTATACGCCGATAAATACGGTAGGTACCTGCTACCCCTTAAAAAAAATTATGTTCTAAATGTAATTTTAACTGCTTCAGCCCCGGATCATTTGGCTGGCCAAAGACCAGAGCACTTTTTGCGATTCGGCACTGCGTCGCTTTAACTGACAATTGCGCGGTCGTGCGACGTGGCTCCCAAACAAAATTGATGGCCTTTTTTTTCCCACAAATAGAGCTTCCTTTTGGTGGTAGTTGATCACCTCTGCGTTTTTATTTTTTGCGCTATAAACAAAAAAAGGGTGACAATTTTGAAAAAAAAACACATTATTTTTTACTTTTTGCTATAATAAATATCCCCCAAAAATATATTAAAAAAACATATTTTTTCCTTAGTTTAGGCCGATACGTATTCTATATATTTTTAGTAAAAAAAATCACAATAAGCGTTTATTGATTGGTTTGCGCAAAAGTAATAGCGTCTACAATATAGGGGATAGATTTATGGCATTTTTATTAATAATTTTTTTTTCTAGTAATGGTGACGATCAGCGATTTTTATCGTGACTGCGACATTATGGGGGACACGTCGGACAATTTTGACACATTTTTGGGACCATTGGCATTAATACAGCGATCAGTGCGATTAAAAATGCATTGATTACTGTAAAAATGACACTGGCAGTGAAGGGGTTAACACTAGGGGGCAGTGAAGGGGTTAATGTGTGTCCTAGTTTGTGTTCCAACTGAAGGGGGATGGGGACTGTGCAGGGAAACTAACAGATCGTCTGTTCATACTCTGTATGAACAGACGATCTGTCAGTTCTCTGCTCAGAGAACCGGAAACTGTGTGTTTACACACACAGTTCCGGTTTCTCCGTTTGTCCCGAGCGATCGCGGGAGCCCGGCGGTGATCGAGACCGCCGGGCACTCGCATCGGCTCTGGTAGTGGCCACAGGGTAAAGCGACATTCCATAACGTCGTTCTGACCCAGCCGTGCCATTCTGCCACAGAACAACTGCGTCGACTGGTCGGCAAGTGGTTAAGGCTGGTCGAAGAACAGAACATCTCCTTTTGCATGAAGTTCCGCTTCAAATAGTAATGATGTTCTTGATAATAGGCTCTCAATCTGATGTATGTGCAGCTCAGGGGAGCCTACTGACAGAATTATGGGCTCTTCTTCAGCTTGTTATAAAAATCTTTATAATAATGCAGTTTTAAAAAATAATAAAAAAGGGTCCAATTAACCATTTTTAAAATCACCAGGGATTGTCTTAAAAAATAACTAAATAAAAAAAAAAAAAAAATATTTATATACTGTACATATCACATAAAGTATAAGTTCACCTTTTCACAAAAATTGAAAAGGCGAACACTCTACACCATCCTCATATGCTCAGTCTTCTCTGCACTTACCTTTATGGGTGATTAGCTGGAACTGCACATGCCGCCAATTTAGCGGTCCATGAATCTGAACCCCCGCTGCTCTTCTTCCCCTTATTTCAGTAGTTCCAGGACGGATCAGAATGATTCCAGTTGGTCAGCACCAGCATACGACTGTTTTAATCAATTCAAATTGCTCTGATCCATCCTGGAAGTAGAGCAGGGTTTTTCATTTCCCGGGCTGCTACACTGGCTTTGAGGGCACTGGCAGCTCATCACCCATGAAAGTAAGCGCAGCCGGGGCTGGAGGGTGGGAATGGTGTGGGATGTTAGTTCACCTTTTCATTTTTTGGGAACTTACACTTTTAACTCTCTAATCACATAATTTATATGGTGTACCACTAGACTTACACTGTAACTAGCAACAGGCCCGTCGCGACAGGACAGGCAAAACAAGCAATAGCTTGGGGCCCCGAGCTGTCCTGGGGCCCCAGCCACGCCGCCGGCCGCCGCTTCCTATAAGCAGGGCCGTCTTTAGCGAAGGGCAAACGGGGCACATGCCCTGGGCCCAATCTTTGTAGGGGGGCCCGCGCTACCTGTGAATTGGGGCCCCGCTGATGGCTTTGCAGAGTGCACAGAGGATACGGGAGGCTGTATTCCTGATCTAGCCAGCAGAGAGGGGGCGGGGCTGGGAGCTCCACTGACCCCGCCCCATGTAGCCTGTATGTTCGGTTAGAGCAGTGATCAGAGTGGGTGCGTCAGTGGAGCTCCTGGCCCCTCTATACTGGCTGGGGAATACAGAGGTCTGGGGGCGGGGCCGGGAGCTCCACTAACGCTCCCACTCCGATCACTGCTCTAACTACAGCCGCTCTGTTCAGAGTGGAGCTCCCAGACCGGCCCCCTCTCAGCTGGCTAGCGTGCGAATACAGCCTCCTGTGTCCTCTGTGCACTCTGTAAAGCTGTCATAGGGGCCCCAATTCACAGGTAATCTCATGCAGTATGTCTGAAGTCTGGTAATCTCATGCAGTATGTCAGCAGTCTGGTAATCTCATGCAGTATGTCTGAAGTCTGGTAATCTCATGCAGTATGTCAGCAGTCTGGTAATCTCATGCAGTATGTCAGTAGTCTGGTAATCTCATGCAGTATGTCCGCAGTCTGGTAATCTCATGCAGTATGTCTGCAGTCTGGTAATCTCATGCAGTATGTCAGCAGTCTAGTAATCTCATGCAGTGTGTCAGCAGTCTGGTAATCTCATGCAGTATGTCCGCAGTCTGGTAATCTCATGCAGTATGTCCGCAGTCTGGTAATATCATGCAGTATGTCAGCAGTCTAGTAATCTCATGCAGTGTGTCAGCAGTCTGGTAATCTCATGCAGTATGTCAGCAGTCTGGTAATCTCATGCAGTATGTCTGCAGTCTCTGGTAATCTCATGCAGTATGTCAGCAGTCTGGTAATCTCATGCAGTATGTCAGCAGTCTCTGGTAATCTCATGCAGTATGTCAGCAGTCTGGTAATCTCATGCAGTATGTCAGCAGTCTCTGGTAATCTCATGCAGTATGTCCGCAGTATGGTAATCTCATGCAGTATGTTAGCAGTCTGGTAATCTCATGCAGTATGTCCGCAGTCTCTGGTAATCTCATGCAGTATGTCCGCAGTATGGTAATCTCATGCAGTATGTTAGCAGTCTGGTAATCTCATGCAGTATGTCTGCAGTCTCTGGTAATCTCATGCAGTATGTCAGCAGTCTGGTAATCTCATGCAGTATGTCCGCAGTCTCTGGTAATCTCATGCAGTATGTCAGCAGTCTGGTAATCTCATGCAGTATGTCTGCAGTCTCTGGTAATCTCATGCAGTATGTCAGCAGTCTGGTAATCTCATGCAGTATGTCCGCAGTATGGTAATCTCATGCAGTATGTCCGCAGTATGGTAATCTCATGCAGTATGTTAGCAGTCTGGTAATCTCATGCAGTATGTTAGCAGTCTGGTAATCTCATGCAGTATGTCCGCAGTATGGTAATCTCATGCAGTATGTTAGCAGTCTGGTAATCTCATGCAGTATGTCCGCAGTATGGTAATCTCATGCAGTATGTTAGCAGTCTGGTAATCTCATGCAGTATGTCCGCAGTATGGTAATCTCATGCAGTATGTCCGCAGTCTGGTAATCTCATGCAGTATGTCCGCAGTATGGTAATCTCATGCAGTATGTCAGCAGTCTGGTAATCTCATGCAGTATGTCCGCAGTATGGTAATCTCATGCAGTATGTTAGCAGTCTGGTAATCTCATGCAGTATGTCCGCAGTATGGTAATCTCATGCAGTATGTTAGCAGTCTGGTAATCTCATGCAGTATGTCAGCAGTCTGGTAATCTCATGCAGTATGTCCGCAGTATGGTAATCTCATGCAGTATGTTAGCAGTCTGGTAATCTCATGCAGTATGTCCGCAGTATGGTAATCTCATGCAGTATGTTAGCAGTCTGGTAATCTCATGCAGTATGTCCGCAGTATGGTAATCTCATGCAGTATGTCCGCAGTATGGTAATTGTGACGGACCTAGCCGGGACACGGGCTGTTGGAGGGGACTGAGTGCGAGCCTGTTGCCTTGTGATTATGGGCCCTGGCATTTGGGGGAACAGTGCTCTTTGAGCTGCAAGCCTGGGACCCCTGAGCTGGTGATACTTGGATTCAGGTCCATGCTGGCCCCCCAATACACATAGAATCTGTATGTGTATTTGGCATATTAGCAAGAGACGCTAATGTCATGACTCATGAACTCCAGCCACCTGTGTTATGTAATTGAGTATAGTCTGGCTTGTAGAAGTGTTTCACCTATTGTTGTGTGTGCTAATTAACCCTGCACTTGAATGAAGGAGCCCAGTGTTGATTAAGATAATTAGCTCATGCTAATTAGGTTAGGCTTGAGTCATCTGTCAACTGTATATAAGTGTGACATGTCAAATAAAGATTAATTCCTGATGTAGCCTACACTGGTGTTGTCTGGTGACTGGGTGAGCTAAGGGGGTCTTGGATTGTGTGGTACCGGACAGAGGAAGCAGTTACGGCGGACATCTTGGGTACGAGGTCCGTCACAATTGGCTGGCAGCGGTGGGATCGTGCTTCCTTGTCGTGAACACATCCAAACCATCACCTGGATCCAAGGCCCGGATAGCAGAGGTACAGATACGTCATCATGGAAGAGGAATTCGGAAGGAGGTTGCGAGAGATGCGGATACAGCACAGAGGACCAGTATCGGTGCAGGTCCTGCTGGGATGGTATGATTCTGTTCGCCTACAACTCTGGAAAGAAGCGCTAGCCTGTGAGCAGCGACACCAGGGAAAAGTTCTCCCCTCCATCCATGTAAGGTACTGGTCGCAGTATGAAGTACGATTGCTGTTATTGGGGGAACAACCGAAGCAGGAGTGGACAGCTGAGTTAAGCAGGCTGATCCGGGCAGAAATGCGTTTGGACGAGAGCTACAGAGCCCTCCGGTGGTATGTAGCCCAAGTGTGCCCGTGGACAGCGGATGACAGGCCCACGGAAGGCTTTGATTATAATGGCCTGGGATTGTTGTACTGGAGGCTGTCCGAGGACCCCGACTTTGGGAATGATCTGGAGTGGCGTTTGGAGGAAATAATGGAGCACAGAGAGCAAAGATTGAACGTCTCGGAAGTGCTCTGGGCACAGGAAGATTTGGAGTTCCTGGCCGCTCAGGAATGGGAGCTTGAGATCGCCTACATACAGCTGCTAGACACTGCTCAGCAGCAGGGTGGGGCTCCCTTTGCCTGGGACTATGAGGAAATACCAGCAGACAGCTCTGAAATCCTGGCTGAAGAGTCGGCGATGTGGCATAGTAACAGAGTGCTTTGCCCACCTGCCCCCGCAGCTATGGACGCGGAGGTCTTATGGCGGATGCAGGAAGTGCTGACAACAGGGCAGAGCTCTGCTAACCTCTGCCCAGCACCGATGGCATCTTCTAGGTTCCACGGACAGGTGGTGAACCTCTATCCCCAGCCATCAGTTGTAGAGACTGGGGATTTAATAGACTTTTCTGCTGAGGAAAAACAACCTCATGAGCCTCCATCAGAAGAGCTGGTATTAGGGCCAAACTTCACTGAGCTCTGCCCAGCACCAACGGCAGTATCCGTGGAGTTACAAGGAACTTCTCCAGCTGAAGCGCAGGTCACCGGACAGAGGGTCCAAGACCTCTGCCCCACACCGGTGGCAGTTATGGAGGCTCAGGGTGAGAAGGTGGCAATCACTTCCCAGCAGCAGATACAGGGGGAGAAGGGAGAGGAGGTGTTTGTCGTCCCTCCCCAACAGTTGGCCAGGGTGGAGAAAGCGATCTTTCCTCCCCAGCAAAGATTTGTGCACCTGGGAGACAGTACCAGAGACATGTTGTCCCAGCAGCCAGATGAGGGAATGGAAAAGGAAGCCAGCCTCCTGCCCCAATGGTTTGCCAGAGCGGAGGATGTGGAGTCCCCAGCAGAAGTGCTGGCAACAGGGCAGAGTGCTACCCACCTCTGTCCAGCACCAGCAACAACTGTGGAGTTCCAGGAAGCCGGGGCAGTCGGCCTCTCTCCCCAACAGTTAGCTGGAGGAGATGATGTAGGGAAGCTCCTACACCCACCTGAACTGCTGGCAACGGAACAGAGCGCTGCTGGCCTCTGCCCGCAACTAAAACAGCACAGATTCCCTGTAAAGGTGGATGGGAATGCAGTCTCCACCAGTATACCCCAGGGATGCTGGGTGGTCGGCCCAGATCCCCAACAGCAGGATGGAGTGAGCCCAGTCACCCTGTCTTCTCTCCAGCGGCTGAAAAGACTCCAGGGAGAAGGGCCAGTCCAGGCCTCTCCCCAGCGGCAGATATGTTCTTTGAGAGAGGCAGAGGTTGGCTGGGTGAGTGCTCTGTTTGAAACAATTTGTTTGGGGTACTGTGTGGGTACAGGCATTAGAGCACTGGAACCACTGACTAACTTCGGAGTCAACCCGTCTGGGGTCTCCTCCTGTGTTAGTCTCCTGCCGAAAGGGGAGAAATGTGACGGACCTAGCCGGGACACGGGCTGTTGGAGGGGACTGAGTGCGAGCCTGTTGCCTTGTGATTATGGGCCCTGGCATTTGGGGGAACAGTGCTCTTTGAGCTGCAAGCCTGGGACCCCTGAGCTGGTGATACTTGGATTCAGGTCCATGCTGGCCCCCCAATACACATAGAATCTGTATGTGTATTTGGCATATTAGCAAGAGACGCTAATGTCATGACTCATGAACTCCAGCCACCTGTGTTATGTAATTGAGTATAGTCTGGCTTGTAGAAGTGTTTCACCTATTGTTGTGTGTGCTAATTAACCCTGCACTTGAATGAAGGAGCCCAGTGTTGATTAAGATAATTAGCTCATGCTAATTAGGTTAGGCTTGAGTCATCTGTCAACTGTATATAAGTGTGACATGTCAAATAAAGATTAATTCCTGATGTAGCCTACACTGGTGTTGTCTGGTGACTGGGTGAGCTAAGGGGGTCTTGGATTGTGTGGTACCGGACAGAGGAAGCAGTTACGGCGGACATCTTGGGTACGAGGTCCGTCACAGTAATCTCATGCAGTATGTTAGCAGTCTGGTAATCTCATGCAGTATGTCAGCAGTCTCTGGTAATCTCATGCAGTATGTCAGCAGTCTGGTAATCTCCTGCAGTATGTCCGCAGTCTCTGGTAATCTCATGGCTTTGCATGCATGCGGGGGGGGGGGAGGGTTGGGGGGGCCTCCGTGTCCATTTTGCTTGGGGCCCCCAAATTCCTTCAAACGGCCCTAACTAGCAACATTACAAAGATTCTAATGATGAATTTGGTATGGCTCTGCCAGATATACATACCTCCTAATTGTCCCTCATTTGAAACCAAATCCCTCTGTCCCTCATTTTGGACAGATGTTTGTGGAGGCCTATATATTAAAAGCAGAACATACCAAAGGTGTTACACTACACTAAACCTTTCATAGAAACCTTTTATATTATCACATTAATAGTTTAAAAAGTAAGTAAAAAAGGAACATGAATAAAGTATTATAGGCAATCATTGTCTACTTATTAATTCTCCATGGATCCATGGATAGTTATTAACATTCATGAAGGTCCCCAAGTCATTCCCTGCAAACACCACCTACCCATCCTGAAACTGGCCAAATCAGTGTAGATTGAGGTTAAATACCTCACTTCATTATAGAATTTCTCAGATAACGTATCCTTAAGGGACATCCCTATACTTAGTGTAATTCCAGATACTGCATTATGGAAATCCAATAGTAGCTTAACTCTTGCAAACAGTTGCAAGGAGGTAACAATGTACTTATTCATGCAATTACAGGGGAGACCCGGTTTACCCAGTGATTTATTCTATAGATTCCTACAACTGTGCCATGGCTTGGAGGCACCATCAGGAAAAAGGATAAACCCATCTCTGAATACCCTCTAATAAGAGTATGAAAATCAAAAGATCCCAAAGGATTAAAGTAGATGTAAACCCAATGTCATCCTTTCTAAACTACTGCCATAGGGGTTATCTAGAAGGATATACATGCCTCCTGCATGTATCTTTACCTGTCAAATGTCTCCCCTCTGTCTGTTATGAGACCTGAAAAACTGCAGATTCTGTGGGTGGGTCTGTTGTCTGGAGCTCGGTGGGTGGAGTCGTGATGTCAGTAGACTCCCCGCCCACCTCTACACTCCCCTTATCAACATGCATTTTCTCCTGTGTATTTCTTACACTAAACTTCTGCTATGATCTCTAACATCCAGTGAAAAGACGGGAAAGTAACCACATGACTTCAGCATGCCCAATTATGCTGAGGTGTGGAACATCCAATCCTGGCAGAGCAGCATAAGAAAGGAGTGGGAGGGAGTTAAAAAAGAATGCATGTCTCTTAGGCTAGTGCACGAGATATGTAAATCACCTGTCACTTACAGCAAGGGGGAGGATTTGATAAAGATTTTCTCTGTTTGTCAAGATTTATCTCACTGAACAATAAAAGAGGATAGCTCAGATCTGGATTAACTCTTTGTGGCAAGACTGGGCTCAAATTATAGGAAATCTTATACTCCGAGGGCTTTCACACTGGAGCAGTGCGTTTTAAGGAAGGCAAAAAAACTCCTGCAAGCCGCATCTTTGGAGCGCTGAGGAGCGTTGTATTCACCACTCCTAAACCGCTCCTACCCATTGAAATCAATGGGGCAGCGCGGCTATCCTGCCGGCAAAGCGCCGCTGCAGCGGGCGGTTTTAACCCTTTTTCGGCCGCTAGCGGGAGTTAAAACTGCCCCGCTAGTGGCCGAATACCGCCGCTAAAATTACCGTAAAGCGCCGCTAAAAATAGCGGCGTTTTACCGCTGACGCCCTCACCACTCCAGTGTGAAAGGGGTCTTAGTGGGTCCTGAGGAGTTGAGAACCACTGCTCTAGTTGAATTGCAGTAAGTCTGTGGTGTTTTGCATTAAAATGGTCTATAATTATCTGCTCAACAAGGACTTTGTACTCTCCCTTTAAACAGGTATAATAAAAGAAAGTAACACTTGAAGCTCTTTTTAAATTGCTTAATTTTTCTTATATTTCAGGAGCCATGTTTTATGAAGACATGCCCAATGAAGCATTCGGGCACTTCAGAGGTAAGATCAAACTATTCCATTTAGTGTAATGACGTGGTTTTGCATCAATATACACTATATTACCAAAAGTATTGGGACACCTGCCTTTACCCACACATGAAGTTTAATGGCATGCCAGTCTTCGTCCGTAGGGTTAAATATTGAGTTGGCCCACCCTTTGCAGCTATAACAGCTTCAACTCTTCTGGGAAAGCTGTCCACAAGGTTTAGGAGGGTGTCTATGAGAATGTTTGACCATTCTTACAGAAGTGCATTTGTGAGATCAGGCACTGATGTTGGGCGAGAAGGCCTGGCTCACAGTCTCCACTCTAATTGATCCCAAAGGTGTTCAATCGGGTTGAGGTCAGGACTCTGTGCAGGCAAGTCAAGTTCCTCCACCCCAAACTCGCTCATCCATGTCTTTATGGACCTTGCTTTGTGCACTGGTGCGCAGTCATGTTGGAACAGGAAGAGGCCATCCCCAAACTGTTCCCATCAAAGTTGGAAGCATGAAATTGTCCAAAATGTCTTGGTATGCCGACGTCTTAAGAATTCCCTTCACTGGAACTAAGGAGCCAAGCCCAACCCCTGAAAAACAGCCCAACACCATAATCCCCCCTCCACCAAATGATTTGGACCAGTGCACAAAGCAAGGTCCATAAAGACATAGATATTTTGGGGTGGAGGAATTTGACATGGGTGGTTTGGGGTGGAGGAACTTGACTAGCCTGCGCAGAGTCCTGACCTCAACCCAATAGAACACCTTTGGGATGAATTAAAGTGGAGACTGCGAGCCAGGCTCTCATCCCCATCAGTGCCTGACCTCACAAATGCCCTTCTGGAAGAATGGTCAAACATTCCCATAGACACTCCTAACCTTTGTG
Organism: Lithobates sylvaticus; assembly: GCA_028564925.1. Taxonomy (NCBI): domain Eukaryota; kingdom Metazoa; phylum Chordata; class Amphibia; order Anura; family Ranidae; genus Lithobates; species Lithobates sylvaticus. Next base: position 132,904,500 of record CM053035.1, read on the forward strand.
GACAGCCTTCCCAGAAGAGTTGAAGCTGTTATAGCTGTAAAGGGTGGGCCAACTCAATATTGAACCCTACGGACTAAGACTGGAATGCCATTAAAGTTCATGTGCGTGTAAAGGCAAGTGTCCCAATACTTTTGGTAATATAGTGTATTTTTATACATGGTTATATGGTTACAATATGTGTACTGGGAACAGCAGTGGCAGAAAGCTAAAGATAAAAATATTTTACACAATTGTTTTACAACGCTTACATATACCCAGTGAAGTAATTGGGCTCAGGTGATACACAATTATTAAAAAAATCCTCCTACATAAGCTGTACCTGTCTATCTGCAGTCTTCTCTACATCTGTTAAAAGTCCATAATTTATAAAGCTTGCCTGAGAGTTCAGAAAAAGTGGGCAGAGACCTGAAATTACACTCTGCAGAGCTCAGTGAGGAGAGCTCTGAGAGCTGATTGGTGGGAAGGGACCCCCCTGCACACAGAAACAGAGCTGCAGCTCCCAATCGGCCGGAGGTCCCTCCCCTGTCACCATTTTGCTCTTGGTGTCAGGAAAACTTGTCAGAATTGATTTATACAGATAGCAGAGGAATGAAACAGCAAACAAAAATGAGACTCAGTGCTCTTATTTGAGACAAGTACATGGGATATGCTTTGTTCATACTTCATGTCTGAGGTTTACCACCACTTTAAAGAAACACAAACATTTTGGATTTTGGAAATTAATTGCACTAACATATAATACATAAAAAGATCTTTTTCATCGAGAAAAATTTGATCAAATTGATCTATTCGATGTCACCTTGAACAATTTTTTTTCCAAGTGAAAGAATGTTTGAAAAGATACCTACCTGTTCTGTTCCACTTTTCTGTCATTTTTCTGTTGTGTTGAACTGCATGAGGTTGGTATTGTTTGGTAGTATATAGACATCAAGTGCTGGTTTTGTGTCACACAACCGGACTTTCCGGCAGACTAGATCCGACGTAATTAGTCCTTATGACAATCCGATCGTGTGTGGGCTAATCCGATAATTTTTCATAAAAAAAATCAAACTGACCTAGAAATAGAACATGTTTCAAATCTGTCCGACGGACTCAATTCCTATCGGGAAAACCGTTCATCTGTGTGCTGGTCCGATGGACCAAATAAGACGCAAGGGAAGCTATTGGCTACTGGCTATTGAACTTCCTTTTTTAGTCCCGTTTACGTCATCACGTTCAAAATGAACGGACTTAGTCCGTTTGTGTGTGGGCAAGTCCGTTCGTTCGGAAAGTCCGTCAGAACTCCGCCGAAAGTCAGTCGGGAAGACCGTCGGACCTAGTCTGCCAGAAAATCCGGTCGTGTGTACGCGGCATAAGAATTGTTTACTATGTAATTTGGGGTTTTCCCTTTGTCCTCTCCTCTAGTTTTGTTCTAGTTAGCTCAGTGCTAGATGGACTCTCCCCGTTTCTTCCTTGTTCCCTCAGTTAATGTTAGTTAGTGACTTTCCTAAGCCCTGAATCTGTAAATAACTAACATTAACTGAGGGAACAAATGAGTGCTTATTCACGAATAAGCACTAATTTTGGTGCGAAACGCGTCAGTTATTTTTGTGCAACCCTCATTGCCGTGGATTGTTTTATTTTGATGTAATCTTTTTACAAATAAAAAGCACAGGATTTTAAGTTTTTCCCGGTGTGCGGCTGTCCAGAGTCTCTTTTCACCACTGCTTATTGTGATTGTGTTAGCCAGCACCTGGGGCTCCTTAACCACTTACCCACTGGGCACTTAAACCCCCTTCCTGCCCAGACCAATTTTCAGCTTTCGGTGCTCTCACACTTTGAATGACAATTACTCAGTCATGCAACACTGTACCCAAATTAATTTTGTGTCCTTTTTTTCCACACAAATAGAGCTTTCTTTTGGTGGTATTTAATCACCGCTGTTTTTTTTATTTTTTGCACTATAAATCAAAAAATACAGAAAATTCGGTAAAAAAAAAAAAAAAATCTTTGTTTCTATTAAAAATTATTGCAGAGTATTTGGCAGAGTATTGGCGAGTATTGGCAAGTATTGGCAGTGTATTGCAGTGTTGCAGTATTGCACAGTGGTGGTAGAGTATTGCACAGTGGTGGCAGAGCATTGCGCAGTGGTGGCAGAGCATTGCGCAGTGGTGGCAGAGCATTGCACAGTGGTGGCAGAGCATTGCACAGTGGTGGCAGTGTATTGCAGGCACTGACCAGTGTTGTGGGCATTACACATCCAGCCCACAGCGCTGGTCCCGTCTCTCCCCCTTTCCGCTTCTCCCCTCTCACTGTACCGATCAGTACAGAGAAGGGAGGGAGGAACCAGCGTCATGACGTGATGCCGGTTTGTGTACATGTGATCGCTCCGTCATTTGACGGAGCGATCACGTGGTAAACGGCCGCTATCAGCGGCTGTTTACCGTGATCCGTGATGCTATGGTGGATGCATGTGGTTAATCTGGGAAGACAAGCATTCTCCTTGAAGAGCCGTCCTGAAGCGGCGGTTCCTGTTTTCTCTCTAGGTGCCCATACTGTCTGGACAAACTGGGTCTAAAGAGGTATATCAATGCATAGTTTGGTATTTGAAACAGAATACCTGTCAATGTGTGGTTACATGTAAGGCCAGATTAAGGCACATGTCCCCAAATGTATTCATCTTGTAAGTGTAAATTAGCTCCTAAAAAGCTTTATCTGCATGTACAATTTCCTTTTCTTTTTTTTTCTTTTTTTTTTATTGTAATTTTTATTGAAATTGGAAAGATAACAATAATACATAAACAGAAGTACAGTATGCAAATAAACATTTAGTTTTGCATATACTTACATAATGTAATTGGAAAAAGAATATGAGAAAAATAAAAAATGTATCAAAACAGTCACAGCGCTACCAATACAGCAAAGACTTGAATCGTAAGCTATATTTCACTACGAAAACATAGACAAAAGAAGGTGTGTGTCTAATAAGAGGGCAGCGAATTAAGGCATTAATAGCAAGTGAAGGGGGTATCTGGCAGATAGATAAATAGCTCAGGTATGTGATATTTCAGTGGAAGAGATGGAGCAGGTACCAGGATTAAGGTCTGAATGATCCCATAGGTCCCAGATTTTTTTAAATTGTGGAAGGGTATCGTGTATTATTGCAGTGAGACGCTCCATTCGACATATTTGTTCCCGCGCTTGTAGGAATTGAGAGAGGGAGGGTGGGGTAGAAGAGAGCCACCGCAAGGGAATAGCCCTTTTGGCAACAAGTAAAATAAAAGTAGCAAGTTTTTGGGCGTGTTTGGAGAGTCCAGGGATCGGCAGGCTTAATAAAAAATACATGAGGTCTAATGGAAGGGACATATTGAACAGATCTTGGATAAAGGTCTAAATAGTTGACCAGAATGGGCGGATCATGGGGCATTCCCAAAAAATGTGAAAGTGGGAGCCTATGTCTCCCTGGCATCTCCAACACAACCTAGGGATCTTAGGATCGTATTTGTGTACAATTTCAGGGGTTTTATACCAGAAGAGTCAGGGCTCAAGTCCTGCAGGAACGCATGGGAACGGAGTTCCTGTACTTTTTCCACAACAGGAACTCAGTTCCCATTAGCAGCCGTGTCCTGCAAGACTTTGAAGTATGCAAGCTGTGTGGCAGGTGCTACACCAGCAGCTGCCAAAACAGCTTGCAATAGTAAGTGCCGCACTCCTGACCATTCAGGTATTGCCAGTAGGGGGCCCCATGACAGCTTCCACTTCGATCTACCTGTCAATCACAGCTAGCTGACGGGTAGATCAGGTCCCTGCTGCTAAGAGATTGTATTTAGTCAGACCTCTCGTGATGCCCTCCTCCCCGCTGGCCTCTCCTGATTTTCTGTCTCCTCATCCCCCCCCCCCCCAGTCTCCTGCATACTTGCTCTGTGTGTCCCCCTGAATCCCCCCCTCCTCTATTTTCAGCGCCATATGATGAGAGAACCCCGAGGAGGAGCACAGCTATTCTGCTCACAGGACATGCAGGGAGAGAGGTGATCTGAAAGAGGAACATCAGTTTGGGGTGGTAAGCTGAGCACAGTACCTGGCAAAGTTTAATGCCAGGAGGGAAGTTTATGTGGAAATATGTGAAGGGTTGGAATAGCAGCAAGTGTGTGTTGGAGCCCTGCAGAGTTTGCAGCCCCCCAAGCTAACATACATCTCCTAAGCAGGAACACATCACTATCTCCCCAAGTATTCTGTCCAGATAATGTGCAGTTAATTTATGACCTTTCCGTTTAACTCTGTGTTATCCAAACTCTTTTCAATGAAAAGTGTAAACTCACCACATAAACACTCTATATACAAAATAAAATTCCCCAATAAAGATCAGAACATGATGTTCACATTTGCATGGAAGCACAATTGAATAAATGCTGATTATTCATAGAATTACCGTATTTATGTTTATTGAGGATTTTTTTTTTATGTACTAACAGTTAAGCTTCATACACACAAAGGAAAATTGGATGAAAAATACCACTTTTGAAGCGTTCGTGCATATGAGTGTATAATTTTTTTTTTTTTTTTGGTGGGGGAGTGGATCTTGGGTGGGAGTTCCCACACTTTTTTCCCCAGGACTTGACCCCTGAGAAGAGTAATATCTTATAGGCCGTCTCTTTTTGTTCTACACATTGCGATGACCTGGAGATAGCTTCCCAAATCTTCTGCCAATGGGGAAGTGGGATGGAGTGGTTTATCATCTGGGACCATTTCCGCATATAAGAATGAGATGTTTCAGGAATAGGTGTAGTGTCGTGAAGGAATCTATAGATGTCGGTAATCAGGTGGGTCTGGTATGGTCCCTGAGCACATAGAAGTTCAAACTGGGTAGGCTTGTCAATGCCTAAAGTGGGGGATTTAGAGGCAAAATAGTGTCTAATTTGCAAATATTAATAAAATAGCTGTTTAGGGACAATTTACTTTTCAGGTTCAGATATTCAAACACTACACATTTTTAATTCTTAGTCCAGTGTTTACATTTTTTGAATTTTATAATTAGAAGTAGACTGGCCAAGGGATTGGAACCTCTTGAAGTGAAAGTTTGTTGCTTTTTTATTAATATGGTATGCTATTTAATTAGATGAAAAAGCATGGGAAAATATAGGCGAGACTGATGTAATTACTATTTACGCCCAGTAATTAAGCAGTAGACATCAGGCTCCAGTAGACATCAGGCTCCAGTAGACCTTAGGCTCCACTGAGAATCTCGCTGACACACTCAGACTGGGAACCCATCCAGGTTGAGCTGCAGAAGTACATAGGCAAAACAGTAAGGGTTCATTACATAGTTGGATAGAAGAGCAAATGGCAGAATTACAAATATTGAGGAACTTGTGAATCTGCCCAGTCAGTGTCAACATTTGGTTTGGATTAGGAGTTTACTCTATCCAGTATGACTGTTTCTGTCTAAAGGTCATAAATGTTCCAGTTCAACGGACTTTAAGGGCTTGTACTTTGGATTGTGCTGAATTGGAGTGGATTTTCTATTTTCTATTTGTCTTATGTAATAACGAATCCTTCTTTTTGAAGTCTTTAGTAGTTACCTGTGTAGCGCTGGCTCCTGACGAGCACACGCTATGTGTTTTCCAAAGTTAACATTCCTGAAACCACAGTTGGGTTTTAGGGCTAATTATGCCAAAATATGGTCTCAGTATCAGTCTAGCTGGAATTTCTCCTTGGCAAACCACAGTTTTAGTGTTTTCCTACCTTGACTACGACAAATCCAATATACTGAACTGGAACACGTGAACTGCAGGGAGACAGTGGTAGGGTTGCCACCTGTCCAGGATTCACCTGGACAGTCCGGGTTGTGCGTCATGTGTCCGGGTTTCAGTCCACCTGAAACCCAGACACATTATTCAGACAAGAATGTGGCTCGGAACAGAGCTTGACAGGAGGGTGAGGGGGCACTATGTGCGCCACATTACTATTTTCTTTGAAGTGCCCAAAGGTGTCGTAGGTCTGTTACAATCCTATAGGGGTTGATTTACTAAAGGCAAATCCATGCTGCACTACAGGTGCACTGCAAGTGCACTTGAAAGTGTGCTTGGAAGTGCAGTCGCTGTAAATCTGAGGGGTAGATCTGAAATGAGGGGAAGCTCTGCTGATTTTACCATCCAATCATGTGCAAGCAAAGATGCTGTTTTTTATTTTCCTTGCATGTCCCCCACAGATCTACAATGACTGCACTTTCAAGTGCACTTGCAGTGCACTTGTAGTGAAAAGTGGATTTGCCTTTAGTAAATAAACCCCATAGTGTTTACTAAAAAAAAAATTTTACTATGCGCAGCTAAAGTGTTTTGGTTTGGCTCTTCTATACCTGTGCAATGGGAAGGATGGCAAGGAGCACCAGATGCAAGTTCTGATTTTGATGGGACTTCTCATTCAGTATCTGGTGATGACAATATATCTGATGAAGGAATGATGATCAGGATGGCAAAATATATTCCCTACCAATTGATAAAAAATGTAATTTTATTAAAAAGATTAAATACATATGTGGTTCATAAAATGAACCTGGTACAGAATTATTCTCTTGAAGGTCATTATAAAGGACAAGGAGACACTTCACATCTGGAGGAAAAGAGAATTAACTTCCACATATAGAAAGGCTTTTTCACAGTAAAAGCTGTAAAAATGTGGAATAAACGCCCGCAGGAATTAGCAAATATGAAAATGTTTTATAGAGTTTTGGGGGCTTCCTCTGGATCAACTGTGAGTATAAGATTTGTGTATATTGAGGTTTTCTATTTCTGTTTTTTTATGTTGATTGAACTAGATCAGTGGTTCTTAACCTCAGTCCTCATTACCCCCCACCAGGCCATGTTTGCAGGCTTTCCTTTTCCCTTGCACAGGTGCTTTAAATCTAAGTCAATGGCTTGGTATTTTGGACAGCTATTTTATCTAAGGGAAATTCCCAAAACATGGCCTGGTGGGGGGTAATGAGGACTGAGGTTAAGAACCACTGAACTAGATGGACTTGTGGTGTTTTTCAACCTATGTAACCTATGTAACTTCTCAAACTCAATGATGGTGCCACTTCAGTGAAAAGTGAGTGAGTAGTTGAAATCACTAATTATTGGTTCATATCAAAACCACACATTTCTGTGCATTCCCCTGCAGTGTGACTTTCAGCCCATTTAAATCGCAGCAGACCACACAAAAAGTAATGCATGCCCTACTTTTGAACAACACGCTGCACTAAATTACATGATAATGCGATATGGTGTCTGAAAACCCACTGTGTTCTGGTGTGAACTGGTCCTAAACAAACAAAACAAATATAAAATAAAATAATCTGCTAGGGATAAGGACACCAAATTAGGATAAACACATTTTTTCTGCTTTCTGTTTTCATCCCCTCATTTTAAAACCAGAAAGGACTCGGGATGTTAGGAAACCAATAGGAACTGTAGCTAGCATCCTTCTAAAAACTCTTTAACTTTATACTGGTAAAATCTGATTCAAGGGCACAGCAACATTTCGGTCTAATTTCCTCAAATTAGAGTTGGAGTGAATTTTGATTGGTTCCCTCATTTCTAACTTCAGTCCCAGCTAAGTCTATTTCCATAAGCCACAACAGCTGCCCACCTATCTTTTATCACGTGTGGATGGTCACCTGGAGCTACCGGTAGTATTTATCAGTGCCAAGCAGGAAATATCTAATTTCAAGCTTCTCAAATTGTCCTTCACTTATGATGGTGGAAAGTATAAAGTATATCGATAGTAGAAAAAAAAAAGAACATTTGTAAAACCCCTGAAATTCCTGAAACTACCTTAAGATGGAGACAAAGATCAACATTTCTGGTACCCAATAAACCGAGAATTTGAAATACATAGGGCAGATTTACTAAAGGTGGTGATTAAAGCAAGAAGAGCTTTAGGGGTGGGAGGCGCACTAGGTAGGGAGAGAATCCCATGTGAGACAACATTAGAACAGAGAAGGGTGAGGGGCATATGAAGATGCAGTTGTGCAATGGACGTTGCATGATGGCTTTAAAGAAGAATTCCGGGTATGGATATATTATACAAAGTTACATTGGTGCAGCCTGCACCAATGTAACTATGTACAGGTACTTTATATACCATACCTGGCCGATGCGCCTGGAAGCTGGAAACTGCTGTAGTACAGTGGTTCTCAACCTCAGTCCTCAAGTAGCAGGTTTTCCTTTATCTTGCACAGGTGCTTTAAATCATAGGCAAGGGCTTGGTATTTTGGACAGCTATTTTATCTAAGAGAAATTCCCAAAACATGGCCTGTCAGGGGTACTTGAGGACCGAGGTTGAGAACCATTGCTGTAGTAGACACACTGCTACTCCAGTCATCTCCACTTGCTTCCAAGTCCTGTGCTAAGCAGCTGGTATGCCACAATCTGCACACAGAAGGTCGGCCAATTGGCACAAGAGCCATTCAGAGAATCCTTTACATTTTCTGAATGAATGCAAAGCATTCTCTGGTTGGACGAGGTGGAGAGGCAGGGCAGCGCAAAGCATTCTCTGAATGGTGCCCATCCGGAATGGCCGACCTCCTGTTTTCAGGATGGAATTCTTCTTTAATGTTCCATCAGAAAGCAGCTGTCTGAACTGATCCATACAAGAAGGTCCAATCTTTTTTTTTCTGTTCAAGTTTTTAATTGGTAACAATCAATAAACAGTAATATGTATTCATTTGAAAACACTGAAAATTACAAAGAGTATATTGGTTAAGAAATACAGAGAAAAATTTATTGGTTGTGAAGATACAGAGTAATGTAGGGTTACACAAGCATATATGCTTTGACGGATTCTAAAGCCCCATACACACGGTCGGAAAATCCGACCACCAAATCCATCGGATTTGGTCCGACGGATTTAGTCCGACACTGGTGTTGCATACACACGGTCGGACAAAGTTGTCGGAAAATCCGATCATTCTGAACGTGGTGACGTTTGTTGCCTACGACGGGACTACGTAGAGGCTAGTAGCCAATAGCTTTGGTCTTGTAATGTGATCTGAGCATGCGTGGCACTTTGTCCGTCGGAATTCGCTACACACGATCGGAATTGGTGTGATCGGACTTTGTTGTCGGAAAATTTTTAGAGCAGGAGATACAACTTTGTCCGTCGGACAATCCGATGAAAAATGTCCGATGGTGTCATTGTCTGATAGGACAGAATCCATCGGAAAATCCGACCGTGTGTATGGGGCTTAAGAAGTACTAGGAGAAGGAAGCGAGAGCCTATTAATGTAGTGAGTATAAGATAAGAGTATTACTCTGTGAGATGGGGGTGAGGTAACTGTTAAGGGTGTTACACCAATAGATTGTGTTACCAATAGTGTGCATTGGGTAGGGGAGTGAGTAAGAGAGAGGGAGGAGGAACTGGTAAAAAAACTGCTTAAAAAAAAAAAAAAAAAAAACTTTTTATTTGTATCCATTATTAAGCAAAATAAAAATAATACAAAATTAACACAAATATATAAGTAACCATTTTCTAAATATAGCACTTAAACAAAAGGTTTATATTTCAAAAAATACTCCTAGAGCTAGAGGAGGGAGAGGGTTAATTTTGTAAAGAAAAAATTCTTTCTTTTTTATCCTCTCTCTTTCAATTTTCTCATATATGAATGCTTTCCAAAGGGGTCATTGGCAGTAGGTTCATTATTCAATAGATCTCTAATGTCAAATTCTTTCTGAATGGTCATTGCACATTATTTCATAAAGAATTGCGTATGGTAATAAAGAATTAGAAAACCAACAAGAAAACAAATTGTAATCTCTAAAATTCTAACAATGGTTGTTAATTGCTAACAGTAGTTGACGGTCATTATGCACAGGTAAAGTTTCCTATCATAGAAATTATAAATATGTTTACTTTTATTATCTTATTGTGATAATTCAGATTTCAAACTTACACACAGATGGGATAAGACCCCTTGCTCAATAATTGAATACCTCAAATATTGTGATTTTTAAGGCAATATATAACAAAAAGAAAATCATATATAAAAAAAAAGAGTATTATTTATTGATACAAAACGATCTAAAAATAGTAATTGTACAGTGAATACAAAAAATCATGGAAGTGGAATACAAAAATTAATGTTACATGTATATGACATTCGAAAGTGGCAATTTCGAACTACAATTCAATAAAGAGACATATAGTACATCATGGCTCTAAATGGTAAGTAGTTGAAAAGTCAAAAGACCCTTCCTTGCTCTGCTGCTGCATGAGTTCAACTGGCACGCAGCACCAGACATTTAGTCTGATGTATCGATACATTAGGAATTGGATTTAATTCCCTGCAGTCTCCAGTTATACTGGTCATACACATGGCAACTTTCTGAATTTTTTAAGGCAAACTACTACTCTTGATACTATGAAAAACTCAAAACTGCATGCGGTTCCCTTGATCCATTCATTTTTGCAAAATCGAACGCTTTACGAATGTGGTAAAGTTGCCCGAAGTTTTCCCTTTACATGGCTACTATTAAAATTAAACACTCATGGCAAAATAAATCTTGCTGCAGGAAGAACATTGATATCATTTAAAGTGGAACTAAACCCATTGATTTAACAGTTTCCTAAAACAGCTACATTCAAGGCATTCAATGATAACTGTCACAGTTGCTTTTGCTCCCAACCGAACTGTCAAGCCATCAAATGGCTGGTGTCATAACTGATCACATGTGCAGCACAGCATTGTGGCAACTGCAGATCTAACAAAGGCTAAAGGCACGATATGAAAATCGGATGTAAAAACTCGTACGATGAGCTGTCTGCCGATTTTGGGATCGTTAGTACGGTGCTTTCGACAGCCGATTTCGCTTTTTCATATGACAAAAAATGGATGTGCAGACTTTAAAATGTTTGTTGGATGTGAACACAATGTCCGATTTTCGCTTCATTAGTATGGTTTTTGTACAAAAAAAAATCTTAAGAGCAAGACTACGCATGCTTAGAAACGAAAGAATACATACAGAACGATTCAACACATGATGTCACTTCTGACGTTGTATTCTGTCGTCCGAAAAAGCTGAAGCTTATTTAAGAACGTAGTCAGTGACTATTAAGTGAATTCAACATTTGTTGTTTTTTTTTTTTAATTTTAGAATGGTTTTACTGCGACCAAAACAAATATCTCAAGCCGATATAAACACGTCCCTTATCTCTGTATATATCATACACACATTCCATAGGAGTTACAAATGTTTTACTTTGCATGGTGTGTTTTCACTATAAAGCTAACATTTCAGGAATCCTTTTAGAAACACCAATTCCTGTTATTTTACATACTGTGTGTGCAAGCAGAATAAGGAAACAATCACATACCTAGAGTATTAAAAGCATACAAATATGCTTTATTACAAAAACGAAATTTAAAAAAAGAAATGGGACTAGGCGAGTCAACGTCTTCTAGGAATGTTCTGGTTTAGGTAATGAATAATAATCCGTACACCAATTCAGTAGTAATGTACACATATAGACTGTGAATCACTTTTAAAGTTCTGTAAAATGGCAGTACAAATATGCAGAGTTTACATATTCAGGGTGCTCAAAAATTGTTCTCAAAATATGTCCCCTCACCTCAGCGTGGTGATTTACTGGCGTTTTCGGGCATATTTTCAAGCGTTTTTGCAGCTTTTTACAAGCTTTTTTTAAAGCTTTTTACAAGCGTTTTACAGCTTCAGGGAGGGGGAGAGGAAATAGGGGTAGACATGTACAATTCGGATGGGTCAAAAAATGATCGACCGATTTGAATAGCTGGTTATTAAGCAGCGGGCCGGGAAGCTGTCCACTGCATCCTTAACAACCGATGAGTCATCTGCTGTCAGCGGGCCACCTCACTGACAGCTGATTGTAAAAAAAGAATGCAGGCAATGAAAAGTAAACAGAAAAAACAGGCATAGGCCCCCTCCTCCCAATCCATACCAGGCCCTTTGGGTCTGGTATGGATTTTAAGGGGAACTCCACACCAAAATTATTTATTTATTCGAGCATGCAGCCCAGTAGGCCAGGAAAGGGGGGAGCAAGCGCCCCCTACCCACCCCAAAGCACCTTGTCTCCATGTTGATGGGGACAAGGGACTCTACCCCACAACCATAGGCTGTGGTTGTGGGGGTCTGGGGAGGGGGGATTATGGGAACCTGGAAGCACCCTTTAATAAGGGGGCCCCCATATCCTGCCCCTGCATGTGAATGAGTATGGGTACCCCTACCCATTCACCAAAAAAGGGTAAAAAGTGAATAAAGGCACAGCAAGAGTATTTGACAATTCCTTTATTAAAAAAGAAAAAACAATGTCCCTCGATGTGGATCCATCGTCAATCACGCCGCCACTGACACAAAAAAAAAAGGAAAAAAAAGCCCCGCCTGTGACAAAGACTAACCGCCGACTGTCCGCTTTATGTGACATTTCTGATGACGTCATCAGGTGACCCAGCCCCCATGTGACGTCACCGACCCAACATGCACTGGTCGGTTAGATCACAATAGCACAGGCCAGGAAAGGGGATGGGACGAGCGAGCAGTTTTCCTGGCTTGCGGAGATGAATGCTCAGATAAGGGTCTGGTATGGATTTTGAGGGGCCCCACGCCATTTTTTTACATTTTTGCATGGGGTTTCCCTTACAATCCATACCAGACCTTAAGGGCCTGGTATGGACTGGGGGGGGACCCCATTCTATTTTTTCCATTTATTTTTCATTGTTGCCATTCTATTTATTACATTCAGCTGTCAGTGGAAAAGCCTTCTGACAGCTGATGACTCATCGGTTGTTAAGGACGGGGTGGCCGGCTTCCCGGCCTACCGCTTAACAACTTGGTATTCCTCACACAGAATTTGAATCAGTCCATCATTTTTTGACCGATTCAAATTCCAATCGTTCTAAAAGTTTGGAATTAGTTTGAAAATTAAGAAAAAAAAAATTTAAATGAAAGGACGTGTCTAATTAGGGGTAGAGAGCTGCTGTTTTTGCAGAAATCGAGCAACAAAATGCTTATAAAACGCTCAAGTAACATATTTTCAGGCTTTCTATTAATGTCTATGGGGCCATAGACATTTTCTGAGCAAAAGATATTTTACTTCAGGTGACAGAACACTTTTATATGTCAAAGGGGCCATTGAAATGAATGGTATTTGGCTTGTTGGGCGTTCTTGAGCTTCCCAGCTGGGTGATTTTGAAGCTGAAAATCGCTCATGTGTGAACAGGGCCTTAGGCTTATAGTGGACTTCCAGATAATGGTGCTGTGCTAGCGATATAGGGTATAAGGATACACCGAAGAAGAGACAGGCTGGGCAAAAGGGTCCTTCCTTAAACTTCAATTAATATCCTGGGGTTACTGTGGACTTCAAATAACCTATTCCTCCGGAACCTGTCCCATCACTAATCTTATCTCTCCCTAGCCAGAGAGTCTCTGACACTATCTCACACTCCCCAAACTAGTGGGTGCACCAAAAATGGCCCAGCAGGGGGGATATATAGCCTCTTTGTGTTCAAAATGGCTACCAAATTCTTGTGAGAGATCTGTGCCCAAACAGACACAAGCCCCCAAAATGGTTGCTGGGAGCCCAGTGCAGAGGACAATTTAGTCCTCTGTAAGGTTTCCCTAATCCAAAGGAATTGTTTTTTTTCTTCTGGCAGTTAATCAAGAAATGAATGGTCGATCTGCAGATCACACCTCACTCCCTGCTCTGCCACCCGATCGAGCAATGACTCCACTCACAGAGTGCAATGGCAGTTGAACACATATCACCCACCTAAATCTTTCTTTGTTTCTTTGGCAATTTGTAGCTTGATAAGGAGCTGCTTCTAAAGCTGGCTAAATGTTTATCTGTACAGCTACAAACTACTGGTGTTCCTTGATTTTTTGGGGGATGGGCTAAGGTTTGTTCGGATCCTGGTCCAAACCCACCTGAGAAATCCCAAGAGGAAGCTGTCATCTGTACTGGACCAATCATAAGCGGTTGAGGCATTCTCCGCCATGCAGTGTATATACGTGTAGCTATGGGGCAAGGAATGCCTCGGCCGCTTATTATTTGCCCAGTACAGTAATGGGATTGCTTAGGTACATTCAGACTAGAATCCAAACACACCTGAGCTCATGCCTAATCCCTTTTAGCTACATTAAGCTGGCCATACATTTTACAAATTTCCTATTCAATTTCATTTAGATTTACATTCAATTATGTAGTACAAGGGCCTGCCTGATTGCATACAACTTGAAAGTGTTTAGGTTTGACCTCATATTATATAGTTTTGGTAAATGTTAAGGAAAATTGCACAAGAAAATTGTATAATGTATGGCCATCCTTAGACACCTTGAAAGTGAATAAAGCTGGTAACCTGCAATCAGTCATTAGCTGAGTGATGGAACTACAAATCACTAGAACTACTGCAACACAGACCTTTTATTGACCGCAAAGCTACCTAGTAACAAAAATGCTAAGGAGAGCAATTCCATGGCAGATACAAATTGCTGTTATAAAATCACTTGTGTGACATGGCACAACCTCTTTTAGTTCAGGTACAGAAATCTATGCTCTAGATCAGGGCTGTCAAACTCAAATTCAGCAGGGGCCGCATCAGCAGTATTATTGCCGGTTGTATCTGTAGGACTATGTTTCCACTCTAGGGGCAGGCTGCGTACAGAGTGCGGGGTTCAGGAACACACTGCGTACAGAGTGCAGGGTTCAAGAACACACTGCGTACAGAGTGCAGGGTTCAGAAACACGCCGCGTACATAGTGCAGGGTTCAGGAACGCGCTGCGTACAGAGTGCAGGGTTGAGGAACGCGATACGTACAGAGTGCAGGGTTCAGGAACGCGCTGCATACAGAATGCAGGGTTCAGGAACGCGCTGCTTACAGAGTGCAGGGTTCAGGAGTCCCCTTTGTACAGAGAGCAGGGTTCATGAGTGCACTGTGTACAGAGTGCAGGGTTCAGGAACAAACTGCATACAGAGTGCAGGGTTCAGGAACGTGCTGCGTACAGAGTGCAGGGTTCAGGAACGCGCTGCGTACAGAGTGCAGGGTTCAGGAACGCGCTGCATACAGAATGCAGGGTTCAGGAACGCGCTGCGTACAGAGTGCAGGGTTCAGGAGTTCCCTTTGTACAGAGTGCAGGGTTCAGGAGTCCCCTTTGTACAGAGAGCAGGGTTCAGGAGTGCACTGTGTACAGAGTGCAGGGTTCAGGAACACACTGCATACAGAGTGCAGAGTTCAGGAACACGCTGCATACAGAGTGCAAGATTTAGGAACGCGCTGTGTAGAGTGCAGGGTTCAGGAGCGTGCTGCGTACAGAGTGCAGGTTTCAGGAGTGCGCTATGCACAGTGTGCAACATCCTATTTTCACCCCTCCTCCTCGGTTCTGACCTCTGCAACCATCACATTCCTCCCATCCCACCACCTCTACCCACATCTTCCTCCACAGCCCTCAAAAAGCCCACCCTCAGGATTCAGCCCGCTGAATGAAAAAAAAAAAGAAACCTAGCCGGCCGGCCCGGCATAGCTGTCAGTGGTGGTGTTTCCTGACAGCTATGCCGGGCTCAGCTCACAAAAAGCTGGCGCCGCTGAAGGGACTGAGGAGGTGAGAGAGCGGGAGATGTTTATTCTTGTTGTCCCCTTGGAGGCCGATGGGCTGTGTATGCGCTGAGCACAAGTCGGCGCTGCTCGCGGGTCTGAGGGGGGGGATGTTTACTCTTGGGAGACTTGGCAGTGAGAAAAAACTAACAGGTGTTGGCCAGAGGCCGCTGTACGGGCCAGATTCTACCAGCGGTGTTTGTGTTTTGTGTTTGTGCCTTGTGTTTGACACCTGTATTCTAGATGTATGTTGCAGGTGCTTTGACAAGGAATAATTCAGATTCCTTGCTGCTTGTTGTAAACATAAGTAGACAGAAGGAGCAGCACATAATGTAATCTAATCCTTTGCTATTACCTGCTACTGCTTGCTGCATACTGTGAATTGTCCCCACTGAATTCATCTTCTGTTCTTTATTTTTCCTAACATAATATGCACCTATTTTTAACATCTGCCACAAACAATAGCATAAAGCAAGCCGACAAATGTTTTGCTGTCAGTGGCTAATTCAGTACAGAACCTGTATAAATACAGCTTGCACTGAGCATGTCATTAAGCTAATTATGATCACACCTGTCCCCTTCGCTTACAGAAACCTGCATTGTCCCATCACCATGCAGTAGGTGATTACATAATCTTACACTGTCCTGTGGCCTGTCATATATCGTAGGCTCAATTCACCAAGCTTTATACGAGGATAGTGAACTTTTCTTTCAGCCATGTGCCTCTAATTTCCAAATACCATTGTATTCCGCTAAAATTAATGATCCTTAACCGCTTCAGCCCCGGAAGATTTTACCCCTTTGCTGACCAGAACACTTTTTGCGATTCCGCACTGCGTACGACCTTGCACCCAAACAAAATTGACGTCCTTTTTTTCCCCCACAAATAGAACTTTCTTTTGTGGTATTTTATCACCCCTGCGGTTTTTATTTTTTGCGCTATAAACCAAAAAATAGCGACAATTTTGAAAATAATGCATTATTTTTAACTTTTTGCTATAATAAATATCCCCCAAAAATATATGAAAAAAAATATTTTTCCTCCTTTAGGCCGATATGTATTCTTTTACATATTTTTGGTAAAATCGCAATAAGTGTATATTGATTGATATATATATATATATATATATATATATATATATATATATATATATATATATATATATATATATATATTTATGGTTTAGAGTCCTATGACCGATACGTGTAAAGATGACATACAGGTTTAACACAAACTTACCAACATGAAATGGACCTGAAAGTGTGCCTTGGTCTATCGTATAGTACACCAAAATAAGGGGGCATACCCTAGATAAGAAATGATTAAATGAGAGTAGCTATGAAATGATGTGAAATTAGTATTCTGTTTGAAGTAAGAATACTTGAGAAATGCCCTAAGAAGGGGAAGGGAGGGTGGGTATCTTGCACAGGAAACCGACAAAGACCGGCAGCCTGTGGGCTGGTTAAATACCCTCCGGGCTCCTCCCATAATTTCAGACCACCATACTGGCCTTCTTATTTATGGTTTAGAGCCCTATGGCCGATACGTGTAAAGATGACATACAGCTTTAACACAAACTTACCAACATGAAATGGACCTGAAAGTGTGCCTTGGTCTATTGTATAGTACACCAAAATAAGGGGGCAAAACATTCAGGTAGGGAATAGCTTTATTGATGAGACAAGTCACTGGGTAAGCTTGGCAAATGCCTGGGCCATTTCCACTTGTGGATTAGGTATATAGCGGGAGAAGCAGGCTGACTTCCATCTACCTAGCTTCTTGATGATGTGGTCCGGGATGCCTTTCCGGGATGCTGTTGAGGCTGCCCCGATCCGAAATGAATGCCCGGAGTACTGACTGGGGTTTAGGTGTAGGTTGCTGAGGAGAATCTGGGTATGTTTCATGAACTGGGACGTGTTGAGTGGTTTCACAGGAAAAGGCAGAAGAGGGCTGGTGTCTGGCTGATCGGACAGAAGTGTTAACAACCGATTCAGTGTGGTGACTGGGCACCAGTTGTTGTGGGTTCTGAAGAGGTGTATGTCTGTTCCTGCACCTAGCTGCTGAGTCTTTGACACAGTCAGGTGTAGGATGAAATGATCCTTGTGGCGGACTAAGTTACTTTTGCGTAACACTGGGCCTGACGGGTGGTTGCAGGTAAACTCACTGGGTCGTAGGAACCCGTAGAAGGCCAAGTGTATGCCAAGCGTACTGGGGAGAAGACCGAACGGGGACATGTCCAGGATGGTGGACATGTCCCTGAAGATCTCTCCGGTTATTGGTAGTCGCCTGGGGCCGACTACTGGCTGACGTTTCTGAATTCCCCGGAGGACGGCCCGTACTGCATGAAACGAGAATACGGAAGGTCTTGCGGGGTCCTGAAGGGACAGGTAGTGCTGTACACCAGCCAGGTACAGCCGTATGGTATTGTGGGATAATGTCAAGTGAGTGTGACAGTAGGAAATAAAGGCCAGAATCTGTTTGACGCTGGATGGTTCTCGGGGGTGTTGAGACAAGAACTTGTTGAATGCCCTCCAGGCTGTCTGATAGGCCTTGCGGGTATTGCGGGAGAGTGATGCGTTGATGAGGTTGGTTGTTGTCTGTACCGTGTTTCCCCGATAGTAAGACACCCCCGATAGTAAGACGTATCGGGAGTGTCAGAGGGGACAGCTAATGTAAGCCGTACCCCGAAAGTAAGACATACGTCTTACTATCGGGGAAACACGGGGGATTTGCCTGCAGAGACCAGAGCCGAATGAGATGCAGAGTAGCGCAGGAAGCGTCTATCTGTCATACGTTGTCTCTCATGTCACTCAGCGCTGCTCGCTCCCCGGCGGCCCCTCCTCTCTTCTCGTCAATCCCCATTGGCTTGAGACATCATCTGGGATAGACGAGAAGAGAGGAGGGGCCGCCAGGGAGCGGGCAGCGTGACATGAGAGAAAACATATGACAGATAGACGCTTCCTGCACTACTCTGCTCGCAAGTAAGATCCCCAGATGTGCCCCATGCCCTGATGCCCTAATGTGCCCCATGCCCTGATGCCCTAATGTGCCCCATGCCCTGATGCCCTAATGTGCCCCATGCCCCATAATGTGCCCAGATGTGCTGTGCCCCATAATGTGCCCAGATGTGCTGTGTCCCCCATAATGTGCCCTGATGTGCTATGTGCCCCATAATGTGCCATAATGTGCCCTGATCTGCTATGTGCCCCAGGATGTGCCCTGATGTGCTATCTGCCCCATAATGTGCTATGTGCCCCATAATGTAAGACATACCCCGAAAGTAAGACATAGTGGGGCTTTTAGGGATAAAAAGAAAGTAAGACACTGTCTTACTTTCGGGGAAACACGGTAGTTGCTGAGGTCAGCTGTGGTCAGCTGTGACCAGTCCGGGATAGTGGCCGATCGGGGACTGGCTCCAGGCATCTGCTTAAAAAAGGAAACGTAGTTAAAATGGGAAAGCGCATCCGCTGCTAGGTTGCGCTTCCCCGGGATGAATGAGCAGTAGATATTAAATTGGTGCTGAAGGGACAACTGAACCAGCCTACGAAGGAATGACATGACGGGCCTGGACTTGGACCTGTCTTTGCTGATGATGTCCGCGGTGGCAAGGTTGTCGGTTGTAAATGCTACTGTCTGCCCGGACCAGCTGTGGCCCCATAGGTGAGCAGTTGCCACGATGGGGTAGAGCTCGAAGAGGGCAGACGTTGTGGTGAAGCCAGGTGTCGCTAGTGCCTGTGGAGGCCAGGGTGCTGCAAACCATAAATGGACAAAAATGGCGGCAAACCCTGTGGAAGCCGCCGCGTCTGTCACCAGCTCGTGACAGAAATGAAATGAAATGATTGAAATGAAATGAAATGATTCTAAATAATTTGACATGATAGAAATGATTCGAAGTGTTGCAGATAGAGCCAATGTTTTTTTGAACGATTCAAAAAGATTGTGCGATTTGACCAAGTGAAAAGTTGCGAAATGAGTGCCTGATGAGTGTCATGGGCGAGCGGCTGCGAGTCGTCTGCGACACCTGGTGACGTCCGTTCTTTGGTAACGAAATGTTTGCGATTCGTGACATGTTTGTGAGTGATTCGTGAGTTTGAGCAGTTATCACACTTTAGTGACATAAAAGCGGTGCATGAATGAAAATTGGGAGCCGAAGCCCTACCTGCGACAGCCGAACCAGATGTGTTGTACTGAACCTGCGACACAACACGAACGATAACGACTCACGGACACGGAACTGCAACACACTGAGGAAGATGGGACTAACAAATACGGAACTCACGAACAGGAACTCACAAACGCTTGTCTCGAATAGTCGGCCCTTGATGTCTGACGTATCATGATATCTCGCACAGGAAACCGACAAAGACCAGCAGCCTGTGGGCTGGTTAAATACCCTCCGGGCTTCTCCCATAATTTCAGGCCACCATACTGACCTTCTTATATATAGAGAGGTGGTTGACACCACGCCAGCTTAAGCCAGGAATGGTGGTTTGCGACAATGGCACCAACCTCTGCGACAGGGACAACTGACACATGTGCCCTGTGTGGCTCACGTCCTTAACGTGGTGGTGCAGCGGTTCTTGGGCATGTACCCAGGCATACAGGATGTCCTGAGGCAGGCCAGGAAAGTCTGTTTGCATTTCCGCCGATCATATAATGCCAGTGCTCGGCTGGCTGAGCTGCAAAAGGAGTTGAACCTGCCCAAGAACCGCCTTATATGTGACATGCCCACCAGGTGGAACTCAACGTTGGCCATGCTGCAGCGCCTGCACATGCATCAGAGGGCTATCAATGAGTACCTGTGCGACTATAGCACCAGGACAGGGTCAGGGGAGCTCAGATTTTTTTCACCACGCCAGTGGGGCATGATCAGGAATGCATGCACTGTCCTGTCACCATTTCAGGAGGCCACGAGGACGGTGAGCAGTGACAGTGCATGCATCAGTGACACTGTACCTCTTGTCCACCTGTTGGAGCATACACTGCGTGGAATAATGGACAGGGCAGAACAGAGGCAGGAAGAGGAGGACTTCCTTGCCTCTCAAGGCCCCCTTTATCCAGACAGTGTTCCTTCTGTCCCACCCATCACACAGGAAGAGGATGAGGAGGATTGTGTCAGCATGGAGGTGGAGCCTGGCACTCAGCATCAGCAGTCTTTTAGGGATGATTTACAGTCCCAAGAAACCGTGGACTTGTACGTGGCTGGGAGGAGGTGGCTGCGGATCATGTCGTCCTTAGTGACCCAGAGGACTCCGGACCGAATGCCTCAGCTAACCTATGCTGCATGGCCTCCTGGATCCTGCAAAGCCTGCGGAAGGATCCTTGTATTCTTCGGATCAAGGAGCGGGACCATTACTGGCTGGCCACTCTCCTTGATCCACGGTACAAGGGTAAGGTTGCGGACCTTATCTTGCCGTCGCAGAGGATGAGACATCTCTGGGAGGCCTTGCAGAAAGGTCTGTGCAACGCGTTCCCAGAGACTGGGAGGTTACAAAATCCTGGTCCTGGACAACGAGTTGCTGAGGCTTCGGTCAGTAGCAGAAGGAGCGGTGGAGAAGGTGTCCGTCTGACCGATGCGTTCAGACAATTTTTTAGTCCGCAGCCCCAAGGTATGATTGATTCCAACAACCATCGCCAGCGTCTGATATACATGGTGCAGGAATACCTAGGGGCAAGGTCAGACTTGGACACCTTTCCCACCGAAAATCCTTTGGCTTACTGGGTTCAGTGCTGCTGGAGGCTTTGTCACCGATCACAGGGTGCGCCTGTCAACCGACTCGGTTGGTCGACTGACCTTCATAAAGATGAATCAGTCTTGGATCACCACCAGCTACCAGGCACCTAAAGCTGATGTAACCGAATAATTTATTTTGAAATGTCACATCCCTTCAAGACTGCCTATGCTGATGCCTATGAGTGACTGTCCTGTTATGTTGACTGACTATCCTATTCCTCCTCAATGATCCTGATGATAGCTTGGAAGAACATTTTTGTTTCTGGGTGCCGCCACCAGTGGCTAAGGCCCAATTTTTCAGCCCCTGTTTAACAGGGGCATGTAATTACAATTTTTTTATGCAATGCTTTGTAGCAGGGCTCATTCCTGCACTCCAACTAGAGGATCTGGGAGAGGTTGTAGTGTCGTGGCACCAGCACCAGTGCCTAAGGCCCAATTTTTTCAGCCCCTGTTTAACAGGGGCGTGTAATTAAAATTTTTGATGCAATACTTTGCAACAGGGCTCATTGCTGTGCTCCAAGTACAGTATCTGTGAGCGGTTGCAGTGTTGTGGCACCAGCACAAGTGCCAAGGCCCAATTTTTCAGCCCCTGTTTAACAGGGGCGTGTAATTACAATTCTTGATCTAATAATTCACAGCAGGGCCTATTCCTGCGCCCACCAAGAGTAACTGTGAGGGCTTACAGTGTTGTGGCAACACCACCACCACCACCACCACCACCAAAGGCCCAAGTTTTCTGCCCCTGTTCAACAGGGGCATGCAATTACAATTCTTGATCTAATAATTCACAGCAGGGCTCATTCCTGCACCCACCAAGAGTAACTGTGAGGGCTTACAGTGTTGTGGCAACACCACCACCACCACCAAAGGCCCAATTTTTCTGCCCCTCTTCAACAGGGGCATGCAATTACAATTCTTGATCTAATAATTCACAGCAGGGCCAATTCATGCGCCCACCAAGAGTAATTGTGAGGGCTTACAGTGTTGTAGCACCAGCACCACCACCAAAGGCCCAATTTTTCCTACCACAACAATGGCATGTAATTACAATTCCTGATATAATAGTTCACAGCAGGGCGTTCCAGCGCCCACCAAGAGTAACTGTGAGGGCTTACAGTGTTGTGGCAACACCAACATCTAAGGGGCAAATTTCTGCAGAGTATATACGGCAGGCCCCTAATTTCAAACATCCAACTTACAAACGACTCCTACTTGCAAACGGAAGGAGACAACATGAAGTGAGTGGAAATCTACCCCTAGGAAGGAAAATTCTATCCTGTAAGAGTTAATATGGGAAAAAGGTGTCTCCTCTCTACTGATGCTTTATCACCAATCCTTGTTTCAATAAAAACCCCACTTTTCCAAAAACATTTGTCATTGGAACGGAAAGTGAGGTGAAATGTTCTGAACAGGTGAACAGACAGCAAAAAAAAATGTTACAGGGGTGATAACCCTTCCCTATGTTTTCCAAAAAGCTTAAAAATTGATTTTTTGGCTGCAGCTACACTTAAAAATTGACCTGTTCCAAATTACAAACAGACTCTACTTAAGAAAAAACCTACAGTCCCTGTCTTGTTTGCACCGCCTGTATACTGCTGTTCAGAGTATATAGGGTTTTAGGTATAGGGTTTTATTTTGGATGCAGGGTTCCCCTTAATATCCATACAAGACCCAAAGGGGCTGGTAATGGGCTGGGGTGGGGGGGGGGGGGGATGATGGGGTAGCCATGCCATTTTTCATCCATATTGCCAGGACAAGACATTACATTAAAGCCGCAAACAGTTTTAAATGGCTTTTTTTCCTTTACAAATGTCATTTTGTGCAGGGACAGTTCTAAACACGGCATACTTTAGACACCCCCCAGGTACGATATTTAAAGGAATATTTCAATATTTTTTTAACTTTATGCATCATTAAAATGACTGCTCCAGAAAAAACATCCGTTTTTAAAACTTCTTTTTGCATTGATACATGTTCCCTGGGGCAGGACCCGGGTCCCCAAACCTTTTTTAGGACAATAACATGCATATTGGCCGTTTATAATTAGCACTTTAGATTTCGAACGTTCGCGTCCATTGTAATTAATAGGGTTCTAACGTTCGTGCAAACTTTCGGTCCGTTCGCAGGTTCTGGTGCAAACCGAACCAGGGGGGGTGTTCGGCTCATCCCTACATGTGGGCTTCAAATGCCCACAAGCAAAATGACATCGGCTGAAAATTTGTAATATAAAGAAAGATTTCACTGAAAAACGGACATGGATAGCGGGAGAAGGCAGGAAAAGTAAGCTTATTTTTTTAAACACATCTATTTTAAAGATTCAGCAAAAAAAATTAAATAAATAAATCTTCAGTGCAGAACAGCTTTAAGAACAAACATACAGTCCCTGTCTTGTTTGCACCGCCTGTATACTGCTGCTAGTATATAGGGTTTTAGGTATAGGGTTTTATTTTGGGTGCGGGGTTCCTCTTAATATCCATCCAAGACCCAAAGGGGCTGGTAATGGACTGGGGTGGGTGGGGGTTGGTTTGATGGGGTAGCCATTCCATTTTTCTCAAAGATTTTCATCCATATTGCCAGGACAAGACATTACATTAAAGCCGCAAGCAGTTTTAAATGGCTTTTTTTCCTTTACAAATGTCATTTTGTGCAGGGACAGTTCTAACGGGAAACACATGCCACTTCACAGGCATACTTTAGACACCCACCAGGTACGATATTTAAAGGAATATTTCAATATTTTTTTAACTTTATGCATCATTAAAATGACTGCTCCAGAAAAAACACCAGTTTTTAAAACTTCTTTTTGCATTGATACATGTCCCCTGGGGCAGGACCCGGGTCCCCAAACCCTGTTTAGGACAATAACATGCATATTAGCCGTTATAATTAGCACTTTAGATTTAGAACGTTCACGTCCATTGTATTTAACTACTTCCCACCCGGCCACTGTACATATACGGCCGGGTGGGAGCCGTCTACTTCTGATAGGACGTTCCGGAACGTCCTTCAGAAGTAGCGGGATTGCGCGCGCGTGTGCCCGCGCAGCAGCGCGATCCCGATGCGCTCGTGTCACCTGGACACGGCGCATCTCGGATCGGCAGGAGGGCTCTGTGATTGGCCCTCCTGATCACATGACGGCCGTGTCGAATCACAGCCGTCATGTGATGTAAGCAAACAGCCGGTTGCTAGGCAATCGGCTCTCCTCTCCTCACACGGAAGTCGTCGGTGAGGAGAGGAGAGCGGATCGCTGCAGCCGGCTGGTGATCAGTGAGTATTAGCTGTTTTTTTACAGCTTTTTACTCACTGATCACCAGTGTAGTGTCCCCAAAGTAAAACACACATGTCCCCACACATGTCCCCAAAACACACATGTCCCCAAATAATAAAAACACATGTCCCCAAATAATAAATAATAAAAACACATATCCCTCACATATGTCCCAGTAAAATAACATGTGCCAATGATTATCTGCACACATATGTCCGTGATCACCTGAACACATATGTACATGATCATTTGCGTACATATGTCCGTGATCACGTGAACCAATTATTATACACTTAACGGATTTTTTTTTACAAAAAACATGTAGCAGAATAAATTTTGGCTTAAATTTATGACAAAATTTGATTTTATTGGATTTCTTTTAAAAAAGTAAAGAGTAAATATTGTTTTTTTTTTAAATTTTCGCTATGCTTTCACTTATATTGCAAAAAATAAAAAACGGAGTCGCGAATAAATACCACCAAAATAAAGCTCTATTTGTACGAACAAAATGATAAAAAATTCATTTGGTTACAGCATTGCATGACCGCGCAATTGTCACTGAAAGTGTGAGAGCGCTGAAAGCTTAAAATTGGTCTGGGAAGGAATGGGGCGAAAGTGCACAGTATTGTAGTGGTTAATACATCGATCCGTTTGCAGGTTCTGGTGCGAACCGAACCGGGGGGGGGGGGGGGGGGTCGGCTCATCCCTATTGCTTGACATCCCAAAGCAAGCCAAGACTACGTTGCCCAAAGGGAAGATCCATTCCTAGCTCAAATCTCTTTACACTTAATGCCGCGTACAGACGATCGGACATTCCGACAACAAAACCGTGGATTTTTTTTCCTTTGGATGTTGGCTCAAACTTGTCTTGCATACACACGGCCACACAAATGTTGTCGGAAAATCTGAACGTCAAGAATGCGGTGATGTACAACACGTATGACAGGACTAGAAAAAGTAAGTTTAATAGCCAGTGCGGCTCTTCTGCTTGATTTCGAGCATGCATGGAATTTTGTGAGCTGAAATTGTGTACACAAGGTCGGAATTTCCGACAACAGATTTTGTTGTCGGAAAATTTGAGATCCAGCTCTTAAATTTTTGTTGTCAGAAATTCCGACAAAAAATGTCCGATGGAGCCTACACACAAGCTCACATCGAACATTTGTTGTCGGAAATTCCGATCATCTGTACGCGGCATAAGAGCATAGTCATTAGAGGGAAAGGTTTTCATTACCTTTTCACTGTTAGAGACAATTTTGTGAAGCCTGAGGTTAGCAGTGGCAAGCATATCCTGAGTTCTCTTGAGAAGATTAATTGCTTCTTCTTCTGTAGGCAGAGGTTTGAGCCCATGATTTACGTAGTAATTATTTTCCACAAATTCATGTGCATCAGATCAAAATTATTTTTCACCTTCTTGAGCTGTGGTTCTCAGCCCATAAATTGCTACAGCAGGATATGGGATGTTACCGAAAACATGTACTTTTATTCGGTAGTCTATGACTTCATTGCTGACATAATTTTTTTCAATACCATAGGAACCTGAGGAAGTTTATGTTGTCTTCTCGAACGATGAAACAGTGGAACATTTGCTGAATGTTGGCCATAACAGCAACTGGTTCTGGTCTGAAGTGGAGCAAAACTCCTCAATGGCTGTTCAGATTAAGCCTTGTGAAAAGGACATCGCTGAGGTAAACACCTTCATATTGAGCACTTGAGTTGAAGACCACCCTGATCTGATTTGGCTTGTGAGGATGGAACATGTCAATGCATGGGAGTTACCAACATTCCTCTCGTTCCTTGAGAGGTAGTGCAGCCTCAGCATGAGCTCTCGCAAACACCTTCTGTATAAATTCAGCAAAGTGCTTTTTCATCTCAGGTTTTCTGCTCAGAATGCATTGTGAAGAAATAAATCATGCTTCTGCATGCTGACTTTTATTTGTTAGTTTTTTTCTTGAGGTACAAAAAATTGTAGTGGTGCCACCCAGCTGTTGAAAATGTTGTGATAGTGTCATCCTTGGCAGCTGCCAGCTCATTGTCTTTAGTTGTTACGTCGAACACTGTGATGCTGAAATGATCATCCCAGAAATGAAGGACCTTGTTATTGCCCTGTGTTTAGAACTGTTGTATGCCTTTACTGCAAAGTCTTTCTTTGATATTGTTAGTAAAGTTTGCACTGTTCAAAACAGGTAATGTGACCATTCGGCCTCCTGACAATACCCGGATAGATACTTTCTAGGATGACCCAGAGGTTTCAGGAATTGGGGATATGGTGCATTATCCACAGACATCTCTACATGTAAAGTAAACTGGAGTGTAAGGCGCTGTTTGGCTTATGCGCTCTATGTGATGCTTTGCCTCGGGAAGATTACCTGTGGACAGAGTAGGGCCATCTTGAAATGGATGGAGCACTTGCAAGTGATCTTTACTCTTGTATTCTATGCACTTAAAAGAAGCCTTAAAGACGTTAGTATGGTGTTCTGTGAAAGCACAGCATGTGAAACAACCCCCAATATTATTTAAAAGCTCTTTGCTTTCTTGCAAGGATTTCTTTTTGAAGCAGATACACTTCCTAAGTGGGTGTGGTTTGTTATGTGTGGGACATTGGCAATTAGGGTTCTCAATTTTCTTATTCTGATCCAGGAACTGTAGTAGATGTGGGTAGAATATCAGTCCTTTTCATAGACACTGGATCTCTACAGTCTCTATGTAAAATGCGTGAGCTTGAGGGACTTGGAGAAGGAAGACCGATAGGATTGAACTCCCCAAAAGAGAAACTTGGATCATTCTTAGCATCTGCAATTCTCCTAATGAGGAAAATGGAGGAAAGGAAATTTTCTTTCTTGTACCTTGATACAAGTGATGCCCATTTTTTCCTGTATACAATGAGGTAACTTGGAAACTATTGGGTTAATCCCACAAGCTGTACCTTGGTAACTGAGGCCGGATAGGTGAGTATCAGGCTTGGCAAAGTTGAAGTGCCAAGCAAAGGTAACTGAGCTCTTTAACCGCTTCCCGACCGCCTAACGCAGATATACTGAGGCAAAATGGCACGGGCAGGCAAAATCACGTGCCTGTACGTGATCCTATAAATGCCTGCCCGTGGGTCGCGCGAGCTCCGTGACCCCGGCCGCGGGACCAGCAGACCCGATCGCCGCTGGTGTCCCGCGATCGGGTTACGGAGCTGAAGAACGGGGAGAGGTCTGTGTAAACAAACCTCTCCCCGCGCTTCCTACTCTGTCTGTCATTGATTGGCTGTTCCCGGTCATCGGGAAAGCCGATCAATGACGTCAGACGTCAGCCCCGCCCCCTAATGTAAAAAAACACACACGTCACAGCCCATAACCCCTCCCCTCCCCCTAGTGGTTAACCCCTTCACTACAACTGTCATTTATACAGGAATCAATGCATTTAAATAGCATTGATTGCTGTATAAATGACAATGGTCCCAAAAATGTGTCAAAAATGTCCGATGTGTCCACCATAATGTCGCAGTCACAATAAAAATCGCTGATCGCCGCCATTACTAGTAAAAAAAATTTTTTAATAAAAATGCTATAAAACTATCCCCTATTTTGTAAACGCTATAACTTTTGCGCAAACCGATCAATAATCGCTAATTGCAATTTTTTTTATCAAAAATATGTAGAAGAATACGTATCGGCCGAAACTGAGGAAAAAAAAATGTTTTTTTATATATTTTTTGGGGATATTTATTATAGCAAAAAGCAAAAAATATTGAATTTTTTTCAAAATTGTTACTCTATTTTTGTTTATAGCGCAAAAAATAAAAACCGCAGGGGCGATCAAATACCACCAAAAGAAAGCTCTATTTGTGGGAAAAAAAGGACGCCAATTTTGTTTTGGAGCCACGTCGCACGACCGCGCAATTGTCAGTTAAAGCGACGCAGTGCCGAATCGCAAAAAGGGGCCTGGTCCTTTGGCTGCCAATTGGTCCGGGGCTGAAGTGGTTAAATTGTCTTGGCCAGATATTTTTGGGAAGCTTTACAACCTTGTAAATAAAGCATCCGCCATGGTTTCTGGGCTGCCCAAGCTATGCTCAAGTACTGCGGCAGGATTGTCAATGTGAACAGTGTTGAGCCTTTTGATACATTCAGCAGTTTGTGGGTTTAGCCACCTGAGAAGCAGATTTAGTTCTTCTGTATGTGTGATATCTAATTCACTGATTATGGCTTTGAAGGTGGATTTCCAGCCTCTGTAGTTTTCAGATTCATTGTCAAATTTAGTGAGACCTGTTTTGGTGAGTTTTTTTACAGAACATGTACTTAGCAAACTGTGACATGTCTGAGTTTTCAGAATTTGGATGCATAGCTGCCCTTGGAACAAAGTTCAGCTGGTGTGCTGAGATTTTGTGACTTTGGGAAGTATGGTGGTGCAAAGAAATTCATACTTGATATTGGCTTAGAATTGATTGCCATGTTAGGTTGCAGCTGCAGGGCAGTGTACTTAGTAGTGGGAAACTGACTGTCCCCATTGTAAGGTAAATTGTCTATTGTCTGCATACCTGCGTCTGCAGTTCGCTGAGGTGAGAAAGCCTGGTGTACTTGGAGAATGAGTAGGCAGATTGTCTTGAGAGGAGGTATGCACAGCAGTTTGACCTTTGGTAAAGGGGATACATCTGCTGTGACTGGGAGCTAGAGGTTGAGGTGAGAGAGTGTGAAGAATATGATGCATAGGATGCAATTGAGTGTGTGTTGTTGTTACAGTACATCCTTCACTTTTGCTAGCAGCTTGCTCTAAAACCTTTAATCTTGCCATGGCTGTAGCATGCTCACATTTGTGCAGCTTCTGCATCCATCTTTGCTGTCATCTGTGCTTTCTTGTGTGTAGCTTCCATGGCTGTTGCTTCCATCTCTGCTTTCTTTTGTGCAAACGCTGCCTGAAGTTTAGAAGCATCAGTGTCGGCAGGGGCTTTAAGGAGGAAGTAAAGCCTCTTTTTTTTTTTTTTAAACGTAACCTGCAAGGCAAAGGCATAATGAGCTAGTATGCATAGCATACTAGCTCATTATGAATAACTTACCTGAAAACGAAGCCCCCGGAGCGGTCCTCATCCTCGTCCTTCTCCGCCGCCATCACTACGGGAGTGACTTCCGGGTCTCGCCGCTCCAGCGCTGTGATTCCCTGGAGCGGCGATGACGTCACTCCCGCGCATGCGCACAAGAGCGGCATATCGCTGTGTTCTCGGCATGCGCAGTGCGCCTGCGCGCCGCTGTCTACGGCGCATGCGCCGTAGATAGCGGTGCTGTTTCTTTTATAAATATCTCCTAAACCATGTAGGTTTAGGAGATATTTATTGGACCTACAGGTAAGCCTTAATCTAGGCTTACCTGTAGGCCAAAGTTGTCCCAGAGGGTTTACTTCCTCTTTAATAAGTTGTTGGATTAGAGTAGAAAATTTTGATTGTAGCGACTTGACAGGTCTGTAGGAGTGCCTCGTAGATGCAGAGCGATGCGATTTAGATTCACTAAGTTTTGTGATTCCCACCTCTGCATATGTCAGGGGTGCTCAACTTTTTGAACAGTGAGGGCCACTTAAGTGATTTGGTAACTGGTCATGGGCCACAAGGAAGTATGGAGTTTTACTG
Source organism: Lithobates sylvaticus (assembly GCA_028564925.1). NCBI lineage: Eukaryota > Metazoa > Chordata > Amphibia > Anura > Ranidae > Lithobates > Lithobates sylvaticus. The sequence goes on from CM053035.1 coordinate 132,934,680, forward strand.
CCCCTCAAACCACAAGTGTAAACGAGCCTTTACTGTCCTTTAACACTAAGGCCCCTTTCACATGTTCAAATCCGCCTGTCAGTTTTGACGGCGGATCTGAATGGGCGCTCCATGTTGGTCTATGGAGCGTCGGATGTCCGCCAAAAGCAGACGTATGGCTCTACGTCCAGATCCGTCGCTGGCGGATCGGATCGGGTGAGATCTGATAAAAACGGACACACTGTCCGTTTTCATCCGATCTCTCCATAGAGACCAGCGGCGCTCGCAAGCCCCTCCCTGCTCAGTGAGCGGAGAGGGACTTGTCATCCGCCGGTTCAGCGGAGATTAACAGAGAGATCTCCCGCTGAGCCGGCGGACAGAGGCAGGCTCCGTGGAAGCGGAGTCCGCCTCGTGTGAAAGGGGCCTAATGCAGCATAGTGCACCTGCAACTTTCCTGCGGGTTAGCTGCCCTTTGTATTAGACTTCTACTACATCTTGCGGGCATAGTGCAATTTCTGAAAGTGCACCAGAACTCCTGCTTTCAGAAGTTTTAGCACCTCAACACTTTTGCACCGCAATGTCCCACAGCACAATACCAGGCACAATCTGCATTGTGGTACACTGCAAAAAAATGTAGCAAGCATTATATTTGGTGTCACTTTAAGCAATAGTACACCATCGTT